>CAJQZJ010001694.1:10474546-10488484 GCA_907164525.1 Lophiomys imhausi | reverse complement strand
GAAAATATAAGGACATATGTCTAGAAACATATCTAGAAAATATAAGGACATATGTCTGGACAAAAGAATACTATAATACACCTCAGGGTAAAGAACTGACTGCCAAACTCAGTGTCTTTCTCAAACACAGTCACCAGCATCGCTTACCAATCATGTGTTGTTCAATAATACAGGTGAGCCAACACTAAGTGTTCTTTTACATACATGAGGCCTGCTTAGTGACAAAGCATACAAAATAAAGTGTTCGCCATCTCTACATGACAAAGACACAGTACATAATTGACTCATTAAAACTGCACTTCACCTGCAGCTGCTATAATTTAACAATGCCAATTTCAACATAAGTGTTCGTCTAAATTAATTTATGCAATAAATATCAATCACTGTAGCATGTGCCTCAAAGACCTGTGCTTTCCTCCAGAAGTAAAGCATGATGTGCCAGGGTGTGTTTACGGACTCGGAGCCCTGAGTTTCAAGGAGCCATGTCACAGCCTTCAATTACCTGTTCAAATTTGCCCGCTACCTTGCCCGCAAGTTTTCCTAGGCTGAGAAAACTACACAACTGTCCACCTGGAATGTGACTTCTTTCACCTGGGTAGGAACCCTTTTCCTGAAGAACTAAGTGATGACGTAAGCTTGTCAAGCCAAAGACAAAAGAACAATGTGCCCATGATAGGTTTATCCTCCCACATGGAGGGGCTCATCAGGAGGTGGCAAAAACACTGTACTGAATAACAAAATAAAAGTACACTCCAAAGAGTAGCTGAACAGTAAAGAAGATACTCAAAACCTCAGAAGCATTTAATTCCCATCCCTGGCTCTCTGCCATCAACACTCCACTCGAATGTATTTCATTAGCTATTAGCCAGATGTAGGTAATGTGTTTTCAAATGAACCCTGGTAGGAGCAGTCTTAAGGGAGACACATTTACAGAATATGTGTCTGTCCAGAGGCAAACTCATCCACAGGTAAAGAAAGACAAGCAAATTGATACTGGGTTATTCTACCTATTAAAATTATCATACAACAAGAAAAATCACATTCCAGCTCATGAATAAGGAACAATTAGAAATTAGAAAGTTTCTCATTCAATAGCAGGTTTTATTGTCACGAAAATAAGCAACACTAACTCTACTACATCAACTGCCCCATGCGCTCAGTCCCACAACAGGGCACCACACTAAAGCAGTTCTATGAACAGCTATAGCCCGAAGAAATTAGGTAAGCGCTGCTGCAGTCTTCCTGTGTAGATTTATTTTTAAAAACAAACAAAAGTCTCTAATCTAAACCACTCAAGCACATGCAGGAGTGTACAGCATGTCACTTTGTCAGATATGCACCCCTTGACATTCATTTTCTACAACCAACACTTGGGATGCAATTTTTATTCCCACCGAGTAACAATATTTTACAGAGAAACAGCGCCATCTTTTGATGCCAAACAAAAGCCCGTAATATTAGTTTTTCAAACTTTTTTTTTTTAGGTAAATTCAACATACAAAACTGTCACTGAATTTTATGTCATAATTATCATCTTCTAATAATGTTTTCATTCCAAAAGTAGTAAAAGAACACAGAATATTGCTTGTCAAGTTGCGAAATTGTAAAATACTGAAAAACAATACCAAAAGCATCTATTTTGGATCAATAATATTCCACTTCTACTGAGCATTTTATTAAATAAAATTTACCAATTTTTCATTCAACTGATACATATTAAATTTTTTTTAAAAAAAGCCTTTCTCAAGCATTGCTGTTAGAAACCAGGTGCTTGGGGCTGGAGAGATGGCTCAGCGGTTAAGAGCACTGGCTGCTCTTCCAGAGGTCCTGAGTTCAATTCCCAGCAGCCACATGGTGGCTCACAACCACCCACAACTGTGATCTGATGCCCTCTTCTGGTTACAGATGTTCATGCAGATAAAGCACCCACACATAAAATAAATAAATAATTCTTTAAAAAAAAAAAAAAAAAAGAAACCAGGTGCTCCCCCAGGGCTACCCACAGAAACTCAACTCCAGCAGCCACTGCCAAATGTGACCCACATACCCTTCAAAAGGCTTCTCTCTTGATCTCTCACTCTTTCTCAATCTCACTCTCACACACTGTCTCTCTCTCTCTGTCTCTCTCTCTCTCTCTCTCTCTCTCTCTCTCGTTTCCACTTGGAGATGGCCTTTTACTCCCAGTCCTTAATAAATCTCGTGTCAAATCTGTTACACAGTGTGATCTTTGCAGCATTCTTTGGTCCTGACCAATTAGCCAAGGTACTTCTGCTGTATAAATCCCAAAAATTACTATATCTCAATATTGATTATATTTAAGATGCACTCATTAATTTCATGATTGGTCAAATAGTATCAGCAGTGAATTATCAGTTAAGTGGATAAATACAAATACAGAAAGTTTCTGAATCACTTACACCAATGACACAATGTCACCACGGTGTACTTCAAAATTCCTCACTTTCCAGTGGTTCAAAAGCACAACATCTGAAGACTGGCTCCCCCCAGGATTCAAAGAAGGCTACAAAATAAGAAGAAATACATTTATTGTTTGTAATTTTTTCAATCTTTATGCTGCAGTATACTTCATTGCTTAACAAGAATTCAATTTTTAAAAAATCATACTATTGTACCTTTCAAATCGATTGCAACTCTAACGTAAGAACAAATGAGTTTTTAGGCAAGCTAACTAGGATTCTTCCAAAATGAAACATAAAATAATAGTAGTAGTAGTAGTAATAATAATGTTACCAATACTTATTTGCACAGAAAATATGCTTAAAATGAAGTCTTTACTAAATTCTACTACTAGGTACAGAAAGCTTTATGAAGAATGAAAACTCATGCAAAGAAGGACTCTATTGTCCTGCATAATATTCTGGTTGGAACCTACTCCCACATCACTGCTCCATATGGAAAGAGAGGAAATAATCTAATGTCAACTATCAAAACATTTATATAAAAAACCAAGAGGAACAGAAGCAACAGGGATGGAAAAAACACTAAAATACAGATTTCCACCACTCCAACCCCTCTTTTTCCAAGAGCATGTACCAAAGGTCACAGCCTCAGACTGTCCTCCTAGAATTCAGACAACACTGGTTGTACCTGAGGATGAATGAAGTAATAAATAACTCAGAAGCACTGTGTTCATCTAGCCACAAAAGTTTCAGCCATGGACCATGGAACCAACACAACTGCTATTAGGATGGGGCAACAAATAGTCAGTGGATAACAAATCCAAGACAGAATGGAGGGAACAAAAAATGAGAACAATGAAGACGGTGTTTTCCCTCCTATTAAAAATGTAACTGTGAGAAGCAACAGTTTCTACAATGGCAAAAAAGGTTCCTGATAGTTGAGGCTGTTTGTTTCATGCAAGGTTGATGGAGACAGCAGGAGGAGACACAGTCAAGCCACAGTAAGAGCCAGGCAGCCATGTCCTCAAACAAAGGTGACAAACTCTTTAAAGGGTTCCTTGGAGTCAAGGGCTTTGGAAATGGTTCTTGGGTAAAGTGCTTGCTGTATAAGCCACAGGACCTGGATTCAGAGCCCCAACAACCACATAAGGGGCACAGCTACACCTGCTGTGACCCCAGCTCTTGGGGGTGTAAAGGAGACAGATCCCTGGAACTTACTGGCCAGCCAGCCCAGCCAAATACGTAAGCTCCAGTTTCAATGACAGATCCAACCTCAGAAAATGAGGTAGATATGCATCCATACACAGGAGTGTGGTTGGCCCACCAAGGGTCATGTTTGAAAACTTTCCCTCTTTAGCAGCTATCAACTGCCAATAGATCCTCAGCGAGGTGTGGGACTTAATGCCCACCTGTACTCTCCATGATGGAATATTGTCTGGCTTTAGATTAACCATGTGAACAGCACAAACTGGACTTGATTAAAAACAAACAAACAAACAAAAACAGGACACAAAGTTGGATGGGTAGGGAAGGAAGGGGTAGATGGAGAAGTTGTGGGAAGGGCGATTATGATAAGAATAGATTGTCCAAAATTTAGAATGTGCAGCTTAGAGAAAGCATTGGAAGAATCAGAATTGTTCAACATGAAGGCCTATTTTCCTCAAGGGAAGGCCCTTACAGTCAGCACTGTTTATCAGTCAATAGAACTCATTCCTTTTCAAAACCTGGAAGCAGGGAAGTCGACAGCCTGGCTCTGCCAAGACAGGGTAGGTAAGTCCTTCATAACCCCTGCTCTACAATCAATGTCTGTCAGAGAAACGGGCCAAATGACTGAAGATCAATGCTGTAATGTATGGAGAGAAAATGGGAACTGTCCAGGCAGCCACTGGTATGTCATTTCTTAGTTTTGGAAGCTGCAGGCCCTGCACTTCCTATATAAGCAAATATATTTATCCCTCTCAGGTCTCTGAGGTGGTTGAAGAACAGATAGCTAGAGTCTCATAATTAAATTATGAGATGTTTAGGAGTCAAGAGAGTGTTATAGACCTAAGAAGATACTTTTAAAATTGTGTTGCAAGTTAGTATGAATGTTGAGTCAGATATAGAACTTTAAACTCATGGAGATGGTTAGATAGTGGAATGTTAAAGTCAGGTACCAAATACATATGGACTGGACATTGGGAATGTACGCTAAGCCATATATCCCTCATAACTGTGGCCTAATTACCTCTGTTGTTTTGTATTGTATTTATTATTATAAGAGAAAGAGCCATGTGTGTTCAAGACACCAGAGCTTTAAAATACTTTTCATCTGGTATTTCATAAAATACTCTTCTTTCATTCTCACTACGAAGCCCTGGCTGTCAGGGAACTCAGAGATCTACTTGCCTCTGCTCTCCTGGGTGTGCTGGGATTAAAGGGTGTACATCACCATGCTGATATAATTTTTTAAACATTTATTAATTCAGGTTACTTCTCAATAACAGCCCCATCCCCCCTCCCCTCCCAGCCCCACCCTCCCACCCTCAGCCCCATCTGCCACCTATCCTACCTGTCCGGTGTAGGGAGCCCCCACATATCAGCCCCCCTCAGTTCATCAGTCACATGAGGGCTAAGAGCTCTGGCAGCCCAGCTAGGGTAAAGTGTCCCATTAACAGGTAACAAAGTCCATGACTGAGAACGCCCTCCTCTACTTGCTAAGGGATCTGTATGAAGACCAAGTTGCTTATCCTCCTCCATATTTTCACAGGGGAGTCTAGGTCTAGTACAAGCTTTTTTTTTTTTTTTTTTTTTTTTTGGTTAGTGTTTCAGTCTCTGTAAGCCTCTAGGGACCTAGGTTCATTGATTCTGTTGATCTTCATGTGGTGTTCTTGTCCCTTCCATGTCTCTCCTCCCTCTTATAGGGATACCAGACCTCTACCTAATGTTTAACTGTGTGTCTCACCCTTTGTTTTGTTCAGCTGCTGGGTGGAATTTCTCATAGGACAGTCATGTTAGGTTCCTGTTCCTTTGGGTGCGTGGGTTGTAGGATAGTTATCCTGTACTATATGATTAACTTCCAGTTATGAGCGAATACATGCCATGTGTATCTTTCTGAGTATGGGTAAGCTCATTCAGGATGAGCTTTTCTAGATCCATCCATTTGATTGCAAATTGCATGAGTTCCTTGTTTCTGATAGCTGAGTGGTATTCCATTGTGTAAATGTACCACAATTTTTTTTTTTATCCATTTGTCAGTTGAGGGACATCTGGGTTGTTTCCAGTTTCTAGCTATTACAAATAAAGCTTCTATGAACATAGATGAGGAGATGTCCTTGTGGTTTGGTGAAGAATCATTTGGATATGTGCCCAGGAGTGGTAGAGATAATTCTTTTAAATGATTATATCAGCTCCCAGCCTATAGTTATCATCTCAGTAACTTCTATTATTGATACTCTACATGAAAATCTTAATTATATAATTGTTTGTATAAGTTTTCCAGTTCCCTCTTTGCTCTACCTCTAACCTAACAAGTCTACACAGTGGGATAACTCTAAAGAGCTTGGGCTGGTCATAGTGATAAGGAAAAGAGCACTTGTCCCTACAATAGGTTAAAAGTTCAGAGCTACATTTTCCTAGCATAGCTGCCTTATCTTGCCTTGATGGAAGAGGATGCGTTTGATATGCTAGAGTGGGTTGGTACTGGGTCAGAGGGAGAGGGTAGGAGGGTGGGACTGGGAGAAGAGGAATGACAGGGATGGGGACTGCAATGTAAAATAAACACAAAATTTCTTAAATTTAAAAAAAAATTTAAATTCAAAACTGGGGAGAAGGTTCGGAGCATGCCCTGACAGCATGAAGACTGAGTTCTGAACCCCATAATCTGTGTCAAAACAGAGTGATTGTGCCATCCATCTGCAATCTTCACATTTGAGAAACAGAAAGGGACAATCAGACTAGCTAATCTGTCTAGAACCAGGGATCTCTGGGTTCAGGGAGAGACCTTGCCTACATATACAAACTTCACTGATATTTTCAGCATCAGATACCACCTATGGGCTGCGAGGGCTGAATGCACTCTTAAATCACTCTATTCTCTGTGATGAATCTAAAATGTTTCACACTACAACACGCAGCATACTACAACAGAATTTTTGTGTTTCTTCTTGATCTGTACAAATAAAAAGCATTTTATTTTATTGTAACCCCCTTGTTAAACTTAAACTCTAAAAACAGCAACAATTTTTTGAGTTCCAAGTATGTGGTGATTTTTATAAGAATGGACCCATTAGGCTCACAGATTTGAATGACTGGTTTTCAAGAACTTCTTTTTTAATATTTTTATTTCTTAAAGTTACATCTCAATCACAATCCCCTCTCTACTCCCCCATCCAGTCCCACCCTCCTACCCTCTTACCCTCTTCACCCTCACACACCCCCCATCTGCTTCCTTTTTTTTTTAAGTTTAAGGTATATCTTCCCCCCCAAACAGGTCCCCCTTTCAGTCCAACAAATGGCTCTTTCCCTTATAACAACAAATACAATACAAAACAAAAATAATTAGAACCCAATTATGAAAATTATAGGGCTTAGCATACATTCCTAATGTCCAGTCCATATGTATTTGGCAACTGACTTTAACATTCTACTATGCATCCATCTACATGAGTTTAAAGTTCTATATCCAACTCAGCTTCCATCCTAACTTGCATCACCATCTTAAAAACATCTTCTTAGATCCAGAACACTCCTAGTTCCTTAACAACTCAAAATTTAACCATGAGACTATAACTATGTAGTCTTCAACCACATCAGAGACCTGAGAAGGATAAATATATCTGATTATACAGGAAGTGCAAGGACAGCAGCTTCCAAAACTAAGAAATGACATACAACAGTTCCCAATTTCTCTCCATACATTAGAGCATCAATCTTCAGCCTTTTGGCCCTGTTTCTCTGACAAACATTAATTGTAAAGTAGGAATTATGAAGGACTTGGGTGATTTCTTACCCTAAAGTATCTCTTTATTCCATTTAATATCAGGCTTTTCTTCAATCTGTTTATCTCTTTGAGCACAGGACTTAGCTCCATTATACATCCTGGTGTCCCTTTTCTCCTCCAACTGTACATTTTGTATTTTTTTCTTGGTAGACTTGTTCCTTTTCATTATAGATCTTCATAAGACTGGCCAGTAATAACTACCAAACACAGTCATTTTTAGGCTGTTAAGAAATCTCCACATTCAGTGGCATTAATCCAAACCTCTTCAATTGTATAGTATGTTGGAAGTATGTGACCTGCTTTTTTCATTTTACAGGGGGTTACAGTTAGAGATTTCATCAGTCTCAGAACTCATGTTTCAAAAAGTCCATTTTAAACTTTGGACTTTGAACTGTGCTGAGACTGTTATAGACTATGGAGACCTTTGAAGTCAGCCTGAATGTATTTTTGTATTATGATTTGACTACAAGCCAAAGGGGGCCAGGGAGTGGAATGTGGTTGTCTGAATAAGAATAGTCCCCATAAGCTCATAGATGTGAATACTTGGTAACCAGGGATTGGCACATTTAAAAGGATTCGGAGGTGTAGCCTCGTTGGAGGAAGAATGTCACCAGTGGTGGGCCCTGAGGTTTCAGAAACCCAAGCCACACTCAGTAGCTCTCTCTTCCTGCAGCCTGCAGATTCGGATGCAGAACTCTCAAGCTACCTCTTCAGCATTATGCCCCTGCATGCCACCAGGCTTTCCACCATGATGACAACTGACTAAACCTCTCAACTGTAAGTAAGTCCTGAATAAATGTTTTCCTTTATAAGAGTTGCCATGCTCATAGTATCTCTTCGCAGCAACAGAATACTGACAAATAAAAAGCACTTACTTCCAACCAGTAGCTGAACCCTATGTCCTCCTCCTATTGAAAATCATTATCAATTTCTCACCTCCTTTACTCCAATAGCTGTTCCAGCACAAAAGTCAAGGCCTACTGATCGCCAGGATTCTCTCCATACCTCTTATATACTTCTCAAATAGCACACACCAGGACTACCTTTTACAACTACAAGATGTTGTATCAGCACTTATTTCTGCCTGAAATGTGTCACACTCTCCTACTATCTGCCACTCTGGATGATTCTCATCTGGCTAATGGTAAGGAACTTGAACCTCATAAAACAATCTCCCAGGCATTCTTTCCAAATGCTGGCATTATTCTCATCCTCAGTCACAAGTAACCAAACATCCCAAGCTATCTTTCACATCCTTTGAGTATTTCTTTCACAGGACACTTAAAGATACACTACCATTACTCCCTTAACTTTTTTCCCCAAAACTCACCAACAACATTAAAACAGATTTTTCTGCCTTCTATCTATATTCTTGGGAAGTTTGAGCATGATTAATATATTTTAGTAGAAAGACTAATAAATAGTGAAATTTCTATAGTGTCCCTAAATTAATATACCCAAAGCAAGATCCTATTCCAGCAGCTCCTGCCCTCCAATATATTTCTCTGCTCCCCTCTCTGGTCAGCAGTAAGCCATTGATGCTGTTTCTACTCATTACACAATCCAGCTTTATTTTCTAGCTCTCTGAGAACCCATCACCAGACTTTCATTCTGCCCAGAACACCTTTTCCCATTTGTATAAGTCTACATATCTTTGAAAGACCAGCTTGGGATCACTCAATCCTCTATGATGGGAGGGAAAAAAAGATGATAAAAACAATAAACAAAATACCTACAATTCCCCGAGAAACATAAGAAATTTGTTAAGTTTTAAGGCTGTTTTAGTTTAAGTTCTAAGGATGTTCTAAGGCTGGGAACACTTAGATCCTCCTTTCCCTTACAGAATCACTCATCTTTGCAACTTCTCTGATCTTGCTAGAAATAACAGGTAAGACAGTGTGAACAATAAACACATGCAGGGGACAAAGAAAATCCCAGAAGGCAGAGATCTGATCTCCAACAGTGAAATGAGGGAACCTGTAGCTACCACCTTAAAAACCTTGCTTGAGTTTGTCAAGGAAGCAACAGAACCCTCTCTTACTGTTCCTTTTCTCCTCCAGGCTAAATTAATTATTGCCCCATCTGTACTCCAATAGTAACTTAGGTAAATGTCAGTGACAGTATTTAATAGGTATTGTCCTACAGATACGACTGTCTCACTCAGGTACAGCCTTCGCAACCTCCTATGCTTAATCTTAAAAGAGTAATGGGAAAATATTATTACTATCATACAAAGAGTAAAGAGACTTCAAACATAGTTAAGTAAGATGGTTCCCAAATAACACACATTATGTAAACAATTGATGCATCTCTTTTACTGGAAACATTCTAGATGCCTGAGTAAGAAATTTCTTATGTCTTATCAAGTTGGACAATATCATCATTGGCAATAAAGTTCAGCATTGGTTTGCCATTACCCACAGTGGAATACTGGCAACCGTGGCAAAATAAAGTACCCAAACTGTTCATTTAGGAACTGAAGAAACTCTCATAAACACATATCGGACTCCATTAGAAAACCCTACTAGAATTGAAAATAACTGTCCCTTTTGTGTTAAAAAACCATATAGTTCCTTATACTCAAGTGATATATATATGTATATATATATATAAAAGACTTTCTGACTTCTTCAAAACTATGTTTAGAAAACACTAATTCACTAACTTCAAAATGAAGATTTTTACATGGAAAATTAAGAACATCTAAATTGGATGATGCTATTTTACCAAAATTAGTAAACCATGTTATTACTTAGAAATTTTACATTTTGCTTTCCTTATGGGAATGGTACTGTGTGCTTCAGACAGAACAAGCAATCATTCCTAATCAAAGAAGTTATAAAAATAAAATCTAAATTAAGCCATAAACTTTGATAATTTGATTTGACAAGACAGTCTACATTTCCTTGTCATGTGGTTAACATTTTAAATTCTATATTTCTAGAAACTGTCTCAAAATTATGAATAATTACAAATAAAGTTTTTAATCAAAAAAAAGCTTCCAAGACTGCAGGTGTGTCTACCCAAATCTTAAAACATGTGAGATATATATGTTGTGACATTCTCAGCACAGGATAGTTCTTGGAAGCAGGTCAAAAGGTAATGATGATCACTATTATCTACAGAAGGATCCAAGAGTCTGTTCTTCTATCTTATCTTCAAAACTCTGCATCCTCACATTCAGTTTCCCAGCCCTACCCTGGACCACTACAGTTAGAAATCACACTTGGTATAGCAAGGGGCATACAGCTTAGCTGAAGAGCACATGCCTGGCAAGTCTAAGACCCTGAGGTCAGTATCTAACATCTCACCAGGAGATGAGTAACTAGGAGAAATCTTCTGAATAGGCCTTACAAAAAAAGATAGAAAGCTGTTTTTTTGAACTCTTGGGTCCATTTCTATACTAGCCATATCCAGTAATTCACTCAACTCTTCTAAGCCTCATTTCTTTATATATATATATGGACTGCACGACATAGAGTTCATGACAAAGAGGAAATCAACAAAATCTTAACATGAGACAGTGTAGTAGTCAACAATGAGATGATAATGGTGCTAACAGCAATACAATAAAGCAACCCAAAATCAAGTATCACAGTCCACAAAAGTCAAGACAAAAATTAAGCCTTACATACCGCTTTTCACATTTTTATATTAAAGACTAAATTCAAGATTAAGTCCCATGGCATAAATTATTAAAATTCATTTCTAAATAACTGTTGGATATCTCTTCATTTTGTTTAAGCAAAAAAATGTCAATTTCCTTTATTTGAAGCCTTATTTACTCAATTTGGAATTAATACAAACATGTTTAGTATGTACAAAGTGACAAATATCTATGAAAATGTTCTTAGGTTCAAGAAGCTGGACCAGCAGCTAAAGGGTTTGTAGCCCAAACAAGAGGCCCAGCATGACGCCCAGAACCCATGTAACTGTTGAATGGTGCTGAGTCTGTTGTAATTCCAGTCCCTGAAGGTAGGGACAGGGGATCACTGGAGCAAAATGACTATGAAGACCAGCCTATCCACAGTGGGCTGACTGAGATCTTGCCTCAAGAAATCAGGTAGAAGAGCAGTTAAAGAATATTCCCAGAATCACGCTTCAGCCTACACACCCACATGCAAATACATACATGTGCACACACATGCTCGCATACACATACACACATGAGAAAAGAAATCTTAGTCATTCTGACGAGTGTGACATGGAATCTCAGAGTCATCTTGAGTTCATTTCTCTTATGAGTAAGGATGTTGAGCATTTCTTCAGTTGTCTCTTGGCCATTAAAGATTCCTCTTTTGTGAATTCTCACGGCAACCTACAGATTGGGAAAAGATCTTTACCAACCCCATATCTGATAGAGGGTAAATATCCAAAATGTAAAAAGAACTCAAGAAATTAAACACCAAGAAACCAAATAATCCAATCAAAAATGTGGTACAGAGCTAAGTCTTATAAGGTTTTAAATGAAGTTTTTAATCAGTTACTGATCTTAATCCAATTTTTATTATCTAATTTACTTATCTTTTTATTAAAAAGGAAATCCCAGATTACAATCTACTGCCTACTGACTACCAACAGAATCTGGCTACAACTTTTTTTGACAATGATGCTTGTAATTTTTTCTAGCCTACAGAGAGTACTACTCACACTGTCTTCAATCTACAAGGTTTATATATAAGATTTTCCACATTTAAATCAGACAGTTCCTAATAGTAGATATGGAACCATCAGCAGCCATCATATGTTTTTGGAGAATGATGGTTTCAAGGAAATTACTGAGGAAAACTATCAGTTAGAAAATATAGCAATGAAGAAACTGAAACACTATTACTTGCTTAAAACCTTTAAGGCTGTAGTATTAACCAGGAAGTATGGAATACAACTAAAATAAATGGATAGACAAAGTTCCAGGTTAAGACAGTGAGCACATACGCACATTCATAACTGATGAAATAGCTCAAGAAGTGAAGAGACTTGTTGTACAGGCCTGGTGACCTAAGTTGATTCAGAAACACACAGTGAAAGAAGAAAACTGACTCCCAAAAGTTGTCATCTGACCTCCTCATGGATACTATGGCACATGCACACCAATATGTACATGCATACATACAGATGAACACATAATAATGATAAAGTTTAAAACAATACCTAAGACTATCATAACCAAGAAGGTGAAAGACTTCAACAATGAAAAACTGTAAAACACCAAAGAAATAAATTTAAAATGATACTAGAACATAAACATGTCTCTTGTGCTCATGGATTAGCAGGATTAACACTGAGAAAATGTCCATATTACCAAATGTAGTCCACAAGTTCAATACAATTACCATCAAAAGTCCAATGATATTCTCCCCCAAAATGAAAAGAGAAACCCTAAGATCATAGGGAGGCAAAAAACAAAATCAAAAAGGAATGGTACATTTCAATTTGTACTACACATCCATATCAACAAAAAGTGTGGCCCTGACTCAAATAGTCACATAAGTCAATAAGACAAAAGAGAGGACATAGAAATGAACTCAAACAGTCACTAAGTCAATAAAACAGAAGAGAGGACATAGAAATGAACTCATACATCTACAAATGCCTAACTTTAGGCAAAGGTACTGTGAACACACACTGGAGAAAAGGAACTTTGAGCAAATGAAGATATGGATCAACCTTTCTTACAGAGAACAAGAGAGGTCAGTTCCCACCACTCACAGCAGCAGCTCACAACTGTGCGGAACTACAGCTCCAGGGCATCGGACGCCTCCCGCTGGGCACCCACATGCACATGTGCCTACATACAGAGACACGCACATATGACTCACATGAAGTAAGTATTTTTTAAAAGAAAAGGATCATTTTAATACATAATGTTGAGAGAAATGGCATCCACATGTAGAAGTCACAAACTAGAACCGTACCTCTCACTGTGGGAAAAAATGAATTCAAAATAGATCAAGATCTTAATATAAAACCTGAAATGTTGGAGCTGCTACAGGCAAATATACACTTCAAAATAGAGTAATAGGCAATGACTTTGAGTGGGACTCTTGCAACTCAGAAAATAATAGCAAGAACTGACAAAGAGGACTGCATAAAATTAAAAAGCTTCTATATAGCAAGTGAAATAATTACCAGTATAAAGAGATGGCCTACAGAAAAAATTTTCCCAGGTATTTTACTACAGGAGGTTAATATTCAGAATACAGAAGTGATTCTATTAAAAAAAGTAATAAGTAATCTAATCAATAAATGAACTGAACATTCTTCACATGAAGAACAGATGTCCAGTAAACAAACATATAAGAAAATGACATTTTCTTCCATCACAGAAATTCATATCAAAACTACAATCTGATTTTCTCTTATTCCAGTCAAATGGACATTTTTAAATAACACTGATGTGGATGAAGAGAAAAAGAAAACCTTACATACTTGGTTTGAATGTAAATTGGTCCAGCTACTACTATAGAAAGCAGTTACAAAGTAACACACACACACACACACACACACACACACACACACACACACACACACACACAC
>CAJQZJ010001694.1:10459911-10474536 GCA_907164525.1 Lophiomys imhausi | reverse complement strand
CACACACACACACACACACACACACACACACACACACACACACACACCCATACACCCATATGACTGAGCCATACCAATTCTGGCAATATAGCTGAGGGAATAATCATCACACAGATACCACACATCTTCATTAGTGACAACAGTAGTCAGGATAGTCAAAATATTTAATCAACCTAATGACCATTATTAGATGAATAGACAAAGAAAATATGGTGATTATACAGTTGAGCATTATATAACAATAAGGAAGACTGAGATCATTTGTAGGAAAATGTATGGGAATGGAGAGAATTGTGTTTGATAAAAGAATTCAGGAAAACACCCCATGCTTTCTCTCATAGATGGTCTACAATTTTAAAAAGACATGAAACTTCTGGAGGAGACAGTATTTGGTATATAGGAAGAGGGAGTGTGTGGGAGCAGGAGACAGCAGGAAAGGGCAGCATACTGGTTTGAATGAGAATGCACCCTAGGCTCAGACATTTGAACACTTGGTCCCCAGTTTAGGAGATTTGGAGTTTGGGAGGTTTAGGTGGAGCAGACTCACTGGCAGAAGTCTGTGCACTGGGGAGGACTTGGAGATTAAATGTCCCACACCACTTGCAGCTCATTGTCTCTCTCCTTGTGCTGACATTTGAGGATGTGAGTGTTGACTTTGCTGCCATGCCTCCACCATGATGGACTCTTTCTCTGTCTGGAAGCCTGAGCTCAAATAAACTCTTCCTTCTACAGGCTTCCTTGGTCTGGGGGTTTTGTTTTTTGTTTTTGGTTTTTGGTTTTTGGGGTTTTTTTTAGGTTTTTTGAGACAGGGTTTCTCTGTGTGTCCTTGACTGTCCTGGACTCTCTCTCTGTAGACCAGGCTGCCCTTGAGCTCACAGAGATCCACGTGCCTCTGCCTCTCTGAGTGCTGGGATTAAAGGTGTGCGCCACCAAACCCAGCAATTAGACAGCTGTGAACTGCCATGTGGGCGCTGGGATTTAAGCCCAGGTCCTTTGGAAGAGCAGCCAGTGCTCTTAACCACTCAGCCATCTCTCCACCCTGGTCAGGGTGTTTTATCAAAACAACAGAAAAGTAACTAACACAGGTAATAAGGAGGTTAATATGATCAAAGTACATACATATATCACAAAGGGATCTATAATCTTTAAAAATTAATATATGGTAACCTTTAATTATATGGTAATCTTTAAATATATGGTAATCTTTAAAAATTAATATATGGTAACAAAAATTACATATATACATTGTTTATAGGATCATTTTTGTTTGGATGCAGCCATTAAAAAATGTATACAAAATATCATCTTTTTTCCCTTGTTCCTAGAGGTCTATCATTTGCATGGTTCTTAGACTTCTCAGATCCATCTCATGGGTATATATAATAAAATGAACTATATAAACTGACCCAAGTCTTAAACTTTAAGAAATGAAACATTCTTCTCACATAAAATGCACTTTTAACTAATACCACTTAATACTTGATCTCCTACAATGACTAGCTATCTAATTCAAGAACAGATTCAGGATCAGAGAGATGACTCAGCAGTCAGGAGCACTTACTGCTCTTGCAGAGGACCTGGGTTCGGTTCCCAGCATGCACATGAGGTAGCTCACAACCATCTGTTACCCCAGTTCCTGAGGATCTGGCACCTTTTCCAGTCCTGTGGGTACTGCACACAGATGGTACACATACACATACAGCAAGTAAAACAGTCATACACCTAAAAGAAAATAATAAATACGATTCAAAACTTTTACTTTAGGGCTCTGAACTCAGGAAAATTGTAAAATATAAAATAAACCCTCAAGTCACATGTACACTCCACTGAAGTACAAAAAGAAATCCAAATAACAACGCATCACAAGAAATGTATACTTCAGAGGAGCGATCTGGGGAAGAGTGGTGGGGGGACTGGTAGAAGTGGAGGGACAGGAGGCTGCTGTCAGGATATTGTATGAGAGAGGGAGGGAAGAGGGTATACTTACTAGGTCCTAGCTACATCTGACCCCCTGTCCCATACGAAATAACGAGCTTTTCACACGTCCTCCAGCATCTGGAAGCCACCCAATGGAACATTTGGTGGGAAGGTTCCCAGCACAGGCCCCTCAAGCCAGCGTGCATGAGCTCCTCCTCCCTGACTAGTCACTAGCACTGAGCAGACAGGCCTGCCGACCCCTTCCAGTTCACACAGCTCGGACAGGTCCCACACAAACTGAGCAGAACTATATTCTACATGAGACTACAGAGAAGCTGCTGCCTTTACTGAGTACAGAGAAACAAATCATTTCAGCAGTACTCACTCATTCATCCACCCTGAGAAAACAAGCCATTTCAGGCGTTTCAGGCATTGTGCTAAGTAACGGTAGTGACACTTTGATCAGAAAAGAGATTTAGTCTTTTATAAAAATATGTTTGTCTGCTAGGCTTAGTGATACGTGTCTTTAATCTCAACACTCAGGCAAGCATGTCTCTGTGATTCCACCTGGTCTATATGGTGAAGACCAGCTAGAGATACATAGTGATATCCCATCTCAGGTGGAAGATGGGGAAACTCTGTTTTAATCACTTTCCCTTATTTTTTCATTCACTTGTGGTTCTTCAACATTTTCCACTGAAAACCAGAGTATTGATGAAAATGCCTCTCATAGACTCATAGATTTGAATACTTGGTCACTGGGGAGGGATACTACTTGAAAGGATTAGGAGGTGTGGTCTTAAGGAAGGAAATGTATCTGTCAGGGTGGTCTTTGAAGTTTCAAAAAGCCCATCCTAAGCCCAGAGTCTCTCCCTGCTGCCAGCAGACAGTGATGTAGAACCATTTCTCCAGCACCATGTCTGCCTGTGTGTGGCCATGCTCCCCACCATGATAACGGACTAAACTCTGAAACTGTAAGCAAGCCCCTAATTAAATGCTTTCTTTTATAAGAGTTGCCGTGGTCTGAGATGGTTTTTGTATTTGTTTTATCATCATCATTATTTGTTTTCTTTTGATGGGTGGATTGCAAGGGCAGACTGCAGATATGGAGGGACAGGAAGATGAGTGGGATTGCAGTGTGGGATGTGAAATTCACACAGAATCAATAAAGGTTGAAAATAATAATAAATTCAGAAATAAAGTCTTTACAAACCAAGAAAACAATAAAAAGAAGGGGTCATGGGTATGGTATCTTTTTACAGCATGAAAACAATAAAAAAAGAGTGGCTATGTCATGATGTCTTTTCACAGCAAGAAATCAAATGAAAAAGAGTGGCCATGTCATGGTGTTTTTTCACAGCAAGAAAACACTAACACAGACGGGTTTCCTCCTTTCAACAGTGCATGAAATGTCAGTCACATGAAAATAATTTGAAATTTTAATCATTATTTCTAAATCTTTCTCTATTGGAGGGACATCAGGATGGCTCAGTGCTTAAGGGTGCTTGCTGCCAAACCTTGCAAGCTGAGTTTGATCACTGGAAATCACAAAGTGGAGAGAGCGCCAATGCTGGCAAGCTGTCCTCTGACCTCCATGTGCCTACCATGGCAAATGCACACACACACACATGCACAAACACACACACAAATCAATAAATAAATGTAAGAAACTTTTATCTTAAAAGTATTGGAATATGGGCTGGAGAGGTGGCTCAGAGGTTAAGAGCACTGGCTGCTCTTCCAGAGGTCCTGAGTTCAATTCCCAGCAACCACATGGTGGCTCACAACCATCTATAATGAGATCTGGGGCCCTCTTCTGGCCTGAAGGCATACATGCAGACAGAGCACTGTATACATAATAAATAAAATCTTTTAAAAAAAAAGTATTGGAATATAGTAAATATGTGTAGTAAAGGTAGACATGTCACATTAGTTTAATTTAGAGAAATATTGTTAATTTTTCTTTCCCCCTTGATATTGTATTATTTTCATTCCCCTTGAATTGTGTATTATATGAAGAGAAACATGAAGTTTTACAGGCACTTTCATATATTATAGGTAAGAATAAAAATTTTTTTACATTTATTTATTTCTTCAAGTTACATCTCAATCATAGTCCCCTCTGTCCTCCCCCTCCAGGACCTACTCTCCTACCCCTCTTCCCCCTCACCCTCCTATCTGCTTTTCTTTTTTAATTTAAGGTATATCTTTCCCTCCAACAGCTCCCCCTTTTAGTCCAATAAGAGGCTTTTTCTCTTATAACAATAAATACAATACAAAACAATAATAACTAGGCCAAAATTATGAAAATTATAAGGTATAACATACATACCCAATGTCCAGTCCATACGTATTTGCCAACTGATAATATTCTATTATCTATTTATCTCAATGAGTTTAAAGTTCTATACCTAATTCTGTTTCCATCCTGACTTGCATTACCAACTTAAAAACATCCTCTTAGACCTAGAACATCCTTTTAATTCCCAAACTACTTAAAGTTTAACTGTGAGACTATAACTATCTAGTCTTCAACCACATCAGACACCTGAGAAGGATAAATATATCTGAATAAATAGGAAGTATGGAGCCAGCAGCTTCCAAAACTAAGAAATGAGAGACAACTGGCTACCTGATCAGGCCCCAGTTTCTCTCCATACATTACAACATCTTTCTTCAGACTTTTGGCCCCATATCTCTGACAGATATTAGTTGTAAAGCAGGAATTATGAAGGACTTGCCTACCCTGTCTTGGCAGAGCTAACCTGTTGAGTTACCTGCTTCCAAGTTTTGTCCTTTTCAGACAGCAAAGAATAAAAGTTTTTACAAACCATGTGCAAGGTGATCTGCTACAATGTGCTTAAAGCTTGGTCTTATCCTTAGAACTAGGAATGTCATTTAACAAATTGCCCTGAGAAACTCAGAAAGGCATACAAAGGTGTTCATTATACATTATTCATTACAGTAAAAGTCTAGACCATTATCCACTAGCAATACATCCCAGAGACCCTCAGTGACACAGGAACCTTGGATAACACTAAACTATTTCTCTATATACACACACACTAAGATTTTCCCCTAAACATGCATACCTATGATAGCCTAGTTTATAAACCAGGCATAAAGACAAAAATAAAACAGAGTAATTATAATAACAAATTATAATAAATGTTACATGGAGGCAGTTGCTCAAAATATGTCAGTGACTACACTTGCTGTTTTTGCCTTCGTGACAAGCATTGAGGTAAATAACAGAAGGAAGCACCATAGCACAGCATGAGGCCGCTGTTGATACTGGAGCAAGAGATCAGAAGGAAGAGCATGGAGCAAAAACAAGTTGCTGCCTGCCAGCAATTAAAGTACAATTTAACAATAGTTCAATCATGTGTCATATGGATACAAAAAACTAATTAGCAATCAGATTGCAGAAAATTTAGATTATTTGGTGAATAAAAATAAAAAATGTGATTAAAAATGGTATGATCCAACTTAGAAAAAAAGAGGGGAAACACAATGAATGATGAAGAGACAGGCAAGGCAGAGGAAGAGAGGGAAGGACTAGATAGACACCTGTACAGACAAGTAGAAACTTTACAACAGCTCGAAAAGGCAAGCTTTGAAATCTGAAGTTTCAGCTTCACTCTATAATTGCCAGTAAAGGATACTCTCTCTACTCCTGTGTCTCCATCTGTAAATCAATACCTTCATCATACAGTTGAGAAATATTAACAAACTTACACATGCAAATTCCTACTAAATTGCAATGACTGGAATACTGTTATCAGTGCTTTTAACTATTAGGTAGAAAGACACAAAGAACTAGTGCTGGAAAGTAGAACAGATTTTTGGTGTGCATATTTTTTTTTTTTTTGGTTTTTCGAGACAGGGTTTCTCTGTGTATCCTTGGCTGTCCTGGACTCACTTTGTAGACCAGGCTGGCCTCGAACTCACAAAGATCCGCCTGCCTCTGCCTCCCAAGTGCTGGGATTAAAGGCGTGCGCCACCACCGCCCGGCGGGTGTGCATATTTTTTCTATCATTTCTAAGTTTTCACCAATCAATACACAATATTTTATGAAGAACAGTAAGTTGGTTTTAAGGGGTGAACCAGTGGATTTTATATCCTTATCTTACATACTCCTAAGGTTTATCTTCCTTTCTAACAATCCATAATTATTTATACATCTCCTTGATTCTCCTCCCTGCAACTTGACTGCCAGTGTTCAACTCTGATTACTACATGATTTAATAACTATAAAACTCCATGTATGGGGCTGGAGAAATGGCTCTGAGGTTAGGAGAAACTGGTGTTCCTGTTGACAATGAAAGTTACCCAGCACCCAGATCAGGCAGCTCAAAACTGCCTGTAAATCCAGCTCCAAGGAGAGTTGATGCCGCTAGCCTCCTCAGGCAATTACACATAACGCCCACACAAGTACATAAAATTTTAAAATAATAAAAATCAATTTGTTTTAAATACATGTGTGTTATTTCATAGCTAATACAACAAATTCAGGGTAAATACTCCAGTTTATAATTCTAATTATTCATGACAAGTAATAGATCATGTACAATTAATAAAATGTAAAATTTATATAAAAATATTTTACACACCGGGCATGGTGACACACGCCTTTAATCCCAGCACTTGGGAGGCAGAGGCAGGTGGATCTCTGTGAGCTCGAGGCCAGCCTGGTCTACAAAGTGAGTCCACGACAGCCAGGGATTGGTTACACAGAGAAACCCTGTCTCGAAAAAAAACAAAAAATATTTTACGCATTAACATTATGTAATACGAAAATGGGAACTGTCCAGGCAGCCACTGGTATGTCATTTTTTAAGTTTTGGAAGCTGCAGGCCCTGCACTTCCTATATAATCAGATATATTTAGCCCTCTCAGGTCTCTGAGGTGGTTGAAGAATAGATAGCTAGAGTCTCATAGTTAAATTTTGAGTCGTTTAGGAATCAAGAGGGTGTTCTAGATCTAAGAAGATATTTTTAAAATTATGAGGCAAGTTAGTATGAAAGCTGAGTTAGATATAGAACTTTAAACTCATGGAGATGGTTAGATAGTAGAATATTAAAGTCAGGTGCCAAATACATATGGACTGGACATTGGGAATGTATGCTAAGCCATATAACTCTTATAATTGTGACCTATTTATTTCTGTTGTTTTGTATTGTATTTATAGTTATAAGAAAAAGAACCATTTTTTGAACTGAAAGGGAGAGCTGTTGGGGGGAAAAAAGAAATACCTTAAACTAAAAAAAAAAAAAGGAAGGGAAGAGGATGGGGGGGTTGAGGGGGAGGAGGGTGGAAGGGTGGGACTGGAGGGGGAGTAGGGAGGGGATTGTGATTGAGATGTAACTTGAAGAAATAAAAAATAAATTTAAAAAATTTGAAAAAAAAAACATTATGTAATACTTTGTGTGTAATAAAATATCAACACAATGAAAGGCTTTTTCTTCCATGGGCAATTCTTTTTGCCAAGAAACAACTACCTTCTCTATCATACATACTCCTTGACATAAAATATAAATGTTAGGAGTAAGGTCTGTAGTAACAAAAAAGGAATAATTTCAAATAATAAGCTTTCAGAAAGTCTTTTTTTTTCCTTATGTGTATGGGTGTTTTGCCTGTTTATCGGTGAACCATGTGCATGCCTAATGCTTGCTGTTGAAGCCAGAAGCAACTGAATTACCTGGACCAAGAGTCATAGATAGTTGAGAGGTGCCATGTGGGTCCTGGAAATCAAACCCAGTGTCCTCTGGAAGAGCAACTTAAGCTCTTAACCATGAAACCATCTCTCCAGCCCCTAAACAGTTACTTTGGATAACCACTCCAAAACACTCAATTCCCCAGTGTGTACAATGATGTGTCAATCTATTCATAAGGCTACCTGTAAAGAGGTAGGAATTTTGTAGCTTTCTAGAGCCTTTGTGTTAATATGGTATCAATTAAAAGTAAAGAAAAATTAAAGTGTGGGTCAAAAAATATGTAAGAAAAGACAACAAATTTTTAGACCCTTTGCTTCCTTTTGTTGAATTTGATGCTGCTGCACTATATAAATGTAACATATTTTTTATAAATAAATTTATTCGTTGCTTCAAGTTACATCTCCGTCATATTGTCCTCTTTCCCCCCTTCCCAGCCCCGCCCTCCCACCCTCTACCCCCTAACCCTTCCATCCCACTCCTCTGGAGTGGAGTGTCCCTACATAACAGTCCCCCGCCCCAGTTCAGAAGTCATATGAGGGCCAAGTCTCCTCATACACTGGGGGCCTACAAGGCAGTACCACCAGTGAAAAGTGTCTCATTGCCAGGGAGAAAAAACTAAAAAACAAACAAAGTCTATGTCCATGTTCCCTTTGGTGCACTGGTTGTAGTATAGATATCCTGTACTATATAGCTAAAATCGTACTATATAGCTAAAATCCGACTATAAGTGAATAGATGCCATGTGCATCCTTCTGAGTCTGGGTTAGCTCACTCAGGATGAGCTTCTCTAGTTCCATCCATTTGGCTGCAAATTGCATAATTTCATTGTTTCTGATAGCTGAGTAATATTCCATGTGTAGATGTACCACAGTTTTTTAATCCATTCTTCGGTTGAGGGACATCTGGGTTGTTTCCAGTTTCTAGCTATTACAAATAAGGCTGCTACTGGATGTCCACTTGTAAAAGAATGAAATTAGACCCATACTTATCTCCTTGTACAAAACTTAAGTCCAAGTAGATCAAAGACCTTAACATAAGGCCGGTCACACTAGAAGAAAAAGTGGGAAAAACCCTCGAACTCATTGGCACAGGTGACAACTTCCTGAACAGAACACCAACAGCTCAGGCTCTAAGACCAACAACCAATAAATGGGACCTCATGAAACTGAAAAGCTTCTGTAAGGCAAAAGACACTGTCATTCTAGAAAAACGGCAACCTACAGACTGGGAAAAAATCTTCACCAACCCCACATCTGACAGAGGGCTAATATCCAAAATCTACAAAGAACTCAAGAAATTAAATGCCAAGAAACCAAATAATCCAATCAAAAAATGGGGAACAGAGCTAAATAGAGAATTCACAAAGGAGGAATCCCTAAAGGCTGAGAGACACTTGAAGAACTGTTCAACATCCTTAATCATCAGAGAAATGCAACTCAAGACAACTCTAAGATTCCATCTCACACCTTATCAGAATGGCTAAGATCAAAAGCTCAAATGACAGCACATGCTGGTGAGGGTGTGGAGAAAGGGGAACCCCCTTCCATTGCTGGTGGGAGTGCAGGCTTTTGCAACCACTATGGAGGTCAGTCTGGCGATATCTTAGAAAACTTGGAATAGCTTTGCCTCAGGACCCAGCCATACCACTTCTGGGTATACACCAAAATGACTCCTCACCGAATCATAGGGAAGTTTCCTCATCTATAAATGTAACATTTTTAAATCGAGCATTCAAAGGGTATTGATAGAAATTTTGGTTCATGGCTCCCTTGAATTGCACAATGCCAACCTATCAGAACTAAGGGGTTCAACCTTGTTAGAAACAAACTGCTTATTAAAATGAATTTTTAAGCATTGTGGCAGATGAAAAAGAACTATAGTCCTTGTATTACTCATCTCACTGCTACAAAACAAAGCACTCCAAACCATAAAAGAAAAATCACTGTCCCACAATTCAGCAAACTCTTGTGCACCAGCCTAGCTGGATGATTCCGATGGCTGCAGGAGGACCAGCTTCTTTGTGCAGGCATCCAACAAGCCTCAGTTTGCTATTCTATCTGCTAAAGGAGAGCAACTGGCCAAGCCAAGAAAAAGTGTGAGGGAGATTACACAGAGGCTATGTACCAAAGAACACGAATCACAGGGTTTAGTGCAAAGGGAAGGCTGATAAGGTAACAATCTTGGTAGACTGCTCTCTGAACCTGATGAATCATAGCCCTCCCACCTACAAAACACATGCAACAATTTCAAAAAACAAAAACACATAGGCATCAGGGAAAAGTAAGAGAGGATTCCAGGGTATGGATTGGATTTAATTACTTTAGAAACTGAGACATGACATTAAAACACAAATGGCTTAAAAGGCAATGGAAGAAACAGACAAGTCATCTGTTCACAAAACCCGGCACTGTACATATGTAAGCTTCCTATCCAAAGAATGTTCCACTAGGGTCTTTTCCTCTTCTCTGGAATGGTTCTCCATTGTGTATAGCACCTAGCCTGCCCCTGCACTTTTGGCTAGGAGATCATGTTCTTTTCTAAAAGAAATAATTCTTTCACAGTATGTTGGAGACTCATAGGCCCCTTTTTAAACTGGCTGTTCTTTTTAATACAAACCAAATAAATCCCCTTAAAACGTAACAGATTTTCTATTAACTTAACTGGGGTTCATGCTAGTCACCCCAAAACTTCAATAGTTTTTCAAAATGTACCTTTTTTTCTTTTAGAAGGGTTAGGTTGTGGGGGCCTAATGCCTTAAGAGCCTCAGGCTCTCTTGCATTCAACTAAAAGAATTTATGAGCCGGGTGTGGTGGCGCACGCCTTTAATCCCAGCACTCAGGAGGCAGAGGCAGGCAGATCTCTGTGAGTTCAAGGCCAGCCTGATCTACAACATGAGCCCAGGACAGCCAGGGCTATTACACAGAGAAACCCTGTCTGAAAAACATAAAAAAAAAAAAAAAAAAAAAAAAAAAAAAATTTGTGAAGCACCACCTCCATTCTTTTTGAGATCTTAAAGCATTTTCCAGTCTGGGGGCTATATCTGTCCCAAACCCTTTATTACTCTCAGAAGCTTTTGCCTGCTTAGAAACTAGAAATGAACCAGAGTTTAATTTTCTAACCCATAAAGTCTTGGGCACTCTGCTTCCTTTCAAGTGTAATTTATTTCTCTGTTTGCATACCTTAGACAAAAATGCAGATAGGTAACTAACTGCTTCAACTCTCTTCCCAGAAGCCCTCTTAGCCCAATCTAAGTTTCTCAGGTGCAGACATCTATCTCAAAGTTCCTGAAAATGACAGTTTAAGTGGCTTTCAGTAACGTGAGTGAGGGGGACCTGCATCTCTGGTATCCGTTAACAGTTGCCTCCCATTTAACAAACTCTTCCAAAAAGCCTCTCACTTTTCCAATCCCCAATAGCAGAGTCACAGAGTCCCCAGACTAACATTGCTCTGCCCGTTTAAGGATTTACTCGTGACAGTGCCTCACTAATAATAATAGCGGGGTTTGCTCAGTTATCTACTTCCTTTTAACAAATCACTGCAAAACTGTGTCCTAAAAGGACAGTCAAAGTTACTGTTAGCAATTCTGTATTCGGGGCCCCTCTTGGTGGGGAGATCCCATATAAGCCTCAGGCGGTCACTTATTTGGCCTTGATCATCGGAGGGCAAATGCAGTTAGCTAGCCCAAACTGGCCTCGTGAACACATCAGACTCTGACTGAGGCTTGCTGGCCAGGGTCTCAACAATGCTCCAGTGTCTCCAACAGGACATCCTGAGTTCTTACACATTTTCAGTTAGGAATATTCACCAGGCTTCTACATGAGTAGTATCTGCTGATGTCTCATTGACAAAACAAGTCACTCAATGTTAAAAATGGTTGAGTATTGGAGGAAGAAGCATTACACAAATCAATGAGAGAAGCCCGATTCATTGAGAAGCCATTGCTGTAAAATGACTGGAAATTATCAACACGTCTCCCACACTAAGGAAACAGGCCATTCCCTCAAGTGACACTTGTGTTCATGCTTCTTGCTCATCGCTTGACAATTACAGAAACAGCTCAGTGGTAAGAACACTTGTCTAGCAAGTGTGTGGCCCTAAGTTTAATCCCAGCACCACAAAAATAAATAAAGGAAAGAAAAGAAAAAAAGAAATAAATAAAAGACAAAAGAATGAAGGTTATGGTAAAGACAGCCTTTTTTGAATATTTGCTGGCAAAAATAAAAGATAACTATTAAAAACAAATATTATAAAAAGTATTAAATATTCACTTTTAAAATAAAGTGAAAAGAAAATGAAAAGCAGGACAAAAAAAATGAAGTTCTTTAACTAGTAGCAAGAAAAATATCAAAGTATATTATATTTAAATTAATTTAAGTATATGAAAGATTACAACATGCTAAAATTGGCACAAAGATGTGTTGAGGAAGAGAATGGGGGTAGGAGCTGCAGAAATGACTCCGTGGTTCAGAGCTGTTGTTGCTCCTGAAGAGGACTCAGGTTTGGTTCCCAGCATGTACACAATGACCTTTAATCATCAGTCCAGGTCCATGTGATCCAATGCCCTTTTCTGGTGCAAATACATTCACAGAAAATCAAATAAATCTAAAAACACTCTTTTAAAGAGAAAGAAAGTCAAAATGGACATATCCTAGAAGATCTAAGAGTAAAAAGTCAAATGCTAAAAAAGACTATTAGAACATGTCGCACAAAGGCAACTACTGAGTCTAGCAAAGCTCTAACAATTTGCATTCACCCGATCTTGGATCTGTCCATTAAATAAAAAAATTTCTCAAACATTAACATTTATAAAAATTGTCACAATAAATGTTCCAAAGTACTCAGAAAATTATTCTAGTTTCACAGGCACGGGATGGGACTCATGAGTCATAATTAATAAATATGCCAGGTAATGTTAACAGAAAAAGGACCAAGAATCACATTGACCACAAAAGGAATTTTTTAGAACAAGAACAGACGATGGGCCTCCAGATCCTTCGTGACAAGTCCACACTTAAAATTTCATAATCAAAGGCAAACATAATCTACTCCCTCTCAATAGCTCAATTTGAGCAGCTTTATCCTGCCAGGCCTCCCTCTACTCAGAAAGTAGCATTTTTCAAACTATAGGTCACAGCCAATGAGTCATAGAATCAATTTAATGGGTTGCAAACCTAACTGAAAATATCAGAGGGCATTGCACATAATGAAGATAATTATCTGTTAAGTACTGTTAAATGACGCTTTTGTTTCAGTTGTGCATAGGTGTGTTTAGTACAAAAGATAGTATTTAGTATGAGTCATGGGCAAAAAAGGTTGAACATCTCTGCCATAAAGAACATGAGAAGTTCATCGTGGAGCAGAAAAAGTTTTCAGAATAGTGAAGAAACCCTCAGAGTCCTAAAGAAAATGATTAATGAATATTTAGCATATTTCTGTAGTTTAATTATTCAAGCACATTAATGCTTCAAAGAACAAATTTAATATGCATTTATTCAGTATCCCTGTGAATGGATAGATGAGAAGAAAATAGTCTCTTTCTTTGGGAATCTTACAAAATACAGTTAGTAATAATCTACGAAATAACTAGAGGATAACAGAAAAGAATTTCTAATCATGGGTAAAAGACATAATTGTAACTTGAGGTTAGTTTTAAAAGGATTGTGAGAAAGGCAAAGAAGTTATTGAGTCCTGTTACACAGTCGAAGTCGGCTAACTGCTTTTGAAAAGAACCCCAAAATCTCATGGCTAACACAACAATGAGTTTATCCATAGTCATGCAGAAACTTATGTCTCAGCCGGGCGGTGGTGGCGCACGCCTTTAATCCCAGCACTTGGGAGGCAGAGGCAGGCGGATCTTTGCGAGTTCGAGGCCAGCCTGGTCTACAAAGCGAGTCCAGGACAGCCAGAGCTGTTAAACAGAGAAACCCTGTCTCGAAAAACCAAAAAAAAAAAAAAAGAAACTTATGTCTCTAAGAGCCCCTGTGGCCTCAGTCTCCGCATGTGCTTGTCTGCTGTACTATAATATTCAAACGATGGTCTAGACGAAAATCACCCCGCTTAAATTTTCTCTAGTCTATGATGGTACGAATGCTATAAGCATTCCATAGAAACTCTATTTTGAATCCTGAATTTTGATCTTTTCCTGAACTAGTGATCCATGATCTGGCACTTTCTACAAACTGGGTAGGGCTGGGAGTTGCAGATCCAGTCAGATGGATCAGAAGGGTAAGAAGATGATATCTGAATGTTTCCCCATGCAGGAAAGACTCCCCTTCCAGGAATATCAGACTATAGACAGAAAAAAAAAAAAAAAAAGCCCAAAGCACGCCTTCCATACCCAAGCTCAGCCACAGCCTCAGAGAAGGAACCCTGTGCTGTGGTCTGAGGCAAGCAACCAGAGACCACTTCTCTGAACCTCTGCAGATTAGCACATCCCAATTTGTTCACCTTCTCTTCTCCATCTTTCCAAGGTGTCCAGGGAAGGCTCTGTTTGGATGCTTTCCCCTTGCTCTTGTCATCTGCCTTCTTACTACTCTGGTGCCCTTCCACTGTGGCCCTGTGTGCGGTACTTGCCTCTTGCCTCCTTCTTTGGCCACTAACAGCACAAAACATCTGCAGCCAGCCAGAAAACTGAAAGAGCAACCTTTTAGCTCCTGAAGGTAGTGAGCACAGCGTCACAAAGGTTTTCATGAGCCATAGCAGAAAGGGTGCCTGATTCCCAGACATTTTTAATGCCACAGTTCAGTCATATGACTGCTGTGGGTGCTCTACAAAGACATGACCATTTTTATCATCTCTGATGTGGGCCAGTCAAAGAGAACTGCTAGGCAAGGTAGTAGTATTTATAGCCTTAAGCCAAAATAGAGTATTTACACTCACTACTGTCCTCTCTCTCTCTCTCTCTCTCTCCCTCTCTCTCTCTCTCTCTCTCTCTCTCTCTCTCTCACACACACACACACACACACACACACACACACACACACACACACAC
>CAJQZJ010001694.1:10429608-10444339 GCA_907164525.1 Lophiomys imhausi | reverse complement strand
AAGAGTCCCACCTCCATGGACCAGAAAATATTTTCAACAAAATCATTTAAGAGAATTTCCCAAATCTAAAAAAAGAGATGCCTATAACTGTACAAGAAGCTTACAGAACCCCAAATAGATTAGACCAGAAAAGAAAATCTTCCTGCCACATAATAATCAAAACACTAAATGTACAGAACAAAGAAAGAATTTTAAAAGCTGCTAGGGAAAAGGGTCAAGTAACATATAATGGCAAACCTATCAGAATCACACCTGACTTTTCTTCAGAGACTCTAAAAGCCAGAAGGGCCTGGACAGACGTCTTGCAGACCCTAAAAAAACACAAATGCCAGGCCAGACTACTATTCCCTGCAAAACTGTCAATCAACATAGATGGAGAAAACAAGATATTCCATGACAAAGCTAAATTCAAACAATATCTATACACAAATCCAGCTCTACAGAAGATGTTAGAAGGAAAACTTCAACCCAAAGAGGTTAACTACACACAAGAAAGCACAGGAAGCAAATAGCATGCCTGCAGCAAAAACAAAAGAAAAGAAGCTCACACACTATTTCTACCAACATCAAGATGGCAGGAAGTAACAATCACTGGTCATTAATATCTCTCAACATCAATGGACTCAATTCCCCAAAAAAAAAGGCACAGGCTAGCAGAATGGATGCGAAAACAGAATCCCGCATTCTGCTGCTTACAAGAAACGCACCTCAGCAAAGATAGACATTATCTCCAAGTAAAGGGCTGGAAAAAGATATACCAAGCAAATGGACCCAAGAAAAAAGCTGGAGTAGCAATTCTAGTATGCAACAAATTGGATTTTCAACCAACATTAATCAAAAGAGATGGGGAAGGACACTATATACTCAAAGGAAAAATCCGCCAAGATGAAATTTCAATACTAAACATCTATGCCACAAATATAAGACCACCCACATTCATTAAAGAAACACTACTGAAGCTCAAATCCCACATTGAACCTCACACATGAATAGTGGGAGACTTCAACACACCACTCTCACCACTGGACAGATCAACGATGCAGAAACCAAACAGAGAAATAATGAACCTCACAGATGTCATGAATCAAATGGACCTAACTGATATCTACAGAACATTTCACCCCAAAACAAAAGAATACACTTTCTTCTCGGCACCTCACGGAACCTTCTCCAAAATCGACCATATAGTCGGTCACAAAGCAAGCCTCAACAGATACAGGAAAATTGAAATCACTCCTTGTAACTTATCAGACCATCATGGAATAAAGCTAGGCTTCAACAATAACCAAAACAACAGAGTGCTTGCAAAAACATGGAAACTGAACAACTCTCTCCTCAATGACCTCTGGGTCAGGGAAGAAATAAAAACAGAAATTAAAGTCTTCTTAGAACTCAATGAAAATGAAGGCACAACATACCCAAACTTATGGGACACATTGAAAGCAGTGCTAAGAGGAAAGTTTATAGCTCTAAGTGCCTTCAAAAAGAAACTGGAGAATTCCTATACTAGCCACCTAAAAGAACACCTGAAAGAGCTAGAACAAAAAGAAGCAAACACTCCCAAGAGGAGCAGACGAGAGGAAATTATTAAACTCAGGGCTGAAATCAACAACTTAGAAACAAAAAGAACAATACAAAGAATCGACAAAACCAAGAGCTGGTTCTTTGAGAAAATCAACAAAATAGACAAGCCCTTAGCTAAACTAACTAAAAGGCAGAGGGAAAATACCCAAATCAACAAAATCAGAAATGAAAAGGGGGAAATAACAACAGACATTGAGGAAATCCAAAGAATCGTTAGGTCCTACTTCAAAAACTTGTACTCCACAAAATTGGAAAATCTAAATGAAATGGACAATTTTCTTGATAGATTCCACCTACCAAGGTTAAATCAAGAACAGGTAAACAAATTAAACAGTCCTATAACCCTTAAGGAAATAGAAGAAGTCATTAGAAGTCTTCCAACCAAAAAAAGCCCAGGCCCAGATGGTTTCAGCACAGAATTCTACCACACATTCAAAGAAGAGATAACACCAATATTTTTCAAACTCTTCCACAACATAGAAACAGAAGGAATACTGCCAAACACATTCTATGAGGCCACAGTTACCCTGATACCTAAACCTCACAAAGACCCAACGGAGAAAGAAAATTTCAGACCAATTTCCCTTATGAACATGGATGCAAAGATACTTAATAAAATACTTGCAAACCGGATCCAAGATCACATCAAAAGTATCAAACACCATGATCAAGTAGGCTTCATCCCAGGGATGCAGGGGTGGTTCAACATTAGAAAATCTATCAATGTAATCCACCACATAAACAAGCTGAAAGAAAAGAACCACATGATCATCTCATTGGATGCTGAAAAAGCTTTTGACAAAATACAGCACCCTTTCACGATAAAAGTCTTAGAGAGATCAGGCATACAAGGACCATACTTAAAAATAATAAAAGCAATTTACAGCAAGCCAATAGCCAACATCAAACTAAATGGAGAGAAACTTAAAGCATTTCCTCTAAAATCAGGGACAAGGCAAGGCTGCCCACTCTCTCCATATCTCTTCAACATAGTACTTGAAGTTTTAGCTAGAGCAATAAGACAACTAAAAGAGATCAAAGGGATACAAATTGGAAAGGAAGAAGTCAAAGTATCCCTATTTGTAGATGGTATGATAGTATACATCAGTGACCCCAAAAATTCCACCAGAGAACTTCTACAGCTGATAAACTCCTTCAGCAAGGTAGCCGGATACAAAATCAATTCAAAAAAATCAGTAGCCCTTCTTTACACAAAAGATAAATGGGTTGAGAAAGAAATAAGGGAATCAACACCCTTCACAATAGCCACAAATAATATAAAATACCTGGGGGTAACTCTAACCAAGCAAGTGAAAGACCTGTATGATAAGAACTTCAAGACCCTGAAGAAAGAAATTGAAGAAGATATCAGGAGATGGAAAGATCTCCCTTGTTCATGGATAGGTAGGATCAACATAATAAAAAATGTCAATCTTACCAAAAGCATTATACAAATTCAACGCAATTCCTATCCAAATACCAACTCAATTTTTTACAGATCTGGAAAAAACAATTCTCAACTTCATATGGAATAACAAAAGACCCAGAATAGCTAAATCAATCATGTACAATAACAGAACATCTGGAGGTATCACCATCCCGGATTTCAAGCTGTACTACAAGGCAATAGTAATAAAAACAGCACGGTACTGGTATAGAAACAGACCAGTTGACCAATGGAATCGAATTGAAGACCCAGAAATAAACCCACACACCTATGGTCACTTAATTTTTGATAAAGAAGCCAAAAACATACAATGGAAAAAGGAAAGCATCTTCAATAAATGGTGCTGGTCTAACTGGATGTCAACATGTAGAAGAATGCAAATAGATCCATACTTATCACCCTTTACAAAACTTAAGTCTAAGTGGATCAAGGACCTCAACATAAATCCAGACACACTAACATTAATACAAGAGAAAGTGGGGAAAAGCCTTGAAATCATTGGCACTGGTAGCAACTTCCTGAATAGAACACCAATAGCTCAGGAACTAAAACAAACAATCAATAAATGGGACCTTATAAAATTTAAAAGCTTCTGTAAGGCAAAGGACATTGTCCTTAGAACAAAACGGCAGCCTACAGAGTGGGAAAGGATCTTCACCAACCCAACATCTGACAGAGGGCTAATATCCAAAATATATAAAGAACTGAAGAAATTAAACACCAAAAAATCAAATAACCCCATCAATAAATGGGGTACAGAGCTAAACCGAGAATTCACAGAAGAGGAATCTCTAAAGGCTGAGAGGCATCTGAGGAAATGTTCAACATCTTTGGTTATCAGGGAAATGCAACTTAAAACAACTCTGAGATTCCATCTCACACCTGTCAGAATGGCTAAGATCAAAAACTCAAATGATAGCACATGCTGGCGAGGATGTGGAGAAAGGGGAACACTCCCCCATTGCTGGTGGGACTGCAAACTTGTGCAACCACTTTGGAAATCAATCTGGAGATATCTTAGAAAATTGGGAATAAATCTACCTCAAGACCCAGCCATACCCCTCTTGGGCATATATCCAAAAGATCTGAAACGAAACCACAAGGACATTGCCTCAACAATGTTCATAGCAGCTTTATTTGTAATAGCCAGAAACTGGAAACAACCCAGATGTCCTTCAACTGAAGAATGGATAAAAAACTGTGGTACATTTACACAATGGAATACTACACAGCTATCAGAAATGAGGAAATCATGCAATTCGAAACCAAATGGATGGAACTAGAAAAGCTCATCCTAAGTGAGCTGACGCAGTCTCAGAAAGATAAACATGGTATGTATTCCCTTACAAATGGATATTAACCATACATCAGAGGATAACTACAACCCACACACCCAAATAGATAGGAACCTAGCATATCTATCCTAGGAAAAATTCTACCCACCAGTGATCTGCTGCAGGTTAGTGGAACCCCACACCCTAGATGGTGTGCCTTATCAAGCTCCAGTATGAGTGGAAGCTCTTGGGCCTCACATGACGCAAGATCTGAGGGAGTATGATATGTGAGGACCCACCTCATTTGAGGAGAAGGAGAGTACCAAGTAGAGGAACAAGGAGGGAGGGAGGGAGGGAGGGAGGGAGGGAAGGAGAGAGGGAGGGAAGGAGAGAGGAAGGGAGGGGCCAAGAGGGGAGGAGGGAGGAAACTGTGTTCTAGAAATAAATAATACTTTTTTAAGAAAAGAGTTAATAAGCTTCATAATAAAAATACAATATAAAATTTTCAAACTATAATTTACCTTACTGGCATGAAAGGAAAACGGCCTTAATTTCAGATTAGAATGTTAGACTGCAGGTGGCTACAGAGATTACACAAATTTGATAGCAGCGTAAAAGTTTTTTTTTTTTTTTTTTTTTTTTTGTAGAGGTATAGGCTATTTCCATGGTTTGGCATTAAAAAGCAGGTAACAGGTTTAAAACACTGTAAATAAATTAAAGGTGACAGCTGTTCAACCTGGTTTTACAAACCTCCAAGAGTTGAAAAAACTTAGAGCTAAGGTAAAATAATGCATGGAGTTAGCCCATGCCGTTACCTCCAGTAGAGACAGGAGGATCACTATAGAGTTAGTTGTCTTATAAATTCTAGAGTTACAAGAAACTGGGTGGTGATGGTGCACACCCTTAGTCACATCATTGGGGAAGAATACACCCTTAACCCCAACACACTAGAGACAGAAACAGGCAGATCTCAGAGCTCAAGGCCACCTGATACAAAACAAGCTCTAAACAGAGAAAAACTTTGATCCAGGAGTGGAGGAGCACATCTTTAATCCCATCAGTTGGAAACCACATGTCTTTGATCCCAAAATTTAGAATGCAGAGACAGGCACATAGGATTTGGAAAGATTTAAGTTTAAAAGCTACTTACAAAAGGCAGGCGGCAATTCAAACAAATTGTCCTTTGAGATCTCAAAATATATACACTAAAGGTTTGTTTAGCTCCAAAATATCAAAATAATTTCTTCTTTAATACAGATTGAAAGGTAATACTTTATATATTATCAAAAAAACCAAATTTGCTCCAGGAAAAATATTACCTGACCCCCCCCCCAAAAAAAAGGTAATTGTCCCAGAGTTAGGATTAGGGCAGGGCTCTGTTCTTATCTTTCCAGGAGATTTAAAGCATCCATTCAAGGAATCCAGGGACAACTGGACAACGGAAACCTCAGCAGAAAACAGATCAGACACCAAAGAAGACGAGTGGCCCAGATGATCCAGCCTTGCAGACTTCTTCAATAGCAGTTTCCTCAAAAGTCTACAACCACAACAACTCAAAATCGCTAAGATCGTTCAGCTCCACAGACTACTCCAGCCAGATCTTCAGTAAAGCTCTGAAGATCAGCTTCTGTCTATGAACTTCTTAGGACATCTAAATAGCTGAGCACAAAAGGACTGAACATCATATGATTCTATTAACATTTTTAACCATTTTTCCATTCTTATTTGGGCCCCAAGCAGGTTTACTACGTCCCAAATCAGCAGGAAGTCATTTTAAGAGAACAACGTCCCATCCCCAGAAGGTGGGGAGGGTGTTCTCCCCCTTTGGTTATTTGATAGATAATAGAAAATTTTGTTATTTAGGGGAAAAGACTACAAGCTGTTAAATGGTCTTGTTAAATGGGTTTTGGAGGTTAGACCCAGGGACTTTTCTCTTTTGCTTTTCTGTATCCTCCTTTCTCTCCTATATAGGAGTGAACAGACTTGAGAAAAATGGGACATAGACATAGTATAGGAAAGATCAAGAAAAAAGGACAGATTATTGAATATAGCTTTATACCTTTGTATACTGATACAAAATTAATATTATATTTGGCTAAATTGGTATTGATCATTGTATATTAATGCAAAATTAAGATTGTATAGGGCTACATCGGTATTGATCTTTGTATATTGATACAAAATTAAGATTATATTTGGCCACAATGGTATTGACCCTTGCATGTTGATGTAAAATTAAGATTGTATTGGGCTACATCGGTACTGATCTTTGTATATTGATACAAAATTAAGATAATATTTGGCCACATTGGTATTGATCTTTGTATATTGATACAAAATTAAGGGTAACGCTTCTTAAAGGTACTGTTCGTAGTAATACTTAAAAATGAAATGTCAAGTTTTGACCTCTCGCTACCAACCGACATAAACTGTTTAGGATAATTAAGAAACGGAAACTAATAGTCATGAAAACGTGTCATTTTGTTAGTTACTATGACAGTCTATCACAGTTATTTTCTAAGCTACTCAGAAATCAAGTTGCTAAGAGACAAGCAATATTTGCTTATCTAAATATAAGAGATAGATAGGGCATCTTCAAAAACCTCAAGAGATCTGAAGAATATGGCATTCAAAGATGTTTTCTTAACTTAAGATTTTTTGATATCGAGACATGTCAGTTCCTGACAGCACCCCCTATTCTACTCCAAGTAGCAGATGAGCATCGAAGAATCTCCAGTGGGAGATGATTGAATTGGTGGTAAGCCGTTCTCTTGGCAAGAAAAATCCCTTGCTTCAACTGTAGACAGACTTCTGTCCAAAAAGGACAAAACTTGGAAGCAGATAAGTCGACAGCCTAGCTCTGCCAAGACAGGGTAGGTAAGTCCTTCATAATTCCTGCTCTACAACCAATGTCTGTCAGAGAAATGGGGCCAAATGGCTGAAGATTGATGCTGTAATGTATGGAGAGAAAATGGGAACTGTCCAGGCAGCCACTGGTATGTCATTTTTTAGTTTTGGAAGCTGCAGGCCCTGCACTTCCTATATAATCAGATATATTTATCCCTCTCAGGTCTCTGAGGTGGTTGAAGAATAGATAGCTAGAGTCTCATAGTTAAATTTTGAGTTGTTTAGGAATCAAGAGGGTATTCTGGATCTAAGAAGATATTTTTAAAATTATGAGGCAAGTTAGTATGAAAGCTGAGTTAGATATAGAACTTTAAACTCATGGAGATGGTTAGATAGTAGAATGTTAAAGTCAGGTGCCAAATATATTTGGACTGGACATTGGGAATGTATGCTAAGCCATATAACTCTTATAATTGTGGCCTATTTATTTCTGTTGTTTTGTATTGTATTTATAGTTATAAGAAAAAGAACCATTTTTTGGATTGAAAGGGAGAGCTGTTGGGGGGAAAAGAGAAATACCTTAAACAAAAAAAAAAGAAGGGAAGAGGATGGTGGGGCTGAGGGGGAGGAGGGTGGAAGGGTGGGACTGGAGGGGGGAGTAGGGAGGGGATTGTGATTGAGATGTAACTTGAAGAAATAAAAAATAAATTATTAAAAAAAAATGGGGAAAAAAAAAAAGCTGAGTTTGAGTGGGCTGTGCGTTCTGATGGAGCCACACCAGCAGCAGCCCAGAACTCAGTGATAATTACGAGTGTGAAAAAGGCTGATTTATTGTCTACAGCTAAGAGAGGAGGCAGATTTAGCTAATCTTGTGGTAGTTTCTCTACGGGGAGCAGTCTCAAACTGTGAACATCTGGGAGGAGGAAGCTGTGGCTCACACTTTCTCCACTCACTGTCAGCCTCTGCCTGGGCACCGGGGAAGGCCTTGCCATCTCCCTGAGACTGACTGGCCCAGGAAAGGCTTTGTCGTTCCAAGATTCTGAAGCACTGGGGTCCTGTACATGGCTGTGTTCATGTCACTTGCTCCCCATATTCCTCACCCTTTCCTCCTCTTTTTTCCTTAAATGTTCCAATGCAGCTTAGCTTCTAGTCCAGTGGAATCTCTGCATAGTCTTCAGAACCCACAGCAAAGAGACAGACATTAACAGGGCCTTTGGCTGGGGTTACTCAGGTTATCCTACTCAAAAACAAGGAAAACTGGACTGGAGAGGTGGCTTGACAGTTAAGGGCACTGGCTGTTCTTCCAAAGGACCTGGGTTCAAGTCCCAGCACACACATGGCAGTTCACATCTGTCTGTAATTGTCGGGTGTGGTGGTGCACGCCTTTTATCCCAACATTTGGGAGGCAGAGGCAGGTGGATCTCTGCCAGTTCAAGGCTAGCCTGGTCTACAAAGTGAGTCCTGGTTACCTAGAAATACACAAAGAAACCCTGTCTCAAAAAACAAAAAGACACAAGGAAAACTTGAAATCTAGTTAGGTCCTCCCTCTATCACGTGCTTCTCAGGGTTGCTTGTAAAACCTGAGTCATGATCTCTGGGTACAATTCTTCAGGGCTCTGGTGCATATTAGCAACAATGGTTCCCACCCATTTTGGAGAGCAATTCTCTTCATGCCCTTAAGGAAATGATTTTAGTTTGTTGGTTAGTTTGCAAAAGATAGGGTAACTGATTGCCAGTCCCTTCATAACCCCAGAGACAGGCCTTGAAGGGTGAACTTCTCCCCCCGCCCTCCCTCCCCCCGATCTGATTTGACAGAGCTTGTCCTTTTTGTGAGAAAATAGCCTTGGATCTCTGGAATCACAAGTAAGTCTCCACAAACTGAAAGCAAAAATTGGAAGACATTTGTGTCACTTGGCCAGTGCATCTACTCAAAATCCTTCTCCCATTTCTTCCCAAGCAGCCAAACCCACTGCCCCTTCCCCTGGAAACCAAGGGCATATCCACAGAACAGAGTCTAAAAACCAATGAAGCTGCAGTGTTCTCAACCCACACGCAGGATTCCTCAAGATCTGTCCCAACGTGCCAACACTTGACTACTAGCTTTAGATTCTTCCTGCCCCATGCTCACACTGACAAATAGAATATGCGCCCTTAACTTTATGTGAGCCCTTCTCGTAGGATCATTCCTTTGTCCCACCAGTGTGAACAGTCAAGTCCCCTAGGCTGGTGCCACTTGTTACCTGTACTGCTTAGGGACTGGTCTCACTGGGAGCACACAGAATGAAGCAAGGACAGACACGCACTCACACTCAGAAAGCTGGCGTCCGGTGTGCCATGAACTGTGATGGAGACACACCAACAGCAGCAACCAGGAACTCAGGCACTGGGGTCCTTGGCCTGACCATGCTCGTATCAACAATACCCATTCACTCAGGACTACATCCGTCTCCATACACACCAAATCAAAATTTGTAAGTTTTATGGCATCGACATTTTGGCAAAATTTATCATTAATTATCTTATCTATATGCATTGCCTAAGAATCATTCCAATGACATATCTAGATTTTTGTTCACATTTTAAATGCTGAAAACTACCAAATTAATGAATACCTAATACCAGCTTCCACCCAAAATACATCCTTTAAACAATAACAGCACAGCACTAAAATACCACATAAAAGGGAAAATTGTTTTTCAGCTACCTCATTCCACTAGTAATGTATGCAAGTGACGAGGTTCAAAGCTTTGCTCCTGAGAAAATTATTGCTTAAGAAGTAAGCACACCTGGTTCATTGCTGAAGTACTTAAACTGAGAACAGTTTTAAATAAGCTTTCAGATTCAGGTGAAATTGTACTTAGCACCTGGTATGCAGCAGCTGAAGCGAAGGCTTCTCGGTGGTGCTGACCTCAGCCACATAAGCACCACACTGCCAGCTCCTCCTCTTTAAACACTTGTAATGGTTTGATCATGCACAAATTCACCTAAAACAATTCTTGAGTCTACTTATATTTCAACCTGTATGAAGTCACCAGTCACTTATCCATAACAAGGGTGATAAATAGGTGCCAAGTCGTCCCAATTGTAACCACTATAAAAGCTGTGTGGAAGAGGAAAGCACAAGCTCCTTCTATACAACCTAACTTGTAATCTCATCAGTCACAGTAGTAAGAGGAGGGAAGAAACATCAAACTACCAGTATCAGACATATGAATATCTGCCATGCAACTCCAAAATCATTCAAAACACACACACACACACACACACACACGCACGCACGCACGCACGCACGCACGCACGCACGCACGCACGCACACGCCCATATATATATATTGCTTACCATATTTGCATAAGAAAAATTACTAAAGGCTGCCTTTGTGTGAGCCAATGAAGGAGACAGAATAAGGATAAAATACACTATGTTCCAAAAAACTAAAGAGCTTTAGGAATACAAAAAAGAAGTAAAAGATACAGGGAAAGGACAGGCTACACCAAAAAGACAGACACAGACTCAGCTGCTTGGTTCCTGGGGGCAGGGAAGTGAAGAAAAAAAGAAGCCAGGTGCAAGCTGGGCAGTCCTACCCTCAGGACAAGACTACAACCCTCCCAAGCCTCTGCTCTCGTTCTGGGAAAACAATGATTCCCCTACTAGACAAGACAACGATAGAGAGAAATCCCATTCTGTCACTTTAGATGCCTGTGAGAGCATGGCTTGTCCATGTCCTAACAGATTCCATTGTTAAAAACTGGGCTACTCCGACAACCTGCATCAGGAAACTTTTGGATCAAAGGGCCCCAGTTTAACCTGACCACAGCTGAGGGAAGGTCCAGAAAGGCAGATGTAGAGAGCAAGAGGGCTGGACATCAACACACCAAATGATATAGGCTGCAGGAGGCTCAGATCAATCAGGGAAGTGCACAGAGAAAGGCCCTACCCTCATAAGCCAGGGGCAGACCTCATCAACTGAGAAGTACCCTGCAGTTTAAAGATCTCTTCCTCTCCTCATAAAGCCACCAGAATTCAATCCTGGGTGACAGGTGACAGATGACACTATTGAAACTTATCCTCACCACTAAACACCAATAGTGCACCCACTTACTGCCTCCCAATAGGCACTAACTTTCTACGTGAGTGTGGGAGCATAAACCATATTCAAACATGCAGTAAGAATCCAGTTACCTAGGGATAGAGCTCAGTGACACAGTTTGTTAGCATACACAAGGGCCTCAATTTAATACTTAGCACCACAGGCAAAAGATTGTTATTAATATACATAAATCAATAAAACAGACACTTGGTAACCTTTAGAACTTAAATCTCAGTATCAAAGTCCACACCTCTTTTGTCTGACACAGCATTTTTCACTTGAAAATTCTCAAAATGTTAAGTGTCAAGAGAAATTTTCAAAAATTGAAAGGAATAGAAACATAATAAAGTTAGCTATAAAACATGCTGTACTCTGGCAAAGAGGCTCACTGAAGGCAAATCTTCAGAACTGATAAAGTAGTCTTTTATCTTGATTTAACATAATATTGCATCTTTAATAAAGAAAACTAAGTCTTTTCTGTTAAACTGTTGCATTTCTAGATACTAAGACATTGGACATACTCAATTTAGAGTTAGGAATACTTAAAAGCAAATTATTTTGAAGCTACACTTTAAAATAACTGGTAAAAAGAGAAAATACGGCCAATATTTTCAAAAAAACAACCATGATATAGAAATGCATAAAGACTTCCTTAATTTGGGCTAAGGGCAAGCTTCAACTTGCCCACTCTGACCTCAATGCCAGTGAAAATGCAGGCCCAGCACTGCCTATGTGGGTCTAGACATATTATATAGAAGATGCATCAGTAGAGGGCAGGATAGTGAAATGCTGGTGTTCGGATAATGGATCCTTTATAACAGGGAACATATCTCATGAGAGAACATTCACCTAGCAGGCCTGAGGCCCCAAGTCTCAACATCAGCATCTCTCCCTCAACAAAACACAAAATGGGAATGTCAAATTATCTCACAGACCCAAATGCCTTTATGAAAATCCTTGGGATTTAGGGAGATTAAAGCATTTGTGCTAGGCGTGGTAGTGCACATCGTTAATCCCAGCACTTGGGAGGTAAAGGCAGGGGGATCTCTGTGAGTTTGAGGCCAGCCTGATCTACATAGCAAGTTCTGGGACAGTCAAGACTACATAGAGAGACCCTGTCACAAAGAGGGGGGGGGGGGGGGGGGGGGTATTCATACGCCTTTTTAAGTAAACACACACACATGCAAAACACGAAGCACACCAGCTGATATAACACCTAATAAGTAAACACGGTTCTAGTTTTCTTCTGTCACTATGATAAAACATTCTGCTAGGAAGCAACTTAGGGTAGGGAAGAGTTTAGCATTTCAGCTTACAATTCACAGCCCTTCACTGAGCCAGTCAGGCAGGAACTTGAAGAGGAAAGCGCGGAGGAACAGTGTTTGCTAGCTCACTCCCAGACTGAGCGCAGGCAGCTTTCTCACACAGCCATGAGGATCTAGCCCTTCAAATAGCGGCCTGAGCGGGCCCTCTTACATCGTTAATAATCAAGGCAATGAAGCACAGGCGTGCACACAGGCCAGTCTGATCTGGCCAACGCTTTAAGCAAGATTTCCTTTTCAGGTGATTCTAGGTTGCATCAAGCTGACAGTTAAAGCCAACCAGAACCAATATAGTGCTAGTTTGGGCATGTTTTAAAACTTCCCCACTTTAAAATAGACAGATTAAAGATAATTATTATTGTCCAGATAATAAGAACTAGAGAGTGGCAAAAATTTGCTCAGTACTGTTTTTTTTTGAGAATATTTTAAAAAACACATACCAATAATAACAGTACACACCTCTAAACCTAGCACTTGGTAGGCTGAAACCGAAGAATTACCATGAGTTCAAGGCTAAGCTAAGCTACATAGTAAGTTTAAGGCTAGTTGGAGCTTAAAAAGCTCAAAAATAAAAGTAAATGAATGAATGAAAGAATAAGAAGAAATCCATACCTGTACCAGAGTAGAAAAGAATGAATCATGCCACTGTTCACAAGAGAAGCAAGAAGAGAAAAATAAAGACTGAAACTATGCCAAATGAAAAAGAATAGTGTGGCAAGCTGACAAAAATAAGTGCTTTGCTTAAAAATGCCCATTATAGCCAGACAGGGCATCTAACCCCAGTCTCTAACCCCAGTACTGGGTCAAAAGGGAAAGACTGGCAGATCCCTGGAGCTCACTGGCCACCCAGCCCAGCTGCAGCAATGAACTGTAGGATCCGTGAAAACCAGGTGGAGCATAATCAAGGAAGATAACCAAAATCAAGTTCTGGCCTCCACATACACGCACACACACCAACACACACATATGCCACTCACAGGCTGCTGAAGTCAGTGTAGTCATATAAAACTTCTATTACTCTTCTACATGTTTAACCCTTTCATTAAAAATGTCAGAAATAAAGTAAAAATATATTACATTAGTAAATATTTTGGACAACAAGAAAACATTTTATCAGAGGAAACTGTATTTAAGGTAGTGAGGACAGTGGGTGGCAGGCCTTTTAGAAACCACATAAAACAAAATCTAAACCGGGCATGGTGGTGCACGCCTTTAATCCCAGCACTTGGGAGGCAGAGGCAGGCGGATCTCTGTGAGTTCGAGGCGAGCCTGGTCTAACAAAGCGAGTCAGGACAACCAGAGCTGTTACACAGAGAAACCCTGTCTCAAAAAAAAAAAAAAAAACTATTAGTTTTCCCTGGGCATTCTAAGAAATGGCTCAAACCCATATTTATTCACAAAGCCTTATTTTTAATTAGTAAAGAATATTACTTCAGACTGTTAGGAATACTTATAAAATAACATGAGAAAGTATTGAAGTACTTATTTGGGTCATATGTGAAATGGACCTTGTAAAAATAAAACAAAGCTTATAATGGAAAAGAATCACTCATCTCAATTTAAAAAGAAAAACATCAACAATATTAAAATAAAATAAAATAAAAAACCTAAGATACAGGGCTAGGGAGATGGCTCATCAGACAAAAGAGCTAGCTGCCAATCCTAATGACCTGAGTTCAGTCCCCAGGGGAAAAAGAGAACTTACTCCCTGCAATTTGTACTCTGATCTCAGTTCGTATGCTGTGGTACATGACCGTCTACACACAAATAAATGAGTAAACAAATGCAAGTTTAGAAATGAAAGAAATAAGGTTAAGAGAAGAAAAGATAAGGAAATAGTCAGACCCTACAAAGGTTAGACACAAAATGAACAAGATCAGTCAGCATGAGAGGAAAGCGAAAACAGCAGTAGAAACAGGAGAGGGCGCAGGTTATGACTGATGGTCTCGTAAGTGAGCTTTTTCTCCTTATCTATCTTGCCTGCCACATGTGGGCCCACACTCTGACACCGTTTTTTACTCAAGTCTCTTGGATATTTGTCAAGCAACTTAGCTCTTAGTTGGGGCTCAAGGGACTCATTATATATACAGTGGGTACACCCACCTTTCTTTTGTGTGTACAAGTGTGTGTGTGTGTGTGTGTGTGTGTGTGTGTGTGTGTGTGTGTGTG
>CAJQZJ010001694.1:10388063-10423203 GCA_907164525.1 Lophiomys imhausi | reverse complement strand
GTGTGTGTGTGTGTGTGTGTGTGTGTGTGTGTGTGTGTGTGTGTGTGTGTGTACACAGGTGCCTCCACAGGCCAAAGGTTTCAGTCAAATCCCCCTGGAGGCAGAGTTAAAGGTATTGTGAGTTGTCCAACAGGAGTGCTGGGAACCCAACTCAGGTTCTTTACAAGAACCTATAAGGGCGGTAAGAACCTTAATCACTGAGCCACCTCTGCAGCCGCAATCTGGAGCCAATTTCTGAGCAAGTTAAAATTGGTCTGTGTTAAAAGTGGATGATTTTACAACATACAACTTCTTTTAGCTGAGCTGCAGCACAGGATTGGGTAGCTTCAAGGAGCCTGGAGTTCCCTGAGCCCAGCCTGGTGGCTGGGTGGTGCAGGAGAGAGAGGAAGCTTAGTGTTTCTTGGCAGGCTTTGAAGGTGGCCACGGAAGTGACCAATGGCGATGATCAGGCCATGAGCCTGGCCAGGCAGCTGGCAGCAGAGAGGCAGGAACATGAAGCCCGAGCAGCAGCGAATTCTCCATGGAAGGAAGAGTGCTTCCTCCCCAAACTCAAAATAAACAGCCAAGTCTCAGTCAGTCATAGGAGAGAGACTTTATTTCATGAATAGGGACATTATAAACCTTTTGGCAGAGGGGACAGGTTTTGGAGGTGAATGTGTTTGATTTGCTGGGTATGGTCCTATCAGAAGAAAGGAAATGTAGTACCTAATTATCTCATGGGCAGGGGGGTGGGGGAAGAACTCCAGGTTTCTTATCAGGAAAGGGTTGGGCTACGTGATACTCCATAGAGGATCTGGAATTTCCCATCAGATGGAGGAGGGGATTCCACTGAAAAAAGGGAGCCCATCGTTTTGCACCAAGCTCAGGAGCTTTCTAGAAATGCCAGACTTCAAGCTTAACAGCAGAAATTCCCCCCACAATATTACAGTGTACAAGAAATGAGCTGGGAGCCAGAGTACTTACTGTGAATTTAAAAGACATACAATGAAGAACAGAGTTATAAAGGAGATTAGCAATCTGATGCCAGGGAAAAAAAAATACCTGTTTTGGATTCTTTTATGGTACTTTGGAACTCAAAGAATGTCCTAGGGTCAGCATGATAGTTAGCTACAGTGGCCTCCTGAAAAGATACAAATCATGTGAACTCCTCCTCACTGCCATCCTTCAACTATTTATTACTACAGAATGAGGACCACTTGCTCAGGTTTGGTGCACAGGCTAACAATGATCAATCAGATCCTGGTCGTGGTGCATCTGTTCTTTCAGTAGCTATACCCAAAACTTGTCTTCTCGCTCAATCATTTTTCCTACTTTCCTTCATCTTAGCTCTTATGTATCCTGAAAGTTAGCATAAATGACAGTGGATCCAGCAATCCATTCTGACTCTGTAATTCCTCTGTGCTCCTGCAAAATCCTATAACTCTTCTAGCAAAGTATTTGTCACATTTTATTTTCTCACCTTTATCTTCCATCAACTACACATTCTGTAATAGCAGAGACTCATTCACCCTTATACTTCTGTATCTTGTCCTTAAATGCCCAATGTTTACTGAACTTTAACTAAAGAAATAAAAGACTTCTTGTAATTTTACTAGTTTCTTTAATTACTTTAGTAAGTTGACTTCATATTTGTGGTCCACATAATTTCTCTAAAATCATATTTTGAATGTGATAGATGTTATATATACAACATGGGAAAAAAAGTGTTGCCCAAGCAAGTACTTAGTTTAATTTTCTTTAAAATGATGGAGTTTTAGTTTTGTATTTGGACTTCCATTTTGTTTGGGTTTTGGCTTGGGTATCCTTTTGAGATAAGGTCATGTGATATAACTTACTTTGGTTTTCCTAAAAAGTTTTGTATGTTTTCTTTTGCTGTGTTTTGATTTTTAAAATATTTTTCTTTTTATGTTTATGTGTGTATGTGTTTCTGTCTGTCTGTCTGTCTTTGTAAGTATACACAATACATGGGCATGCCCTCAGAGACCAGAAAGGGAGCTGCAGAAACAGGCAGCTGAGTCCTTCACCCTCCATCCACAACACAGGTGCTGGAAACAGCACTCAGGACCTCTGGAAGAGCAGGAAGCTCTCTTAACCCTGACACATCTCTCCAGGCCTTGGTATGAGTTTCTGTATCTTGGTTGGCTTTGTTTTTAGAGGTGGTTCCACTATGTAGCCCAGGCTAGCCTTAAACTATGTAACTGGAGCTGGTCTCAAATTCATGGTGATCCTCCTGTCTCAGTGGAATGCACCACCACACCTGAGAAGAAAAGGTAATAATTTTTAACCTAAGCTCTGAGGCATTCAAAGAGTCCAGGATACTAAGGAGCTGGAGTGAACAGGCACAAAGCAGGTGAGCCCTGAGCTACTGTCTGCTTCAACAGTTTTACTTCTCAGTTTATTTGTAAAGAATGGGATTCTAAGAAAGACTTTCTTTGTAAGAAATTCATTAAATAAGAGCAGGAAAAGGAAAAAATAAAGCTAAAGCCTCTGCCTTAAAATCAGTGGTAGATGGAGGTTTGTAGTGTGTAATTCACACCCTAATGTCTTTCATGTTTCTTGATTACACTAAATTCATCTCTGTCAGGTTTATGGGTCTGTATTTGAGATAAAATGAGAAATACCATTTGAATGCAGAAATATTCCAGCAGAAGGAAAAGAACCTAGGTTCTGAGGAATATTATTTATGTTCTCATGCAGCTATTTCTAAATGTACTTACCTTACCTATACTTAATGGCATTGTCTATATACCAATCTTCAGGTTAATGATTCATAATATATAACACCAAAATAATCTAATTGAACAACAAACAGCCCACTGTAAATGCCAGCTGCAGCTGTTTTACATATTGTAGAGAAATATCCCACCTCAATTTAATCGTTCCTCAGTAAAAGACCAACCTAGATGGGAAAAGATCCACCAAACTCACATTCAATGGGAAGTTTCAGCCACTTGGCAATCAAGAAAACAGGCAAGTGGAAACCGAGAGGAGTTCATCATTCAACCTCCAGAAAACCATGAGGGGAATCAGGGTGCTGGGGAACCTGATGAAGAGTCATGAGCAGAAATGGAATTACTTTTGCCAACCTGTGCACAACAACACAGTGTTGAGGAATGGAAGTCCCCAAAACACCTGCAAACAAGCCCAAACCCTGCAATGAAACAGTTAGGTGGATCTGAAACCTTTGGAGCTGAACACACATAATTATGAGGTTTGCTGAGCTGAGAAGCCAGCAACCTAATTTTCACCTCTTCTGGGAAATCTCATGAGGCAACTCACTGGCAGTGCCCTCTTCCATCTCCATTTCATCTGGCACTTTCTAACCACACCTGTATCTGACAAACAGCATTCTTAGGTCTCCTTTTGCAGGGCTACCCCTCCCATCATACCCCTACAACTGGCTCCTCTGTCTATATTCTAATGTTCTTAGAATTTCCCTAAGCATTTTCAAGCTCTGTGGTAAAATTATAAATGTAACCTGACTGCTAATTTAATTGTAGATAAGGTTTTTATTACTACCCATTTACAGTATTGATAAAAAGCCAGCTTGGTATGATTTTCCATTAAATGGCAGACATTTCTTTCAATGACAACCAGAAGAAGAAGAAGGAAGAAAGTGAAGGAACAGATTACATTTACGTCACATTGCAAGCCAACATCTACCTGATTATAGCAACATTTGCATGTGTCACCTCTACACAAGGTGCCCCATTACTCCTAGGTTACACATTTTCCCTCCTCCCAGAATCAGCACAAAATCAGAACTAAGAAGACTTAGATGCAGGTCTCAGCTATACCAAGGAGTAGGAGAGTAACACCATGCTGCTCAGACATTACCTTCCAAGTACGAACATCCCTCCCTCAGGACTAAGTCGCCTAATATCTTCCACGATGTCCCAACATCATCACCATTTCTGCTGTCTGCTACAAGGTCACCACATTCAAAAGGTACATTCTCTTCTAAAGATGGTGCTGTTACATTCTTTTTGGTCTGATCTGTACTTAGTGCCCATAATGATTAATAAAAACATACATCAAGTGTTCAGACACCACGGGAGCAAGGGGCACACCTGGAAAAGCTTCTGTTACACTCCTGCTTTCAGTAACAAGATAAGTACAATTTCTTTTATCAAAAAAGTAGCACCAATAATAAACAAAACTTATTTTCAAAGTAGGCACCAAAAGGTTATTTTCATATTAACAGCCTCATAGCCCTAAAAATAATTCTCTGATTTCCCTCATTTTGTAAGAAACGTATTTTTATTGTCTCATCAACATCAAATCATACTAGTATTATAAAGGCTGTTACAATAAATGGCTTAGAAAGAAAACTCAATAATAATTTGATGGGTTTTAGTGAATATATGAGCTAGATAAAAATATATGAGCCATATATGAATTTTAATCAATTTAAATTAATATCTATCAGCTTTGAATAATGAAACAAATGTAGCTTTTTTACTGGAAAAAAAAAATCATACAAAGACCTTTCCTAGCTGAATACTTTATTAATTTTAAGATGATGATTTTACTCTCTATAGCAAGCAAAAGCAGTCATAATAAAACCACAGATTAAAAATCAGTTATAAATTGGATGAAGCTAGGGGCTGAAGAGACAGCTCAGTGGTTAAAAGCAGTTGTCATTTTTTTTCAGAGGACCTGGATTCAATTCCCAGCACTCACATGATGGCTTATAGCCATCTATAATTCCAATTCCAAGGGATCTAATGAAGGCACCAGACATGCAAATGCTGTACATACAATGCAAATAAAACACTAACACATGTAAATAAATAAATAAATATAAAACAATATTTTAGTAGGTGGTGGTAGTGAAAAAACAAAGACCCTAGTCTGTCCTGGCTCTTACCCACCCCCTCAGCTATTGCAGAGCTCATAAAAAGTAAGACAATAATGTTAGCCTGAGAACAAAACCATACAGCTCCCCTCTCTAGAGACCTTGAGCTTAAGGAGACTGGGAATGACTGGGAGTTCATGCTCCCCAATGGCTCCCCCCTCCACTCCCAGGAACAAGCTTATCAGGATTTTACAATACCAGATGTGCCTCTGGTCCTCTTATGGCTTGGCCACTTGGCCTGGGCCAATCTATCTAAAGGTGCTTAGTCAATCATATAATGCCAAGGCTTGAAAGCCCACCCCACCTGCCCTGCTTGCTCGCCCCCCTCCCTTGCCTAGCCCTTAAGAACATCAAACTTTCCAGGTTAGGGGCCATTCACAGACTCCCTGAAAGGAGAGCATGTGATGTACCTTGCCATGGCTCTTACCCCCAATTAAAGATCCTTTTGCTTTTGCTCGAGTTGGAGTCTTCCTGACTTGTCTTATGGTTTTGTTAACTGGGCATTACAGTAGTAGTGGTGGAGCACATCTTTATTCCCAGCACTTGGGAGGCAGAGACAGGAAGATCTGTAAATTTGAGGCCAGTCTGATCTACAGAGTAAGTTCCAGGACAGCCAAAGCTACATTGAAAACCTTGCTTCAAAAAAAACAAACAAAAACATTAGATGAAGCTAACAAAATCCTCCAAGAAATACTTAAAATAATTTTTTCATTGGCTAAAAATTATATCAACACTTTGCTATATTTTGGCTGCTCTTATCACTACAAAGAGCAAATAGTCACATGAATTGTGACAAATAATACAGTGAGGATTGTTTTCATTTTTAATAAAATGAACAAAATCAGTCAACATAAATTTCCCACAAATTATGGCTAAATATACACTCTAAAGAAAATCTTGACGGAGAAAAGAGAAAGTTGTAAATAACTATTTTATTGTGAGACCAATGAAACAAAGGTTTCAGATCCAAAAAGAATATTTAATGATATCTACAATATTCTTCCACTGTATTAAAGATAAAAAACAAAATACATGTCATTCTAAGCATCTCATTTAAATACTGCACTGAACCAAGTCATGACTCAAGAACAGCCTGTGCCCTGTTTAAACACTGTGCTTGGTACCAGTCAGTCAGTCACCAGTCTCCGAAAACCAGGAGCAGAGTGAAAGTCCCAAGTGCTTCACTGTCATTGACGAAACTGAAAAAAAGACAGTTCAGTCAGCCCTGAAAAGGTAAATGCTTAAGTGGGTTCACACAGGAAATCCATACACAACATCAATTAATAAAAAAATATACTTTGTGTTGTCCGTGGACTCAGTAGGGGCAGAAGGTACTTATCATGCTGGCCTTTCTGTCTTCTCAGTGGCTTTCTAGAATTTCAAATTTCAGTCTGAAACAAAAGAAGGCCAAAAGACATGTGCACTCCAAAGCACTGTGACCTTTTGTGATTTCCCTTTTCCATTTATTACCTGAACCTTTAAGCACTCAAGAAAGAGCCTGAAAGACTCAACAGTATGTACAAAACATAAAGTAAGAAGTGCCAGAAAAGCAATGCGACCTTTCAAATGCAACACATCCTGCTATCATTTTGTTAAAACTGGGAAAGCATTTTACAGTGTTCAAGCATAATCTTCATGTATAATATTTTCAGCAAATATAAAAGCAAATACAATGCAAAAGACTTGAAAATCAACCCTTCTTTGAAATTCAAACTGCAATTAAGTTTAAACTACTACTGTTTCTGCAGTACTTTACCTATTAAACACACATTAATGTGCTCTACTTTTCAAATACAGTACTACTGTAACTACCACCAAACCACTCTGTCACCTACTACAACTGACAGGTCCCACTTATAACAAATTGATGTTCAACTTGTTCATATTAACTGGACAACTAAAATCTGTATTGTTAGACTAAGGGTATGACTTGGTGATGTAGTACTTGCTTGTCTAGCCTCTGCAGGAAAAAAAACAAAACACATAACAGTAAAACACACACCCACACATACACATACATATGCACACACACACACACACACACACACACACACACACACACACACACACCCCAAATAAATAAATAAATAAAAATACAAACAAATTAGTTAATTAATTGACCAGTTAAGTGTGTTTTGGGCCAAGTGTTGATTCTGGCTGTCTCTATGAATTAAGATCACTCCCAGTTTCAAGGCACTAGCCCTAAACAGCATATCTTCTAGCCAGTCTTTCAGTCAAAAACACCCGAAACATGTGCTAATGAGATGGTTCAGCAGTTAAAGCTGCTTGTCACCAAGTATGATGACCTAAGCTGGATCCCCAAAACTGACATGGTGGGAAGAAAAACCTCTCCCACTGTCCCCCTACCTCCGTAATTATGCCATGACATACTGACATGCACATGTACACAGCAATAAATAAATGTAAATATTCAGAAGTATCCTAAACAGTAGTAAAAAATTAAGGTGTCAATGATATTGCCATTAAGTTAAATTTTTGGGAAGTGTGTCCAGGTTAGCTTTCTACTGAAGTGATGAAACACTGACCAAAACCATCTTGGGGAGGGAAGAGTTTCTTTGGTTTACATACCCTGATCCCTACAACAGTGAGGCAACTCAGTGCATGAATTCAACCAGGCGAAGCAGAAACCCAGGCAGAAAGCTGCTTCTTACTTGCTCTCAAAGGCTTGTTCAACTTGCCCAGGATCACTTGGGTAGCATTCTACACAGCTGGCTGTGTCTGCCCACACCAGTCATTTATCAAGAAAATGTCCCATAGACATGCCCACAGACCCAGGTAACTCTAATTCTCACAAAGTACACATTTGTCGGGGAGAGGGGTATTTTCATATCTAAAGCATTCACTTTATGAATGCAAAATAAATGCTAGTAGATGTCAAACTTTGGCCAGTACTGAATCCACCTCGAATAAACCAACACTTCTAAGCTTTCTGTTCCATAAACAGACAGCAATCCTTGACAATGTATCTTTCTTTCCTCTTTGACTGTATTAAGTATTTCTAATAGAAGCTGATTAGTCACAAACAAAACAAGATTTACCAGACTATCCCTTTCCCAACAGGAGACAAAATTAGCAACACAAATGAACTCAGAATCCTCTTCCTCTCTTTTTCTCTCTCCCCTCCTCTTCTTCCTTCTTCCCTCCCTCTCTCCCTCCCTGGCTCAGTGGACAGCATATTTTACAATATTAAGAGAAAATTAAACAAACTAGTTAGGAACTCTTGTCTACAAACACTAACTAGGTCTCAGGGTGACCATCGTAGTGGCTACTAACAATTAGTAACTCTCCTAGTTTGATTTATGTTGATATGATTAAGACTATGATCAAAACATGAACATAGACTTTGTTTCCTGTCAATGAGACACTTTGCCCTAGTGGTGCTGCCTTATATGCCCCCAGCGTATGAGGAGGCTCTTGGCCCTCATATGACTGCTGAACTGGGGCTGGGGACTGTTATGTAGGGACATTCCACTCCAGAGGAGTGGGATGGAAGGGTTAGGGGGTAGAAGGTGGGAGGAGTGGAAAGAGGTCACTGGGATGGAGATGTAACCTGAAGTAATAAATAAATATTTTTTAAAGACTATGATCAAAAGCAACTTGGAAAGGAAAATGTTAATTTGACTTCTATAAGGCACAGTCCACTGAGTGAAACCAGAGTAAGAACCTGGAAGCAGAAACTGAAGAAGTCATGGAGGAACAGTGCTTACTGGCATGCTCTCAATGGTTTGCTGTCTTATACAACCCAGGACCATGCCCAGGGATGACACCTATCACAACAGGCTGGGCCCTTCCCCCTAGTCCTGGACTCACTTTGAAGACCATGCTGGCCTTAAACTCACAGAGATCCGCCTGCCTCTGCCTCACGAGTGCTGGGATTAAAGGCATGTACCACCACATCCAGTTAAAAAGTCTTATTGACGAATTTTGAAATTCTCTTATCATAAGAATTCATATTTAACATACCTTGTGTAATTTCCTATATACTTATTCCTATATACTTATTATATACATTTTCTCCTAATGACTTGTTGATACTTTCATATAGTTATAAAATAGGGATTTACCCCCTCATTTTGCAATGCAGAATCTTCACACAGTTAAGTTTTCATTTGCTTTACTGGTTTCTGTCCATCTATCCCTTTCTAACCCAATCACCATAATGAAAATAATCACTCTGGTAATAATTTAGTTTCCTAAGTGATATACTTGTCATCACCCTTTTATGTTCCATCTGATGTCATACACTTTTCAGATTAATCTTCCTAATATAATACTGGCCACATTGGTTTCTAGTCAAAAATTTCCTAGAAATCCTTCAATTACTCCTTCCCTAATGTTTATAGCCATAAGGCTACATTATCTCTCAACAATTGGAACTGCCATTTGCTTTATATCTATTTCTCAAAACTCATCACCACAAACAGAAACTTACTCACTGATCTTACACTGAGGAATAACAGCACTCCCCTATGTCTTCTGTTATTTTGAATGTTTCTTCTTTTTGTCAAAAGTTAACTCGGTATCTCTGTTCTCTTCCCCAGCACTCCAGATCCACCTTTACTCAACACCACCTAGTGAGGTCATACTGCATTACAGAGTTGCAAAACTAAGTAAATCCAATGGCTTTCATGCCATATACCAAGGAGAACTGAGAAGTTTTGATCCAGATTATAAAATGAAACAGAGACCAAAGCAACAAGATTATATTGCCTATGAGTTACTCTGGCTGAAGTAGATTGTGGATACTGAAGTAAAAAGAGAAAAAGCCACAGGTCAAGTAAAGGGAGGAGGTCAATTAAGCCAACTCAAGTTAGTTTTTCCAGTAACTGAAGGGCAACTGGAAACAACAGAACTATTTCAAGCAGGGGAGCATAAATGTTGTTTTATTTCCTCAGATGAGGGTATGAGATAAGAGCCCTTGCCACGCCTTTCTAGCTCTTTCTGAACTCTCGCTGGCTGGTTCAACTCAGCTGTTCTGGCCCAAACTCCTCTCCAAGCTGATTCAAACTGGCTTCTCTTGACTTCTGACTGAATTCCTCTACCTGACCTGAAACTAATTCCAGTTAGTCTTCTCTTCAACCTGTCTCTGTAAAACTCTCCCAATTGAAAAAAAAAAAAAAAAATCTTGGCAAAAACTCTCTTCTCTCTCCCTGTGCTGCTCTTTGGGGTTGTTTGTTTGTTTTGGGAGGGTTGGTTTTGGTTTTCTTTTTTTTTTTTGGTTTTTCAAGATAGGGTTTCTCTGTGTATCCTTGGCTATCCTGGACTCACTTTGTAGACCAGGTTGGCCTTGAACTCACAGAGATCCACCTGCCTCTCTGCCTCCCAAGTGCTAGGATTAAAGGTGTGTGCCACCACAGACAGCTGTGAACTGCCATGTGGTACTGGGATTTGAACCTGGGTCCTTTGGAAGAACAGCCAGTGCTCTTAACTGCTGAGCCATCTCTCTAGAGCCACCCTGTGCTGCTCTTAAGTAGCCTCTCTTTTCTGTCCTCTTCTCGTGAGAGCTGGGTGTAACCTATCTCTGGCTCATTCTGTCAAATCTTTCTCTGATTTGTCACTTTGTCTGCCCCTCAATTGGACATCACCTTTATACGTGACTGCTTCTTTTTATAAACTAACCCTATCTTCATATAGTTTGAGATTAAAAGGATGTACTATGGGTGTGTCTGTATACCAGCCAGACCATACTGCAATCCAGAGTGTGTCTGCATTCCACCAGGATCAAATAGACCTAGAATGTCTTTGGATGTGATCCCTTGCCAGAGCAGCAATGTTGCTGGATTAAAATTCCTCTAAGATGGTCAGAAGGAATCTTACGAAACTCACTGACCACAATCTTAAGCCTAAACAGCATATAAATGTCCATATTTAAAATTCAATCAAATATCAGATCTATTCTTGCCTATCCAATGAATCATTTTAAACCACTACAGAATAAAATGCTGAACAAAGGAGGAAGAGAGTAATACCTTTTTCTACTTCTTTGTCTGAGGCATGAAATAATTAGCTTCCATTCAACTTTGGTTTTGTTTTGTTTTGTTTTTATTCATTTTAAGTGTATGAGTGTGTTTGTCTGCATGTATACCTGGGTACCACAGGCATGTCTAATGCCCACAGAGGCCAGAAAATGGCAGTGGATGCCCTGGGACTGGAGTTATAGACAGTTATGACCACCATGTGGGTACAGAGATTTGAACTCTGGTCCTCTGGAAGAGCAGCCAGTACTCTTGACTGCCAACTCAATTCTCAAGACCTACATTAAACTTTGAACAGTCCTATCAACTTAAAGGTAAGACTGCTAACAATACAAAATCATAGCTGTCTCTCATTTCCTATTCTTACAAAAGCCAAGATCAACCAGAAGCAAGAAGCAAGTGGATCTCTATGAGTCTGAGGTTAGTGTGGTTTACATAGGAAGTTCTTGCCCAGCCAGAGCTACACACTGAGACTGTCTTTTAAAAAAAATTCCAAGATGATACCATTCATTCAACATTTTACTCCGACATCCCCATTTTATATAGGAGCAAATCCCTTTTTTATATTATCTTCAAGTCCTGGTATTAAACATCCATGAAGAGTTTCACTGATTTTCTTCAAATTTAGCCAGAGAACCCAGCTATAGGGATGCAGTATTATTTCTTTCTGCTCCTAGCTCCTTTCTCTATGGTGTCTTTCTTTGGCTGGTACAAAATAAAAAAATTATCAAATAAACGTGTCCAAAAAGTGAAAAGTTGTTCAACTATGTGCCTCTCTAGACACTCATGAAACTGTCTTCTCCCCTTCCGCAGCATGATGTCAGGTGACACCTTTATGAATTGTCTGCATTCTTTCCTATTTGCTGGTGACAATTTCATTTGGATTGCCAATGTCTACCATAAAGACTAGCAACTGAATATTCTGATATCTTTGCCATAGGTTGTTCCATCATTCTATCTTTGAACCTATGATATATTTTGAAAGTGACAGAAAAAAATTCAAATTAATAGACATACACAAGCTGACATTAATATAATGAAAATGGTATTTTTGCAAGAGATGGTATTTACACACTTATCTGGAACTGTTGTGCATTCTCAGACTGAAAAGCATTCTATCAGTCTAACTATTTTAAAGCACAGGAACACTTTGATTGAAATTAGAATTGTATTTACTATGTTTCCTACCTGAGGAATTCAGCTTCACAAGGTTAATTTTATTATCTTCCCCAAAATCTCTCTCTATCTGACTTGACTTAGACCTGGTGATTTCTACTACACAGAGACTGCTCATAAGGACTTTAGAACCCAGACTTTTCCTTCCAGAAAGAGAAAATGATGTGTCTCTGAGTCCATACAGAATGCAGCAATATAATTCATGTTCTTGAAAAGAAAGCTAACATCTCACACTGACAAGTGGATAATAAATATGACTAGGAGCCAAGCACACAGAATGCATTCTTATTTTTTCTCACAGATAGCTAAAGAACCACCTTTTCTGCTTTTTTAAAATAAGTTATCTATAAAACTAAAGAAAAGTTTTTTCTTTTTAAAAAAGTCTTATTTATTTTATGTGTATGAGTGTTTTGTCTAAATATATGTCTGCATACCAGAAAAGGGAATTGGATCCCATGGGACTACAATTATAAATGATTGTGAGCCTTCTCTTCAGCCCCAATTCTTCCTATTTCTTTATCACAAATGAAAAACCCTACAAAGAGCTCCAGTGGGTCTTTAAAATGATCTGATGTGTGCACTGTCTCCATATTCCCAAAAGGAAAGTGAAATTCCGAGAGAGAAACAGTTCCTTGATCATGTTTGCATTGCTGATGGCAGAGTTTGAGGAAGTTTCTTAACTCTATCCACATTCTGGATCCTGAGATGATCATGATAATAATAATAATAATAATAATAATAATAATAACAACAACAACAATAATAGCAATAACAAAATATATTTAATTCCAATTTTAAGTTTTATTTTGAAAGTTTTATTTAAAGAATGTTTATAATATTAACATCAGTCATATATATCAGACTTCAAATAACCTACTGTATTGTTGAAATCACAGGACTTTTCTTACACAAGAGCAACAGACTTATTAAGAGCAAAAGATCTCTCACTCAGTTCTCTGACCCACCATCCTTCCCACACTTGACCCCTCCAGTTGCCTTCCCCACCCCCATGGGATCCCTTTCCCCTAACTGGACAGCCTTGTCTAGGCTCAATAAAAGATGTGCCCAGTCCTACAACAACTTAATATGCCAAGGTGGGCTGAAATCCAATGGGAGATCTTCCCTTCTCTGAGGAAAAAAGGAGGGGGCATTAAGGGAAGAGAGGGGAAAAGCGGGGGGGCTTGGAGGAAAGGAGGGAGGGGAAGCTCTGATCGGGATGCAAAGAAAATAAAGTAATTAATTAATGAATAGTAGAAATACATTTTAAATTAACTAGAAAAAAAAAGAGTGAAAGATAGTGGTCAGCAAGACAGTTCAGTGAGTAAAGGCACTTTCTGGCACCCAATGACCTGAGCTTGAGCCCTAGGACCTACACAGTAGAAGAAGAAAACTGATTCCTGCAAGCTGTCCTTCAATTTCTACACATTAATGTGTGGTGTTCACATACAATGTGGGACATAATATCAAAACTGGGTAAAATAAAGATATAAAACTTGTGGCTGACCCAAAAATCAGAAGTTAATTAATACACAATGAGGTTCTTTCCATCAGCTGGATCAAAAAAGGTTGTATTTGCATTTCAGTCGGTTAAAATTTAAGTGGTTAAAACAGGTAACATGTGTACACATGGATGCACACATGTGCTCACTCGGGTGTACACATGTGCTCACATGTGCTCACATACACACAAAATGAATGTTTTAAATGTGTTAAGAGCACTGGCTGCTCTTCCAAAGTACCTGGGTTCAAATTCCGGCACCCACTTGGAAGTTCACAGCTGTCTATAATTGCCGGGCGTGGTGGTGCACACTTTTAATTCCAGCACTTGGGAGGCAGAGGCAGGCGGATCTCTGGGAATTCAAGGCCAATGTGGTCTACAGAGTGAGTTCCAGAATAGCCAGGGCTACACAGAGAAACCCTGTCTCAAAAGAGAAAATAAAAAGGTGTTAAAGTGAAAGATGCTTCAAACTGCCCTTATATAACAACAATGGCAACGTATTTAACAAAACTAAATAATCACACATTATTTGAATTTGGCAGTAGTAAAACTCTTACTAAGGCAACCATTTAATAAATATGCTCCTTGGAAAACATCAAGATACTCTGGAAATAATCTGATGCGCCAAACAAGGTAAAAAGTAAAGCAAATGGGCTGGCCATTGTAGGATTCCAACTCCATGATATTCTGGAAAATGAAAAACTATGAAGACTCTCAAGGGTTTCCAATAACGAGTGGGAGAGAACAATTGAAGGGACAGAACACAGGGATTTCAGGGCATAGATACTATGGTGACAGAGGAATGTCATATTTGTCCAAACCCACAGAATGCATCCCACCAAAAGAGTACTTTAAACAATGTAGTCTGGGTGAAACCAAAGTAACAAATGAGGTTCATAATGATCCTAGACACACTATTCTGTGGGGCTCGTTGATAGTGCAGGAGGCTGGGAATATGGAAAGAAGGCAAAATACAGGAAAATTGTGCACTTCTCATTAATTTTTCTGTGAACCTAAGACAACTCTGAAAAGCTAACATACTTTTTTAAAAAACTAAAGCAGGCTCTTTCTCTTATAATAATAAATACAATACAGTACAACAGAGGTAATTAGGCCACAGTTATGAGGGTTATATGGCTTAACGTACATTCCCAATCCATATGTATTTGGTACCTGACTTTAACATTCTACTATCTAAACATCTCCATGAGTTTAAAGTTCTATATCTGACTCAACATTCATACTAATTGCAACACAATTAACTGTAGGGGGGAAAAAGATATACCTTAAACTTAAAAGAAAAAAAAAAAGGGAAGAGGATGGGGGGTTGAGGGTGGGAGGGTGGGACTGGAGGGGGAATAGGGAGGGGACTGCAATTGAGATGTAACTTGAAGAAATAAAAAAATAAAGGAAAAAAAAGAAAAAAAAAGAGATGTAACTTGAAGAAATAAAAAATAATTATTTAGCCGGGCGGTGGTGGCGCACGCCTTTAATCCCAGCACTTGGGAGGCAGAGGCAGGCGGATCTTTGTGAGTTCGAGGCCAGCCTGGTCTACAAAGTGAGTCCAGGACAGCCAGGGCTACACAGAGAAACCCTGTCTCGAAAAACCAAAAAAAAAAAAAAAAACAAACAAAAAAAACAAAAAATAATTATTTAAAAAAAAAAAAAACTAAAGCAGGGACTATTGAGATGGATCAGCAGTTAAGGACACTTCTCACTCTCAAAAAGGACCAAAGTTCAGTTGCAGCACCTATATGTATGGCTCACAACCATAAACCCCAGTTCCAAGGGATCTGACATTCTCTTCTGACCACCAAGAGCACCAGGCATGCATGTGTTATAAAGACATACATGTAGGCAAAACACTCACGCACAGAAAAAAATAAAATATTTTTCTTCAAAAGCAGCAGTGGCAACCTTTTTTCTTTTACTTAGTTTTACTTCCCTCTGGTACCATTTGGTAAAGGACAACTTTAGTTACCCTGAGGGCAACTCCTCTGCATACACCCAGTGTTCCTTCATGTCTACTGTCACCCCCCTAGCCTGCCCACCCTCCAGAGACAGGGAGGAAGCATGGGTATAGAAATGCGGAAGAACAGTATAGAAATGGTTGGTCACGGCAAAGGAAGGAAAGGATTCCTAGAGTAGGAAAATCTGCCAGAGTAAAGAAAGAATTCAGAAGTGCTGAATTTGTTATTGCTGCACAATGTAGGAAAATCACACAGAGCAAAATTACCCGAAGATATATATGTGACAATATAACAAACACTTTCCATCTTTAGACATACATTTACATCTTTGCTGAGCAGAGTGCCAAAACTGCAACTCAATGGTGACTGTCTTTACAATATGTCCTCAAGCTACAAAACAAAATGATTTTTACAGAGCTGACTGTAACTGCTACATTTTTTTCAAAAAAAAAAAAGTTATCTGTGTCAAAATGTCACTACAGAGACCTACTTCAGAAAAAAAAAATTGGGGAGAAAATCGCAAAGATTAAATTTTTGTGATTTATTACATGGAAGAAAGTTGTACACTTTTATCTTCTAGGTATTCTTAGTTGAAAAAGTCAAACTATGTCACAATTTCAATGTAAGCACAGTGAGATCCACAAAGTCACATAGGAATGGCTGTTGGGGGTATGTGGATTTGCCTGTTTGCTTCCTTAGGAAGTCAGACTAAGCAGCCTAAACTTCTGAGTTATGCAAGAGAGATAAAAGGCTCAATTGGAAAATCAGGGACCTATGAAAGCTTGATGATGAATCTGGGAGAAGTCACTACCACCTTCACTTCCATATGAGCAGATACTCCCTCTTTATCTGAAATTTAACTGCAATGGTGGAGTGCAGCAGTCTACAGCTGTTCAATGAATATTACTTAAAGATAAATGAAATACAAAGTGTTTGGTTAAATGTGCTGAGGAATACGCTAAAACAGAGTCATGCATCTCCCCTACCTTAACAGGTTTCCAGTCTATGGTGCTGGAGATGTGGCTCAGATGGTAGAATGCTTGCCTGGCATGCTGAAAGCCTGTATCCCCAGCACCACATAAGCCCAACAATGGAGACTTGGAGGCATGAGAATTAAAAGAAGATTCAAGGCCATCTGAGATACATGAAACCTTTTCTTAAAATCACATTTGGAGACGTCTACGAATAAATAAAATCCAAGAAAAAGACAGAAAACACCAAAAGAGAGGCATAAAAAACAAGACACCAGAGTTTTCAAAGACACAGATCCTGTCGGATAAAATTCACATTAAAACTTGGGTGACCAATATGTCTCTGCTGCTATCATTGCTACTTCTGGTTTTCTCCAATTCAATATATAACTTTTACAGCAATAGACAAGGAAAAACTTGATTAAAAACTTTTTGGTCTAACATCTTTAAAAGGGGGGATTTCTTATATTAGTAATATAAAAGGGTAGACTATAAAATAACTGGAGGAAGAGAAGCAGGGAGAAGAATAGGAGCAAGGGAGGTAATAGAAGAAGAGGAAGGAAGGGGAAGAAAAGTCCAGCTAGGCAAAGGAGTTGCAAAATTGACATGACACAAAGCAAGATAATTTAACTTCCATTCAGCCTATAACTTACGGGTCAAAGGGAACAGCAGCACTTCTGCCACATGTACATGCTGGTTCAGTGATCTATAAAGGACTCTCACATAAATTCTTAGCTGAACCTCAATGCAATCCTCTGCCAGGTTGGGGCTGTGAGCATCTTACACAGCCACATGATGATCTCCAACAAGCCTTGCCTCATTCCCATGTGTAGTTTCTCTTTCATGCCGAAGCACAGCTGGACTATGAAGCCAATAGAATATCTAAAAATGATGAATAATCATAAAAACAACTATCCTTTCCATGGTGGTATCTTGGCTCTTGCTCTGGAGGAAGCTGGCTCCCATGGTATGAGGACAGCTCCATGGAACTTGCCAACAGTAACTTGCCAGCCATATGTGCAGGTCACCTTGGAAATGACTCAGCTCAGTCATGCTCCAATAATTTTAGCTCCAGCTGGCATCTGACACCAATTCCATGAGACATGAGGGAGATTTAGGTCAACTATGACAAAAACATGACTACTGTTTCCAGCCACTAAGTTTCTGATCTGTTATAAAGCAATAGAAAACAAATGCATCACCTAAGAGAAATCCAACTGGAACTGAGCTAGAAACTTCCTCTTTACTAGCAGGCCAGAAGATGCTATGCAGGCTGCTAGGAGAGATGATGTATTGATGATGTTTTCCACCAGTGCACACTATGAGCTACAATGCCAAACTACCAGCAAGATGTGCCCACTGGTGTAACAACGGCACAATTCCAATGGGAGTAACCAACTATTCTTGGACTAATTTTGAAGCCCAATCCACAGGAGGTACTACATGATACTCTAAACCTGGTTGAAAACACAAGGCTAGGGAGGTCACAGGCATAGAGGGAAACTCAATATTGCTGCCTAGTTAAATTGACATGGCACCAAACCACATCCCAAATACTTATGTTTATAACCATATACCAATGCTTTTCTCATCGGGTGCTACTCTCATCCTTAAGCAAAAAAGCGTCTCTTTGCAGTAAACTGGGGTAAAAATTAATGAACGAAGATATAAATGTGAGGATGGGACCTACAGTAGTGAGGGCCAGAAAAAGGGCAGGGGAAGTCAATAGAATGTACTACATAGTAACAAAGATCAAGTCTACTAAAAAATTTCAATGTAGTACATGCTAAGTATGGAACGGAGAATAATGAAAAGGATAAATTCACCAACAATGTCTACATGAAAAATAAATGTAGCACAAATACCAGTACAACTTTGGTACTTGTGCTGCTTAGATTTACGTCTACTCTACACAGACTATAGTCATCTGAGAGGAGGAAATCTCAATTAAGAAAATGCCTCCCTAAGATAGAGTCATTGGGGATCCAAGATGGCGGCGGCCTGTGCAGACATATTTTGATTTCAGGGTTAACAGTCACAGGGCGGCGAGTGTTGAAGGATGCTGTACAAATGGCTTGACCCCCTATAGATCTCACCCAACTACCAAGGGACCACTGAGGGTCCCTGGGCAGGACGCTCCTTCCCACTCTCAGACACACAAGGAAGCCACTGGACCCGAGAATAGGGATCCCCCCATCCCCCACCAGGAGAGACACAGGGTAAGTTCCAATCTAATACCCAGCGGGCAGATTCAGATCCCACACAGAGATAATCCCCACCCTGCTGGGCACCCCCAGGTCTCACACAGATGATCCAGCTATCTGGCGAAAGATTGCGACCCTTGGAAGTGAGTGCAGCTTGGATGCAAAGTGCCTTCAGACTGTAGATTGCAACACACTGCTGTGACAACACTGGCCAGTTTCCAGGCCGCTGGAACAGCAAGGCTATTGGGGGTGAAGGGCAGATTTACCCATCACAGGAACTAACCCTGGACAAACTGTGAGGTATGTGAAACTGTTGTATATCGGAATTTTGTACTAGTACTGGCCCTTCCAGCGGGGAACCAGAGCTTACTTGTACACAGCTCCAACCCCTGGATTAGTTAGGTCTCCACCTAGGAGGCGGGGCTGAATGACTCACCTTATAGGGGAGGAGTAAGGCAACTCGAATCCTACACCAAAGCGCCCCCTTTGGACCCAAGTCCAGAAGACAGCTAAAAAATTCCACATGGCCAGAGTCCCCAGACCAAAAAAAAAAAAAAAACAGACCGAAATGACTCCAACAAAAGAAAGCGCTATTCCATCCAGCCCGAACAACCTCACCACAGCTGAAACATATGAAAATGATGACAATTCTACATTATGGAAAGTGATAGAGTCTCTTCAAGAAGAACTTAAATCTATGGAGGAATTCAAAGAAGCCACAATTGCACATACGAAAGCGATGGAAAACACCATTAGAGAACTTCAGAACAAGGTGAGTCAACTTGAACAAGAAAAAGAGAGAGCAATGGAAGACTTCCAGGCAAAGACAAGCAAACTGGAGCAGGAAATGTACAAAACAAATAACATCACTCAAGAAATGAAAAAGGAAATGGAAACAATAAAGAAAACACAGTCAGAGTTAAAAATGGAAATGGAGAATCAAGGGAAGAGAACAGGTACTATGGACTTCAGTACCAAAAATAGGATTCAAGAGATGGAAGACAGGATCTCAGGCATGGAAGATTCAATGGAAGAAATCAACACAATATCCAAAAAAAAAAATGAAAAAGCTAAAAAAATCTCTCACCCACAATATCCAAGAAATCAAGGACTCAATGAAAAGACGGAACCTAAGAATTATAGGCATAGAAGAAAGAGAAGACTTCCGACTCCATGCTCCAGGAAATATCTTCAACAAAATCATAGAAGAAAACTTCCCAAACCTAAAGAAAGAGATGCCAGTAAAAATCCAAGAGGCTTAAAGAACACCAAACAGATTAGATCAGAAAAGAAACTCCTCTCGCCACATAATAATAGAAACTCCAAATGTAAAGAACAAAGAAAGGATATTAAACGCTGTAAGAGAAAAAGGCCAAGTCACATACAATGGCAGACCCATCAGAATCACACGTGACTTCTCCTCAGAAACTTTAAAATCAAAAGGGCCTGGACAGATGTCCTACAAGCCCTGAGAGAACATAGGTGCCCAGCCAACTATACCCAGTAAAACGCTCTATCAACATAGATGGAGAAAACAAGATATTCCATGACAAAATCAAATTCAAACAATATCTCCCCACAAACCAAGCCCTACAGAAGGCCCTAGAAGGAAAATTCCAACACAGAGAAGATAACTACACACAAGAAAACAGAGGAAATAGAAACCTCCACAGCAACTAAACAAAAAGAAACACAAGATGACCAACTATACCAAAATAATGGGAAATAACAACCCCTGGTCACTAATATCCATCAACATCAATGGACTCAACTCGCCAATAAAAAGACACAGACTCACAGACTGGATCTGTAAACAAGACCCATCTTTTTGCTGTATACAAGAAACACATCTCACTATTGAAGATAAACACTATCTCAGAGTAAAGGGCTGGGAAAAGGTCTTCCAAGCAAATGGACCCAGGAAACAAGCTGGAGTAGCCACCCTAATATCAAACAAAATAGACTTCCAATTGAAGTTAATAAAAAAAAGACAGAGAAGGGCATTACATACTCATTAAAGGAAATATCCACCAAGAAGACATCTCAATATTGAACATCTATGCCCCAAATACAAAGGCACCTACATTTATAAAAGAAACGCTTCTAAAACTTAAATCACACATCGATCCAAACACTTTAATAGTGGAAGACTTCAACACCCCACTCACAACGATGGACAGATCATCAAAACAGAAGTCAAACAGAGAAATAATGAGTCTAACAGAGATCATGAACCAAATGGACCTAACAGGTATCTAAAGAACGTTTCACCTAAACACAAAAGAGTACACCTTCTTCTCAGCACCTCATGGAACCTTCTCCAAAATAGACCATATAGTTGGACACAAAGATAGCCTCAACAGATACAAGAAAATTGAAATAACCCCTTGTATCTTATCAGACCAACATGGAATAAAAGCTGGACTTCAATAGCAAAAGAATCAACAGAAAGTCTACACTCACATGGAAATTGAACAACTCTTTACTAGAGGACCACCGGGTCAGGGAAGAAATAAAGAAGGAAATCAAAGACTTCTTAAAATCCTACGAAAATGAAGACACAACATACCCAAACCTATGGGACAAAATGAAAGCTGTGCTACGAGGAAAGTTCATAGCTCTAAGTGCCTTCAAAAAGAAAATTGTGACAGCTCATATTAGCGAATTAACAGCTAAACTGGGTGAATTGGAAAAAAAAGAAGCAAACACTCCCAAGAGGAGCAGAAGGCAGGAGATCATCAAACTTAGTGCTGAAATCAACAACTTAGAAACAAAAAGAACTATACAAAGAATCAATGAAACCAAGAGTTGGTTCTTCGAGAAAATCAACAAAATAGACAGACCCCTAGCCAAATTAACTAAATGGCAAAGGGAAAGAACCCAAATCAACAAAATCAGAAATGAAAAGGGAGAAATAACAACAGACATTGAGGAGATCCAGAAAATATTTGGGCATTACTTTAAAAATCTATATTCCACCAAATTTGAAAACTTAAGTGAAATGGACAATTTTCTTGATAGATTTCACCTACCCAAGCTAAATCAAGATCAGATAAACAGATTAAACCACCCTATAACTCCTAAGAAAATACAGTCATTAAAAATCTCTCAACCAAAAAAAGCCCAGGGCCAGATGGCTTTAGCACGGAATTCTACCGGACCTTCAAAGAGGAGCTAACACCAATACTTTTCAAACTCTTTCACAAAATAGAATCTGAAAGAACATTGCCAAACTCATTCTATGAGGCCACAGTCACCCTGAATCCTAAACCACACAAAGACCCAACAAAGAAAGAGAACTTCAGACCAATCTCCCTCATGAACATAGATGCAAAAATACTAGCAAACCGAATTCAAGAACACATCAAAATTATCATACACCATGATCAAGTAGGCTTCATCCCAGGAATGCAGGGATGGGTCAACATACGAAAGTCTATCAACGTCATTTACATATAAACAAGATGAAAGAAAAAAACCACATGATAATCTCGCTAGAAGCAGAAAAAGCATTTGATAAAATCCAACACCCCTTCATGCTAAAAATTCTGGAGGGAACAGGCATACAAGGACCGTACCTAGAAATAATAAAGGCAATATACAGCAGGCCAGTGGCAAACATCAAATTAAATGGAGAGAAACTTGAAGCATTTCCTCTGAACTCAGGGACAAGACAAGGATGTCCACTTTCACGATATCTCTTCAATATAGTACTTGAAGTTCTTGCTAGAGCAATAAGACAACTAAAGGAGATCAAGGGGATAAACATTGGAAATGAAGAAGTCAAATTATCCCTATTTGCAGATGATACGATAGTATACATAAGCGACCTCAAAAATTCTACCAGAGAACTCTTACAGCTGATAAACACCTTCAGCAAAGTGGCTAGATACAAAATTAACTCAAAAAAATCAGAAGCCCTTCTTTATACAACAAACAAATGGGCTGAGAAAGAAATAAGGGAAACAACCCCCTTCACAATATCCACAAACAATATAAAATACCTGGGGGTAACTCTAACCAAGCAAATAAAGGACCTGTACAACAAGAACTTCAAGTCCTTGAAGAAAGAAATGGAAGAGGCCTTTAGAAGATGGAAAGATCTCCCATGCTCATGGATAGGTAGGATCAACATAATAAAAATGGCCATCCTACCAAAAGCAATATATAGATTTAATGTAATTCCTATCAAAATACCAAAACAATTTTTTATAGACTTGGAAAGAGCTATTCTCAATTTCATATGGAACAACAAAAAGCCCAGAATAGGTAAATCAATCCTGTACAATAAAAAAACATCTGGAGGTATCACCATCCCAGATTTCAAGCTGTACTACAGAGCAATAGTTGTAAAAACAGCATGGTATTGGTATAGAAACAGACCAGTAGATCAATGGAATCGAATTGAAGACCCAGAAATGGACCCACACACTTTATGGCCACCTAATTTTTGACAAAGAAGCCAAACTGCACAATGGAAAAAGGACAGCATCTTCAACAAATGGTGCTGATCCAATTGGATGTCCACTTATAAAAGAATGAAATTAGACCCATACTTATCACCCTGTACAAAACTTAAGTCCAAGTGGATCAAAGACCTTAACATAAGGCCGGTCACACTAAATCTACTAGAAAAAAAGTGGGAGAAACCCTCGAACTCATTGGCACAGGCGACAACTTCCTGAACAGAACACCAACAGCTCAGAACCTGAGATCAACAATCAATAAATGGGACCTCATGAATCTGAAAAGCTTCTGTAAGGCAAAAGACACTGTCATTCCAACAAAACGGCAGCCTACAGACTGGGAGAAAATCTTCACCAACCCCACATCTGACAGAGGGCTAATATCCAAAATCTACAAAGAACTCAAGAAATTAAATGCCAAGAAACCAAATAATCCAATCAAAAAATGGGGAACAGAGCTAAATAGAGAATTCACAAAGGAGGAATCCCTAATGGCTGAGAGACACCTGAAGAAATGCTCAACATCCTTAATCATCAGAGAAATGCAATTCAAGAAGCCTCTGAGATTCCATCTCACACCTGTCAGAATTGCTAAGATCAGAAGCTCAAATGACAGCACATGCTGATGAGGGTGTGGAGAAAGGGGTACCCTTCTCCATTGCTGGTGGGAGTGCAGGCTGGTGCAACCACTATGGAGGTCAGTCTGGCGATATATTAGAAAACTTGGAATAGCTTTACCTCAGGACCCAGCCATACCTCTTCTGGGTATACACCCAAATGCCTCTTCACGGAATCATAAGAAAGTTTCCTCATCTATGTTTATAGCAGCCTTATTTGTAATAGCGAGAAATTGGAAAGAACACAGATGTCCCTCAACCAAAGAATGGGTTAAAAAACTGTGGTACATCTACACAATGGAATAATATTCAGCTATCAGGAACAATGAAATTATGCAATTTGCAGCCAAATGGATGGAACTAGAAAAGCTCATCCTGAGTGAGCTAATCCAGACTCAGAAGGATGCATATGGCATCTATTCACTTATAGTAGGATTTTAACTATATAGTAGAAGGTATTGATACTACAACTAACACACCAAAGGGTACTTGGACATAGACTTTTATTTTTATTTTTATTTATTTATTTATTTTTTATATTTTTTTCTATTTTTTAGTCTTTTTCATCTATTTGTTTGTTTGTTTTTTAGTTCTCTCCCCCGGGCAATGAGACACTTTTCACTGATGGTACTGCCTCGTAGACCCCCAATGAATGAGGAGGCTCTTGGCCCTCATACGACCTCTCAACTGAGATGAGGGACTGTTATATAAGGACACCCCACCTCAGAGAAATGGGATGGAAGGGTTAGGAGGTAAAGAAAAAAAAATGAAATGTGATGTTTCGGCCTTTTACTACTAATTGTCATAAACTGTTTAGGATAACTAAGAAATGCAAACTAATAGTTATGCAAGCCAGTCATTTTGTTAGGTACTATGACAGCCTATTATAGTTATTTTCTAAGCTAATCAGAAATAAAGCTGCTAAGAGACAAGCAACATCTGCTTACCCTAATAGAAGAGATAGATAGGGCCTCTTCAAAAACCTCAAGAGATCTGCAGAATATGGCATTCAAAGATGTTTTCGTAACTTTAGTTTTTTTATATCGAGACATATCAACTCCTGACAGCACCCCCTATTCTACCCCAAGTAGAAGATGAGCATCGAAGAATCTCCAGTGGGAGATGATTGAATTAGTTGCAAGCCTATCTCTTGGTAGGAAAAGCCCCTTGCTTCAACTGTAGACAGAATGCTGTCCAAAAAGGACAAAACCTGGAAGCAGGTAATCGACAGCCTAGCTCTGCCAAGACAGGGTAGGCAAGTCCTTCATAACCCCTGCTCTACAATCAATGTCTGTCAGAGAAACGGGGCCAAATGACTGAAGATCGATGCTGTAATGTATGGAGAGAAAATGGGAACTGTCCAGAGAGCCACTAGTATGTCATTTCTTGGTTTTGGAAGCTGCAGGCCCTGTACTTCCTATAAAATCAGATATATTTATCCCTCTCAGGTCTCTGAGGTGGTTGAAGAACAGATAGCTAGAGTCTCATAATTAAATTTTGAGTTGTTTAGGAGTCAAGAGAGTGTTACAGATCTAAGAAGATACTTTTAAAATTGTGTTGCAAGTTAGTATGAACTTTGAGTTAGATATAGAACTTTAAACTCATGGAGATGGTTAGATAGTAGAATGTTAAAGTCAGGTACCAAATACATATGGACTGGACATCGGGAATGTACGCTAAGCCATATAACCCTCATAACTGTGGCCTAATTACGTCTGTCGTTTTGTATTGTATTTATTATTATAAGAGAAAGAGCCATTTGTTGGACTGAAAGGGGAAAGTGTAGGGGGAAATAAGATATACCTTAAACTTAAAAAAAAAAGGGAAGAGGATGGGGGGTTGAGGGTGGGAGGGTGGGACTGGAGGGGGGAATAGGGAGGGGACTGCAATTGAGATGTAACTTGAAGAAATAAGAAATAAAGGAAAAAAAAAAAAGATAGAGTCATTGGCCAGCCAGTAAAGCATTTTCTTACTGGTTTATTGGAGAGAACCCCGACTACTGTGGATGGCGCCATCCCTGGGCTGGTGGCCCTGGTTATAAGAAAACAGGCTGAACAAGCCATGTGGATCAAGTCATGAAGAGGCACCCCGCCATGGTTTCTACATTAGCTCCTGCCTCCAGGTCCCTGCCCTGTTCGAGCTTCTGCCCTTACTTCCTTCTATAATGAACAGTGCTGTGGAATTATAAGCCAAATAAACTCTTTCATCCCCAAGTTTTTTTGGTTGTGATGGTTCATCACACCAAGACTAACTCTAAGACAATATTTAAGGTAGTCTTTTTAAAATGGTCTCAATGAGCAAATTATGGAATTAAAATAACACAAGATATAAAATTTTGAATACTACACTTCACTTGTCACAATATGTAAATTGTTAACAAGCTCATCTTAATAAATATTATACTATTTTATCTAAAAAAAAAGTAAAATAAAACTGAAGCATCCCAATTTTACATATGCCATGGCTCAAGAAGCCCAACTTTCTATCAAGGAGGTACACACAGAGAAGAAGGAGAATGTGGAAGACAAGAGAAGAGGAGGAGGAGAAGGGGTAAGAAGGGCAGGAGTAGAAAGAGACAGGAGGAGGAGGAAGAAGAGGATAAATAAGAGGGAAAAGGAGAAGGAAGAAGAAGAAGACGAAGAATCAAGCATTCTCTAGAAACCATGGAAGGGTAGACAGATAGACACATGTTGGTTTCCATTCACAAAAAAAAAAAGCATGATGTCCAGGATGCATACAACTGTGCTTTACCTTTCTATGGACTCCTTCCTCTTGACATAAACACTGACTCTCTCTTAAGATTAAAAAAAAAGCACTGGTTCTCATTCTTGAGAACATATGAGAACCCCTGGGGAACTCTCAGATAGTGCAGGCAGCATCTTTATGTGGTGGTTGCATACCCTGAAAAGTGATCATGGGTTCAATGATAGCTCGATTTTTAATTTCTTTAGAACTTCATGTTGTTTCAAAAATAGCTGTACAATGTTCCCTTTTCCACACCTTGGCCAATGCTGTCTCTTATCTCAGTAGCCATCCTAACACAAGTGAACACATGGAAAAAAAACCTAAGCATTTGCTAACATGGAAATGGATAAAGAAAGCGTGGTATAAATAAATATACAATGAAATACTATATTATTCAGTGTTTTCTATATGTGAAAGAGAAAGGGGGTACTAAGTAGAAACACCTGTAACCTCAGCACTTATGAGGCTGAGGCAAAAGGAACATGAGTTTAAAGCTTAGGCTACATAGCAAGATTCAGAGAGAGAGAGAGAGAGAGAATCTGGTTTAAGCCATTAGGTTAACTGATATAAGCCAGAAATGGGTATTTTTGCTCAATGAGTGAGTTTTAACAGGTCCCTTGACCGATCTGACCACTCCTTTTTAGCATCGTTGCATCCTTCCTGGCTTGACTGTTAGTTTCAATACTCTCTAAGGCTTATTACACTCAACTCTTTCTCTTTCTTCTACAGCTCTGTATTTCCTCTGAACATGTTTATCCTTTCCTGTGCCTTAACTACTCTCCACATGATAAGAACTCAAAACACTTTCCCTGGCCTCCTCAGTCTCCTGTGATATTCTAGGACCTATATATGTTACCTTCTAAGCATCTTCAGCTCAGCACTGATATGCCCATAAGCCCTTTAACCACAACTCTTAAAAAGTGCATCTCTTCATCTACTGAAGACAGATATGAGTTCAAGGCCAGCCTAATCTACATAGTAAAACCATGCACAAAAGAGGTTAGCAAAAACATAGTTCTTTCTGAGACTCCCACTTACCCCTCTCCCCCCGCCCAAAAAAAAAAATCTCATTAAACTGTGTCCTTGGACTGAGAGAGACCGGCTCCTTCCTCTCTCAGCTCACTACTGCCCCCCTGTGTTGTTGTTCTGCATCTCCTTTCTCAGAGCCTATGGAAAGCTCCTCTTACTGGAGCTGCAAGTTAGTCTGGATGTAGACAAGGAGAGGAAGATCTGTTCTTTTGGTCAAGGCCTGCATGAAAAACGACTAGTAACCAACAGTGTTTGCTGTCAGTCACTGTGCTACTTTACATTCACTGAATCTCACAGCAACTGTGAGTAATTATCCATCTTACAGATGAGGAGCTGTGCCCCAGCGCACTCTCAAATCCGAAAGGGCAGGCCCCCAGCATTTGCCAATGTCCCTCAATGTCAATGTGGGAGATGTGTCTCAGCCACCGCTGGAGTATCAGAATACAATCTTCTCCATAATACGACTATACATGTCAGTTAGACCACCTTCTACAATGTGAGTCACAACCCCAGAGTTACATCAAAAAAAAAAAAAAAAATCTGGGAATGGGGCAGGGGCAGGACACAACACCCAGGGTCAGGACAGCTCACACAAAAACAAAAACAAAAAAATTTAGCAGCAATGAAAGGTTTTTGAGTGCCCATTGATCAAAAGTAATTGCAAAGCAAACTGAAGGCATGTCTTGCAGAGCTTACCAATGCTTCGTCATGAAACTTCACTTTGCACCATACATAGGGTCACACCATGCAACACAGAAGGCCTGAACACCTCAGCTCATCTCTGAGACTGCTCTAAATTATAAGCTGCAGCATTTTCCCTGTACAATTGAAGTCTTTTCTGCTCTTATGGAAACATAATAGCTTTTATTTAATTTTTTGTTTTCAAGACAAAAAATCCAGGGTTCCTCTGTGTAGCCCTGGATGGCCTGGAACTGGCGATACCAGGCAAACTCACAGATACTGGCTCTGCCTGCTGAGTGGTAGAATTAAAAGAGTGTGCCACCACAGCCAGGCCATAACAGCTTAATTAAGGAAAACAAAAACATTAATATTCCCACCATCATTCCTCATAAGCACCTAATCAATGGCTCTTTGATTGTATTATGTTAAATAGCTGATTTTTTGCTTTGTTTTTCAAAACAGGGTTTCTCTATGTAGCCCTAGTTGTCCTGTAGGTAACTGTGTCAACCAGGTTGGCCTCAAGATCTGCCTGCCTATGCCTCCTAAGGGCTGGAATTAAAGACGTGCACCACCTCGCCTCGCTCTAGAATAGTTGATTTAAAAATTACTGTTTGAGTGGCTGACTTGAATTTCATCCAAAGTAATGAAACAATTTTGGCTTGGAGTTAGAATAGAAAATCCAACAATTTCTGAGATGGTCCTAAGCATATTTTTACCATTTTTTTAAACATTTTTTTATTTATTTATTATGTATACAGTATTTGCTCTACATATATGCCCGGGCAGATCTCAACGTAGATGGCTGTGAGCCACCATGTGGTTTCTGGGAATTGAACTCAGGATCTTGGGAAGAACAGCCAGTGCTCTTAACCTCTGAGCCACCTCTCCAGCCCATTTTTACCATTTTTTACTACATATTTATATGAAGCAGCATTCCTGGCATTACTGATTATAAAATCAGAATATAGACCTACTATGAAAAATGCTGACTATGTTCTAAGTCCTGAAGCACCTAGTCTCCAGGCAAAATTTAATTCTGTATGCAAATAAATGAGAATATCTACCTCATTACCATGCAAATTTCTCTTCCATAATAAATGGTGAAAGCATTCATATACCAAAGAACTATTTTTAAGTGAATTACTTTATGATTTATTGTAAGTACATATTTGATTTATATATCTACTTTACAAACCCTATATGCCAAAGGTTGTTTAAAATTTTGTTAGACAAAAGGGGAATACAAATTTAAAAATTTAAGAACCTAAGCAAACATAATATCTCTAACAGCATATGATGGGTTTGGTACTTTCACCTGGAAAACCAAATGCTACTTGTTATTCTTTTTATGTTTATTCATTTGTTAACATGAAATAAATGTGAAAATGGACTTTTCAACTCAGAGGCAGGGGCAGGTGGATTTCTGAGTTCGAAGCCAGCCTGGGCTACAGAGAAAGTTTCAAGACAGCCAGGGCTACACAGAAACCAGAAAGAGAGAAAGAGAGAGAGGGGGGGGGGAGGAGGAGGAGGAGGGGAGGGAGGGGATGAAATGAAAAAACAGAAAGAAGGAAAATGTACTTTTTAAAACACAGCAGGTTCCTTTTTCAAATTAAAAAACAAAAAAAAAGTTTGATTTAGACCAAGCTAATCTAGAACTCAAATTAGCTTGCTTCTGCCTTCTTAGTGCTTGGGATTACAGGCATGAGCCAGGACACTCAGCTCAACAGGTTCTAGAGTGAGGTTTTGCCTTCTTTAAGAATGTTTTCCAGGGGGAGCGAAGATGGCGGCGACCTACACTGACGCATTCTGAACGCGGGGAAAAAAGAGCCATAAAAAACACAGAGTTACTGGGCACTGTGCAAAAACCGGAGGGGCTAGAACCCCCCCACCCCGGGAACGCTCACAGCTCCCAAGGGACTGTTAAAAATCCCAGGGCAAGGCTCTCCCCATCTCTCACAGACACGGAGGCCACTAAACCGGGGATTCGGGAACTCCCATTTGGTGAGGCGCCTGGTAAGATCGTTCCCAACTTACAGCAGGCAGAATCAGGGTCCACTTGGCCATAGATCGCTGTCCTATTGGGCTCCCTACACATCAGGTTGAACTTATACCCACTTAGAAAAGGTTGCGAGATAGTGGAAGCCTTAGCAAGGAACAAACAGGGGGCTCAGCGGGTCGTCCGCAGCCGCTCGTGAAGCGGAGGGCGGGAGGCTCCGGGAGAGCGCAGGAAGCGGGGAACACAAAAGCAGGCGGGAGCGGCCAAATCTCGCACATTCACGAGAGCTCAGCTGGGGAGGGAGCACTGCTGGCAGGGCCAAATCCCCGCCAGTCCACGGCAGCTCATCTGGGGAGAGAGACAGGCGTGGGTGGGACCAGGGGTCCGTGCACCCACGGCGGAGCTGCTGGGACGAGGGGTGCACTCAGGCAGCCGGAGGATCCGGGGCTTGGGGTGCCCACGGGACCCGTGGCGGCGCAGACAGGAAGGAAATCAGGCACAGGGTCCAGCCCTGTGGCGAGAAGACTAGAGAGAAACCAGAAATCGGGACCATAGCTGTATCCTGGAAAATCCAGACATATCAGGTGTGGAGCCAGACCCTGTCAGCCTCCGGGACGACAAACAAAGCCCACAGAATCTGTGCCTGGGCAAACAGGCCCATACCATCAGAACCATTACAGGCTGATAACTCAGAGTGCAACATAGAGAAGTCTGAATTGGGAGCAGTGAAACAATCCTGGTCCATTACTCACAACCTGGGAAAAGGCTGCACCAGATCACAGTGCCTCTGGCCATTAAAATCACAGTGACCTTGAAATCCCCCTGTAAGCAATGACAGATAGCCAAGTAACTCATCCCCTGCACCAAATCATCCACTGTGGTTCCAAGCACAGAAAACAGACAGCTAAATGCATCCAATGGCGAAAGGTCAAAAAAAAAATAGAAATCAAGGAATTATGACTCCAACAAAGCAGAACCACCCTAGCTCATCCAATTGGGATGACCACACACCAACAGAAACACATGAAAACATTGACAATTCTGCAGTATGGAAAGTGATAGAGTCCCTGCAAGAAGAACTTAAATCTATGAAGGAATTCAAAGAAACCACAATTCTACAAATTAAAACAAGGAACAACACCATTAAAGAGCTCCAAGCCAAGGTGACAGAGCTTGAACAGGAAAAGGAAAAAGCCATGAAAGCTTTTCATAAAAAAACAAGCAAGCTGGAGAAGGAAATGTACAAAACGAACAAAACCATACAAGACATGAAAATAGAAATAGAAACAATAAAGAAAACACAGTCAGAGTTAAAAGAGGAAGCGGCGAACCAAGGGAAGAGAACAGGAACTACAGATGTGAGTATCAACAATAGGATGCAGGAGATGGAAGACAGGATCTCAGGCATGGAAGATTCAGTGGAAGAAATCAGTACATCATCCAAAGAAAATGAGAAGGCTAAAAAATCTCTCACTCACAACATCCAAGAAATCAAGGACTCATTGAAAAGACGGAACCTAAGAATTATAGGTATAGAGGAAAGAGAAGACTCCCGACTCCAAGGTCCAGGAAATATCTTCAACAAAATCATAGAGGAAAACTTCCCAAACCTGAAAAAAGAGATGCCAATAAAAATCCAAGAGGCATACAGAACACCAAACAGATTAGACCAGAAAAGAAACTCCTCTCGCCACATAATAATTGAAACCCCAAATGCACAGAACAAACAAAGAATATTAAAAGCTGTAAGAGAAAAAGGTCAAGTCACATACAATGGCAGACCCATCAGAATTACACCTGACTTCTCCCCAGAAACGATAAAAGCTAGAAGGGCCTGGTCAGATATAATACAAGTCCTAAGAGATCATAGATGCCCAGCCAGACTACTTTACCCAGCAAAACTCTCTATCAACATAGATGGAGAAAACAAGATATTCCATGACAAAATTAAATTTAAACAATATCTACCCACAAACCCACCCTACAGAAAATCCTAGAAGGAAAATTCCAACCCAGAGAAAAAAACTCCACCCAAGAAAACAAAGGGAATAGAAAACCCATCAGCAACTAAACCAAAAGAGGAACAGAACCACCGCCTATACCAAACTAATGGGAAATAACAACCCCAGGTCACTAATATCCATCAACATCAATGGACTCAACTCCCCAATAAAAAGACATAGGTTTACAGAGTGGGTCCGCAAGAAAGACCCTTCCTTATGCTGTATACAAGAGACACATCTAACTACAAAAGATAGACACTGCCTCAGAGTAAAGGGCTGGGAAAAGGTTTTCCAAGCAAATGGACCAAGGAAGCAAGCTGGAGTAGCCATCCTAATATCAAACAAAACAGACTTCCAACTGAAGTTAATAAAGAAAGACAAAGAAGGGCACTATATAATCATTAAAGGGAATATTCATCAAGAGGAAATTTCAATACTGAACATCTATGCCCCAAATACAAAGGCACCTACTTTCGTAAAAGAAACACTTCTAAAACTTAAAGCTCACGTCGATCTCAACACATTAGTAGTGGGAGACTTCAACACCCCACTCACAACAAAGGACAGATCATCAAGACAGAAGACAAACAGAGAAATATTAAGTCTAACAGAGATCATGAAACAAATGGACCTAACAGATATCTACAGAACGTTTCACCCAAACACAAAGGAATACACCTTTTTCTCAGCACCCCACGGAACCTTCTCCAAAATCGACCACATAATTGGTCACAAAGATAGTCTCAGTAGATACAAGAAAATTGAAATAACACCTTGTATCTTATCAGACCACCACGGAATAAAGCTGGTCTTCAACAGTAAAAGAATCAACAGAAAGCCTACACACATATAGAAATTGAACAGCTCCTTACTGGATGACCACTGGGTCAGGGAAGAAATAAGGAAGGAAATCAAAGACTTCTTAAAATCCAACGACAATGAAGACACAACATACCCAAACCTATGGGATACATTGAAAGCTGTGCTACGAGGAAAGTTCATAGCACTAAGTGCTTTCAAAAAGAAAATTGTGACAGCTCATATTACTGAACTAACAGCTAAGCTGGGTGAATTGGAAAAAAAAGAAACAAACACTCCCAAGAAGAGCAGAAGACAGGAAATCATCAAACTTAGAGCTGAAATCAACAACTTAGAATCAAAAAGAACTATACAAAAAATCAATGAAACCAAGAGTTGGTTCTTTGAGAAAATCAACAAAATAGACAGACCCCTAGCCAAATTAACTAAAAGGCAAAGGGAAAGAACACAAATTAACAAAATCAGAAATGAAAAGGGAGAAATAACAACAGACATTGAGGAGATCCAGAAAATATTCGGACATTACTTTAAAAATCTATATTCCACTAAATTTGAAAACCTAAGCGAAATGGACAATTTCCTCGATAAATTCCACCTACCAAAACTAAATCAAAATCAGATTAACAGCTTAAACAGCCCAATAACACCTAAGGAAATAGAAACAGTCATTAATAATCTCCCAACCAAAAAAAGCCCAGGGCCAGATGGCTTTAGCACGGAATTCTACCGGACCTTCAAAGAGGAACTAACACCATTACTTTTCAAACTCTTCCACCACATAGAAACAGAAAGAACACTGCCAAACTCATTCTATGAGGCCACTGTCATTCTGATTCCTAAACCACACAAAGACCCAACAAAGAAAGAGAACTTCAGACCAATCTCCCTCATGAACATAGATGCAAAAATACTTAATACTAGCAAACCGAATTCAAGAACACATCAAAAGTATCATACACCATGATCAAGTAGGCTTCATCCCTGGAATGCAGGGATGGTTCAATATACGAAAGTCTATCAATGTATTTCACCACATAAACAAGATGAAAGAAAAAAACCACATGATAATCTCGCTAGATGCAGAAAAAGCATTTGACAAAATCCAACACCCCTTCATGCTAAAAGTTCAGGAGAGAACGGGCATACAAGGACCATACCTAGAAATAATAAAGGCAATATACAGCAAGCCAGTAGCCAACATCAAATTAAATGGAGAGAAGCTTGAAGCATTTCCTCTAAACTCAGGGACAAGACAAGGATGTCCACTTTCACCATATCTCTTCAATATAGTACTTGAAGTCCTTGCTAGAGCAATAAGACAACTAAAGGAGATCAAAGGGATAAAAATTGGAAATGAAGAAGTCAAATTATCCCTATTCGCAGATGATATGTTAGTATACATAAGCGACCCCAAAAACTCCACCAAAGAACTCTTACAGCTGATAAACAACTTCAGCAAGGTGGCTGGATACAAAATTAACTCAAAAAAATCAGAAGCCCTTCTTTATACAACAAACAAATATACCGAGAAAGAAATAAGGGAAACAACCCCCTTCACAATAGCCACAAACAACATAAAATACCTGGGGGTAACTCTAACCAAGCATGTAAAGGACCTATATAACAAGAACTTCAAGCCCCTGAAGAAAGAAATGGAAGAGGCCTTTAGAAGATGGAAAGATCTCCCATGCTCATGGATAGGAAGATCAACATAATAAAAATGGCTATCCTACCAAAAGCAATATATAGATTTAATGCAATTCCTATCAAAATACCAACACAATTCTTTATAGACCTGGAAAAAGCTAGTCTCAACTTCATATGGAACAACAAAAAGCCCAGAATAGCTAAATCAATCTTGTCCAATGAAAAAACATCTGGAGGTATCACCATCCCAGATTTCAAGCTGTACTACAGAGCAACAGTAATAAAAACAGCATGGTACTGGTATAGAAACAGACCAGTGGATCAATGGAATCGAATTGAAGACCCAAACATGGATCCACACACCTATGGCCAACTAATCTTTGACAAAGAAGCCAAAAACGCACAATGGAAGAAGGACAGCATCTTCAACAAATGGTGCTGGTCCAACTGGATGTCCACTTGCA
>CAJQZJ010001694.1:10367009-10387663 GCA_907164525.1 Lophiomys imhausi | reverse complement strand
CTTTTATGAGTTGCGTCATTCCTTGCTGGACAAGGGGGGACGCGACAAAGTGGTGGCCCGTACGGGGAACCAGAAAAGACTCAGAACTCCTGCAGTCAGGAGAAGCGCTTGGTAAGTTCCTGGGATAAATCAGGACAATAAAGTTTCACGGAAATAGCGAACACAAGGTAAAGTTTCGCGGAGATAGCGAACAAAAGATAAAGTTTCGCGGAGATAGTGAACAAGCAGTTAAGTTTTGCAGAAATAGCAAACAAAGGGTTAAGTTTCGCAGGCAGTTGCGAACAAAGGGTTAAGTTTCGCAGGCAGTTGCGAACAAAAGGTAAAGTTTCGCAGGAAGTTGCGAACCTAAAGTAAAATTTTTAAACATGGGATTGTCTCAGTCACATCCAATTTTTCTGGCTGTTCAGGAGCTACTTTTAGCTAGGAATTTGAAGATTAAGAAGTCTACCTTAGAGAGATTTCTGAATGAATGCGATTCTGTGGCTCCGTGGTTTGCGGTGTCCGGGAATCTTACAGTATCCTGCTGGGACAAATTAGGCAGGGACTTGGATTTTGCTTGGGAGCAGGGGACTCTGAAGCATGGAGTAAGACTGATTTGGAAAATGGTGAGGAGTTGTTTAGAAGATCAGAGGTGTTGTAATGCAATCAAAGAGGGAGAATCAGCATTGGAACTGCTACAAGGGGAGAGATCTGAGCAGGCAGACAGTGAAAAGGGAAGTAACAAAGGTGAAAAATTTGAGCAGGCAGACAGTGAAAAGGAAGACAAAAAGAAAGTTCCTCTCTATCCTGATCTTAGAAATTTTAGAGATTTTAGAGATTTAGAGGACTCAGAGAGCACAGATTCTGAAGGAGAGCTACACGCTCTAATAGAACAGTTGGAGAGGACTGTTATTAGAAAAAAGGAAAAGAAAAAAGTAAAACAGAAGGGCGTATCGGCAGCAGTCAGTGTGGGAGGAGCTGTTGCCATGGCGCCTGACACGTCAGCGTCAGCGTCAGCAGCAGTCGGAGTGGGTGGAGTTGTTGTTACAGAGCCTTCAGCCACGCTGGCAGCAGCTGGTAAACAAAGCCGTTGCCATGGCGCCTTCGACTCCTCCCCCATATCCAGAGGCTGCTCAGACAGAGCAACCAGTTCAGTCCCTGAAAGTAGGGAGATCTTTCTGCCCGGGGATGTGGACACAAGTAAGAACAGAATAGAACATTATCCCACTGCACTTGCTGCTTTAGCCTTGAATGGTATCCAACAATGCTTGCAGTCTTTTGGAGTTGCTCCTGCCAGTATAATAGTGCCTTATTCCAGTTATCAAATTAAGATTTTGTGTGGCACTGTAGATGACTGGGCAATATTGCAATGTAGCTTTGAAGGATGGTGGCCCACACGAGTCTCTGACCGGAACCCCCCCAAACAGCCACGCTGGGCACCTTTTTGTAAAGGATCCACAGGAGTGGAAGGATATTTTGACAGGCTCTTGGCGGGGGCCTGCCCCCGTGCTAACATGGGCGAGAGGGTCTGTTTGTGTTTTTCCTCAGAATCAACAAGATCCAGTGTGGGTGCCTGAATGCCTTGTGAGGAAGATTCATCATGAAGACCTTCCTAAGAGCAGTTTGGGTTCAACAAGATCATTTTTCCTTTAGCCCCATGATTAGTAATATAGTGAATAAGTCTTGTACAGGAATGCTTGATATATCTACTAGGGATCCTCAGCAGACTGCCACCAATCCTTTTGATTTGTGGCTTTTGTGTGGAGTAAATGGAAGTTGCATGGACTTGGGACCTGTCATTATGCTTGGAGGAGGAATTTATCAAAGAGGTAATTTTTCCCTAGGGTCTGCTACCAGATTGGATTTCTCTAGCGGTAGTGGCTCTGGTACTTGGAATTCTTTGTTTCATTCTTATCGCAACAAGAGCTTTTCAGCTTCGCCAGTATGTCTCTGGCCTCCTTTTCTGTGGATTGTAAGTAACGGGAGTGCATCCTTAGGTGAAGAAAAGTTAGTATTCACTCCAGGCACATGTTTTTATGCCCTATGCTGGAATGCCACAGCCTTTCCTGTGGCTGTGGTGACTAGAATGCCTCGATATGTGCCAGTTCCTGTAGAGGCTCCTAATACCATGATGCTATTCAGATTTAAAAGAGATTTTGGCATCACTGCAGCTATTGTTACTGCTATCACTGTTGCTGCTGTGGGAGCTACTGCCTCAGCTATTGCCTTGTCTAGTTCTATACAGACTGCCAATGCCCTGAATAACATCTCAGCCACTGTGGCACAGGCATTGGATACTCAGGCCTCTATGAATTCTCATCTCAAAGGAAGTCTTATGATAGTTAATCAACATATAGATTTAATACAAGAACAGATTGATTCTCTTTGGCAACTAGCACAGTTGGGGTGTGAGTGGAAATTGCAAGGTTTGTGTGTTACTTCCGTACAATATCAAAATTATACAAAAGCTGCTAATTTGTCCAGACAATTGTCAAAGTTTCTCTTACAGGATTGGTCGGCTGAATTTGAAAATTTGATGAGAGAGCTGAGAGCGACAATCGTCCACATCAACTCCACTCGGGTGAATCTGAGCCTGGCTACTGGCTTGACTTCTTGGATACAGACGGCTATGGATCATCTTAAGGAGTGGGCGGGTGTAGGCTCTTTGGCGATACTAATGATGCTAGCCTCTCTGGTTTGCCTATGGTGCATCTACAAAATGAGAGCCACACAAAAGCGTAATGCAGCCATGATTATACAAGCCCTTGTCGCCATTGAGGTGGGCCAGTACCCTCAGGCATGGCTTGCTGCCATGAAGTAAATCTTCACTAAGCATAGTCCCTGCCCACTGAGGAATTCGTTCCACGGATATTAGGGTCTGGTAAGTCAGTGACGGAGTTGACAGGTAAGTCTCGGCCACCTAAGACAGGGCGGTCCCGAGTGGGGAGGCTGACCCAGAGACGGGTAAGAGTTTGAGCACCGCCCTCCTACAGGCTCAGGCCCACCGTGAGATCCCCAGATAGAGGGATTGCGAAGCCTTTCCAGGGACTTTTACCAACTTTAGAAAAAATAAAAAAGGAGGAACTGTAGAGAGCTGCGAAGTGCCGCGCCCTAAAGATGGCGCTGGTCTCCGCCTTCCACCAGCCCGACGGTGAGTGCTCTTTATGATAATAAGTTCATATTTGGCAAAGACTGCTGATCTGGCTTGCTTCCGCATACGTAGACCTCTAAGATAGCACCACTTGGCTTTACTTCACTGGCTGTTTAATTAGTATTTAGCCTGTGGGTTGGGTCTGCCCCTTTATTCGGAAGACTGTTTTCAAGGGACCTGAATAAACTGCAGGAGAAGAGCTTTTATGAGTTGCGTCATTCCTTGCTGGACAAGGGGGGACGCGACAGGCAGCATCTTCAACAAATGGTGCTGGTCCAACTGGATGTCCACTTGCAAAAGAATGAAATTAGACCCATACCTATCACCTTGTACAAAACTTAATTCCAAGTGGATCAAAGACCTTAACATAAGGCCAGCCACACTAAAGATACTAGAAGAAAAAGTAGGAGAAACCCTCGAACTCATTGGCACAGGTGACAACTTCCTGAACAGAACACCAACAGCTCAGGACCTGAGATCAGCAATCAATAAATGGGACCTCATGAAACTGAAAAGTTTCTGTAAAGAAAAGGATATTGTCATTCGAACAAAACGGCAACCAACAGACTGGGAGAAAATCTTCACCAACCCCACATCTGATAGAGGGCTATTATCTAAAATCTACAAAGAATTCAAGAAACTAAATGCCAAGAAAACAAATAATCCAATCAAAAAATGGGAGATGGAGCTAAATAGAGAATTCACAAAGGAGGAATCCCTAAGGGCTGAGAGACACCTGAAGAAATGTTCAACATCCTTAATCATCAGAGAAATGCAACTCAAGACGACCCTGAGATTCCACCTAACACCTGTTAGAATGGCTAAAATAAAGAGCTCAAATGATAGCGCATGCTGGCGAGGGTGTGGAGAAAGGGGTACCCTACTCCATTGCTGGTGGGAGTGCAGGCTTGTGCAACCACTATGGAGGTCTGTCTGGCGATATCTTAGAAATCTAGGAATAACCTTGCCTCAAGACCCAGCCATACCACTTCTGGGTATACACCCAAAGGACCTCTCACGGAGACATAGGGAAGTCTCCTCATCTATGTTCATAGCAGCCTTATTTGTAATAGCTAGAAATTGGAAACAACCCAGATGTCCCTCAACTGAAGAATAGATTAAAAAACTGTGGTACATCTATACAATGGAATATTACTCAGCTATCAGAAACAATGAAATCATGCAATTTGCAACCAAATGGATGGATCTAGAGGAGCTCATCCTGAGTGAGCTAACCCAGTCTCAGAAGGATGCACATGGCATCTATTCACTTATAGTAGGATTTTAACTATATCGTACAGGATATCTGTACTACAACCAACACATCAAAAGGATCAAGGACATAATTTTTTTTTATCTTTTTCTTTTTCCTTCTTTTTTTCTTTTTTTCTCTTTCCTTTTCCCTTCTCTTTTTCCTCTCTTTTTTTGTTGATATTCTTTGTTTTTGTGGGTTTGTGTGTTTGTTGGTCTTTTTTTTAGTATTCCCCCAGTAGCAATGAGACACCATTCACTGGCAGTACTGCCTCGTAGGCCCCCGGTGAATGAAGAGGCTCTTGGCCCTCATATGACTCCTGATCTGTGGTGAGAGACTGTTAGGCAGGGACACTCCACCCCAGAGGAACAAGACGGAAGGGTCAGGGGGTAGAGCATGGGAGGGTGGGGCTAGGAAGAGGGAAAGGAGGAAAATATGATAAGGATGTAACCTGAAGCAACAAGCAAATGAATTTGTCGACTGAAAAAAAAAGAAAAGGAAAGGAAGAGAAAGGGGCAGGGGGCGGGGCTGGGGCACTGTGGGTGGAGCGGAGGATGCAGCCATTCGGCCTGGATTTGCGGACCTCCGGGTGTGGAGAGGGCGGGGAGCTAGGGTGAAGTGCAGGAGAGTTGTGGTGTTGGCCCATGCCTTGGACTTCAGCGGAGACAGGGGTTGGGGGGGGGTGGGGGGGGAGGGGGCACCTTTAGAGTTGGTGGTCTTATGTACTCTGGAGTCATAAGGAGCGGGGTGGTGAGGGTGCATGCTCTTGGTCCCACCATTCAAGAAGAGTACACCCTTGATCCCAGCTCCCAACACACTGGAGACAGAAACAGGCAGATCCCGGAGCTCAGGGTCAGCCCGATGCAGGGCAAACTCTAAATAGAGAAAGACTTCGATCCAGGAGTTGTGGAACACATCTTTGATCCCTTCAGATGAGAAACACAGGTCCCTGTTCCCAATAATTAGAGTTCAGAGACACACACATGGGATTTGGAGGGACCTAGGTTTGGAGGCTACTTACAAAAGGCCTTCTCGATGCAGGCAGATTGTCCTTTGGGATCTCAAAATATATACACTAGAGCTGGTTTAGCTCCAAGGTGACAGAATGATTTCTTCTTTGACCCGGATTGAGGGATGGCGCTTTGTATGTTGTCAGAGGGCCAGGTTTGCTTCAGGAGAAGTGCTACCTGGCCCCCCCCATCCCCCCCCAGAAAAAAAAAAAAAGAGGGCAATTGTCCTGGGGTTGGGATTGGGGCAGGACTCTGTTCTTGTCGTTCCAGGGGAGTCGAGGTGTCCATTGGGGGAGCCTGGGGACGGCTGACGGCGGAGTCCTCAGCGGAGAGCGGGGTCAGGCACCAAGGAGGATGAGTGGCCCGGTTGATTCTGCCTGGCAGACTTCCTCGGTGGCTGTCTCCATCGGGGGCCTGCAACCACCACTGCAATCCAGTGTCACTGGGACCGTTCAGCTCTACACAATGCCCCGGCCGGAACCTCAGTGAAGCCTGCAAGATCAGCTTCTGCCTACAAACCCCTTAGGTCATCTAAACAGCTGAGAACAGAAGGACTGAACATAAAAGGATTGTACTAACATTTTTAATCATTTTTCCCATTTGGGTTGGGGCCCCAAACAGGTCTACTACGACCCAAATCAGCAGGAAGTCACTTTAAGAGAGCGACGTCCCATGCCCAGAGGGTGGGGAGGGTGTTTCTCCGCCCTTCTTTTTGGTTATTTGAAGGTTAACTGAAAACTCTGTTATGTAGGGGAAGAGACTACAAGCTGATAAATGATCCCGTCTTAATGGGTTTTGGAGGTTAGCCCCAGGGAATTCCTACTTTTCCTTTTCTGTATCCTTCTTCCTCTCCTATGTAGGAGTGCAGGGGCTTGAGAAAAATGAGATATAGTCATAGCACAGGAAGGTCCAAGAAGAAGGGGCAGATTATTGAATATGCCCTTATACCTTTGTATATTGATACAAAATTAGTAGTTTATTTGGCTAAAGTGGTATTGACCATTGTTTATTGTGCAAAAATAAGATTGTATTGGATTACATCGGTATTGATCTTTGTATATTGATACAAAATTAAGATTATAGTTGGCCACAATGGTATTGACCCTTGCATATGGACGTAATATTAAGATTATATTGGGCTACATAGGCATTGATCTTGGTATATTGATACATAATTAAGAGTATATTTAACCACAATTGAATAGATCTTTGTATATTGATACAAATTTAAAGATAATGCTTCCCAATGGTATCATACCTAGAGATTCTTAAAAATAAAATGTGAAGCTCTGACCTCTTGATACCAACCGTCTAAAACGGTCTAGGATAGTTAAAACATACTCCTAGTCATGTAAACATGTCTCTTTGTTAGCTACTATGACAGTCTATCACAGATATTCTCTAAACTACCCAGTAATCAAGTTGCTAAGAGACAAGCAACATTTGCTTATCTAAATACAAGAGATGGTTAGGGCATCTTCAAAAACCCCTAGAGATCTGCAGAATATGGCATTCAAAGATGTTATCTTAAATCAAGATTTTTTTTTTTTGATTTCGAGACACATCAGTGCCTGACAGCACCCCCTATTCTACTCCAAGTAGAAGATAAGCATCGAAGAACCTCCACTGTAAGATGGTTGAATTAGTGGCAAGCCTTTCTCTTGGCATGAAAAAAAACCCTTGCACCAACTGCAGACAGACTGCTGTCCAAAAAGGACAAAACTTGGTAGCAGGGAAGTCGACAGCCTAACTCTGCCAAGACAGGGTAGGTAAGTCCTTCATAATCCCTGCTCTACAACAAATGTCTGTCAGAGAAACAGGACCCAAAGCCTGAAGATTGATGCTGGAATGTATGGAGAGAAAATGGGAACTGTCCAGGCAGTTATTGGTATGTTCTTTCTTAGTTTTGGAAGCTGCAGGCTCTGCACTTCCTATATAAGCAAATATATTTATCCCTCTCAGGTCTCTGAGGTGGTTGAAGAATAGACAGATAGAATCTTATAGTTAAATTTTGAACTGTTTAGGAATCAAGAGGGTGTTATAGATCTAAGAAGATACTCTTAAAAGTGTGTTGCAAGATAGTATGAATGTTGAGTCACATATAGACCTTTAAAGTCATGGAGTTGGGTAGATAGTAGAATGTTAAAGTCAGGGGCCAAATAGGTATAAACTGAACATTGGGAAGGTATACTGGGCCAATTTACTCTCATAAATGTGGCATATTTATATCTATGGTTTTGTATAATACTTACTGTTATAAGAGAAGGAACCAGCTGTTGGACTGAAAGGGGAAACCTCTGGAGGGAAGAGGGTGGAAGGGCAGGTTAGGAAGGGGGAATAGGGAGGGGTTTGTTACTGAGATGTAACTTGAAGAAAAAAAAATAAAGTATTTAAAAAAAAAAAAGAATGTTTTCCATTTCTCTATAATTCTCTAAAAATAAGAATAAAGTCCAAAAATAGGTTTAAAAAATATTTTCCTTCTACAAAAACTTAGTGTAAAAACTCACCAAGAATAGATGTCCCCTTGTTAACTTGTAAGAACGACACTAGAGACACCTGTGAGAAATGTGCTTCTATGACCAGGTGCTGTCATTTGAATAAAACATCACACTGGGCCCTGTAGACCAGAGCTCATAATAGAAATGCCAAAGACTACAGCAGTACAGCTGATAGGCCTATAATCTACTGACAAAGTGCACTCCTTAGCAAAGCGAAGCCAGATATCTCCTGTGAAGTCAGATGTCTGTGGACTTGTCTTTCTCAGCTCCAAATGCAGTATTAGATACACTAAATACACAGCTTAGCTGTATATTAGACCTACAACTTGGCAAAATCATGACAGTTTGGACATGAAGCATCAGCATTTTTATTATAATCCTTATAATCCAAAGATGTTTCTGAAATAGAAATCCTAATTTTGAGCACTCAGCTAAATGTGAGTAGCCCATCTGTCTCACTTTGGGAATGGTATCAGATAGAAATCCTTTCTCTTGTTTTTCAAGCTGATACTCCTAGACAAGACTGTAGAATTACCTGGTGTAGGAAACTCAAGCCACATTAAGTATGAATCTTTGTTTCATGAATTCTGGGATCAGATGCAGCATGTTATTTGCTGTGAAAATGCATAAATCAGGGAGACTTAGTCTTATGAGAAAATGAGTTTTGGGCTGCCTGACACAGTCCAAAGGCAGATCATAAGCAAATGAAAGGCAGAGCTGGAGAGAGAAGGCTCAACAGTTAAGAGCACTGGCTGTTCTTCCTGAGGACCTGGGTTCAATTCCCAGCACTCACTCGGCAGCTCACAACTTTGTGTAACTCCAGTTCCAGGAGGTCCAAAACCCACATGCATGCAGGCAAAACAGCAATGCATACAAAATAAAAATAAACGTTAAAAAGAAAGAAAATGATGGACAATCAGATAGAGAAACGGGACAGTGAGCACATGCATGCACTGCTTGTCCAGTCTTCCTTTTTAGGTCCTCATTGCTCTCTTTAGATAGCATCAAGTCCAACACATGAAAGCTGTAATTGGTCTGAAGTGACAGAGCTAATAAAATAAAGACTAGGATTCAAACATGCATCTAAGAGTACATAAACTATGCCAGATATAGTGACACACTCCTCAAATCCCAGAACTCAAGAGGCCGAGGCAAGATTTCCAGTTCAAGACCAGTCTTCTTAGCTACATAATGAGATGATATTAGAGGCTGAGCTGAGGCTCTGTAGTATTTTAGTCACTGAGCAGAGGCAAGGGCCTGGGTTTGACCTCTAGCACCTAAGAAAAATGAGACTATAAGAGGGATGACATTGATGATACATGAGGATTTTAGAGATTTTAGGATTTTGTTTGGTGGAAAACAGCCAAAATTATGGGAGAGAAGGAAGAAATTTACAATTTTACCAAGTAATGGTAATATATATATATATATAGCTGTGGGTTTAATGTCTATTCATAGTACAAAATTTTGAAAAGGTAAACACCAAAGTATTAAAAATGTATGAGGTCTCTCCCCATATGTCTTCAACATAGTATTTGAAGTTCTAGCTAGAGCAATAAGACAACTAAAGGAGATCAAGGGGATACAAATTGGAAAGGAAGAAGTCAAAGTATCCCTATTCACAGATGACATTAAAGTATACATAAGTGACCTCAAAAATTCCGCCAGAGAACTTCTACAGCTGATAAACTCCTTCAGCAAGGTGGCTGGATATAAAATCAATTCAAAAATATCAGAAGCCCTTCTTTATACATAAGATAAATGGGCTGACAAAGAAATTAGGGAAACAACACCCTTCACAATAGCCACAAACAATATAAATTACCTGGGGGTAACTCTAACCAAGCAAATGAAAGACCTGTATGACAAGAACTTCAAGTCCTTGAAGAAAGAAACTGAAGAGGACATCAGAAGATGGAAAAATCTCTCATGCTCATGGATAGGTAGGATCAACATAATAAAAATGGACATCCTACCAAAAGCTATATACAGATTCAATGCAACTCCTATCAAAATATCAACCCCGTTCTTTACAAACCTCAAAAGAACAATTCTTAACTTCATATGGAATAACAAAAAACCCAGAATAGCCAAATCAATCCTGTCAAAAAAAAAAAAATCTGGATGTATCACCATCCCTAATTTCAGGCTATACTACAGAGCAATAAATAGTAATAAAAACAGCATGGTACTGGTATAGAAACAGACCAGTTGATCAATGGAATCGAATTGAAGACCCACAAATCAACCCCCACACCTATGGGCACTTAATTTTTGACAAAGAAGACAAAACCATACAGTGGAAAAAGACAACATCTTCAACAAATGGTGCTGGTATAACTGGATGTCAACATGTAAAAGAATGCAAATTGACCCATACTTATCACCTTGCACAAAACTTAAGTCCAAATGGATCAAAGACTTGAACATAAAGCACAACACACTAAATCTAATAGAGGACAAAGTGGGGGAAAGCCTTAAACTCATTGGCACAGGTAACAACTTCCTGAACAGAACACCAACAGCTCAGGATCTAAGACCAACAATCAATAAATGGGATTTCATGAAACTGGAAAGCTTCTGTAAGGCAAAAGACACTGTCATTCAAACAAAACGGCAACCTACAGATTGGGAAAAGATATTTACCAACCCCACATCTGACAGAGGGCTAATATCCATAATTTATAAAGAACTCAAGAAATTAAATACCAAGAAACCAAATAATCCAATCAAAAATGGGAAACAGTACTAAACCAAGAATTCACAGAGGAATCTCTAATGGCAGTAAGACATTTGAAGAAATGTTCAACATCCTTAATCATCAGAGAAATGCAACTCAAGATGACTCTGAGATGCCATCTCACACCTGTCAGAATGGCTAAGATCAAAAACTCAAATGACAGCACATGCTGGTGAGGCTGTGGAGAAAGGGGAACACTCCTCCATTGCTGGTGGGAGTGTAAACTTGTACAACCCCTATGGAAATCAATCTGGAGATATCTTAGAAAACTTGGAATAGCTCTACCTCAAGACCCAGCCATACCACTTCTGGGTATACATTCAAAGGATTCCTCACCAATCCACAAGGACGTCTCTTCATCTATGTTCATAGCAGCTTTATTTGTAATAGCTAGAAACTGGAAACAACCCAGATGTCCCTCAACCGAGGAATGGATTAAAAAAAACTGTGGTACATCTACACAATGGACTACACACAGCTATCAGAAACAATGAAATCATGCAATTTGCAGCCAAATGGATGGAACTAGAAAAGCTCATTTTGAGTTAGCTAACCCAGACTCAGAAAGATGCACATGGCATCTATTCACTTATAATTGGATTTTAGCCATGTAGTACAGGATAACTATCCTACAACCAACACATCAAAAGGAACAGGAACATAGACCTTGTTACCTGTTAGTGGGACACTAATAGAGTTGCCATATAGGGTCCCAGTGCAAGAGGAAGCTCTTAACACTCATATGACTGTTGAACTGAGAGGGGCTGATATGTAGGGGCAACCCACCCCAGATGAGTAGGATAGGTGGGAGAGTGGGGAGAGGGTGGAAGGGTAGGCCCAGGATGGGCGGAGAGAGGAGACTGTGATGGAGATGTACCTTGAAGTAATAAATAAGCAAAAAAAAAAAAAAAATGTGAGGCACAAGTTTTTACTGTCATACTCCTCTAAGATTTAACACTTACTTCATTTTTACCTTAACCTATTTGCGTGTCAATAAAGAAATTGGGTTAGAAAGAAACAGAAACCTAGCAGATCTATCCTACAAGAAACTCCACCCAGCAGTGGATCAAAACAGATGCAGAGACACACAGCCAAACATTACATTGAGCTCTGGGAGTCATGTATAAGAGAAGGGAGAGGAATAGAGAGACCCAGTGGGGACATGACCACCACATGAAGATAACAGAACCAACCAATTTAGGCCCCTAGAGGCTTACAGAGACTGAAACACTAACCAAAAAAAAAAAAAGCATATATAGACCAGATCTAGCCCCCCCCCACCATGGCAACTTGGCCTTCATACAGATTCCTGGGGCACATAGTCTATCTACCATGAACTCTGTTGCCTGTTAGTGGAAAACCTTACCCTAGCTGGGCTGCCATGTTAGGCCTCAATGCAAGAGGAAGATCTTAGCCCTCATGTGTCTAAGGTACTGAAGGGGCCTGATATGTGTGTGGGGGAGGGGGGTTCACCAGAGGAGAAGGACAGGAGGGAGGCGAGAAGTGGGTGGGAGGGAGGGACGGAAAGGAGAGGAGGGAGAGGGCTATGATGGAGATGTAGCTTGAATTAATAAACAAATGCTAAAAAAAAAGGGTTAAATATACAGAAACCCATGGCAGACCCGCTTCAGTACTTACTCTCCTAAGTTCATCACCCTTAGCTGCCTCCAAATTTAAGCTTTCTTACAGAACACTTCAAAAACTTTCTCTCCTGGGAGGAGTGGAAAGAGGGCACTGTGATGGAGATGTAACTGGAAGTAATAAACAAAAAAAAAAAAAAACTTTCTCTCACCTATTTATTGTGTCCAAACAACACATTCATTACACTGGAAAATGGCTATAACTCTATGCATTATGGAAAACCCTCTATTGCAAGTCACCCTGAGTTTATTTCATACTCTACCAGGAAAATGGAATGATAGCACTGTCTTCACACAACAGTATAGGTCTGTATGCCACTAAGACAGAGGGAAGTTCTCGAACACCTACACACAATTACTCAAAACTTAAAACAGAAACCTGTGAAAGGCCCATCCCCCCAAAAGGCCATCTCCAACCATCTTATTCTCCACATTCTGCTTTGTTCGTTTTGTTTGTGAGACTTTTTTTTTTTTTTTATTGATTTTGAGATAGGATCTCACTCTGTATTCCTGGCTGGCCTGGAACTCCCTACATAGTTCAGGCTGGCCTCCAACTCAGAGATCCACCTGTCTCTGTTGGGACTGAAGGCAGGAGCCATCTCCACCAGCTCTCCAGATCCCATTTTGACCAGTGTTCACTCAAAATATAATGAAAGGACATCAGAGTTAGAGCCCCTCATTAAGAAACAACCTAGATTTTCAGAAATTACATGAACATCCACCTCTTAATAAGGAAGCCAGGTTCACATGTGGCATATGCCAGGATGGCCATTGAGGGTGAGCCTAGCTTCCTTGTGGAAGTAAACAACTATGTGGTTTACTGTTCTTGCTTATAGCTAACCAGAATTTTAAGTAAAAGTTACCAGTGACAAATGTAATGCTGGAGGGCTTCCAACCAGGAAAAAAAAAAAAGCTGTGTTTCTTATCACTGCAGAGAGACTAGAGAAACAGTGTATTGGAGAAAGTCTTGGGGAAGAACCAATGTAAAGAGATGAAATGCCACTGAAAATCGCGGGAAACTTCCCTGGACTTCAATAACTTTTCAGAAAAGCACCGGAATGCTTGAGAGAGGACCTCCCCAGATTCTTCTATAATTCTGAAAGATCGCAAAAGAATTTCAAGTACATGAAATTGCTATTGCCTTTATGGAGTCGTTTCCCCCTATTGGCAGATGTTAAAATGTAAAGTTACCTGGAGGGGTAATTGCCTAGCAAACCCTAGATTACCAAGACCCTACTGTCTGGGGAACTAGTGAATGCTATCTAGAAGGACAAGGGACCAGAGAGGAACTATAGCATCAATGTGTCAGGTTAAAGAGGTTCTGAAAAGAAATGAGTTTCCTGTCGGGTCACTAAAAAGCTGTTAAAACTTCCAGCAGACTCTATGTACTTCGGAAACCTGAAGAAAGCCTTGAGCTTGAGACCAGTGACCTTCGAAGGTGGGTATCCAATTCCTGATAAAAAGTGGAATTTGGACCCAAGTTCCCTAGAGAGCAGAGTTTCCCCTTCGAAAACCAGTAGAGTCCTGGCTCCTTCCACCCATGAGCGATACTTACTTACCCTTTCTCCCGCTCTTCCTCGGTGAGAAGGGGTAAGTGGTAATAGTGTACCCTCGCCCAATTTGGCCAAAATCCTAAAAGTAAAAACGATAGAGACAGGTCCTTTAAAATCCCGTGGCTCAAGCCTGAGCAGGTCCCACCAGCTACCCACCACTCCAGAAGCAGTGCTCCCTCCCGGCCGCTCTATGGGCACCCTTGGGCGGAGAGGATTGGTTCGGGTTCCCTAACTGAGGGAGACAGGAGGACGGACTGAGGACAGCCGCGCGGCCTCGCTGGAACACGCGCACGCACGCATGCTCGCCACCGTAGCCAGAGCAGCGACCGAGCGGCTCTCCGCCTCCCAGCAACGCCCGCTTGTCCGAGGCCCGGCCCGGGAGAAGAGACCTCGCAAGGAACACAGAGGGTCCACCCAGGCCCACCCGCATGCCTCCCTGCCCACACCCGACCTGACCCGCCACCCTACTCCCCGCGCACCCGCTGCGCAGCTCAGCCCAGGGGAAGTCCCGGCGGCAAGCCCCGCCCCGCCGCGGCACGCTCCGCCCTCCAATGCTGCTCTCCCAGACCTGACCCCCAGACTGGCGGCAGCGGGAGACTCCGCCCCCTACGGAAATCCCGCCCCCGGAAAGCGGCTCACGTTCTACCGGCAGCCAGAAGTAGAGTTACATCAGATCAGCGGCAGTGCTGAGCTGGTCGGCAGTTACAAGTATTAGAAGCTTTAAATCTAAGCCCGGCATCCTAGGTATAGCTAAGAGGGCAAGGAAATGCAGCAAATCATCGGAGGCTGGCTTCAGCTTCTCCCCTTAGTTAAACGTCAGGAACCGAGACTGGACAGCACCTTGTGTTCTGGGGTTTTGCTTGCACAGGGGAAACTTCCATTTTGCTTCCTCTAGCAAGCCAAAAGAAATCCAGAATAGTTGTTTGCTTTAGAGAAACTAGGGTTGTTTTACTTTAATACTTAAGCTTTTGCCCTCTACTTGTACAAAATCTTAACTGTGTTACTACAACCTACAAAAACAGTGTAGCTGGGCGTGGTGGCTGGCGCACAACTTTAATCTCAGAATTTGGGAGGAAGGGGAAAACAGATCTCTGAGTTCAAGGCTAGCCTGGTCTACAAAGTGAGTTCAAGACAGCCAGAGATACACAGAGAAGCCTTGTAACAAAAAAAAAAGAAAAGAAACAGAGAGAAAGAGCAGTGTAGCAGAACACTAAACAGGCAACAAAGTTAGTTTTGTTTTTTTGGTTTTTTTTTTTTTTGGTTTTTCGAGACAGGGTTTCTCTGTGTAACAGCCCTGGCAGTCCTGGACTTGCTTTGTAGACCAGGCTGGCCTGGAACTCACAGAGATCCGCCTGCCTTTGCCTCCCAAGTGCTGGGATTAAAGGCGTGCGCCACCACGCCCAGCTCCAAAGTTAGTTTTTTTAACCCTCCCCCAATTACACGTTTATCTTTTCTAGCTTTATCCTTTTAAATAATGCTGATGAATCATTCTCAAGTATAAGTAGTGCACTAGTATAATTACATAATATTCAAAACTAATACTGAGCTTTCAAAATTCTAAAGATGGGAAAATGTAAGTGATTTAAATGGAGCCGGGCAATGGTGGTGCGCGCTTTTAAGTCCCAGACTTCTTCTGAACAGAGGGAGGGAGGGAGAGAGACTTAAATGGGTTGATAATTACAGAAGTCTGTCAAAGAGAACAAGGTTGCTATCCTGTATAGGATGTATATGCAGTTATTTTTTGAAGATTTATTTATTTATTTTATGTATGGGTGCTTTATCTGCATGAACATCTGCAACCAGAAGAGGACATCCGATCACGTTGTGGATGGTTGTGAGCCACCATATGGTTGCTGGGAATTGAACTCAGGACCTCTGGAAGAGCAGCCAGTGCTCTTAACCGCTGAGCCATCTCTCGAGCCCCTATTCAGTTATTCTTATCAGTAGCTGAAATAATTATCTGCAGTATAAGTTTGATCCTGCTAGTGCTTCAAGATTTAATTCCAAGAGTATATGTTGGGGTGCCACTTCTAATTACAGCGCTTATTTACAAACTGAATTGGGCCCTAATAGTAGAGAGACTCCAAATTAAACACATGGTTGGTCCAGTGAGAAACATGCATTGTGGGATAGAATTAACATTGATAAACATGGAGGGAGGGCTTTTATAGTACAGAAAAGTAAATAAGTATACAAAAAGAGTTGCTAAGTGGACCTGACTTTGTCACTAAGATTAATCAAAGATATTTAAGACACCAAATTAACCCAAAAAGCTTACATCCCTCTTTTTCCCCAACTGTTACTCATTCTGAAAATGGCAAAACGCTAAAATCAGAGCAAAGGAGGCTTTTAGGACAGTGATACTATTCTGTATGATACTATACTTATGATGTATGTCTATCATTTGTTAAACCCACAGATGTAGACAAAAATAATGAACCCTAATCTCTGACTTTGGGTGATAATGATGTGACAATATAGGTTCATCAATTTTATCCACTCTGTCTCAGATGTTAATAGAAAGATTGTATATGCATGGAGGAATATGTGGGTGTCCTGAAATATGTGAGAATTCTCTCCATTCTATTCAGTTTTACTCTCCACCTTAAACTACTCTTTAAAAATAAAATTACATGTATATATATATTACATTTATTTATTTCTTCAAGTTACATCTCAATCATAGTCCCCTTCCCCTCCTGGTCCCACCCTCCTACACTCTTCCCCCTCCCCTCCTATCTGCTTTTTTTTTTAATTTAAGGTGTGTCTTTTCTCCCCCAACAGCTCCCCCTTTTAGTCCAATAAAAGGCTCTTTTTGTTATAATAGTAAATACAATACAAAACAACAAGAATAATTAGGCCACAATTATGAAAATTATAAGGTATAACATACATTCCAAATGTCCAGTCCATATGTTTTTGGCAACTGATATTAATATTCTATTATCTATCTATTTCAATGAGTTTAAAGTTCTGTACCTAACTCAGTTTCCATCCTAACATGCATTACCAACTTAAAAACATCTTCTCAAGCCGGGCGGTGGTGACGCACGCCTTTAATCCCAGCACTTGGGAGGCAGAGGCAGGCGAATCTTTGTGAGTTCGAGGCCAGCCTGGTCTACAAAGCGAGTCCAGGACAGCCAGAGCTGTTAACAGAGAAACCCTGTCTTGAAAAACCAAAAAAAAAAAAAAACATCTTCTCAGACCTAGAACACCCTTTTAATTCCTGTACAACTTAACATTTAAATGTATTTGGTGGGTTTGTTTGTTTTGTTTTGTTCTGAGACAGGGTTTCTCTGTGTAACAGCCCTGGCTGTCTTAGACTCACTTTGTAGACCAGGCTGGACTTGAACTCACAGAGATCCACCTGCTTCTGCCTCCCAAGTGCTGGGATTAAAGGCATGGGCCACCATACCCGACAATTACAGACAGCTGTGAACTGCCATGTGGGTGCTGGGATTTGAACCCAGGTCCTGTGCTCTTAACCGCTGAGCCATCTCTCCAGTCCCACAACTTAACATTTAGCTGTGAGACTATAACTAGCTAGTCTTCAAGAACATCATAGACCTGAGAAGGATAAATATATCTGAATATACAGGAAGTGTAGAGCTAGCAGCTTCCAAAACTAAGAAATGACAGACAACTGGCTGCCTGGACAGTCCCCAGTTGACCTCTAAAACATTGGAGCATCTTCAGCCTTTTGGCCCAGGATATCTGACAGCCATTATTGTAAATCAGGAATTATGAAGGACTTCCTACCCTATCTTGGCAGAGCTAGTGAAGAACCAAAGTTAGTTTACTTGACCAAACTTTAGTCAGGCTTCTGAAGTCTGGGAACTTGAGTAGGCCGTGACCCTTTGGGTATCTTATTCCAGGAACTGGGAGTTGAACTGGGGGGCTCAACTCCCCTCCCGTTTGGAAACTCCCTAACTTACAAGGGGCCAAGTTCCTCATACCTTAGCCAGCACCAATCAATGTAAAGATAAATATGTCAACCGATGAGCTTGTTGAATGCACTGTTGCTTTACTCTACCCTGCAAAACCATAAAAAAGTGGAGTAAAACCTAGTTCAGGGTCACCTCCTTCTCCTTGCATGGAGACTCTGTGAGGGCCAACCCCAGCATTCTGGTGAATAAAACTCTTTCTTTTGCATCAATCTCGAGTCCTGGTGATTCCGCAGTCGCCCCAAATTCAGGATTCCACTTTTTGGGCTCAACACTAGACTATTGACTTACCTGCTCCCAAGTTTTGTCCTTTTTGGACAGCATTCTGTCTACAGTTGAACCAAGGGATTTTTCTTGCCCAGGGAAAAGCTTGCCACTAATACCACCATCTCCAAATGGAGATTCTTTGATGTTCATTCTCTACTTGGAGTAGAATAGGAGATGGTGTCAGGGGCTGACGTGTCTCAATATCAAAAAATCTTAAGAAGACATCTTTGAATGCCATATTCTACAGATTTCTTGAGGTTTTTGAAGACCACCTATCTATCTCTGTATATTTGGATAAGCAAATGTTGCTTGTCTCTTAGCAACTTGATTTCTGATTAACTTAGAAAACATCTTGGATACACTGTGCTAGTACCTAACAAAATGACATGTTTGAATGACTATTAGTTTGCATTTCTTAATTATCCTAAACAGTTTGTGACAGTTGCTATTACAGGCCAAAACTTCACATTGCATTTTTAAGCATTACATTAAGTACAATACCTTAAAAAGAATTAACCTTAATTTTGTATCAATATACAAAGATCAATATGAATATAACCAAATATAATCTTAATTTTGTATCAATATACAAAGTTATAAGAGCATATTCAATAATCTGTCCCTTTTTCTTTATCATTCCTATATTATGTCCACATCCCATTGTTTTTTCAAGTCTTTTCCCCCTACATAGGAGAAAAAGAAGGACAGAGAAAAGAAAAGGAAAGAATCCCTGGGTCTAACCTCCAAAACCTATTTAACAAGACCATTTGACATCTTGTAACCAATCTCCCTAAATAACAATAAACATTTATAACCCATCAAATGACCAAAAGTGGAGAATCACCCTCCCCACCTTCTGGGAATAGGTGTCACTCTCTTAAAATTACTTCTTGCTGATTTGGGATGTAGGAAACCTGTTTGGGGCCCAAATAAGAATGGAAAAATGGTTAATCAAGTTAATAATAACATTTGATGTTCAGTCCTTTTGTGCTCAGCTATTTAAATGTCCTAAGAAGTTTGTAGACAGAGCTGAACTTCGGGGCTTTACTGAAGTCCTGACTGGAAAACTCTGTGGAGCTGAACCATCTTACTTAGCCATTTTGAGTTGTTCTGGTTGTAGATTTTTTTTTTTTTTCAGAAAACAGCCAGTGAGGCATTTTTCGAGGCTGGATCATCTGGGCTACTTGACTTCTTTGGTGTCTGGTCCCTTTCTTCAGAAGTTTCAGTTGTTCAGTTGTCTCTGGACTCCTTAAATGGATGCTTTTAATGTCCTGGAAAGAAAAGAACAGAGCCTTGCCCTAATCATAACTCTGAGGCACTACTTTGGGGGGGGGCAGGTAATATCTTTCCTAGAGAAATTTGGGTTTTTGACAATATAAACAGTATTATCTTTCAATTTTGATTTTTAAAAATTCTTTTGTTATGTTAGAACTAAACATACCTTTAAGTGTATATATTTTGAGATCACTTTGAATTTTAACATGCCTTTTTTGAGCAGCTTTTAAACTTAAATCATTGCAAATCCTATGTGCCTGCCTCTGCCTTCCAAGTATTGGGATCAAAGGCATGTGCCTCCCAATTGTTGGGATTAAAGGTGTGCACCACCACCCCTGGATCTCAGTTGTTCTCTATTTGGAGCTTGCTCTGTGTCAGGCTGGGCTTGAACTTGGAGATCTACATGTCTGTCTCCAGTGTGTTGGGATTAAAGGTGTATGCCTCTCAAGTGACGGGATTAAAGGTGTGCACCATCACCATCCTGTTCATTATAATTCTAGAATTACAAGACAAATAACTCTATAGTACCCTCCTGTCTCTGCTAATTTAGTATGTATTCTCTTATAAGTTATATTTTTTAAAAGAAGCTAAGATAAAGCCTCTGAACATCATTTATTCTTCAAGGTCATTAAATTTGAAGTTCAGATATTTGGTATCAGTGCCATCAGAGAAACTAAATTATATATTCCTAAGACAATACTTTAAATTATGGTTACACATCATATTGATTTTCAATGAAATATTGAACCAAGTTAACTTGAAGTAATTAGGCTTACAAATTCCATGGATCATTTCCTAGCCCACAAATAAAAGTAAAGGTAGAAGCATTTTACCTGCTTGGGGTACAGGGGTAACCACAAAGCTAGAGGATCTGAACCCAGAAAACATGGAATGTGATAGAGCCCCTGAGACCAGAGGATCCTGAGACTCACAGTCCATGTGCCATGAGGGCTAGGATTGGAGTTCACCTTGTGCTGTGTCCTGCTGATCTTACTAGGTCAGAGCGGAGAATGAAGGTATTGTCCATGTGGTACTGAAGAGAACATGAATAAACCCAAAAAGGCTCAAACACAGGTTCTTTTAGATAATAGAGACAGAAGAAATATACACTTGTGGGGATTAAACACATCACAATGAAAGAATTTAGAAATCTGAAAAGTAGACCCAGATATGGAGGCACTTGCCTCTCTATTCCCAGCATCATGGAGGCAGAGACTGGCAGATCTCTACTGGCCTACAGAGTGAGTTCTGGGACAGACAGGGTTACACAGAGAAATCATGTCTCAAAGAAAGAGGGAGAGAGAGAGAGAGAGAGAGAGAGAGAGAGAGAGAGAGGGAGGGAGGT
>CAJQZJ010001694.1:10347389-10366140 GCA_907164525.1 Lophiomys imhausi | reverse complement strand
TGTGTGTGTGTGTGTGTGTGTGTGTGTGTGTGTGTGTGTGTGTGTGTATATATATCTTGGTAGGGAGGGAGGGTAAAGGAATCAGGGGACTTATCAGTTACTCTTAGCTCCTCAGACCTCCACTGAGAATTTTTCCAAATATGATTTTGCATTTCATTTTTTTAATGTCTTGCATTCGTACAAAATAGTTTACTAGCATCTGAGATTATAGTCCTTCACCACATCCAAAGTACAGCACAAACTTCCAGGCTCATATCAAATCACATTTCTAAAAGTTTCTCAGAGCTTTTACTTTAACAGCTCTGAGGAAATTGATATGCTTATGTAAACTAATATGAAACACTCAATACTTTATAAATATTCTTTATTTCAAATTTTGAGAATTACAATGTAAATTATACCCTCTGTAAAAAAATGAAATATTGGTAATTTTAGATATGATCAATGGTGTACATTTCGTAAATAATATATAAGTTAGCTTGAAAACAAAATCAGAAATGAGAGTTTCAATTATTACCCAAATTAACTTTAGTTTCTAATGTTACTCTGGAAAAAAATAACATTTATTATTACTGTAAATAACATCTTATACTTTGGGGTGGTGGTGGCGCATGCCTTTAATCCCAGCACTTGGGAGACAGAGGCAGGCGGATCTTTTAGAGTTTGAGGTCAGCTTGGTCTACAAAGTGAGTCCAGGACACCCAGGAGTATTACACAGAGAAACCCTGTCTCGAAAAACCAAAAAAAAAAAAGAAAAGAAAAGGCAAGTTGAGCAAGCTTTGGAGACTGAGCTAGTAAGTAGTTTGTTTCCTCCTTGTATCTGCTTTTGTTCCTGCTTCCAGTGACTGCCTGGGGCTCTTGCCCTGACTTCCCTCAATGATAGATTGCTACCTAGGAATGTAAGCTGAATCCTTTCCTCCCTGAGTTCCTTTTAGTCATGGTGTTTACCACAGTAAACTAAGACAATATCCTTGTTTACTCTTGTTCATGGTTGGTGGGAGTGGATACTAAGCTCCTGCTGGGCTCCATTGACCCTGGAAAGATTAAGAGCCTGACTAAATCCATCTTGAAAAAAGATTCCATTTTGTATTAAGTTTGACTCAGCTGACCTCTAGTTCCAGAACAACAATAAAATGTACCCGACTTTGAATTCCAGGGGTGTTCCCTCATCATCATCAGACAGCTTACTCTGAGAAAGCACCCAAAAAGTCTAAACAAACTTTGTGATGGTCATACTGAACACAGCTGGTTAGTCAGTAACAATGAGCCAATCAGAAATGGACATGACTAGTTACCCAAATGTCATCCAATTATGTGATAAAAAAAAAAACCTGTTTCTTTGTCTAAGTCCCTATATAAACCCTGTACTTTTGGAGTTTGGGGCTCTCAACTCGAACGGCTCTGTTGGTGAGCTTTGAGAGTCCAAGCTCTGAGCGTGAATAAACAACCCTCACACATTTACATTGGAGTTGGCTCTTGGGTGGTCTTTGGGGTCTCGAGAACCTGGCAGAACTGAAAAGATAGTCTTTAAACTCAGGCCCCCATCCTGAGCTGAGCAAAAGTTTGTAAAATTCCACTGTCCTGACCTTATCAGTGACCTTCTCACCAGCACCCTCAACTGCCATCCTTGGGAAAAGGCTTCCAAAAATTTCAAGATACACCCGACTCCCAGGGTTAGAAAGCTCCCTAGCCCCAGGGTTGGAAAGCTCTCCTTGACCAAAGTTCCTGATTCTCAAAGCAAAATTCCTTCCTCAGGAATTTACACCAATGCCTGAATCTGCCCTGCCAAAACATATATAAACCTAAAGCCTTATGCCCTTTCCTTCAGGTGTAGACCACCCCACACCCTTTGGCCACGAATGTCAGAACAATAAATTTCTCTTGTTTTTTGCATCAATTCGATGTCTTTTTCTCATTTAGGGTCAGCAGGAAGATAGGCATGAGCCCCTCTGGGGGTTGGGCCTTATAGAATAAAGGTAAGAGAGTGACTAAGGATGGTCCCATAGGTTCATATATTTAAATGCTTAGTCACCAGGGAGTGGCTCTACTCGAAAGGAGTAAAAGGATCAGCATGGTTTTGTGGAGGAAGTATGGTACTGAAGGTGGACTTTGAGGTTCCAAAAGCCCAGAGTCTCTCTCTTGGTTTATGGATCAGGGTGTAACTCTCAGCTACTACTCCAGTGCCTGCCTTCATGCCAACATGTATCCCACCAAGAAGATAATAGACTAACCCTCTGGACCTGTAAGCAAGCCCCTAATTGAATGCTTTCTTTTGTAAGAGTTGCTTTGGTCGTGATGTCTCTTCACAGCAATAGAACAGTGACTAAGAGAGAAATTAAAACAAACTGGGGATAAGTACCGCAACCCAGCAAGAACTCAATCAGCCATCACTGGTGAGCCAAGACAACTCTGTGGGGGAATCAGAGTCTCTTCCTTACGTGAGGGAGTGGACTGTCCGCCTCCCACCCACCGTCAAATGGATTTAGCATTGTAGAGCTGTCTTTACTTAGAAAACTTCTGAGACATTTAGTACAACCCTAATCATCAAAAAAAAATATTACCATTTATTATTACAGTCTCTCGTCATTGCTTAAAAACAAATAACTTTCACACAAAAATTTTTTTAAAGACTTGAAATTTCCTATATTTTTTACCTGAATTCTGAAGGTATCTTTTAGACATTTAACCACACTATAAAAATGTGAATGCTAGGGCTATCTTATCTAATAAGGCCTTATCAACAGAGTCTTTTAAAACACTATTAATAATGATAAATATTGTCAACCTGACAGGATCCAGAATCACTTAGGAAACAAACCTCATGAGGTGGGTGGGAGCACCTACCCTGACTATGGGCCTAGGACATCATAGACTGGATAAAAATAAGAAAATGTGTTGAACACCCAAATTCATCTGTCTCAATTTTCTGACTATGGATAAACTTTGACTAGCTGCCCCAATTCCTTCTCTACCATAATTGACTATAACCTCAGACTATGAGCCAAAATAAATCCTTCCTTAACTTGTTTTTGATCAGATGTTTTGTCATAGCAAGAACAAAGTAATTAATACATTGATTACACCTTAGTCAAAATCTTTTTAACACATAGGTCCAAATTTACTTGGTCATTTCAGGTGTACTAACACAAAGGAATCATCATGGGCCATGCTAAAACAGCAAGATAATGTTCCATTTGTAGCAGATAGGGCTTAGATGAGAATTCAATAGATATACTGATAAACTTCAAGAACTGCCTTGAGTTGGAGACTGTAGTTTATTCTGTATGATCCAAGAATCATCCAAGACAGAAGGAAACTATTCAAACAATTTACATAAAACAGAGCAAGATGTGATAGACACATGCCTTTGGTTCAGCACTCAGGAGGCAAAGGCTAGTGGATCTCTCAATTTGAAGCCAGCATATTAAAAAAAATGGAGTTTCAAGGATGAAAATTTTGGTTATGTAGTGTATGTACACACACACACACACACACACACACTGAATGCTACCCTGTAGATGAGAAATCTTGAGAAATCTGTATTAACTTCCCACCATCAAAGGCTCAGGGAATGTCACAGAAGAGGACATAAAGAACCTAAGAGCTGGCAGATTGGGACACAAGCTGTGAAATGCTGCTGTATAGATATCTGTATTAACTCTTGTGTTACAGGCTCTTTGGTGTGTATTTAAAAATAGCATGTTGTGAAAGGCCCAGGTGGGACTCCTAATTGAGATTCCCACAGGACCCTGAGGTCCCAATGAGGCTTAACCTATGGGCCAGACTGACTCCATGACAGGAGTTTCTTGTTAAATTAGAACAGGCCTAAGATTGTCATTTCTCAGAAATGGGCTCAGCAGTTAATGGAAAAACCACAAACAAAGGTCAAGACCTGGCTATATGGCCAGAGAAAGATAAAATTACTTAACTATCGGTTAGACAATACCCTATGTCTTAAGATTAACTAGACACCATTGATTAATGGTAAATAGACCAAAGGTTGCTTGCTCCCTTACCCCTGATTTTGGCCCTGGCTTTTCAATTTGAATGCTCTAATCACGTTATAGGTTGCCTCACCCTCCCTGAAATTCCCCTTCTTGGCTTTAAAAAGGCTTTCATGCCTTTGTTAGGGGTCAGCATTTCTTCTGAGTGGTGATCCCTGCATGTTAGGTTCTGCAAAAAATAAATGTTCTTTGTTGTTGCATGGTGTATGAGCCCAGGGTGTTTTTTTCAGAGAGTCCCAGACCCTAATAGTAGTTAATCCTATGTTTAATATTTTGAATGACCATTATATTATTTTACATTGCTCCATATTGGTTCCATTCCTCTATATTCTCATCAACAGTTATTGTTTTTCTTTTAAAAATATTAATAGCCATCCTGGTGGATGTAAAGTGCTACCTGCTGTGGTTTTGGTTTATAGCTTTCTAATAATGGGTAAGGTTGATCATCTTTCACATGCTTATTAGCCTTGGTTATATCTTCTTTGTCAATTTGAAGTATCACTTACACTGGTCTTTTTGTGCATACAAGCTCAGGAAAATATTTTTCTTTAGAATTAAGCCAACATATGGACATACAAAATGTCATTAGTTACACAATTCACTCTTAAATATGATGAGTTGATGATGAATGAGAAAGCAAGAAGTCTCTAGCTCCTCCCTTACACCCTTGGCAGGCTGAACCATGTCACAGTCATGGTGGGGTGTGGAAGGGGATCCAAGCCAAGACAGTAAGAACCGAACAATTTCACCTTTATGGTGGAGTAGCTCGAGGCCACACAGCTGACTTTGGCAGATGAATAAGATAAAATGTGGAAAGATTTTGTGTGTTCACACTTCCTCCACAATTCCCATTTGATCTTATATATATTGATTAATAGACTTCTTTGAAGAATTTGGCAAAGGAGAATCTAAGGCAATAATTCAATAATATCTGTCTGAATTATTCTTTTTGTTAAAGACTGTCATGAAATTTGAGTTCCACTTCAGGACCTGAGTGAAAACAGGACACTCTGATCTATGCCAAAGATTAGAACATTACATACTATTGTCTCCTTCCTTACGTGTTAATCCACAGCCATGCCTATCATTTTCCTGGCCAACAAATGACCCTTTGTGGAAACTGGCTTGCATGAAGGGAAGGAACAATTATTCCCTTAATGATAGAGTGACATTATATACTTACACATCTCTGAAGCCTCTCCCTCCAAGAAGTTGTTTTCAGATCTATGGCCTCTTCTCTGAGTTCTAACACAAAATGTGTAATACATTTTTTTCCTTCTTTTCAGATACTGTTCAAAAGCCTAAGCACTCTCTTCCTGACATTCTGGAGTTCCTCATCATTCCTCGGAGGTTGCCCCACCGTATGCAGCTAGCTGCTTGCTGACTACCTTTAAAAGATACAGCTTTTTCTTCTCGTGTTCCCTCCTCCTGGAAGCTGCTGGGGTTTTCAGGTTGTCTCCTTGTCAGTTTTCTATCAAGGGTTATAGAATATTTGATTATTGTACATAGAAAACCTAATTGTTAGCAAAATATAAAAGCCTACATAGATATTGCATTTGTCAGATGCAGTTAGGTGTGTCCTGAAGAGATAAATTTGGATGTGGCTCTAAAAGCCTCCGTAGATAAGAATGTTAAAGAATGGAAAGTTCCTGCCTACTTTACAAGGCAAGTTGCTTGGGAAAGGTCTTGAGGTTTTTGCTCTATGACCCGAGGCAAAGAAACCTGGGTGGCCTGGAGCTACTCCACCATAAATGTGAAATGGTTTGGCCCCTATTGACTTGGCTTGCAGCCTGACATGGTTCTGCCTGCCAAGGGTGTAGGGAAGGAGCTAGAGACTTCTTTTATAAGCAATTGGAACATTGATAGGTCTCTCTTTTTTGGCTTGGAAGATCCTATATGGAAGAAGCTCTGGGTAAAAGATAGAAATGCTCTCTTGCAGGAGCAATAGAGAAGCAGCTGGCAGGACACAGGTAAAACATAATTCTAGGAAAGCAAGCTAAGGAGGTCTCAAGGATTTGGAGGAGCTCAAGAGAAAGATAGACTAACTGAGGAAAAAAGACACAGATAGAAAGAGACTTGTTGAGGGTGGAAGGGTGGGACAGGAAGGGGGAATAGGGAAGGGTTTGTGACTGAGATGTAACTTGAAGAAAAAAAATAAAGTACTTATATAAAAAAAAAAAAAGAAAGAGACTTGTAGGAAAATCTTTTCCCAGCCCTTTGCTCTGAGATAGTGTCTATCTTTGATGATGAGATGTGTTTCTTGTATGCAGCAAAAAGATGGGTCTTGTTTACGGATCCAATCTGTAAGTCTGTGTCTTTTTATTGGGGAGTTGAGTCCATTGATGTTGATGGATATTAGTGACCAGGTGTTGTTATTTCCCATTATTTTGGTATAGGTGATCGTCCTGTGCCTCTTTTGGTTTGGTTGCTGAGGGGTTTTCTATTTCCTCTGTTTTCTTGGGTGTAGTTATCTTCTCTGGGTTGGAATTTTCCTTCTAGGATCTTCTGTAGGGCTGGGTTTGTGGGTAGATATTGTTTAAATTTGATTTTGTCATGGAATGTCTTGTTTTCTCCATCTATGTTGATAGAGATTTTTTTCTGGGTATAGTAGTCTGGCTGGGCCCCTATGTTCTCTCAGGCCTTGGAGGATATCTGTCCAGGCCCTTCTAGCTTTTAAAGTTTCTGAGGAGAAGTCAGGTGTAATTCTGATGGGTCTGCCATTGTATGTGACTTGACCTTTTTCTCTTACAGCTTTTAATATTCTTTCCTTGTTCTGTACATTTGGAGTTTCAATTATTATGTGGTGAGAGGAGTTTTTTTTTTCTGATCTAACCCCACATTTGACAGAGGGCTAATATCCAAAATCTACAAAGAACTCAAGAAATTAAATGCCAAGAAAACAAATAATCCAATCAAAAAATGGGGAACAGAGCTAAATACAGAATTCACAAAGGAAGAATCCCTAATGGCTGAGAGACACCTGAAGAAATGCTCAACATCCTTAATCATCAGAGAAATGCAACTCAAGACAACTCTGAGATTCCATCTCACACCTGTCAGAATGGCTAAGATCAAAAGCCCAAATGACAGCACATGCTGGCGAGGGTGTGGAGAAAGGGGTACCCTACTCCATTGCTGGTGGGAGTGCAGGCTTGTGAAACCACTATGGAGGTCAGTCTGGCGATATCATAGAAAACTTGGAATAGCTCTGCCTTGGGACCCAGCCATCCCACTTCTGGGTATACATCCAAATGACTCCTCACTGAATCATAAGGAAGTTTCCTCATCTATGTTCATAGCAGCCTTATTTGTAATAGCTAGAAACTGGAAACAACCCAGATGTCCCTCAACCGAAGAATGGGTTTAAAAAACTGTGGTAAATCTACACAATGGAATACTACTCAGCTATCAGAAACAATGAAATTATGCGATTTTCAGCCAAATGGATGAAGCTCATCCTGAGTGAGTTAACCCAGACTCAGAAGGATGCACATGGCATCTATTCACTTATAGTAGGATTTTAGCTATATAGTACAGGATATCTATACTGCAACCAATGCACCAAAGGGAACATGGACATAGACTTTTTATCTTTTTAATTTATTTATTTTTTTGTTTTGTTTTTGTTGGTTTGTTGGTTTGTTTTTATTTTCCTTCCCTGGCAATGAGACACTTTTCACTGTTCGTGCTGCCTTGTAGGCCCCCAGTGTATAAGGAGGCTCTTGGCCCTCATATGACTTCTGAACTGGGGCGAGGGACAGTTATGTAGGGACACTCCACTCCAGAGGAGTGGGATGGAAAGGTTAGGGGGTAGAGGTTGGGAGGGCGGGGCTGGGAAGGGGGGAAAGAGGACAATATGATGGAGATGTAACCTGAAGCAACAAATAAATAAATTTGTTTTTAATAAAAAAATAAAATAAAAAGGAGACAGACCATTTGGTTGCTCATTTTCTCCCAGTACCTTGTATGCTAACTTCCTTATAAGAGATGTACAAAATAAAGTTGTTTAATAAGTAGACCCATAAAAATCTTTGAATCATTAAGGCATTATCATTTTCAAAGTTAGCTTCAGTTGTCAACTTTATACAGCTTGGAAGTGGGAACCTTAATTGAGGAATTGCTTCATCAGAAATTAGTTGAAATAAATCTTTCCTTGTCTCAAAAAAAAAAAAAGAAAGAAAGAAAGAGACTTCTAAAAAGCTAGCAGTTTAGTTGTAGAATCAGGCTTATAAATAGATATTTTGTATATAGTTCAGAAAATAAAGTTATCTCACTCCTGTGTCTTTATTGGTATGATTTTATCAGTTACACACAAGTGCTAATGAACTATTCTTGGCACTTCCTTCTGAGTCCCCTTTTTAATTCTCTTTTTATTTTTTTTGGGGGGGGCGGGGGGTCTGAGACAGAGTTTCTCTGTGTAGTCCCGGCTGTAGACTAGGCTGCTCTCGAACTCAGCTGGCCTATACCTCCCAAGTGCTGGGATTAAAGATCTGCACTACCTCCAACTAGCCTTTTTAAATTCCTTGTCAAGAGACTTAAAACTCACAAACAGGAACCCTGACTCCTCAGACACCAATGCTGTGCAGACCTGTGTTTGTGTGTGCAGGCTCATGATGCAGTGAGTTAATGAACTTAGGAAACCTCATTTTCTTCCTCTGTAAATCTAAGATAATGATAGTATCTGCCTTGTAGTCTTTGCGGACACTCAAGGAAGTATTTCTAAGTATCTTTAGCATAATCTGGCATATAGTAAGTCTTCATCAACTAAAAAATACTATTACTATTGTGCTTGTTGCCCAAGGACAATGAGAAACACATATTGCAGAATCATTCGAGCACAGTCCAGCTTGTATCTGCCAATCCCCAGCTAATATACAGACTTGAGGGAAAATAAACATTTGTTTTAAGTCACTGGGTTTTGGAGTGGTTTGTTATATAACAGTAGCTGACCAACACATCAAGGTTTGTCTCAGTTCTAACATTCCTTAATTCCGTGATGTATGCTGAACCTGTTGCTTCTCTTGCTGGGAAGCAGGATTGCAGGATCTTCTCAACCATGAAACAGAGAGTAAAACATATTTGTTCTCATCACTGCTGCTTGTCTGAGTGTTCATTTACCATGGAAATGCTGCCTTAAGAAACCACGCATGATTGCTGATCATCTTTCACAATTCTTTAATAGTTCTTTTAACAGTTCACAGGCTGTTTCAGAAGGATAGGTATTGTCTTGCTTATTACCAGGAAAAAAAAAAAAACAATGCAGACTACATTGCAAGTACACAATGAGTTTTCAAATAACTTAAAAATAGCTGCTTGATGATTTTTAGATCACTGAGACATATATTCTTAAGAATTTAAATATTAATCCCTAATGCTTTGTTCCAGGCAATGATAATGGAAGTTAGGTAAAAACTTCATGGAATTATAGCTGTCTCATATCTTCAAGAGTCTATGAATCTTTGGTCTATAAAAAAAATCTTTTTTAACTTTGATTACTTATGTTTTAGGATTATCTTGGTGTATTATATACTGTTTACTTTGTGGTTCCTTTAGGGGGTGGGTGTAAGGATGCGAGGGATGGAACCCAGAGCCAATCATAAGATAAGCTAGTGCTTTAGGATGAGGTACACATCCAATCAACTCTGAGTTTTTGTTTGTTTGTTTTTGTTTAGGATTTTATTTTGGTTTTGTTCATGTATGTGTATCTCTGTATGATGATGCCATGTGTGTGGATGCCCAGAAAGAAAGAAGGTGTTGTATCCTCTGGAGTTGGAGAAACATGTAAGTGTGAGCTGCTTGCTGTAGGTGCTGGCAACCAAATGTGGGTCCCCTAGAACACCAGTAAGTGCTTTTAGCTGAGCCATATTCTCTATCCCCTACTTTGAATCTTTGAATCTAAGTTATGTATGAGTAAAATTTAAATAACTCCTGTTTATCTAGGACTGATGATCCAAATTAGTATTTTGCTTTAGCTCTATTTTTCTTTTTAATCTCAAAAGTTATCTCCTCTACAGGAATAAAACAGAACAATGAAAAAAAAGACAAACCTCAAATCACGGGTTTTCATGTTATAAAAATTCTTAACCAACGTATTCTAAATATTAGCTATGAGTTTTATTAGTAGTTTTTGGTGGTTTGAATAGGATTATTAGGAGATGTGGCCTTGTTGGAGGAAGTGCATCATTGTGGAGGCAAGCTTTGAGGTCTCATGTGCTCAAGCTAGGCCTAGATGGGGCTGCCTGAAGATCAAGATGTAGAACCCCCATCTTCTTCTCTAGCACCATGTGTGTCTGCATGCAGCCATGTTTCCTGTCATGATGATAATGGACTAACCCTCTGAAACTGTAAGCCAGTCCCAATTAACTGTTTTCCTTTATAAGAGTTGCCATGGTCATGGTCTTCACAGCAATAAAACCCTAACTAAGACATAGTTCATTCCTTGGTCTGATGTTAGCATAATAGCACATGTTTAGGACATATTTAGAAACTTTAAGTAAATCATGAGATTGAATTGAGTAACTGACTATTTTCTAAAAATCAGGTTACTTAACTGAATTCTACTTTCTCTTTTCCTAAATTTGTTTTTAAGTTTAATAGAACAGCAAATTATTGAGGTTATAAAGAAATTATATGGATCTTATTATTCATAACTTTAGGCTTCCTCATAAATTATTAATCCACAGCCTGACATGATGGTGCATGCCATTATTCCCATCATTTGGGAAGCAAAGGCAGGAAGATCTCTGTGAGTTCAAGGCCAATGTGGTCTACATAGTGAGTTCCAAGACAGCCAGGGCTACATAGAGAGACACTGTCTCAAAATAAACAAATCAATAATAAATTATTTACCTACAATTTAAATTTAATCCTAGAGATAACATAATAAACCAACAATGATTGGTAAAATACATAGCTATTTCTGATACTTATTATATAATATACCATTACACTAATCATGATAATTAGTGTAAGATACAAGTAATTCTGATACAAATAACCTATTCTTGCCTTAGAAAACATACTACATATGAGTGCACACAGAGTAATTGAGATATCTGACATCTTGCTCTTTTTATTTGCTGGGGTAGACTGGTGTAAACAAGGGCTCTACATGAGTCTGACCAACTGTAGCTGATGAGAATGCAGATTCCTAATTGAAAACTAAAAGGACTCTAGTATTTTTAAAGAAAAAAACAACTATTGGAAAATGTAAGAATGCTTATATGATGAATGAGAAGTCTTAAAGCATTGATTTGAATAAAAACATGAACAATAATCAAGAGAAACTATAACGTAGGACAGCCAAATTCTGATTGTATAAAGACCCATTTAGGATGAAGCTGCTGTCTATAATGAACACCAGTCAATCTTTATACAGTACTTTGGTTTTGCTTAGGTTAATCAGATTACTTTGTAATTGTCAAAAAATCCTTATACATGCTTTAAATTTCATTATTCTCTTTCATAAATGCCCTTCTTGCCTCCTTGAGAAAACAAAATGTAAAAACAAGACAGAAAGAACCATAAATTCTTTTTTGAGGGGAAGGGTGTTCAAGATAGGATTTCTCTGAGTAATAGCCTGGCTATCCTGGAACTCACTCTATAGACCAGGCTGGCCTTGAACTCACAGAGATCTGCCTGAGTACTGAGATTAAAGGCATGCACCACCACTCGGCCATAAACTCTTTTTTGAACCTTTTATTTATTTATTTTTGAACCTTTTATTTTATTTGTTTTTTATTCCTTGTAACTTTTATACATTCATACAATGTATATTTATTATTTCCATCCACCACTACCTCCTTCCATCCTAGTTCCTCTAGTGCTTCCATCCAACTTTATGTCCTTTTCAATAATTGTTATTAATAAATTCTAAGTCTAATTAGTGCTACCCATACTCATGACCAAACACAGGGGCATGAACATCTATCAACAGCAATATCCCTAAAGGAGAATGACTCTTCGCCTTTCAGCAGACATCAACTGCTAGTAGTTCCTCTCAGAGGGGTGGAACATTGAGAGCCAGTCCTTCATTTAAACTGGTATTTTGACTGGTTTGATCTTGTACAAATTTTGTGCATATATCTGCAGCTATTGTAACCCAAATTCAGTTTGGTTTTCATATGAGGTGCCACTCACAAGTGCATGCATTAACTCTTCAGTTCCCCAACGGTGATGCTATTTTAGTAATGATAGAGATGGAGTCAAGCTAGAAGAAATGGGCCACTGGGGTATGGCCTTGAAAATTATACCTGGTTCACAGTTGTAGTCAACCCCCTTATTTTTCCTCCTCCTGCTCTTCTTCCTTCCTGATTCCAGTCCATGTAACCATCATGAGGTGGTTAGCCTCTGCCACATGTTCCTGTTGTCATGATGTTCCGTCTCAACACAGGTTCAGAATCAATGGAGTCAAGGGCCATGGAGTGAAATACCTGAAACCATGACTTAAAAATAAAAATCACTGGCCAGGCGTGGTGGCGCACGCCTTTAATCCCAGCACTCGGGAGGCAGAGGTAGGCGGATCTCTGTGTGTTCAAGGCCAGCCTGGTCTACAAAGTGAGTCCAGGACAGCCAGAAATACACAGAGAAACCCTGTCTCGAAAAACCAAAAAATAAAAAAAATAAAAAATAAAAAAATAAATAAAAATCATTTCTCCTCGTTTGAATCAAATATTTCATTATAAATGTTTGTGGAGTGAGGAGGAATGAACACAGAGCCTATTACCTCCAAAGTATTCTGAGTGGAAGGAATTTGAGAAAAGAAAGAAAGGGGGAAAATGTATCACTACTTTCCCCCAACCTATCTGATCAGGTCATCAAACTTAGAAAAGATTTTCAGACCTGTTAACACAGTTCATGAGATACTCATGTGAAAGTACTCTCCTTATATCAAAAGGAAATAAACCAAAGACACAGTGCCAAGGAAAATCTGAACAAACAAGCCTTGATAAACTTTCCTTTCTTTACTATCATTAGACTCATTTATCTAATTCCTTTGCTCTGTGTCTATCCACTTTTTGATCAAATCTAGCATAAAATACCACAATTGAACTTCCATCTTGGAATCTTCATTTCCTTATGATGAAGGTTCTCTTGTTGCCTAAAACATTGATATGGGTTTTTTGTTTGTTTGTTTGTTTTTGGTTTTTTAGAACAACTGAGTCTGTATTCGTGATGACGTTAACTCAGGGTGCTAAGGTCCTCCTTGATAATCACCAACCTCAACACAACCCTAAGGTAATGGTTTTCCAGTTCTTTGTCTCATGCCCAAGGGAAAAATAAAGACAACGTGAGAAACAAATAAGCAGAGTGAAAACAGATTCTTTGAGGAAAAGTTAGAAAAGAATTCCCTAGAGCAAGAGAGGCTCCAGGGGAGGAACACCACCATTATGTTCTGATCAGATTAACTTTTGTATCTCTTAGGGAGGAAACTGGTTAGAGGTTGAGGTAGTCTGTATTGGAATTAATCAATTTTTTGTTACCTCTTCTACTTTATTTACTGTGATATTCTCACCAATTTGAGGAAATAGAGAAATAATCACATTAATTCACATTACTATAGAAACTGTTAAAGTTCAATTTTCTTTTCTCCCTGACCCTTTTTTATGATCTTGGTCTAGTTTTTGGGCTTTCATTGTTGTTGTTGTTGATGATGATGTTGTTGTTTTCTTTTCTTTTCTTTTTTTTTTTTTTTTGGTTTTTCGAGACAGGGTTTCTCTGTGTAACAGCTTTGGCTGTCCTGGACTTGCTTTGTAGACCAGGCTGGCCTCGAACTCACAGAGATCTGCCTGCCTCTACCTCCCAAGTGCTGGGATTAAAGACGTGCGCCACCACCACCCGGCCAATGTTGTTGTTTTCAATAATCTTTGAACACAAGTCCATCAAGACTCCACATATGTTATCTATGTTCACTTGTTCCAGTCAGAAAGTTATCCATTTAGGAATAGTTATAAAGAGTGAAGACAGCCCTGAGTGAGTGAAGTCTTGAGTGAATATATATTTTGACATGAGTATGGCCATCTTGAGGACCCACAGGAAGTTGGCTAAACCATTACCCAGTTGTGCTAGACTCAAAAGAAATTACAAACTCCACAGGAGTCCAAATATGAGTGTTTATGAACAATAGTTCAGTGTGAGAAAGACTCACAATTCAGATTTCTCTTCCTAAATGGTTGTCAGGTACCAATCTGGAAGTGTGTATTTCTCCACTGGAAGATCCAAGTGCTGTTGGTTTCCAGGTAGAAAAGGATGAAACACCAAAGAGGTCCATGCCATAGGATATCTGACCTGGTCAGAGAGGCAGGAGAATGCATTTTCTCCACTGCAAAGTGTTACAGCTCCCAGATAAACATGCAGGAGAGAGAGAGAGAGAGAGAGAGAGAGAGAGAGAGAGAGAGAGAGAGACCCTCTCTGCCATGCAGCATAAGGTTACAGCTCCTTTAACTAAGCTGTGGGAACCAGGCAGGCAGGGTGGCAGCAGGGAACTCGAGGCTCCTGAACTGAGCCAATAAGCTGTGGGAGCATGACTTGGCACAGGCAAATCTGGTAGCTGCTTTGGGAACAGCCAACCTGCTGCCACAGATGAGCACCGCGGCAGGCAGCTCAGCAGAAGGCAGTGGTTTGCTTTGGAGGCAGCTATCAGGGGTGGCTGCAGTGGTGAATGATTAGAGAGCCTGACCAGCAGCAGCTGTAGCAACAAGGAAGTGATAGCAGGTGCACGAGCCACATTGTCGACCTTGTACTGAGGTGTAGGTTCTGGAGAAGGTTTGATGGACAGCAGCAGCAATGGAGGTGAAAGCTTGTACACCAAGAGCTCCAAAGTGAGCCCTGGCTGCCAGCAGCAGGAGCCTAGCTAGGCAGAGGGATCCAGCAATGAATTCTTCCCAAGTGTTACAGCCCAATGTAAACAGTGAGTCTCAGGTGATCTTTGATGAAGTAGATGATGGATGGTTTATTTCATGAACAGGGACATTACAAACATTGGACAGTGGGAGGGGTTTTGGGGTGAATGCATTTGATTGACTGGGACAAGGGTGCTGGTGATGCTCTGTTTACATGGGGAAAGATACCAGGTTACAGCTTAAGTGACTGACCACCTGTAATCACCTTGGGGCTGTGTCACTGTCACATGCTCCTGAGGAAGATCTAGAAACACAGAGAGAGCTTCCACTCATACCTTCTGTTCTCAGGATGAGGTGTGACACCTCATGTTTGAGATTTCCAGGGTTTCAAATGCTCCATGTCACTAGTTTTATGTCAAATTCACTGGAGGCACGGTCCAGGAGCCCTCCAACCTCCTACCAAGATGAGTTAACCCCTCCTATGCTGTACTTGATAAACACACTGAAGGTCCAAGTTGGTAATAGTGCTAGCAGAATATCATCTGAATTCAGCTTCACTGTACGTCCTCTGTATCTGTTCTTTAATCATTCCTTCCCATCCCTAGCCAGGGTTCCGGGACCCAAGCTGAGAGGATCACATAGGCCACAAGGTTAGCTCATGATCCACCATGGGTCCTGTCCTTATTGCCTAAGGGGAGCTGTCAGCTCTGTCAGTATTATTGTGATGATTTCAAAAGTCAGGCGCTAACACTAAAATGTTACAAGATAAAAAAAAAAAATTATATTTACAACCAGTTCAAGCTTACTGTCTACTAGAGAGTAAGAGAGGGAATTGGCCCTGACTAAAAGTAGGGGGCCCTTTTCATAGTAAGGCTCAAGCCTGAGGCATATAGCAAGTGATTACAAAAGTTAGTACAAAAACAGCAATTTAGTTAGGTAACAACCAGTTCTCATAAAACACCATGAAACAATGGAAACATTGTACAATGTATAAATCACAAGGCTGCAGAGGAAGAACAAGTCAGAAAAAGTAAGTTGACCTTTACCTTGGGACATGACTAGAGAAAAACACCATAGGGAACAATATAGAACTAAATCAAATCTAACATGTTTAACTATAAAAAGGAAGAAAAAATGGTGTCAGCTGATTCTTAACATTATGTGTATGCTTTCTACTCATGATTCTGTGTTTATGTTTTCCTTCATTATGTAATCCTGATTGGACTCGTCCTCCCTATGCAGCTCAACTGGCCTCAGAATTTGTGAGAGTTTCCCTTAGGTATCAGGAGATACAGGCACACACTACTGACATTATTTTTTTTTTAAGCTGTCTTTTGTTATAAGAGCTTCAGCCATGAACCTAATGTTAATCCCACAGATTTGAGGAGAAAAACCACTGACCCAAATCATCATGACCAAATTAAATTAAAGCAAGCAATTAGAGCAAGCTTTTTGTATTCATGTATATGGGCTGTCTCTCTCTAAAGACAGGGTTCAAGAGATCAGCATTGGAAATGGGTAAGATAAGGTTTCTTATAGCTCAAGAGTAGGGGATTTCAAAACAGGGGATTTGATAGGCAAACAGGCTGCCCTACAGAAGCTTAACAAGCCGGTCGTAAGGCCTGGTTGCAAGGTAGTTAAATGAGGTAGTCGTCATAACACGGTCATTTAATAAGGTAGTCGTAACAACACAAGGCCATAATAACCTTTGAAACAAAGGCATGGCTGCTGTTTCTGGAACAGCCAGTATAGAACCATTCGTAGTTTAGATTACAGGTGGGGCCTGGTCCAATCAATCCTTGAAAAACAGATTTAATCATAAACAGGAATTAATCTAGTTTGTCATTACTATAAGATAACTTTCAAGCCTAAGATGGAGGCAGGCTGGTTTATCACTAGCATGTGAAAGGAAAAACTACTTCTCATTCACAACAGCCAAAAAGTAGAAACAACTCATATGCATATCAACAAAATAAACAAAATGGAATAAACAAAATGTGGCACACACACATATATAAATAAATAATAAGAATATTATTAATGAGAATAGAAAATAGGCAGCTTAGAAACAGGTATTTTGATTCTTCTCAATGGTTAGAAGTAAGAAATAAATGTTCTTGGCCCTGTCATAATTTGAGGCTACAAAAAGGGCTCTGGTTCCTACCCTGGTTTCCTAATATCCTTCTTCTCCTTTTCCCAAGCTCAAATGAGTGCCACTGCCTACATGAGGCTATGATGGAAACTGAGATACCTGAACACCTCATGGTGGACCAACTAGGCTGACTGGCCCATCGCTTCACACTTCAACTTAAAAAGAGCTTATCAGGCCAGGCATGGTGGCACACACCTTTAATCCCAGCACTCAGGAGGCAGAGGCAGTTGAATCTTTGTGAGTCGAAAGCCAGTCTGGTCTACAAAGTAAGTCCAAGACAGTCAAGGATATACAGGCAAACCCTGTCTCAAAAAAACCTTTAAAAAGTTCTAAAAGTGCCAGGCGGTGGTGGCGCACGCCTTTAATCCCAGCACTTGGGAGGCAGAGGCAGGTGGATCTTTGTGAGTTCGAGGCCAGCCTGGTCTATAAAGTGAGTCCAGGACAGCCAGGGCTACACAGAGAAACCTTGTCTCAAAAAACCAAAAAAAAAAAAAAAGTTCTAAAAGTAAACAAAAGAATATTGTACAACCATATGAATATGTTGGGTATCTCTAAGTTTCACAGCTACAGAACTTAAAATGGTAAATTTTATGTCATGTATATTTTGCTATAATATTCAAATCTAGTTAGTTGGGAGTAACAGATATAGATACTTCAAACTGACTCTCATAAAATTCGATAAACTGGCAGTGGTGGTGCACCCCTTTAATCCCAGGACTCCAGAGGCAGAAGCAGGTGGATCTTTGTGAGTTTGAGGTCAGCACGGTCTACAAAGTAAGTCCAGGACAGCCAGGGTTTGGTACACAGAGAAACCTTGTCTTGAAGAACCAAAATAAATAAATAAATAAATAAATAAATAAATAAATAAATAAATAAGTAAGTAAGTAAGTAAGTAAGTAAGTAAGTAAGTAAATGAAAATTTTCTCTCATTAAATCAATTTATTGAACATTTGAAAGTTTTCCTACTACTCTAATGGAGGCATAACAGAAAATTCAAAATAATAAGGTGACTTTCCCCAAGTCCCTCATTTAGTCTTTCCTAAAGTGAAATAAAAGGGAAACGGTTTAGTTTTTTGTGGTTTTATTTTCTATTGTTGAGAAGTTGTTAATAGGTGTGCAGCGTGGGAAGTGGGGGGAGAATTCTCCCTCATTACAAATAAAAGCATGTTTTATCTTTGAACAAAGTTAAGTGGTTTTTTTTTTTAACTGTGGGACTTTTCATAGTCTTTAATATGCTAATGTGTATTTTGAATCTTCACAACAGGATTCAGTAAGCAACATTCCTAAGCTTATTTGATCAGGAATTCTTTGTTCTCTTGGAGCCCAATTAATTAACAACTGCCTTTGTACTGTGACCACAGACATTGTGCTATGGACCTACAAGCTGTACGAGAGATTCTCTTTCTATAGGGTAAGCATACTATGCAATCAGTAATTATAGTTTATTTCATCACAAACTGCTCTAGAATATGTACATGACTTTTTAAACATTTTTAAAATTTAAAATCATGTAGATTATAAGCAAATAAGGGCAAAAGAAGCAAGTTTGAAAGTAGTTTCCCCCCTCAATTTACGGGTTTTTTTTTTTGTCTTTGATAACATTTAATAGTCTGTAACAAAACACTTATTAATGGAGATCATGAAGAAAACTGTATTATTGACCTTGGGATACATAATGCTGAAACATTTTTTCTTTTTTTCCCTTCCCCTTCCTTCCTTCCTTCCTTCCTTCCTTCCTTCCTTCCTTCCTTCCT
>CAJQZJ010001694.1:10322744-10344168 GCA_907164525.1 Lophiomys imhausi | reverse complement strand
GTGTGTGTGTGTGTGTGTGTGTGTGTGTGTGTGTGTGTGTGTGTGTGCTTAGTGTGTATGAGTATTTTGCCTGTATGCAGAGCTGTGTACCACATGGGTGCCTAGTGCCTGTGGAAGTCAGAAGAGGGTGTCAGATTCTCTGGAACTGAAGTTAGAGGTGGTTTTAGGCTACCATGTGAGTGCTAGGAATCAAACTTGGACCCTCAGGATAAGAAGTCAGTGCTTTTAATCACTGAGCCATCTTCCCAACCCTATTGTATAATTTTAAATACATCTCATTTCCCCCAGTATTTGACATCCAGTAACACATTTCTGTATTTTCTTTCTTTCTTTTTGTTTTTTGGGGGGTGTTGTTGTGGTGGTTGTTGTTGTTGTTGTTGTTTGATTTTTCAAGGCATGGTTCTCCGTTTAACAGCCCTGGCTGTCCTGGAACTTGCTTTGAAAACCAAGTTGGCCTAGAACTCACAGAGATCCACCTGCCTCAGCCTCCTAAGTGCTGGGATAAAGGTTGTATTTTCTATATAGTCTCTTTTTGTACCCCTTCTTCAAAATTAAGTACAAGAATATCAAATTAAAGCTGAAAATATACCAAATTAGAACCCAGCTCACAATTTTAATATTGGTATCAATTTTGTTTTCATTAGCAATATGATAATCATATGTGTAAAACATCAAGAATAAAATGCACTAGAATATTTCAATATCTTATATGCATATATATGGCTGTATTTTAGTCACCTTTTTCTCTCTTTTTTCTTTATATAAAAATTCAAGGTTAATCCCTCCTTGGTACCTATAAGGGCCTTCCTGGAAGAGGTCACATAGGGTCAAGCTTCTTGCAGTTAAACAGGATTACCACAAATTTTCAGACTGACTAGAGAGCCTGAGATGGGAAAGCACACAGGAGGGGTGTACAGAGATATATCTGATGAGAACAGGGGGCAGGACCTGTTCCAGCAGCTCAGTTAATGATGGCCATTTTGGTTCTTGTCCAGAAGCAAGAATGTGGCCTTGATTCTGTCCTGACTGGAGGCTGAAAATTCAACAAGTTTGTTTGGTTCCTGCTCTGATTTCTTGTTATTTGTCTTATCCTTTCACTTAACAAGACTTGGCCTTGTGCAATCCTAGCCCATCTAAGCTAGCTCATAATTCTATTACCCAAATATGACCCCATATATACATACGTCCCTTTGGACTGCTATTCTCCACCCTATGCCGATGTTCCAGGCCACTTGGAATGATCTTCTTTTTTTTTTTTTTAAATACTTTATTTTTTTTTCAAGTTACATCTCAGCCACAAACCCCACCCTATTCCCCCTTCCTATCCCACCCTTCCAACCTCTTCCCCCCAGAAGTTTCCTCTTTCAGTCCAACATACGGTTCCTTCTCTTATACCAGTAAGTATTATACAAAACAACAGATATAAATATGCCACATTTGTGAGAGTTAAATGGCCCAGTATACCTTCCCAATGTCCAGTTTATACATATTTGGCCCCTGACTTTAACATTCTACTATCTAACCATCTCCATGAGTTTAAAGGTCTATATCTGACTCAACATTCATACTATCTTGCAACACACTTTTAAGAGTATCTTCTTAGATCTATAACACCCTCTTGATTCCTAAACAACTCAAAATTTAACTATGAGACTCTAGCTATCTATTCTTCAACCACCTCAGAGACCTGAGAGGGATAAATATATCTGATTATATAGGAAGTGCAGGGCCTGCAGCTTCCAAAACTAAGAAAGGACATACCAATGGAAATGATCTTCTTTAATCTACCCCATGGCATGTGTCCTACTTCCTCCTGCTCTTGGCTTCTCCTTGGAGGCTTCTTCTTCTCAAGATGCCCTCTGCCTCAGAAGCCCGCATACCCTTAGTCCCACCTATCTCTGTCTTTGCCCAATCTCAGGCCTCAGCATTTTATTCAATCAGTCAGAGAAAATGTAAGTAACAGACAACAAGCAGGACAAATTAATTAACATTTAGAATGCTTAACATCACCCCATCAAAATTCCCACTGCCTAGAAGCTACCAAAACTGAATAGCCCCTGGGCACTTCATGGATGGGCTTAGTGAGCCGGTCAGCTCATCTTCCCATAGCTCATGGCAGTTTTTCCTTAAGCCCTATAAAAATGGCTCCAGACTAGCAAGCTGACGCCACCCGATTTCTGGGGCTTCTCTTTCCTTCTGTTTTTCTTTTGCTCTCATCTATATTCTTATAATTAAAATGCTTTGTGAGCTTATCCTCCCATCAGTGGCTATATTTGCCCAATCTAGGCTAAATTCACCCTTGCATTGTCTATGAAATTCATTTTTCAAGTTTTCAAGCCAAAGGACACAGAAGGTACTAGCTCAGGGTAACTGTAGCCCTTGATTTGTCCAGCACCATAGCTGTGCAAAACATGTGCACCCGAGTCTAGGAAGCGCCAACACACCCAACAACTCTCTCTTCTCCCATTTCATAATTGTGTAGTATGAAAGTATAGAATACATAAGGGACATAAAAGTAAATGAGACTAGAAAAAAATAGATTGAGGCCAGCTCATTAGTACTAACAGATTTAGACTTTATTCTCTAAGTAATTGGGAGCTGAGTAGAGTTGTTGAGCAAAGGGCATGAACTGTATTTCAGAACAATTACTCTGGGGAGCCCATAGGGAATATATGGGCTAGAATGAAGCAGGAAGGCTAATTAGAATGTTTTAATTGTCTAGTGAGAAAAGATGGATACTTGATTGAACAGAAAAGAAGCCATAAATAGGAAACACATTTCAAAAACAGAAAAGATAACTGAACTTGGTGAGCAGATAGATTAGAGAAGCATTTGGATGCATAAAGGAGAATTTCTGCTGAATGAGCCTTAACATACAGAAGCTCAGGGTGTGTGTCTGTTTAAAAGCTTAACATTTTCAGCGACAGTATTTCTAGGTTCTCTTGGCTATTCATCTCTTGGTGAATAACCTCAGAGGCTGTTGGAGGTATAACTGGTCAGAACTGGGTCAGTCACATGGCAGTCTTTCGCTGCAGCAGAGGCTCATAAAGAGGACAAGAGGCATGTCTCTGAGACAGGCAAGCATAGAAGAAAGTTTAGTACTCTGATTTGGATTGGATTACACACACCTCCCTTTTATAATAATGCAACTGGCAGCTTAACACCTTTACCTGCAGTAACTATACACCCCTTATCAAATACTGCACCAATAGTGCAGTAACTATACACCCCTTATCAAATACTGTACCAATTGACCTCAGAACTCCCTCAAATCTCCATCTGCTACATGTACTGTTCTCCCAATTCTGAGAAATAGTGTCAATTTCTCCATCCCTAGTAACAATGAAATGTAGAGAGTTTCTATTCAAGTATTTCCCAATGTATCTGGTTATGAAGAATAGGGTCAATCAGACCTAAACTGGTTTTGGGTACAGTAGGGCAAAACTGTATCCTCAAGTCAACTTTTAGAGAGATTTACCTAATTGGGCATGCATATGATTAAAATCAAATGCATTGTGGGAAAGGATATGCACAGTAGAAAAATGATTATATGATATAATCTATCCATTCAAATAGGGAACTTCCCATGCTATATTCAAACTCCTCTTTCTCTTGAACCCCATAAAAGGAAGCCCCAAACAGTTATTGAAACCCTTGAGTCTTCCCACACATGAGGCTCACTGACAACCTTGACAGCGTGTCCCTCTCTGATTTGCATTACCACTTTCTCCAAATAAAGTTATCTTGCTACCTTTGCAAATCTGTGTGAACCTTTGTCTTCAGTTTTTTTGGATTTAGAGACCAAGAATTAGAGACACCCAGCCCAGACTCCAACAACTAGTAACATTTCAATTACCTTAGACTCACCATGGTCCACAACTAGGGAGGCTATTCACATTGTCCTTCTGGGAAAACAATTGTTGTATTTTTCCATTTTGGTTTGGGCCCCAAACAGGTTTACTACGACCCAAATCAGCAGGAAGTCATTTTAAGAGAGCGACGTCCCATACCCAGAGGGTGGGGAGGGTGTTTCTCCGCCCCCCCCTTTTCGGTTATTTGAAGGACAACTGAAAACTCTGTTATTTAGGGGAAGAGATTACAAGTTGTTAAATGGTCCTGTTTAATGGGTTTTGGAGGTTAGACCCAGGGTATTCCTTCTTTCCCTTTTCTGTATCCTTCTTTATCTCCTACGTAGGAATGCACGAACTTGAGAAAAATTGAGACATAGACAGCACAGGAAGGATCAAGAAGAAAGGTCACATTATTGAATATGCACTTATACCCTTGTATATTGATACAAAATTAATAGTATATTTGGCTAAAGTGGTATTGACCATTGTTTATTGTGCAAAAATAAGATTGTATTGGTCTACGTCGGTATTGATATTTGTATATTGATACAGAATTAAGATTATAGTTGGCCACAATGGTATTGACCCTTGTATATGGACGCAATATTAAGATTGTATTGGGCCGCATAGGCATTGATCTTTGTATATTGATACAAAATTTAAGGTAACGCTTCCTAATGGTATCGTACCTAGAGATACTTAAAAGTGAAATGTGAAGCTCTGGCCTCTTGATACCAACCGTCTTAAACTGTTTAGGATAGTTAAGAAAAACAAACTCCTAGTCATGCATGCATGTCACCTTGTTAGCTACTAAGACAGTCTATCACAGATATTCTCTAAGCTACTCAGTAATCAAGTTATTAAGAGACAAGCAACATTTGCTTATCTAAATACAAGAGATAGATAGGGCATCTTCAAAAACCCCAAGAGATCTGCATAATATGGCATTCAAAGATGTGGTCTTAAATTAAGATTTTATTTTTTTTTGATATCGTGACATATCAGCTCCTGACAGCACCCCATATTCTACTCCAAGTAGAAGAAAAGCATCGAAGAATCTCCAGTGTGAGATGGTTGAATTAGTGCCAAGCCTATCTCTTGGCATGTAGAAACTCCTTGCTTCAACTGCAGACAGACTGCTGTCCAAAAAGGACAAAACTTGGTAGCAGGGAAGTCGACAGCCTAGCTCTTCCAAGACAAGGTAGGTTAGTCCTTCACAATCCCTGCTCTACAATAAATGTCTGTCAGAGAAACAGGACCAAAAGGCTGAAGACTGATGCTGGAATGTATGGAGAGAAAATGGGAACTGTCCAGGTAGTCACTGGTTTGTCATTTCTTAGTATTGGAAGCTGCAGGCCCTGCACTTCCTATATAATCAGATATATTTATCCTTCTCAGCTCTCTGAGGTGGTTGAAGAATAGACAGCTTGAGTCTCATAGCTAAATTTTGAGTTGTTTAGGAATCAAGAGGGCGTTCTAGATCTAAGAAGATGGTTATAATAGTGATGCAAGTTAGTATGAAAACTAAGTCAGTTATAGAACTTTAAACTCATGGAGATGGTTAGAAGGTAGAAGGTTAAAGTCAGGGGCCAAATATGTATGAACTGGACATTGGGAAGGTATACTGGGCCATTTAACTCTCATAAATATGGCATATTTAATTCTGCTGTTTTGTATAGAATTTACTGTTATAAGAGAAAGAACCATTTGTTGGAATAAGAAGAGAAGCTGTTGGGGGGGAAGAGGGTGGAAGGGTGGGACAGGAAGGGGGAATAGGGAAGGGTTTGCGACTGAGATGTAACTTGAAAAAAAAATAAAGTACTTATAAAAAAAAAAGAAAAGAAACATACAGACACTGGTCATTCAGTACGTAATTAATAACAGCTTGCCACAGTAACTAATTGGACAATGATTGCAATAGATTGAATGGTGTTCTTACAAATCACCTATCTGTTAAATACGGAAGGGGAGTAAACAAAGTATTTGTTCACTATTGAGAGGAACTCAGATATATTTCATGTAATCAACTTCTTTATTAATGCTGGCCACTCAGAACTGGGACAGCTAGAATCAGAGATCTAATAATAACTCAAAAAAAAAAAACAAAGGAAGTTTCTTAGTTTTATAGATGTTAGAGGTGAAGAGTCTCTGAGCTTAGAGAGGAGAGGACTCTGAGTTTACAGGGGTGGGTTCTCTAGTTTAAATATTCAGGGAGGGAGTAGATGAGCTATAAGGCCTTAAGGTATGAAGCTAACCCCACCCTGCCGTGTAGTTGTTACATGCTAGGAGTTAAGTAGCTTAGGGAAGGTATTATATAAGATCTAAGGTGTGGCTGATCCCTTCTAGAGGGTCAGCCTCTGAGATCTAAAACCAGATACCCAGAATCTTGGAAATTGGGTCGAGGCTTGATTCAAGGAGTTAAGTGCTCACTGCATAAGAATGGGGCTTTGTGTTCAGATCCCCAACGCACAGGTAAAAGCTGTGCACAGTGGCACACATCTGTAACCAAAGCATTGTAGGGAGGAAAGGCAGACACCCTAGGGACTTGCTAGACAGAAAGTTTAGATGAAATTGTGTGTTTCAGGTTCAGTGAGAGACCCTGCCTAAAGAAACACAAGATGGATAATGATAGAAAGAAGACATCATCAACCTCTGGTCTCACACGCACAAAGTACTCCTGCACAAACAAGGGCTCCTACCCACTCGTGCATGCCCTTCATCACCTGCCTCAAAAGAGAAACCGTGTCCATCAGTGCCTTGGCAGAAGAGCTGAGGTCAGCAGCAGATTGGAAATGTTTAAGGTGGGTGAAAACATGTTTCCGACATGCAGATATTAGCTATATTTTTGTGGACAATGGTGCTGTGGTAAAAACATATCTGCTGATACCCTAAAAACAAACAAGTTCCTATCTGAACAGATGCCCACTGTTTTTGTTGTTTTGGGTGCTGGCAGTTGAAGCTAGGGATCAATCTCTCCTGAAGGGTGGTCTGACAAGTTATCAGTGCTGTATGAAAGCTCCTCTTTACTGAGAGGTAAGTTCCTCCCCACTAGTACCAAGCCTCAGCTTTTTTCTTATCCCAGCATGAGATTCTGAGGGGAACTTCTAAATCTTGAGGTGTCTTGCTTTGACAAGCCAGGTAGTCAGAGTAAGGGAACACAAGTATCTCTTTTGACAACCTCATTCCTTCCAGATGTGCAGGCTACATAATGAGGTCATAGTGGATTAGGATAAACCTTAACCCAAGGGGTGTTCTTATAAGTGTCAAACATGAACAAACTCAGAACTAGTCAAAATGGTAAGGTCATATTTTATTCAGTTATAAATCTTGCAATTAGAAAAACAACCCAGCATGAACTTAACCCCACTTAATTTTAAAGAGAAAGTAGAGGAACCAGAAAGCTGGAGGACCAAAGCATGAAGTACAAATTGGATTGGGTAAATAATGGTATTTATTTACCAGTGGTAGAGTGCTTGCCTGACACACAGAAGCAGGGGTGGGGGTGGGGGAAGAGACAGAGAGGAAGGAAGGAAAGATAAAAAGTAAAAGTAGAGAAAGAGTTGGTGGAATTGGTTCAGAGTTTATATGAAACACATCTGAGCTTGCTAACTGGCCCTAGTCAGAATTAGTCTCCTACACTCCAACAGAGAATGAGATATTAGTGCCCTAGTCTGAAGAGTCAGCTGAAACAAACGGGATGTTCTCTTAACAGCTGTTCACTCTAAAGGCAGGAAAAGAGACTGACTGAAGTCTACATCAGGATGAGACCTGGAGTGACTGGAGACTCATCTGGTATTTGTTCAGTCTTTTAAAGAGGATGGGGGAGAGGCAAGAAGGACAATCATCATCTGCTGTCTCTATAGACCAAGTTTGAAGCCCAGCTCTGAAAAAAAGTTCAGAGAATCCTAATTGGAGTTTGGGAAAGGAAAGAGTCTTTGCCATGAGAAGGCCATGTCCACACAGAGGTGGAGATTGAGGACACTTAAAAAAAAACCCAGGAATTAACTTAAAGACTCAAGAAAGGAGCCTCCCAAGGAAACAGGAATGGACATAGCTCTTCTAACAATGATTTCTATTTTTCTTTTTTCATTACATTTTTATTTACTGTGTGATTTTCTGTATGTGTGGGTGTAGCACACACAAGCTCTCAAATGTTGTGCACACATGAGTGATAGGGTGAGGTTATGCATTCTAAATGTTAATTAGTTGGTCCTTCTTGCTGTCTGTTACTTTGTTTTCTAATCATTGTCTCTGGTTGAATAAATGCTGAGGCCCAAGATTGGTCAAAGACAGAGGTAGGTAGGACTAAGCTGCAGCTTCTGAAGCAGAGAGGTTTAAGGGTAGAAGAAACCTCGAAGACAAGCAGCAAAGAGCAGGAAGGAGGACATACATGCCATGGGTTAGAGAAAAGAACATCATTCCACGTGGCCTGGAACATTGGCACAGAGTGGAGAATAGCAGTACAGGGGATGTATGTTTATATGGGGTCATATTTGGGTAATAGAATTACAAACTAGCTTAGATGGACTAAACTTGCTCAATGTAGGCCAAGTCTTGTTAAAATCCATGTGGTGTCTGTGTGCTTATTTATAATGGTGGGTTAAGGATTAACACTGTCAACCAATTAATGATAACCTAAATACTAGTAAATAATTTAACTAGTCATTTTCTAGAAACGATACCCAACATAATTTAATTAATCAATTCTACACATGAGAGTCAAAGGACAATTTGTGAGGGTCAGTTGTCCCCTTCTACCCTTTGGGTTTGAAGTATTGAAGGCAGCTCACCAGGCTTGGCAGTAGACACTTTTACCCTCTTAGCCTTTTCACTGGTTTATGACTTGACTTCTTGTATTTTTACTTCTTTCCATGGGAGACCTGGGAGAGCAATTAACATATGAAAGAAGCCAGTCAGCAGAGGACTGGAAACCTTACCACCAGAGGTACATGCTTCTTCTGAGAAGGTAGGTACTATCTATGTAAATGACCTTATAAGGTCAAGATTCTGCCCCCCCACCCGGACACACAATGGCTTTTGAGAGTCATCCCTGTCCCAGCTTCCTAGTCCATTACCATTCTTGAGAATGTCTTTCTCTTATTTAATAAACTATTTCTATTTCTATCACAAACCCAGTGTCCCTGGTCCGATTCTTGGTTCTTCTCACATTCAGGAGGAAGCTATACAGCCACATAGAGAGAGAGACCAAATAGACTCTGAAAAGATAGGTATTCTGGGTTTTCCTCCAGTGTCCCTTTCCATTTGATTATACATTTGTCTGGTCACATTTCTACACATTTTTCAATAAACCTAAGCATTAAACCAGTTTCCCAGCTGGGCGTGGTGGCTCATGCCTTTAATCCCAGCACTCGGGAGGCAGAGCCAGGAGGATCTCTGTAAATTCAAGGCCAGCCTGGTCTACAAAGTGAGTCCAGGGCAGCCAAGGATACACAGAGAAACCCTGTCTCGAAAAACCAAAAAAAAAAAAAAAAAAAAAAACCAGTTTCCCCTGGGCCTTTGTGTCTTTGTGTCTTAAGGCTCCTATAGTGTTATAAACTTTTTTTATGCTTTTGTTCTGGATAATCTGTCATTCCTTATGGGGGTGTCAGCTACAGTACTCTTGATGGGTGAGCAAAAGTATTACACCTTCCCGTGATATTGACACCATGGGTTGGATGTGTTGGCTGTGAGACATGAGATAGGGGTGCTAAGCAAGAATGAGGATAAAGAATTTAGAATTGAGAAACAGAAAGAGGAACAAAGACATTGAAGGGAGAGGGAAGCAGATTTCATCAATAACTAATAGCAGAGTATAATTATTAATAGCAGAGTATAATTATAGGTTTAGTTGACCAACCCAGCATATTTCCTTTCTAAAACCCCAGTTCTATGCCCATGTGGAAACAATAGAAAAAAGGGTAACATCATTGAGGGCTAGTGAATTTAGTCTGTAAGGGCCAATGAATATCCACAGACTAAGTTTGGGAAGAGTCAATAGCAGAACTTTAATTCCCCATTTGCCTCAGTAACAAATTAACTAACACGTTCTAAACCGCACTGTAGATTACTGTCTCTATTAGTGTTTTGTTTTTAATAAGAAAACAATAAGCACTAAGTGTGGGGGTTTCCTTGGTTCTTCTAATATAATTTGTTCATATTGGTCTCACATTTGTCCCACTGCATTGTCATTATCATTTGGTCTCTGTCGCAAGATATTTGATTATTATACATAGAAACCCTAATTGTTACATACAAAAGTTTAAATAGATGTCAGATGCAATTAGGTGTGTCCTGAAGAGATGAAGTTTGGGTGTGCCTCTGAAAGCCTCCATAGACAAGAATGCTGTAGAATGGAAAGTTCCTGCCTGTTTTAAGGCAAGTTGCTAGGGAGAGGTCTTGTGGTCTTTGCTCTAGGACTGGAGGCAGACAGATGGATGGACTTTAGCTACCCCACTGTAAAGATGAAATGGTTTGGCCCCTACTGACTTGGTTTGGAGCTTCCCCCCACCCACCCACCATGATGCCATAGCCTGCCAAGGGTCTAAGGGAAAGAGCTAGAGACTCCTTTCAGAGCAATTGGACCTTTGAGAGCTCTCTGTTTTTTGGCTTGGAAAAGCCTTCATGGAAGGAGCTCCGTGTAAGAGATAGGGATTGTCTCTCTGGACTAGCAAGAACAACACAGATGCAGCTTGCAGGACACAGGTAAGATAATATTCTAGGAAAGAGAACTAAGGAGCCCTCATGGGTTTGGAGGAGCTCAAATGGAAGGTAGACTAGCTAGGTAAAAGGACACAGATAGAGATTTCTAAAGAGCTAGCAGTTTAGTTGTAGAATCGGGCTTGGAAATAGATAATTTGCATTTAGGTAAGAAAATGAAATTACCTTGCTGAGCTATCAGGTTTTAACTCAGTTGATGCCTCCCGTGTCTTTTTGGCACAGATATTAGATAACTGAAACTTATTACATTTGGCCCTCCAATGTGTGGCAAAAGTATATGAAGACAGAACTTGGGCACCCCCACCTCAACACACACATTACAGGTCTCCCCCTTCAAATGGTGAGGTTCTGAGTAGTATTTTTATTTAGCCACCTAACATGACAGTCAGCAGTCAGTTAATTTATATGATAGCTTTCTGATGGACTACAGCATGACAGAGGTTAAGAGCACAGACTCTAGTGTTAGGCTGCCCTAGAGAAATCCCAATTTTACTTTTTTTTCTTTCTTTCTTTCTTTCTTTTTTTTTTGAGGCAGTGTTTCTCTGTGTATCCATGGCTGTCCTGGGTTACTTGTAGACCAAGCTGGCCTTGAACTCACAGACATCTGCCTGCCTCTGCCTCCTGAGTGCTGGGATTAAAGACATTCACTACTATGCCCAACACCAATTTTACTTTTTATGACTTGTATGACCATAAGCAAATTGCTGAACCCGTCTATGACATTGACTCTGTTCCATTATCATAATGTAGAATAATAATCCTCTTGTCTTAGCCAAGTCAGGATAATGCTATAAGGGTGGCTAAGACAACGAACATATATTTCACATAGCTCTGAAGACTGAAGTCCAAGGTCAAGGTGATAGCAGAGTCAATGTTATACAGCTTATGCTAGTCAGCCTCCTTCTTGCTATATCTTTTCCTGCAGGATGTTGTCTCTCTCTGGTGCCTTCTGTTATAAAGGAACTAATCTCACTCATGTGGGCTCCACCCTCATAACACATGCCTTTACTTCTGGGAGGCAGAAGAAAGTAGCTTTCCATGAGTTCGAGGTCTGCCTGGTCTATGTGGCCAGGACTACAGAGAAATCATGTCTCAAAAAAAAAAAAAAATTACTTGCTCATAGTTAAACAAACCCCATGAGATCAAGAGCCTTGTCCATTGAGTTCTCTTCCATCCCATGCTTTACACAGACTACACACAATGGACCAGTAGCAGTGGTTAAAGGGCTAAGCGTGGGTGATCTACTTTACCTGTGTAAAGTCCAGCTGAAGTCTTTCTCATGCATCTAGCATTGAAATTTCTGGTTCAGAGTTAAAGAAAGCTAATAGATTTTAAAAGAAGACCTGGGAAAGAACGACTAACTCCCTGGTATTCCCAGGGCTAAACACCAAGCATTAACTAATTAATGCCTCTGCGCCTGTAACCTTCTGTTTCTATAGTGTCCGAGGGAGCAATTCCAAGTGCATACTCTCTCTTCTGACTTGGATTTCCTACCTGCTGACCAGGGCAATTGCAGCATGGGAATAACTAATAGCAATATGTCTTAGAGAAAGATGGGTCTACTCACTGGAATAAGGTTAAAGTTATTTCACATGACTTTTTCTTGTGTACAGTTTTTTGAGCTGAAGAGTCCATGTTGAAGACTTGACTACTTTGAAATCAATCTCCTTGCTGGAATACCCCAAGTATTTATGGAGCTTCATAACACTAAGTTTCAAACCAGGGCCGGAGAGATGGCTCAGTGCTTAAAAGTGTGCACTGATCTTATAGAGGATCTGAGTTTGATTCCTAGCATCCTCATCAATGAGCTCAAAACTGCCTCCAACTCTAGTTTCAAGGGGTCAAATACCTTCTGGGCTTCTTGGGCCCATGCACCTACACATATGCACATAATCAGAATAAATCTTCTGAAAAAAAGTTTCAAGCAAAAATGCAAACCTCTGTTTTAGCATAAACATAACATATAACATGCTTTTGTTCCATGGCCCTTCTATATATTTGCCAAAAAAAAAAAAAAAAACCAGAATCTGGGGAGAAGTATGTAAACATTTTAATCATTTAACTTGACATCTGTGACAATTCATGGTGCTGCAGTCTGAAAGGATGGGATCACTTTTCTATTTCCTTAAGGTCACCAAGGACAGACAAGCTCAGGACATACTGTATTTGTCAGAACCAGAAAAGATGACTGGTGAGGTGGCAATGACAAATCTCCTCTAGGCTCAGCTCATTTTACTGAAGAATGTTTGTCCCCTTCTGACATTTATCAAAACAAATTCAATTTCATAAACAGAGGATGTCAAATAATAGTGTGTTGCTCACACTCACTCTGCTACTGTTGAAAGGGATGATGGGGGCAACAAAGGGGAAAGGGAAGAAGGAAGAGAATGTTAATCTCGCAAGAAACAAGGTGTAAGGTCAGAAGAATAATGTACAGAGACTTGAATACATTCATGATTAAATCACCTAATTTCTGAGAATCCTTCCAGTGGTCTACGCTTTGGAATGCCGGTTTCCTCGGTCTTCAGATCCGAGGAATGACAGAGTGGGCTTTTTGTTGTCATTTGGCTGCACTCTCACTGTTCCAGGGAGGAAAGTTAATGGAACCTGACCAAACCCCAACGCACCAGGAACAATGACATGTACCCTGCGGGCCAGCAATCAATACTCCTTACAGTGATGATGAGATTTTTCTCTGGCAGAAAAGGGCATTCTGCTTCAAAAAAGTAAACAAATAAAACCAAAGTTATAAAAGAAACATTAGAAAAGCAGAGGTCCAATAAAACCAAAGGGGGAATTCTAAGAAGAACTAATGATAAAGCTGACAAAATCCTGTGACTAGTGATGGCATTTGACCAGCCTGCATGAAAACATGGGATTAAGGAACAAATTAAATTCTTCTCTCAGTGGGGGCCAGGGAGGGGGTTCTTCAGGACATAAGCAATTAGGCTGCCCTCTAGGAAAGATGGGAAACCTGACTGAGAGATCCAAAAAGTCGGTGTAGGGAAGATAGGTTTAACGCTAGGAGGTGAGACACCAACTGCTATGCAAATTGACTTTTCCCAGAATGCTGGATAATTTCAATCAAGAACTGAAATATGCTTTAATTTTTTTACATGATGTTCTCTGGCCTTGCCACCCCCACCTCCCATGTTTTCCAATAAGAACAGGAGGAGGTTCTTATTACAGAAATGCCACCCACATTTATGTTCCAACATCCTCTGCTGAGAAAGTCTGAAGATGCTACCCCAAATGTGAAACACGTTTTGCTTCTTTGCTAAAAGTCTTCAACTATCTGGAAGTGTGACTGAAAAGGAGTGCAGGAAATACCTACCACAGTGTTGGCATTTGACCTCTGCTCAATCCTGTAGTCTGCAATTCAAAACCAGCTCATTTAAGAATAGGCACGATCTGCTAAAAGGCAGATTTCTGTGCTACACACCAGCAGCAGCAACAACAACAAAAGCTGTATTAAAATTAGTTTTATAAAACAAAAAACCAGTGTGTTTCCCCACAAGGACTACACGTGTTAAATTCAAAGACAGGAAACCAGGAATCTAACAAAAGCCTTATCATTAAAATCAACTCCCAAACATCTGCTTATTCTGAGCTTTTCAAATTCAAGGTCCTCAAAGGCTATGCAGACAATTCAGACCTTCGTGTTATCCCGGTCACCATTTTAGCTTTCTTCAAGTTTGGCTCAAACATCGTGTAGTGGTTTTACTCTGGACTGGTGGATTAACCAGTCTTCCCCTGAGTGAATCCAACATTTTCATTCACAGATGAGATCTTTCTGCCCCTTGGGAAATGCTAAGAATCGTTTTCTTATCAGCTGTCTGGATGGCATTCTTGAGTCATCTTCACAAGAATCAGTCAAGCTTTGAAAATTTGCATTAGGCTGCCCAGAAACATTTGGATACATTCTTTTGAATAGAATATCTGGAATAAATAATAAGAGAAAAAGAAACAAGATAGGCTAATATACAAGTTTTTAACACTTTCAATGAGACAAGAACCAGATGGTTGAGTTGAGCTTTACATTTCACTAGCTCTCCTAAGTTCTTTTGGTTTGTTTTTTTTGTTTTGTTTTGTTTTTTGAGACAGGGTTTCTCTGTGTAATAGCTCTGGATTTCTTGGACTCTCTTAGTAGACCAGACTGGCCTGGAACCTCTGCCACTCAAATGTGAATGCTGGAATTAAAGGTGTGTCACCAAACCCAGCCATTAATATTTTCAGCTTTTAGAGCACTGGCTGTTCTTCCAAAGGACCAGGGTTCAAATCTCAGCACCCACATGGCAGTTCACAGCTGTTTGTAATTGCTGGGCTTGGTTGTGCACGCCTTTAATCCCAGCACTCCTGAGCCAGAGGCAGGCCAATCTCTATGAGTTCAAGGATAGCGTGGTCTACAAAGTGAGTCCAGGACAGCCAGGGATACACAGAGAAACCCTGTCTCAAAAATCAGATACAAAAACAATTTTTTTTCTTTATAAGCGATATCAACTTTCAGTCTTCAGGTGACACTTTGCCCACCCTGGTTCATGACATCTTCCCCCTTCTTTTCTTTTTATCCATCCCTTTCCAGAGCCTCAGCATTGCTCCAAGGCTGTGTCGGCAGCCCAACAGCCAAAGACTGCAGGGGAGCTCCAGAATCAGGCAGAAGTCTGTGCTAAGTCATTAGGAAAATAAACTCTGGGAAGCCTTGATGTCAACAATCCATTCTTTAGCTTAAAATGTTTCACTAGGTCCTAAAAGCCCAGCCTCCATAGCTTGCATCAATGGGCTCATCTATGATTGACCCTGCTTACCTCATCTTTTTTATTTTTAATTAAATTTATATGTAATTAAACATTTAAAATTAAATTTACATTTAATTAAAATGAAAAAATATTTTAATTAAAACTAGTACAAAGTAATGGGTTTCATAGGACAATTCAAATACACATGTGACATATTTGGTCATATTTGTCCAGTCAGCACCCCTACTCTCCCTGATTCCCATCTTCCCTAGAATCTCCCCCCCTCTTTTTAAAAAAGATTTTACATATGAGAGAAAATATATGACTTTTTTCCTGCAATGGCATGATTTCATTCTTCATCATGACTTAATAGTACTCTGCACTATTTAGAGAATTTCCATGCTGATTCCCACAGTGGTAGACTAATTAACCTTTCCCCAAGTGCTACAGTCCTTCTTATCTCTGGCCATCACTTCCTGTCATGGTGTATGACTCAACCACAGAGAGGACTTCAAATTTCCAAATATTTATTCCCTCACCTTTCAACCCATATGCTTGCTACTCAGTGCCTGAAATACTCTCCAGAAGCCGTGTCCTTGCTAGCAATCAGGGGCTGAAGTTGGGCTCTTTATGTGACTTAATTTCCCAAATCAAGTCTTTAAGGCACTTTGGCATATCTGCTTGCTCCCTGGTATCTATGAGTGCTTTTTACTTAAGATAAATAGAAAATTCTTAAAAGCTGAAACTTTATTTTCTTAAAGCATAGTTCCTGATTTGTTGAAAATAATCCATGTGTGATTGTTAAGTGAATCAGTTAGTTATTGAATTAAGGAATTAAAATGGCCTTTGGTCCTTTCCACTATATCCTATAACTTCAGTTGTCCCCTAACTAGAAATTTTCTTTCTTATCTTTTTCTTTCTTTCTTTTTTTCCTTCCCTCCCTACCTCCCCCTTCCATCCTTCCCTTTTCTTTTAAAAATATATTTTTAGGGCCAGAAAGATTTCTCAATGGTTAAGAACACTCATTTCTTGTGGAAAACTGAGTTCAGTTCCCAGCACCTACATGGCAGCTTACAACCAGCTACTGGTGTAGTTCCAGGGATTCTGATACCATCTTCTATGGGCAACCAGGCATATACATGGTACACATGAAGGGAATGAAAATTATTAAAAGACCCCCTAAGTCGGCAGTAGAGCCAGGCCAGCCGCCAGGTGATTCCCGGAACTTAGCTGACCATAAACAGGTTGAAACCAAGAATGAAGGTCAATTGGGCCCCGGGCCCCCAGGGCTTCAGGAACTGGCTGACCACAAAGTAGATAACAAAACAAGATTAGATTCATTCCTGAGACAAACAGATGTAGGATGTTTCCCGCTGGTTAACTAATGGGCTGGGCTGGTACATTCCAGCTGTATTTCCCCTCCCCCTTGGGTTGTGGTAAATGATGGGCTGGGCTGGTACTTCCCACCTGTAATTTCCCCCACCTCCTTAATCTGTGGTGCTCCCCCATAAAATATTGGACTCTCCCCCAAATCAAGGTCACGGCTCCTACCCCTGCGTGGGATACGAGCCCCCCCTTTTTCCCCTTCCCCCCCCCCGAAATAAACCTCTTGCAATTGCATCAAGATGGTCTCTTGCGAGTTTTGGGGCGGCCGTGATATCCTGAGTGTTGGGTGAGGAACTTCCCTCCCCCGGGTCTTTCATTTGGTGTGTTGGCCGGGAATTTGCGGCCATCCCAATCTCCACAAGAACCCACTTGGAGGTGAGATTTCTGTGTCTTGGGCCTATTTCTGTTGTCTGGTTTGTGAGATTTCTGTCTCTGTGTCCTGGGTTTGTCTCTGTTGTCTGGTTTTGTTATATGGTTTGCATTAAAAGTTGGCTTCGCGAATGTTGTTTTCGGTTTGGCAGCCGTTTCTGTCTCGTGAGGAGACGGATGGGTGATCGGGCAGACGTGCTAGCGGATCAGCAGCTGTAGCCCTGGGAGACGTCCCAGGAGGACAGGGACCCCAGGGATGCCTGGGAGGGTCCCATCTGGGTGCCGGGGAGGATACAGTGGTCCTCTTCAGAGAGGGGACGCGAGTGACCTCCCGGCCGTCTGTTTTTCTGGAGTGGTGCCAGCATTTGAGAGTAAAAAGGATTTTTCGTAGTGTTTTTCTGTGTATCTTATGTTTATGTTTTGTGTTACTTGTGACAATGGGACAGACTGTAATGACTCCTCTAAGTTTGACACTGGATCATTGGACTGAAGTTAGAACTAGGACTCATAATTTGGCACTTGAGGTTAAAAAGAGACCGTGACAGACTTTTTGTGCTTCGGAGTGGCCTACTTTTGACGTCAGGTGGCCACCCGAAGGGACTTTTGACTGGACCATTATTTTTGAGGTAAAAACTATTGTCTTTAAGAAAGGACCAGGGTCTCATCCCGATCAACAGCCATACATTACTGTTTGGCAAGACCTGGTCCAGAACCCACTCCCATGGGTAAAACCTTGGGTGAGAGAAAGGAAGCCAGGCTCCCAAGCCCTGGCTCTCAGTGGCACAGAGCCTAAATCAAAACAAAAGCCAGCTTCGGAAACAACACCTTCGGCTCTGCCTAAGATCTGTCCCGAGATGGAGGAGCCACCCCAGTGATCGAGCCCGCCGCGGCCACCCCCCTTCCCCCAGCCACCCCAGTCGTCCCCACACCAGCCCGGGCTCTGGCCGAGCCTGGAACTACAAGGAGCAGAGGGGGGAGGGCCGGCAACTGGCACTTGGAGCCAGAGAGGGTTGAGTCCAGAGGGACCCGATTCCACTGTGGCTCTACCCCTCCGAATGGTCGTGTCCCTGTGGACCCACCAGCTTTTCAACCCTTACAATATTGGCCTTTCTCCTCGGCTGATTTATATAATTAAAAAACTAACCACCCGTCTTTCTCTGAAAACCCTGCTAGTCTTACAGGTTTGGTGGAATCCATGATGTTTTCTCACCAACCCACCTGGGATGATTGCCAACAGCTTTTGCAGGTTCTCTTTACTACAGAGGAGAGGGAGAGAATTCTCTTAAAGGCACAGAAGAATGTCCCGGAGACAATGGGACCCCAACTACCCTCCCGAATGATATTGATGCCGAGTTCCCCCTTGATCGACCAGATTGGGACTTCAACACGGCTGCAGGTAGGGAGCAGCTGACAGTTTTTCCGCCGGACTCTAGTGGCAGGTCTCAGAGGTGCGCTCGGTGCCCCACCAATTTGGCCAAGGTAAGAGGAGTGCTTCAGGGTCTTGTTGAGCCTCCGTGCGTATTCCTTGAGAGGTTGATGGAGGCCTACAGGCGGCACACTCCCTTTGACCCACCTCTGAGGGAACAACGAGCGGCTATGGCTATGGCCTTTATAAAAATTATGTTAGAGAGGCAGAGAAAGTGTATCATAAGAGAGAGACTGAGGAAGAGAAACAGAAAAGAAAAGAGAAAAAAGGAGAGAGAAAAAAGAGAGAGAGAGAGGACAGGCAGGATTGCAAACAAGAAAGAAACTTGACTAGGATACTGGCCGCAGTTGTAAGAGATAGAGAGAGAGAGAGAGAGAGAGAAAGAGAGAGAGAGAGAGAGAGAGAGAGAGACAGGGCCTAGACAGACAGGAAACCTGGGCAACAGAAGACCTAGACCAAATAAAAATAGAGAACAGAGGCGACATTCACAGACAGGGCATCTTGGTTCCCTACCAGTCCCCATGAAACACCCCCCTGTTACCGGTAAAGAAGCCAGGCACTAATGATTACAGGCCAGTCCAAGATTTAAGACTGTTCTAGATCTAAAGGATGCTTTTTTCTACTTGAAGTTACATCCTGACAGCCAACCCATCTTTGCCTTCGAATGGAGAGATCCTGACACTGGACTGGTGGGACAGTTAACTTGGACTAGATTGCCACAAGGATTCAAAAACTCGCCTACCCTCTTTGAAGAGACTCTTCATCGGGATCTGGTCTCCTTCAGAGCTGAAAATCCTCAGCTAACATTGTTACAGTACGTTGATGATTTACTCTTGACAACATCAACTAAACCTGAATGTCTCCAAGGAACTAAGAGGCTGCTGACGGAACTTGGTGAGTTGGGGTATCGGGCTTCTGCTAAGAAGGCTCAGTTGTGCAAAACTGAGGTCACCTATCTGGGATACACCCTGAGAGATAAAAAGTGATGGCTGACGGAAGCTAGGAAAAAGACTGTCACCTAGATTCCTGTCCCGACCACCCCGCGCCAGGTAAGAAAATTCCTGGGCACTGCTGGTTTTTGTAGACTATGGATTCCGGGTTTCACTACGCTGGCAGCTCCCTTATTTCCCCTCACCAAGGAGGGAGGAGGGTTCACCTGGACCTCTGAACATCAGAAGGCCTTTAAAGATATCAAAAAGGCCTTGTTAATGGCACCAGCTTTAGCCCTACCGGATTTAACCAAGCCTTTCACTCTATATGCGAATGAAAGGACAGGGGTTGCCAGAGGCGTTCTTACTCAGACTTTAGGACCTTGAAAGAGACAGGTAGCCTGCTTATCTAAGAAACAGGATCCTGTTGCAAGCAGATGGCCCACATGCCTGAAAGCTATTGCGACTGTGGCCTTACTTGTCAAAGATGCTGCTGATAAACTGACTTTGGGACAGCACATTACAGTGGTGGCACCCCATGCCCTTGAGAACATTATCCGGCAGCCCCCTGACCGGTGGATGCTAAAATGACCCACTACCAAAGCCTATTATTGACTGAGAGAGTGATATTCACACACACCCCCTCCCCCGGCCACCCTGAATCCTGCTACCCTACTGCCTGAGGCTGATGACTCTGCTCCTGCCCACCACTGCCTTGATATCCTGGCAGAAGAAATGGGTCCCCGGAGTGACCTAAAGGACCGACCCTGGCCAGGAAGTCTGAACTGGTACACTGATGGAAGCAGCTTTGTGGTTAAAGATACATTTTCAGGGTGGGTAGAGGCCTTCCCTACAAGGACTGAGACTGCCAATACAGTGGTCAAGAAGATTCTTAAAGAAATTTTTCCGAGGTTTGGAGTACCCAAGGTAATTGGGTCTGATAACGGACCCGCTTTCGTTGCCCAGGTAAGTCAGGGACTGGCCACTCAACTGGGGATTAAATAAAAATTACATTGTGCCTACCGTCCCCACAGTTCAGGACAGGTAGAAAGGATAAATAAAACTCTAAAAGAGACCTTGACTAAATTAGCCTTAGAGACCGGCATGGGAGACTGGACAGCCCTCCTTCCTTTTGCCTTATTCTGGGTCAGGAACACCCCGGGGGCGGTTTAAGCTGACACCTTATGAGATTCTCTGTGGGGGGCCTCCTTCTCTTACTGAGGCTGGCTGAATGTTCCATCCTGATGTTGTCCTTTCTAACCCCTTGTTCACCCGCATAAAAGCCCTTGAAGTAGTTTGGCGTGAGGCCTGGGAGCAGCTCTGGGAGGCTTATGAAGCTGGAGACCAGAGCGTGTCTCATCAGTTCCAGGTTGGAGAAACCATACTCGTTTGGCGCCATGGAGCTGGGAACCTTGAGCCTCACTGGAAGGGACCATACCTGGTGCTCTCGACTACCCCCACCCCAATGAAGGTAGAAGATATCTCTGCTTGGATCCACGCCTCGCACGTAAAGAAAACTCCTGAACCTCCTAAGGATGAGTGGAGATTAAAAAAGACCGTAGACCCTCTTAAGCTATGCCTGCATCGCAGGTGCTCTCCAGATGGGGAATGACAACCCCATGCCCCTCAAAAACTTGTACTTGTCAGGTAACTTCCCAAACTGGGGAAGTCGTCTGGTCAATTTCTAAGGTAGCCTCCTCCCTTTCCTGACTTCTGCCAGCTAGCTGCAGGCCTGGAACAGTGGGATATTTCTGAGGCAGACCCCCAGAACCTCCCTGAGAGGGACCCTCGATAAAGACACTCTATAGGGCTAGGAGCAAAGTTCGGGTGTGGGAGACCAGAGGGATGCTGTGGGCTGGCTCAACAAGATTTTTACGTCTGTCCAAGGAAAGGTAGGGGCAGGAGTGCGGCTAGGCAGTATGGAGGATGTTGGCTCTGTTTAACTTCTGGACCCCCTTACTATTGAAAGACCCCAGCTTATGCCTCTCTGTAAAATGTCATTGTATTGTT
>CAJQZJ010001694.1:10296144-10307744 GCA_907164525.1 Lophiomys imhausi | reverse complement strand
CAGCAAAAACAGGATATCTATGGTTAAACATCTGCCAACTGACTCACCGGCCCCAGGAACTGGGGAAACCAAAAAATGTGCTGACGATAGCCTTGTGGAATGCCGAGTTTGTCCTTAACCTGAGCCCATGGCCTCATTTAAATCAACCAATGAGAACCCTGTAACCATGCATCTGCTTCTGTAAGCCCGCTTCTTGCCACCCCAACCCTATATAATCAACCTTCACTATGGCCCGGCACGCTCAGTCACCCGAAGACTGTAGCGTCCGCAGGCGCCTGTGTAAACAATAAAGTTGCCTCTTGCACTTGCATCCGGTGGTCTCGGTCTCTGTCCTTGGACGCTGGGCCCCAGGGGCGGTGTCCCCGTTTCAGGGGTCTTTCACTATGAGGGCATCGCCGCGTTGGGTACTCTTAATAACACCATCAACCATGACGCCTGCTCATGATGTAAAAAGAACAAACTGACCCTAACTAAAGTATCAGGAAAAAAGACTTGTTTAGAAAACCCACCTGCTGCCTATAAACACTTATGCAATGAGACCCTGAGGTCTCCAAAGACTTCTGATACCAGATACTTATATCCTGACATAGATAGCTGGTGGGCCTGTAACACAGGACTAACTCCCTGTGTTGCCACTAATATCTTTAATGATACCAAAGATTATTGTATGTTAGTACAGCTTATGCCTAGAGTACTCTATCTCCCCACAGATGCCTTTGTGAATGAGTTTGATTTCCACCATAAGCGATTTAAGAGAGAGCCTATTTCCCTGACTTTAGCTGTAATTTTAGGATCAGATGTGACACTGGAACAGCTGCCCTAGTGCAGGTCCCTTAGTACTTTCATCAATTAAGAGTAAGTGCCGTACAGATTTTAATGCTGAAACAATATCAAGGGTTACAGGGAGAAGATAATAATAAATAAAATAAAACAGATGTATAGGTTCTAAGATTAGAACATCGGGCTAAAAGGAGTGGGGAATGAAGGGAATGAAAATTATTAAAAGACCCCCTAAGTTGGCAGTAGAGCCAGGCCAGCCGCCAGGTGATTCCCGGAACTTAGCTGACCATAAACAGGTTGAAACCAAGAATGAAGGTCAATTGGGCCCCGGGCCCCCAGGGCTTCAGGAACTGGCTGACCACAAAGTAGATAACAAAACAAGATTAGATTCATTCCTGAGACAAACAGATGTAGGATGTTTCCCGCTGGTTAACTAATGGGCTGGGCTGGTACATTCCAGCTGTATTTCCCCTCCCCCTTGGGTTGTGGTAAACGATGGGCTGGGCTGGTACTTCCCACCTGTAATTCCCCCCCCCCGCCCCTTAATCTGTGGTGCTCCCCTATTAAATATTGAACTCTCCCCCGAATCAGGGTCACGACTCCTAGCCCTGCGTGGGATACGAGTGGCGTCCCTCAGTGCACTGAGCCCCCCCCTTTTTCCCCTTTCCCCCCCCCCTGAAATAAACCTCTTGCGATTGCATCAAGATGGTCTCTTGTGAGTTTTGGGGCAGCCGTGATATCCTGAGTGTCGGGTGAGGAACTTCCCTCCCCCGGGTCTTTCACACATACATACATGCAAACAAAACACTCATACACATAAAAAATAAAAACAAATATTTTCAAAAACCAAGCACACACACACACTCTATTGTTTGACCATTGTATGCATGTGTACAGTGAATTTTAGTTATTTTTGTTTAAAGAAAAGGTTCATTCCACACTGTGTGACATGATCCATTCCAGGCCAAATTAAGTTACATAAGTGCAGGTTTATTGGATACAAGAGGGAAGGAGAAGCGGCATGTATATGCAGAGATAGAGAGAAACGGAGACAGAGACACAGTGGGGAAAAGAGAGGGAGAAGGGACGAGAGAGACAGAGAGGGATAGAGAAGAGGAAGAGAGGGAGAGAGGGAGAAGGGAGAGAGGGAGAGAGGGAGAGGGAGGGAGAGAAGAAGAGAGGGAGAGAGAGAGATAGCCAGAGTTCCCAAGATGCCCTGGTTATGTAGATAAAGGCTTCTGGGGTTGGGGCATACCTGTAACAGGTAGAAACTAAGGCATTCTGGGAGAACCTGAAGATCAGGCAGACCTAACAATGTTTGTCTCCATTCCCTTCTCTTATTCCCTTTCTCTCCATAGAGAACTCTTCTTCTCAACAAGTCTTCCTCCTACTTTCCTGTCTTCTTTTTGTGGGTAGCCAGAGCAGCGGTGGGAGGTAATTTACTGGCGCAAGTGCAACTTATTAGTGGCTACTCTACTGAAGAAAATAACATCTCTCCCCTAACAGCTGTTAATTGCCAATAGTTCCCCAGGAAGGGGGATGGACCTCATGGACTTCCTGAATCTGTGATGAAGTGTTGATGAGGCCACTCTTGAGCAGATTTTGTTCAGATAACTGCAGAAACACTGAGTGGTGTTTGTTTGTTTGATTTTTAGACAGAGGCTCTCTACATAACCCTGGCTGTCCTGGAACTCTCTATGTAGACCAAGCTGATCTTGAACTCACAGAGATGTGCCTGCCTCTGCCTCCCAGTGCTGAGATTAAAGTCCTGTGCCAGCACACCTGGTTTGCACTGAGTCCTTGAGTGCTACAAGCTATGTCAAATCCAGAAGATGTCTTTAACATTTTTTTAAAGATTTATTTTATTTTACTGTATGCTTTATCTGCATGGATGTCTGTGCATCGTGTAGGTGCCTGATACCTGTGGGCTTCAGAAGAGGGTATTAGATACCCTGGGACAGAGATACAGATAGTTTGAGCCATGTGAGTGCTGGAAATCTAATCTAGGGCCTCTAGAAGAGTAGCTGAGGCTCTTAACCTCTGGGCCATCTCTCCTATTCCCAGAATACATCTTTCTGCTATACATCCCCCCCATCCTTTTATTAATTCTCTCCCCTCTTTAGTGATGTTCCTTGAGTCTTGCGGGGGATGATGTCCCATTGAAGGCTGGCCATTCCAATATCACTTATTTTCAACACTTTGGCCTGTTTTGAGTTTCTGCATAAACTGAAGCACAGTGCATTAAGAAGCTGTGATGAAGGCTGAGTTTCTCTAATCTATGGTTGGTTATAAACATGGTTGTGATGATTAAACTAGATTATCAAGTTGATTAGATTAAGAGATTACCCAAGAAACTAAGGAAGCACACGTCTTGGCGTATCTGTAAACATTTCCAAAATTGAAGGGCAAATAGTATGTCACCATAAGGGGAGAAGGTTCTTTCTAATTATGGAGGGCATCACACAATAGCCAGGAGATCTAAATGAAACAAAAATGGAAGAAGAAAGAAACCCACTAGTATAGGCATTCCCTCTCTGCTTCTTAGCTACTCTGAGATGAGACACTTGCATCTTCTTAATCTTGATTTGCTGCTATAATAAAACACCACACTCTGGGTTACTTACAACGAACACACTTTTTTTGGCTAATTGAATGGAGACTGGAAAGTCTAAGATCAAAGGACTGTCATCTGGCAAGGGCTTGCATGGTTCACCATACCACGGCAGAAAAGCAAAGAAGAGAAGGGAAAGGGGAAGGGAGATGTAAAAAGGATGCAGTTTTCATATTACTTAGTTTTCTCATTATGACAAAATATGTGACAAAAGCAACTTAAGGAACAGAGTGTTTATCTTGGCTCAGGGTTTGGGAGTAGAGTCCATATGGCTCTAGCTGTGGCAACAGAGACCTGAGGTGGCTGGACACACTGTATCCATAGTTATGAAGTAGACAAAGACAAACGCTGGTAGTCCAGCATAGTTTTAAAAAGCTAAACTATCCCAGTCATTTGAATTTACCAATAATGTCCCAGGAACCAGATGCTGGGGTGAAAAACTGCAGGATCACAGAGACAGAGAAAGCACCCAGCAGATCTTATTCAGCTGAAAACCCTAGAGGAAAAAGCCCAGAGCTAGAAAACTGCTGCTTCTTCTCCACACTATCTTAAATACCCTCCAGCTTAATGTCTGATAATCCTTGTCAGCTGATTTCTTGCTCCCCCTCTTGACCTAGGGTTAATTTAGCCCCATGTACAGAAAACTCTTGGATTAAAGGTGTGTACTAGGATAAAGGTGTCCACCCCACAAGTACATATTTACAGTAAACAGGAAGTTCTTGGATTAAAGGCTGAGCCATCCCATAATTAGAAACAGGTTTTCCATTTCACAGTGTGATCAAATATCCTGCAAGTGTCCCTTTGCTTTCTTCTTTTGTTTCAGTCTGGACCCCTAGCCCGTGGAACGGTGGCAACCACTCTTAGGGTGGAACCTTCTCATTCCAGTCAAGTCTGTCTGGAAATACCCTCCCAAGTATGTGTTCTAGGCAATTCTAAGTCAACAGCTAAGATTAGCCACACAGTTTTATACTGTTGTGATTACTATTTAGTTTAGAGACAAACTTTGGTCTATTTGCTGCATTATAATACATAGTCTTCTTTTCTCAGGGAGTCATATAACCAACATGTTTCATTTTCTAAGCAATTAGATATTTATGGAGTCTATAGGATACAGGAATAGATACTGTAAAAAAAACCAGTGAAAAGAACAGAGTATTAACAAAAACATGCTTCAGTCGAAAACTATGCATTCTCTAAACACAGAGCATCCAATGGGCTATAAATCCACACAGCATCCAATGGGCTATTAGGTTCTAGCCATTGAGGTCTTTTACATCATGTGTACATTGATACGAATCAGGCTCCTAATTTGTAGTTTTTTACTGGGCCTCATCCTCAACTGCTGTCCTTGGACCACTTAGGGTTGTTTCAGTAAGAATCCTGCTATGCCAATATAGTAACAATCTAACATTTTGTATCTGATCATCCTCAATAGCTCTTCAAATTCCATTCCTCTGGTTACACATGGCCAGTCATTCTGACATGCCTTTAGACATGTTAGTGCTTCTTACAAGCACCCAACTGCCTTCCTGATTTCTCTAACTAATTTACCCTCTCCGAACTCCACTCTAACCAGGGGCTATACATCCTCACCTTTCCTTGTATTTGGGATTGAATTAAGTTCCACACTGAGGTCTTTTTCCCTCTATGGTAATAGTTCTTGAAAAAACTTCCATTAGTGGTTTAATTACAGTCTCCCTCTGGGTTTTTTTTTTTTTTGACAATGAATATATAAGTCTGTCTTATCTGGCAGATGAACTGACTTCTCATTGCCTGTATAACATTGAAGATCGATTCCTTTTCTATGGAGAAATTGGTGCCTTTTGACTTTTCTGTTAATACAATTATATGAAAGTACAAAATAAACATTTTTTTGTTTTTTTTTTTTCGAGACAGGGTTTCTCTGTGTAGCTCTGGCTGTCCTGGACTCGCTTTGTAGACCAGGTTGGCCTCGAACTCACAGAGATCCGCCTGCCTCTGCCTCCCGAGTGCTGGGATTAAAGGCGTGCGCCACCACCGCCCGGCCAAAATAAACATTTTGACACAAGCTCACTTTTATTTTTTCACAAGAATCATGGTTTTCTCACTTGATGTACCAGAGGTCCCATGGATATAGTCAGCGGATTCAGCCAGCAGAGCCAGGCAATCTTCAGTGCCAGATAAGTGCAGTTTTAATACAATGGAATCTTTTCTTGGTTCACAGAGTCAAAGCCAAAGTATTCCCTAAACTAATTTCATGTTTTGTTTTGTTTTGGATTGTCATTTGTTTATAGCTAAAATAGTTTACCTTATTGCAAAGCAACAGTTTGGAATTTGGTTTTAAAAACTGATCTGATGACCATTGTCAGTGAATTAATAGTTTTCAGAGCTTTCTGGCAGGTGAGAAATGGCAAAGAATCTTGTACACCAGTCTTTCAATTGGCTATTTTTCAATTTGACCTCTTGTAGAAACAAATTTAGAAGTGTTTAAGGATCAGGTTCAGGGGCTGGGGAGATGGCTCGATGGATAAAGTACTTGCCATACAAGCATGAAGATTGGAGTCAGAGCCCTTGTGCCAACATAAAAGCCAGGCTGGCTTGGCCTTCCTGCAATCACTTATTCTGAGGAGCAGACACAGGGAATGCCCAGGGAAGCTAGCTTTCTAGACTAGCTGACTCAGCAAGCCCTAGGTTCAGGGAAGGACCCTCTTCAGCGAATGGAGTGGTGAATAAATGAGGAAGACACCAAATATCTACCTCTGCCTCCACATACATGGGTACTCATGTGCACCCACACACATGTGAACATGCATGTACTCACACCACACAAAGAAAAAGAATTCAATAAAAAAAACTTGCCAAGAACTAAGTTCTGGCTAGTCATCTGTAATCCCAGAACTCAGGAGGCAAAGAGGATTTTTATTTCAAGACTAGCCTGGACTTCTTAGTGAGACCTGCCTCAAAATAAAGTTAATTACCAAAGTCATATAGTTTAGTTAAAATTTTAGCATATAAGAAATGTTTACTAGTTTTGGAATTTAGAAACTCTGACTGTCAGTCTTTAAGTTTAAACATTTTTAGGGAGCTTATTGAAATTACATGGATGATTGTCTCTAAATGGGATGCATTGTATAATGAGGAATACATTTAAATAAAACAAGGTTCTGAATCAAGTGATAATTTTATATTATTTATTCATTTTTATTGTATGTGCATTGATGTTCTGCCTGCATATATGTCTGTGTGAAGGTTTCAGAACTCCTGGATCTAGAGTTAGAGACAGTGGTGAGCTGTATGTAGGTGCTGGGAATTGAACCTGGGTCTTCTGGAAGAGTAGTCTGTGCTTTTAACTGCTGAGCCATCTCTTCAGCCTCATTAATTTTAAAACATAAAATAAAACTTTAAGTTGGTACTAAATTGATTTGATTAATGGGCATCCATTATCTAGACAGCACAATAGTACCTCAAGATACAGAAACACTCATTACTAATCTTTTTTTTATTAAGAAACTTTGTGTATATGAGTGTTTTGCCTGCACGAATGTACGTGCACCACGTGCATTGAATTCACTGGAGCTGAAGCCACAGATGGATGTGAACTGACACACGGGTGCTTGAAACTAAACCCAGGTCCTCTGCAAGAGCAGCAAGTGCTCCTAACTGCTGAAGCATCCCTCCAGCCTTTCTGATTACTAATCTTCAGTTCACATCAGATTCTTCAGGTCTCATTTTTATGAGGCTCTTTAGTCTGTAATGAGTATGCTCATTTCTGCCTCTTTGAGAAGGGAGGATGAATGACGTGGCAACTGAGGAAAGCTGTATTATGAGTACTTACCAGTTAGTTCTCCTGGTACACTGCAAATGCTCATGAGTGACAGGGCACAATTATGCACACTGCGGTTTTCTCTGTAAAATACAAGTTAGCTTGGCTAAAAGTTAAAATGCATATGGTGTTTATACTGTATTTAGGAGCCACAGTTTCAGATAAATACACCTGTGTATTTTTTTTTTTTTTTTTGGTTTTTCGAGACAGGGTTTCTTTGTGTAGCCCTGGCTGTCCTCGACTTACTTTGTAGACCAGGCTGGCCTCGAAATCGAAAGATCCGCCTGCCTCTGCCTCCCAAGTGCTGGGATTAAAGGCGTGCGCCACCCCCACCCGGCATGCTGTGTATTTTTTTTTTCGAGGAAAATTAGAAATAATTTTGGTCTGCAAATCCCTCTGTGCTTTTCAAAGTTACCAAGACCTAAAGAACTAAAACTGCCATTGCGATTTCCCAGAGGGCTCCTACAGCATTACGAAGAGTGGGTCTTTCTTCTTGTGAAAAGAAAGGTGCTAGCTAGAAATGGGTTTGTTGGATAGGCTATTGCTGATGGGATGGAGAGAGTTGTCAGATGAGAAGAGACGCTCAGTCTTCTCTGTGGAACTGGAGCCTCTGAACCAAGTTCTCCCTTGCTCGAGGCTTGTTCCTAGTGATCTCGTATAGCTCTGCTCTGTCCCCAGTTGTGACTTCAGTCATTTTGTATCATTTGTTGAGATATATATTCACATGCCATGTCATGAAAAGTAGCCATTTAAAGTATAAAATTAGTGGATTTTTTCATTTAAAATTAGCATTATTTATTTTATGCGTATCAGTGTTTTGCCTGCATATAATATGTGTAGCAATTGCATGCCTAGTGCATGTGGAGGTCAGAAGAGCGCAATGGAACTGAACTGGGTGCTGTGAACCAAACCTGCCTCCACTAGAACAAATGTTCTTAACCACTGAGCCATCTTGCTGGCTCCTAAGTATGGATAATAGGACGTCTACACTGCCAGACAGCTATCACTGCCATCAATCTGGGAACACACTCATCATCTGAAAATGAAATACTGTATCCATTACCAATACTTCAAATCAGAGTTGCCAACTTTGAATATTTCCTACAAATGGAGTGTTGACATTAATTACTGACTTCTCTTCCTAAGCATATAGCAGTTTGGATTCCATGTTGTAGCATGTATGAGTGTTTCATTCTTTTCTATTGTCAGTTATTACTCAGTTGCATACATATGTTTATTTCTTTATCAGTTAAAGATATTTATTTATTTTTACTTTTTAGCTATTATGGATACTGCTGTGATACAATTTATTTACAAGTTTTTATGAAGAATTTTCCATTTCTCTTAGTTATATCTGAAGAAATAAAATTGCTAGATTATATGGTAAATTGCTGCTTAATATTTTTATGGCAGCTCTACATTTAATTGAAGACTATTTACCAAAGTGGTTTCACTGGTTTGTATTCTTATCATCAGAGTGTGATGTTTTCAATTGCTCCATGCTTTTTTTTTTATTACAAGCCATACTTAATGATGTTAAACATTTTTTCAGCTCATCTTTTTTTTTTCCAATTCTGCCTTTTATTGTTGCTGTTAATACTCTGCAGATATCTTAAATGACTATTTCTGTGACTTTTAATGAAAACTTAATTTAAATTGTGTTAAAGTTGTCTTTTTTTTTTTAATAATTTATTTTTTATTTCTTCAAGTTACATCTCAATCACAATCCCCTCCCTACTCCCCCCTCCAGTCCCACCCTTCCACCCTCCTCCCCCTCAGACCCACCATCCTCTTCCCTTCTTTTTTTTTTTTTTTTTAGTTTAAGGTATTTATTTTTCCCCCCAACAGCTCTCCCTTTCAGTCCAAATAATGGTTCTTTTTCTTATAACTATAAATACAATACAAAACAACAGAAATAAATAGGCTATGATTATAAGAGTTATATGGCTTAGCATACATTCCCAATGTCCAGTCCAAATGTATTTGGCACCTGACTTTAACATTCTACTATCGAACCATCTCCATGAGTTTAAAGTTCTATATCTAACTCAGCTTTCATACTAACTTGCCTCATAATTTTAAAAATATCTTCTTAGATCCAGAACACCCTCTTGATTCCTAAACAACTCAAAATTTAACTATGAGACTCTAGGTATCTATTCTTAAACCACCTCAGAGACCTGAGAGGGATGAATATATCTGATTATATAGGAAGTGCAGGGCCTGCAGCTTCCAAAACTAAAAAATGACATACCAGTGGCTGCCTGGACAGTTCCCATTTTCTCTCCATACATTACAGCATCAATCTTCAGCCATTTGGCCCCATTTCTCTGACAGACATTGGTTGTAGAGCAGGAATTATGAAGGACTTACCTACCCTGTCTTGGCAGAGCTAGGCTGTCGACTTATCTGCTTCCAAGTTTTGTCCTTTTTGGACAGAAGTCTGTCTACAGTTGAAGCAAGTAGTTTTTCTTGCCAAGAGAATGGCTTACCACCAATTTAATCATCTCCCACTGGAGATTCTTCGATGCTCATCTTCTACTTGGAGTAATATAGGGGGTGCTGTCAGGAGCTGACATGTCTCGATATCAAAAAATCTTAAGTTAAGAAAACATCTTTGAATGCCATATTCTGCAGATCTCTTGAGGTTTTTGAAGATGCCCTATCTATCTCTTATATTTAGATAAGCAAATATTGCTTGTCTCTTAGCAACTTGATTTCTGAGTAGCTTAGAAAATAACTGTGATAGACTGTCATAGTAACTAACAAAATGACACGTTTTCATGACTATTAGTTTCCGTTTCTTAATTATCCTAAACAGTTTATGTCGGTTGGTAGCGAGAGGTCAAAACTTGACATTTCATTTTTAAGTATTACTACGAACAGTACCTTTAAGAAGCGTTACCCTTAATTTTGTATCAATATACAAAGATCAATACCAATGTGGCCAAATATAATCTTAATTTTGTATCAATATACAAAGATCAGTACCGATGTAGCCCAATACAATCTTAATTTTACATTAATATATTAGGGTCAATACCATTGTGGCCAAATATAATCTTAATTTTGTATCAATATACAAAGATCAATACCGATGTAGCCCTATACAATCTTAAATTTGCATTAATATACAATGATCAATACCAATTTAGCCAAGTATAATATTAATTTTGTATCAGTATACAAAGGTATAAAGCTATATTCAATAATCTGTCCTTTTTTCTTGTTCTTTCCTATACTATGTCTATGTCCCATTTTTCTCAAGTCTGTTCACTCCTATATAGGAGAGAAAGGAGGATACAGAAAAGCAAAAGAGAGAAGTCCCTGGGTCTAACCTCCAAAACCCATTTAACAAGACCATTTAACAGCTTGTAGTCTTTTCCCCTAAATAACAAAATTTTCTATTATCTATCAAATAACCAAAGGGGAAGAACACCCTCCCCACCTTCTGGGGATGGGACGTTGTTCTCTTAAAATGACTTCCTGCTGATTTGGGACATAGTAAACCTGCTTGGGGCCCAAATAAGAATGGAAAAATGGTTAAAAATGTTAATAGAATCATTTGATGTTCAGTCCCTTTGTGTTCAGCTATTTAGATGTCCTACAAAGTTCATAGACAGAAGCTGATCTTCAGAACTTTACTGAAGATCTGGCTGGAGTAGTCTGTGGAGCTGAACGATCTTAGCGATTTTGAGTTGTTGTGGTTATACACTTTTGAGGAAACTGCTATTGAAGAAGTCTGCAAGGCTGGATCATCTGGGCCACTCGTCTTCTTTGGTGTCAGATCTGTTTTCTGCTGAGGTTTCCGTTGTCCAGTTGTCCCTGGATTCCTTGAATGGATGCTTTAAATCTCCTGGAAAGATAAGAACAGAGCCCTGCCCTAATCCTAACTCTGGGACAATTACCTTTTTTTGGGGGGGTCAGGTAAGATTTTTCCTGGAGCAAATTTGGTTTTTTGGTTATATATAAAGTATTACCTTTCAATCCGGATTAAAGAAGAAATTATTTTGATATTTTGGAGCTAAACAAACCTTTAGTGTATATATTTTGAGATCTCAAAGGACAATTTGTTTGAATTGCAGCCTGCCTTTTGTAAGTAGCTTTTAAACTTAAATCTTTCCAAATCCTATGTGCCTGTCTCTGCATTCTAAATTTTGGGATCAAAGACATGTGGTTTCCAACTGATGGGATTAAAGATGTGCTCCTCCACCCCTGGATCAAAGTTTTTCTCTGTTTAGAGTTTGTTTTGTATCAGGTGGCCTTGAGCTCTGAGATCTGCCTGTTTCTGTCTCTAGTGTGTTGGGATTAAGGGTGTATTCTTCCCCAATGATGTGACTAAGGGTGTGCACCATCACCACCCTGTTTCTTGTAACTCTAGAATTTATAAGACAACTAACTCTATAG
>CAJQZJ010001694.1:10263844-10285229 GCA_907164525.1 Lophiomys imhausi | reverse complement strand
TCTCTCTCTCTCTCTCTCTCTCTCTCTCTCTCTCTCTCTCTCTCGTTTTGCTAGAAACTCTACTTGGAGAGCTATGTGTTTTCTTTACTTGCCCAAAATCATAAGCTTCTCCCCATTTATCTCCTGGTTTTGTACTCTTCAAGAAGTGAGGGCATTGTATGAAGTCACAGGACTTTTTTGGAAGCCCTAGTTTAGGAAGTGTGCAGCAAGGCACGGGCTCTCCTTCCCCCACAATAATACAAAGTACCCCTGTGACAATATTTCCATCATCCTCCTGTATACAGTTGTCACATTAAATAAACGTCGGTCCTCCCAACTCTCACTCCAAAAATCTGACTCAAAGAATTTTTCTTCAACTTATTTTAATCTTAAAGAAATTTCAAATTTAACAATGTTTAAAGGAAAGAAATAAACCCAAAAGAAATAACAACTATATTTAAATATCCATAAAGTAAGCACAGAGAAAGAGTTATAAACTTACACAAATCCCAGTCAAATTTTTAGGCAGATTTGAAAAATATTAATTGCTGGGCAGTAGTGACACATGCCTTCAATTCCAGTACCTGGGAGGCAGGGGCAGGTGGATCTCTGTGAGTTCGAGGCCAGTCTGGTCTACAGAACAAGTTTCAGGACAGCCAAGGCTACACAGAAAAACCTTTTCTCAAAAAACATCATACATATACATATACATATATATGTATGTATATGTTATCTAACTCACTGCCCTTCTTTCCTCTTACTCTGGAGTGAGAATTGGGATGCTCCCACCAATTGTGTGACCTGCTCTCCACCTACTCATTCTGCTATTCCTACTTTCTATGCATCTTGTGGGTCACACTGCATTCTTGAGTTTACTCCCACTAGCATATGAACAAACTAAGACAAAATTTGAAAGAACACAGATAGCCCATTCCAACTCCTCCAGTTCTAATCCATCGATATTTGAAAGGAAAGTGGTCTCCATTTGTTGGTTAATGTTGCTTGGTAAATTGTGTTCTTTTCTAGAAAACATTTGGATGTTTGGCTGTTATAATGTTGTAACACTTCACTTGGATCACAATGACATTCAGAAATGGAAGGGACAAAGTAAGATAAAATATGTAATTATTATCTTAGTTCCTGAAGGGATTAAAAAGAGGGAGTCAGTGACCAGGGACAATGGAAAACTCTCTCATCCTATATCCCCTCTTTACTTTTTCAATGACACAAGTTGAAAAGAGGGAATTGGCCATCTCCCTAGATCTTTAAAATCATTACTAGCTGCATACCCCTCTAAGCACATCCTGCTTCCTAATCCTCCTACCATATGACCTTCCACCAGCGGTGTTCAACTAATAAAAGCAAATTTAAGGGAAAATCAGCCTCATTGCATGTGACCCATAGCTTGAAGTCAACAATACAAATGTACCCAAGACATGGTTACATAACTTGTTATAATTACCATAACTATCACAAGATGTGTGGCTAATCAAATGATCCCACTTCCTGTTCCTCAACAGCAGCCACAAGCCCACTGTCCTGCATGCAGCCTTCCTTTCCTGAGTCCTCTGTGCTCTCCCAGCATGAACACTTTTGCTTTCTCAAATGCTTTCTCTTCAAAATAAAATTTGCTCGTATATCCATCTATAAATTCTTTTATTTACAAGAACATGGATCAAAGGGCCTGAACTCCTCGATAGACTTCCCTTGGGATACCTTCAAACTACTTTTATATGAAGATACTGACTTTATTATAAACAACAGAAAGTTATTTACTAAGTTCAAAGAAACCTTTTTCTTTCCATTGTGGCCTTATATGGTGGAAGGGTTAAGAGATCCTCTTGGGCATCTTTTGTAAAGGTAGTAAACCTTGTCCTGCAGGGTTTGTCCTCAGGAACTCATCTTTCAAAGGCCCTGTCTCCTGATTCCATCACCTTGGGTCAATGGGGCTGGGGAAGAACATTAAATTCACAGCAACTTTCAACTACCTTTGGTAAATAATGAAGCAAACATTGTAGGACTAACACAGAAAAGTAGTGAGTAAGAATTCTAAATACTCGATTCTTTAGCAGCGTTCCACTTTAGCAAGAAAGTTTTAACTTTGGTAGCAGGGATTAGAATGCTAAATACTTTATTAATTAAAGTGATCTGGATTCACACGTTGGGGATGTACATCACTGGTGGAGTGCCTAACATCTGCAAGATACTGGGTTGACCCCTAGCCCCTCAAAAAATAGTGATACCCAAAATTAAATTTAATATAACTTCTGAAGTTTAAAGTCCTTTATACAGTTTCTTGCCATGCTATATATGTGAATACATTTTTAATTGAATTAGCCTATTGTTGCCATTTTTTAAAGATTTATTTTATTTTATTTTATTATATATAGTGTTCTGTTTGCAGGTATGCCTGCAGGCCAGAAGAGGGCACCAAATTTCATTATAGATGGTTGTGAGCCACCATGTGGTTGCTGGGAATTGAACTCAGGACCTCTGGAAGAGCAGTCAGTGCTCTTAACCTCGGAACCATCTCTCCAGCCCCACTATTTTATTTTTTTATTCATTTTCATGGATCATTATTTGAGGAGAGGACACATTTGGAGGAGAGCAAAAGACCAATCAATAGAAATGGCATCCTGCCACTGGCCTCCCCCCATTTCCTCCTGGGAAGCATTGAAACTGGCTAAACCCAGCTGGGTGTGATGGCACACACTTTTTTTTTTCTTTCAACATGCCATTTTGATTGGTTCTCCAGGAATTTCACATAATGCACCCAGATCACACTCACTTCCCAATCCTTCCATGTCCATCCCCACCCTTGTGACCCCACCCCCCAAAAAAAAGTAAAAATAAAAATAATTTTTTAAGTCCAGTTTGTGTTATCTATATAATCATTGGAGCATGGTCAAACTCTCAGCGGCCTCAGTTAAATAGAACTGAGTCTTTTCCCTCCAGTGTCCCTGCCAGAAACCAACTGTGGAGAACTGTATCTCAACATCCTGATCACACTTTTTAAGACTTTTCTTCAGGCTGGGCGTGGTGGTGCACATCTTTAATCCTAGCACTCGGGAGGCAGAGGCAGGTGGATTTCTGTGAGTTTGAGTGCAGCCTGGTCTACAAATCAAGTCCAGGACAACCAGGTACACAGGGAAACCCTATTAGAGTTCTCTTTGGTATCTTCCCATTTAGGCTGCTACCTTTTTGGGGGGTTGGGGGTAGGGGTTGTCATAGAAGCCTTCCATGCCCCTCCCTCTCAGCTGTGTGTCTGGAGTCATTAATGTCACAGTGAAAAGGAGCCTCCTTGCTCTTTACAGTCAGCGAGAATATGGATCATTGACCTCTACCTAGTTTTTTGGGACAGCACAGATCACAAACAAGCCCCCTACTCTGAAGTATGACAAAGCCCTTGGAGGCACCCCAGACCATGGACATCAACATGTGTTCAGGCTGTAGTTCTCAGTGGCAACACGGACACGGACATCAATAGACCCTGGCTGTAGTAGGACCACGATCACAGACATGGCTGTCAGCGGGAGCACAGATCCAGACATTACCATGGCCTCAGGTGGCAGCACAGGTCACTCAGATCTGTATGGCCCCAGTGGCAGCACAGCCCACTGACAGCAGTATCTGACATGCTGAGACAGAGTAGACCATAGACATGTTTCGGCAGTAACACGTGCCATGGACATCAACGCAGACCCAGTCGCAGTAGGACCACGGCCCCAGACATGGCGTGACATGCACTGTCAATCTCAGCATTTTGGAAAAAGAGGAAGGCATGATTTTGAGGTCAGCATGGTCAACAGAGCTAGCTCCAGGAAAGTCTGGTGTACACAGGGAACTCTTGTCTCTGGCTAAGCCCTGGACACACCCAGTTATAAATTCCTTCAGCAACAAAGTATATAAGTTGTTTTTCAGGAACAGCCTCCAGAATACACTGATGAATGGTTTGAATTCATTCAAGAATGAATGTGTGCAAAAGCAGCCAGTCTGTCCCACCAACTTTTTTTTATTTCACAAGTCCAAACTCTTCCTTGAAATGATAGTTCCCTCCTGTATCCTAAAGAGCAAACACCGCTCAAGAAGAGGCATAATGACATTCTATGTTTGCAAAATAACCTTAGAACTCCCCTTACCACCCACCCATAGCACGGCCCGCCTCTTCCTTCCTATGATGCCAGAGACTGTCTTGAGCTTTTATTTCATTCTGTCTTCCCGATGGTTGGCCTATAACAAAAAGCCTCTTCTTCTTGTAAAACCCCAGTAAGTCCCAGAGAACCAGTGTCTGTGTGCAGCAGGTATTAAGTTCTTGCTCAGCATCAACATGCAAGAGACTGGGGAAATAGCTGTTGGCTAAAACCTCCCAAAGGACACCTCTGTAGTAGAAGTAGGAAAGAGTAATTGCCACCATTACCTCCACCTCATTTCTGTGGCATCTTGGCTATGGGTTGAGGAAATTAGTTTTTTCTTTAAAGAAGTCTAGACAATCGGTAGGTCCATAGCCAGTGGGAGAATTCACACATCTGAGTTTATGTGAGAAAGTAGGCATTTGACTTTTTTTTCCCCCTCCCTCCTCTCCAACTCCATTTCTGTGCAGGGGATTGCTCCCCCTGCACCCCACCACTGCAATTGCATCTTATCTCTTAGTAAATGGAAAGAATGCTTCAAATTATTACAATAGATAGCCTCATTCTAGCTTTGAAATCAATCTTATTTTCAGAAGATGATCTTGTTTTAAAGAATCTGGAATCACTTTGGACACAAGAAAATTCATGAATTAATTAGCAAAATTACCCCATTGATTTCGTGAAGCCACAAATATTTATTTCTGTTTCTAGTCCTTCTGCACATGGAACCAATACAATGTTCATTCTCATCAATTTTCAAGAGGAGCAAGGTGTGTGTATGTGTGTTCAAGAGAGAGAAAGAGAGAGGCAGTAGTGGTGATTTTTAAAACACATATATCTACAATATAATATGCTTTACTGGGAAAGGAATCCCACTTTTTTTTTTTTTGGTTTTTTGAGACAAGGTTTCTCTGTGTAACAGCTCTGGCTGTCCTGGACTCACGTTGTAGACCAGGCTGGCCTCAAACTCACAGAGATCCATCTGCCTCTGCCTCCCAAGTGCTGGGATTAAACCGCTGCCTAGCAGGAATCCCACTTTTAAGAGTCCTAATCTAGTGCTACAAAGACAGCTCACCTACTGGAATGTTTGGCACACAGGTATGAGGATCTGAGAATTCATGTGAAAAGTTGGCTGTGGTGATGCACACTTGTGACCCAGTGCTGTGGAGACAGAGACAGACAGATCTCTGGGCTTGAAGCCCAGGCAGCCCAAGTTACTGACCAGTAGAAACTCCGTGTCCAAAAACAAGGTTTATAGTTCCTGAGGAACACTCACAGAAGTTGACCTTTGTTCTCCTCATGTATGGACATACACATACATTTCACAGACACACAAGCACACATAAAGCCACACACATATACTTAAACCCACATAAACATGCATGCATTCATACACACATACACACACACACACTGAGTCTTAGCTATTTTCTCATTGTACCATTTGAGGCCATTTTATTTATTTTTTTCAACAAAGTTTTTTTTTTTTCCTTCCTTTACTCTTTCAGCAAAACTCTTAGTTCCTTGTGGCTCTCTGATAGTGTCCTTAGATGTATTCTTAAAATCTCTGTCCTAAACCAGGCGTGGTGGTGCACACCTTTAATGCCAGCACTCGGGAGGCAGAGGCACACAGATCTCTGTGAGTTGGAGGCCAGCTTGGTCTACAAAGCAAGCCCAGGACAGCCAGGGCTGTTACACAGAGAAACCTTGTCTCGAAAAAAAAAAAAAAATCTCTGTCCTGGTTTGCATAGGTTTTCAAAGACTGGACTACCAGCATAACAGATGTGTGGGCTAAGGCACAGCTGAGGACCAGAGCCCATCTCAACTTAGTATGGTAGAGGTGCTGAGAGCATTTATGGTGCATTTTCAAATATTTTATCAACACAGCCACCTGCTTTTGCCCAAATGCCAGAGAAGTAAAAGAAAAGATGAAAGTATTAGAGATATGATGGTAAGCTCTGTTCCTGTCATTTATCTCAGGCAGCTGAATACCAACTTCAGTTCATCTTCTTGCAGGCAGGAGTGTTTGTAAATTGCATCAAAATGATCCTGGACTATCAGGAAGGCTTGTCTCCCTGGACTGCTGGCAGCGGCCAGCACAGCTCTCATTTGTAATGCCATGTCGGTTTCCTATCATTTAATATGTCAGCCAAAAGGGGAATGACTAGAAAACTGGGCTGCCAGCAATATGTGATCACATCTCTCATTGAATGAAGGATTTTGTAAAGGGAGATGATTACCCTGAAGTGTCTGATTAGGAGTAAGAGGTATGCATTTGTCACCAAGAGCTCTTCCTGTGTATTTGATTAAGTTCTGCTCCTTTGTGACTTTTGTTTTTGTGGGTTTTTTGTTTTGTTGTTTTCATTCTTTTCTTTTTTGTCTTGAGAGAAAGAACATAGAGTTGGGTGGGTAAGGAGGTGGGAAGGACCTTGAAGGAGTCAGAGGAGGGAAAACATTTTCAAAATATATTGTACAGAAAAAATTTTAATTAAAAATTTCTGTTAATGGTGTCTTCAAGCTATCTCTCTCCACAATATCCCAGTTGTATGTACATTTTCAGACTTTAAAGGAAGCATAGTCTAAATATTTTCATGATTTCAGAGAAAATGTAAATTTTATTCCCTTGTATAGTTTAGAAAAGCCAGGAAAAAAAATATATTCTCTGCAAGACCCTACACACTCTGTCATGAGTGCTCAAGAAGGAAAATACAGTTTCCACTCATTTAAACAAACAGATAACTGCTCGTTTATTTTGCTGTCCAATATGAGAAATGTGTTAACCAGGCCATAAACATCAATGTAAAATACTTTCAGTACTATCATTATTTATATTTCCATATTTAATTAATTATATATTCCCAGGCATAAAATCTTACTTGAGAATATAATAAATCTTTATTACTCAAGTTCTTTATTGTTACTTTTGCTATTTGTTGGCAGGTACCTAAAATTGAAGCAAGTTTAAGATTTTCAAATACTTGTTTATTATTATTATTATTCATTTATTATTATTTTGTTTCTTGTTTTTTGTTTCTTGTTTCTTGTTTTTGAGACAAGGTTTCTCTCTGTAGCCCTGGCTGTCCTGGAACTCCTTCTGTAGACCAGGTTGGCGACAAACTCACAGAGACCTGCCTGACTCTTCCTCCCGAGTGTTGGGATTAAAGGTGCACATTACCAGTGCTAGGCCATATTTATTTATTCTTATTTTGTGTATATGGATATTTTGTCTATAGTATGTCTTTGTACCACATGCATACCCAGTGCCTGAGAAGGCCAAGAGAGGATGTTAGATATCCTGGAATTGGAGTTATGGATAACTGTGAGCCTCCACATGAATGCTGGAAACCAAACTTGGGTGTTCTTCAAGAGAAGCAATTGTTCCTGATCACAAAGTCATCTCTCCAGCCCTTTTTACTTTATTTTTACCTTTTAAGCATTGTTTTTTATATGTGAGTGTTTTGCCTGTATGCCTATCTGTATACCATGTGCATACCTGGTTTCCTTGGAGGCCAGGAGAGGGGGTCAGACTCCCTAGAACTGGAGTTACAGAGGGTTGTGAGGTACCATGCAGGTGCTGGAAACCAAACTAGGGTCCTCTGGAAGAGAAGCCAGTCCTCTTAACCACTAAGCCACCTCTCTATCTTCAAGTTTAAGATAGCTCAGTGGTAGAGTGCTTGCTTAGCATGTGTGAGATCCTAGGTTTGATTCCACAGTGTGTGTGTGTGTGTGAGAGAGAGACAGAGAGAGAGAGAGAGAATTCATTTAAAACATACAGATGAGGGGCTGGAGAGATGGCTCAGTGGTTAAGAGCACTGACTGCTCTTCCAAAAGGACCTGGGTTCAAAACCCAGCACCCACAAGGCAGTTCAAAGCTGTCTGTAATTGCCAGTCATGGTGGCACACACCTTTAATCCCAGTACTTGGGAGGCAGAGGCAGGTGGATCTCTGTGAGTTCAAGGCCAGCCTGGTCTACAGAGTGAATTCCAGCACAGTCAAGGTTACACAAAGAAACCCACTCTGTCTTGAAAAACCAACCAACCAACCAAGCAAACAAACAAAAAACCATATAGATGAGAGGCAATGAAATTTCTCTTTTCAAAGGACAATTTGTTTGTATTGAGCAGGCCTTTTGTAGGTAGCTTTTAAACTTAAATCCTTCCAAATCTTATGTGTCTGTCTCTGCATTCTAAGTATTGGGATCAAAGACCAATGGTTCCCATCTGAAGGGATTAAAGATGTGCTCCACCACCCCTGGATCGAAGTTTTTCTCTATTTAGAGCCTGTTTTGTATCAGGCTGAACTTGAGCTCTGAGATCTGCCTGTTTCTGTCTCTAGTGTGTTGGGATTAAGGGTGTATTCTTCTTGAATGATGGGATTAAGGGTGTGCACCATCACCACCTTGTTCCTTGTAACTCTAGAATTTATAAGACAACTAACGCTATAGTGCTCCTCCCATCTCTGCTGAAGTTAAAGGCATGGGCTAACACCACGCATTTCATGTATTTTACTTTAGCTCTAAACAAATTGTCCTTTGAGATCTCAAAATATATGCACTAAAGGTTTGTTTAGCTCCAAAATATCAAAATAATTTCTTCTTTAATCCAGATTGAAAGATAATACTTTGTATATTGTCAAAAAAACAAATTTGCTTCAGGAGAAATATTACCTCCCCCCCCCCCAAAAAAAAAAAACAGGTAATTGTCCCAGAGTTAGGATTAGGGCAGGGCTCTGTTCTTATCTTTCCAGGAGAATCAAAGCATCCATTCAAGGAATCCAGGGACAACTGAACAACGGAAACAGCAGAAAACAAATCAGACACCAAAGAAGACCAGTGGCCCAGATGATCCAGCCTTGCAGACTTCCTCAATAGCTGATTCCCTCAAAAGTCTACAACCACAACATTTCAAAATCGCTAAAATCGTTCAGCTCCACAGACTGCCCTAGCCAGAACTTCATTCAGTAAAGCCCTGAAGATCAGCTTCTGTCTACAAACTTCTTAGGACATTTAAACAGCTGAGCACAAAAGGACTGAACATCAAATGATTCTATCAATATTTTTAACCATTTTTCCATTCTTATTTGGGCCCCAAACAGGTTTACTACGTCCCAAATCATCAGGAAGTCATTTTAAGAGAGCGACATCCCATGCCCAGAAGGTGGGGAGGGTGTTCCCCACCCCTTTTTTGGTTATTTGATGGATAACAGAAAATTTTGTTATTTAGGGGAAGAGACTACAAGCTGTTAAATGGTCTTGTTAAATGGATTTTGGAGGTTAGACCCAGGGACTTCTCTCTTTTCTCTCTGTATCCTTCTTTCTCTCCTATGTAAGAGTGAACAGACGAGAAAAAATGGGACATAGACATAGTAGAGGAAAGATCAAGAAAAAAGGACAGACTATTGAATAAGCCCTTATACATTTGTATATTGATACAAAATTAGTATTATATTTGGCTAAAGTGGTATTGATCATTGTATATTAATGCAAAATTAAGATTGTATTGGACTACATCGGTACTGATCTTTGTATATTGATACAAAAGTAAGATTATATTTGGCCACAATGGTATTGACCCTTGTATATTGATGCAAAATTAAGATTATATTGGGCTACATAGGTATTGATCTTTGTATATTGATACAAAATTAAGATTATATTTGGCCACATTGGTATTGATCTTTGTATATTGATACAAAATTAAGGGTAACACTTCTTAAAGGTATTGTATCTAGTAATGCTTAAAAATGAAATGTGAAGCTTTGCCCTCTTGATACAAACCGTCTTAAATTGTTTAGGATAATTAAGAAATGGAAACTCATAGTCATGCAAGCCTGTCATTGTGTTAGCTACTATGACAGTCTATCACAGATATTCTCTAAGCTACTCAGAAATCAAGTTGTTAAAAGACAAGCAACACTTGCTTATCTAAATATAAGAGATAGATAGGGTGTCTTCAAAAACCACAAGAGATCTGCAGAATATGGCATTCAAAGATGTTTTCTTAAATTAAAAATTTTTTTGATATCGAGACATGCCAGCTCCTGACAGCACCCCCTATTCTACTCCAAGTAGAAGATGAGCATTGAAGAATCTCCAGTGTGAGATGGTTGAATTAGTGGCAAGCCTATCTCTTGGCAAGAAAAACCCCTTGCTTCAAATGTAGACAGATTGCTGTCCAAAAAGGACAAAACTTGGAAGCAGGTAAGTCGACATCCTAGCTCTGCCAAGACAGGGTAGGTAAGTCCTTCATAATTCCTGCTCTACAATCAATATCTGTCATAGAAATGGGACCAAACGGCTGAAGATTGATGCTGTAATGTATGGAGAGAAAATGGGAACTGTCCAGGCAGCCACTGATATGTCATTTCTTAGTTTTGGAAGATGCAGGCCCTGCACTTCCTATATAATCATATATATTTATCCCTCTCAGGTCTCTGAGGTGGTTGAAGAATAGGCAGCTAGAGTCTCATAGTTAAATTTTGAGTTGTTTAGGAATCAAGAGGGTGGTCTGGATCTAAGAAGATGTTTTTAAAATTGTGATGCAAATTAGTATGAAAGCTGAGTCAGATATAGAACTTTAAACTTATGGAGATGGTTAGATAGTAGAATGTTAAAGTCAGGTGCCAAATACATATGGACTGGACATTGGGAATGTATGCTAAGCCATATAACTCTCAGAATTGCGGCGTATTTATTTCTGTTGTTTTGTATTGTTTTTATTGTTATAAGAGAAAGAACCATTTGTTGGACTGAAAGGGGGAGCTGTTTGGGGGAAGAGGGTGGAAGGGTGGGATAGGAGGGGAGAGTAGGGAAGGGATTGTGACTGAGATGTAACTTGAAGAAATAAAAAATAAATTAAAAAAAAGAAATTTCTCTTTTCTAGCATGGGGTTGAGTCCTTTTTTAGATCATCTTTTTTTCTTTTTCCTTTGTTTTGTTTTGTTTTTGTTTTTTGAGACAGAGTCTCACTATGTAGCCTTGGCTGTACTGGATTGCATTATGTAGATCACGCTGGCCTTGAACTCACAGAGATCCTCCTGCCTCTGTCTCCTCAGAGCTGGAATCAAAGGTATGCACCACTATATACAGCTATATAATCTTTTTAAAATAGGCTTTCTGTGAGCACGTGTGAGCACAGAAGCTGACCTGGAGGAAGAGTGAGATTGAAACATGTCCAAAAACCCTGAAAATTTTCATCTCAAGACCAGCAGGAGTAAGGCTAGCTTCCTTACTTCCCTGCATACCCCTGTGTATGAACCCACCTCTGCCACCTCTGAGGTAGAGTCACATAGTCTTTGGCCAAATTACAGGTTTAGCTTCTTCTCTCCCCATTAGAACCCATCCAGCAAGCAACTGGAATTCTTCTTCATGTAAATGAAGCATTCCCGGCACCCCAACCTCAGCTAATAACGTACAGTCACCCTGAAAACTCCTACCTACTCCCCCAGGTTTATGTAGCCAGTGTTCACCCAAATAAAGAAGAATTGTTTCACTGAATATGAACTCTCTTGGATAACACCCTGCTGACCCACTTGTTCTGCTTCAGCTTCATCTTCTTCAGCCCAGTGTGCAATGGTGCCTGGACACCCCAAAGGAAGAAGTAGAATAAAGAAGGACACCTTTCCCAGGACCCTAAAGCAGAAGTCTTAATGATATTTCTGATAGTATACAGGAATACTGACACTCAGGGCTAGAAATGTAAAACTCATTAAAAAAGAAAAGAAAACAAACAAACAAACAAAATACTCACCAGTGAACATGCCATCACAGCTCAGCTCAGGCGAAACCTGCCACTAAGAAGCCAGTAGACTGCTCTGTTGAGAAAGGTGTGGCTTTCTTCTTGAACAATCTGAAATGTTCCATCAAATTATTCTGTTTTTAAGAAAAGTAGATCTTAGCTAAAATTTTAACAGCACAGGAAAGCTTTGTGTTTTCTACGTTCCTACAAAAAAAAAAAAAAGAGTGGTGGAAATATTGCAGGTTTTAGGGTTTACTTGGATGAAGGGAGCAAAGTTAGGGGTTCCAGGACAGAACAGTTGCTGCCACTTTCAATTAATTAAGTAGACTGGGTGTCATGACAGAGCTGAGAAACTGTGAGGTATATTCACAACCAAAAATTCAACTTTTAGGTGGGAAATTGAGGAGATTGGTGAAAAGCATGTGTTCAGGAGGGCACTGTGATTTCCAGGGATGGCCACTGCGCTCTACAAGTGAGCCACAGGAAGCAAGGAAACAAGCTAACCTGCCAAATGGTTCCTTCAGAGAAACGGGGCCAAACGACTGAAGATCGGTGCTGTAATGTATGGAGAGAAAATGGGAACTGTCCAGGCAGCCACTGGTATATCATTTCTTGGTTTTGGAAGCTGCGGGCCCTGCACTTCCTATAAAATCAGATATATTTATCCCTCTCAGGTCTCTGAGGTGGTTGAAGAATAGATAGCTAGAGTCTCATAATTAAATTTTGAGTTGTTTAGGAGTCAAGAGAGTGTTATAGATCTAAGAAGGTGCTTTTAAAATTGTGTTGCAAGTTAGTATGAATGTTGAGTTAGATATAGAACTTTAAACTCATGGAGATGGTTAGATAGTAGAATGTTAAAGTCAGGTACCAAATACATATTGACTGGTCATTGGGAATGTACGCTAAGCCATATAACCCTCATAACTGTGGCCTAATTACCTCTGTTGTTTTGTATTGTATCTATTATTATAAGAGAAAGAGCCATTTGTTGGACTGAAAGGGGAACTGTTGGGGGAAATAAGATACACCTTAAACTTTAAAAAAAAAAAAAAGGGAAGAGGATGGGGGTTGAAGGTGGGAGGGTGGGACTGGAGGGGGGAGTAGGGAGGTGAATGCGATTGAGATGTAGCTTGAAGAAATAAAAAATAAATTATTAAAAAAATAAAAAAGTTATGATAAAAAAAAAGAGAGAGAGAGACATGACCCTCATCCCTTCCACCTCTGGAAATGTTCTGTCGCTTAGAAGTGTTTAGTGTTTTCAGTAAGAATCTCTCCATGAAGAAGAAAAAGCAATTGTTTTCAATCCTTCCCAAGCAAGAAGATTTTATTGTGCTTTTATTACTATACTTTACACTGAAAAAAAAAAACTTTCTTCTTTTTTTTTTTTGTTTGCTTTTTTGTTTTGTTTTGTTTTTTGACAGGGTTTCTCTGTGTATGCCTGACTGTTCTGGACTCACTTTGTAGACCAGGTTAGCCTTGAATTCACAGAGATCTGCCTGTCTTTGCCTCCTGAGTACAAAAAAAAACAACTTTTTTTTCTTTAGATGCAGATTGTGTTTTAATTATAAAGTAATAATATTGAATGTACAATTTGCTTTTTTCAGAATCCCCTCTTTGGCACTCATTGAATAGGACAGAGGATAAGCACTTTTCTGTCTTTCAAGCCTGACATTACCATAGGATCTAAAATTTTAGATGAAGGCAACAGTGTCCTGTTCCAGCACAATTCATCTACCAGTTCTTTCATAGATTCAGCTTAACAGACGGTCGAAAACCCTGGAAAGGTTAATGTTTCCTGAGGGAGCTGAGCTCCCCAACCCAAGCAGTTGCCTGGAGAGGGTGGCTTTAGGGAAAACACCATTGTAGTGGATTCCAGGCATCTGTGGAGGGAAGCTGGAGAGTCTCCCAAAAGTGCTGGGTAGGTTGTCTCTTTCCTCTGTGGTGTGTGTGGAATGCCATGAAGAATGAATGAGATAAAATGTGTTAAGTTTTTGCATTTGTCCCTGGAGGCTCCACAATGGCGTTGGAATGAAGAGCACTGGTTGACCTGGGCTGCTAAGTCACAATAAGCAGCTTGTGTTGCTGCATGGGACTCACTAAGTTAGACTGCAGCATGAGAGGACCACTGTGGGAGCCATGAGCTGTGAGCTGTGGAACAGCCATGTTTGACCACAGGATGACGTTTTGTTCCCATGTGAAAGGCCTGTATGTTTGCACTTTGTTTGCTTACTTGACATTTCCTTTAAGGAGGGGGATGTTGTCATGTCCTTGTGGTCCACAGTGTCCTGCCAGGGGAGGTGGCCTTGAGGCACTGGGTGAGAGGGTTGTTTCTCATTGTGTGTTTCTTGTTTTCATTCTTCAGCAATTGTATAATTATGGTCTGGTAAAATAAATGGCACCTCAGTCTTCTCTGAGTTCTCTGTATCTGAATTGACTTTTTCTCTTTGTTAATCCCCACTCCCTGTCTCCAACTTCCCAGGTTGATGTCCAGCAGGCCTGGACAGACCACCATCTCTGCTACCATGTTTTTGTTTTGCTTCTGACCACAGCACTTATGAAGTAGCAGAAAACATTACCATGTGGTGGATCATCAGATAGATAAAGGTGCTCCCCACCAAGAATGACAATCGACCGAGTTAGAGCTCCAGCATGCACCCTACCACATACATAATAATAAATAAAATAATAAAACAAATAAAAAATTTACATGTAAAGATATTTTTAGATCTTCTCAGAGACTGGTAAATATAATCTACATCATAAATTCAAAAATCAACTACAGATTCTCATAATTCTTGCATGTCTTACTTTACATACATACAAAATAATGCATTTTTGAAAAGTCTAAAGAAAACCACACTATGTTAAACCAAATGCCGTTCTGCAAATGATTTAGTTTTTAAGGTAATCTGTGCCTATGTGACATTGTATCCTGGCATATCCTGACTTCAAAATATTGAAAATCCGGGCAACCATCAGAAAAATAAAGCCTCATGATAAAATATCAGCATCAAAACATTAAATGTGATTTCTTGACACTAGAAAATTGTCACAGTATCAGGTGGGGGAATGGGAAGAATAATGTGCCATGTGTATTCGTATTTGCAGAGGAAAGTTATGGAAGAAGTACACTAAAGTGTTAAATGTGGATCCCCTTTTGAGAATGAACATGGAGTGGTGTGAGGGTTGGATTTGTTAGAAAAGATTTTTACTGCCAAAGGGAGTAAGGATAGAAGCATAAGGAGAGATACATGTGAACTAATGGTTCAGATCTTATTAGACTTCAGCATTCTCTACGGAAAGCTCAGTTCTGGGGTGGTGAAGATACTTCCCCAAACAAGGAGCAGCAGGGATTGGAGACCAGGCTTCAGACAGTCTACATTTGGACATGGTAGGGAAACCAGAAAAGGCAGTATCCTGCTTCCTTCTTTCTATAAGGGGAGTGTCCTCTCTAGAATTAGCACTCACATATAGAAAAAACACATCAGCTTTTCTTCCTCCTTGAAGACAATATTACTTTCTTGCAGTTTACTGTATTCCTTGAAATTTTATACAATATTTATCACCTGAATATTAAGAAATAAAAAAGAGGGATATGGTTGGTTCCCAGCTTTTTAAAATCACTGCAATCCTTCCAGCTCACAGAGTCCTAATTTTAAAAAGATACAAAATATAAGGATTGCACTGAGGTTTTAGAAATGGGTCATTAAGGATGAACTTTTCTTTCTGTTTCTATATATGCAACTGTATATTTTTATAAATATGCTTTACTTTCAAAAATAAAATATAAGTTATTAGAAAAAAATTAAACATTGGCTGGAGAGATGGCTCAACAGTTAAGATCACTGGTTGCTCTTCCAAAGGACCTGGGTTCAAATCCTAGCACTCCTGTGATGGTTCAAAACTGTATGTAATGGCCAAGTGTGGCTGCACGCCTTTAATCCCAGCACTCAGGAGGCAGAAGCAGGCAGATCCGTGTGAGTTCAAGGTCAGCCTGGTCTACAGAGTAAGTTCCAGGACAGCCAAGGCTACACAGAGAAATCCCATCTCAAAAAAACAAAAGCAAACAAACAAGCAAAAATTAAATGTTTTGGAATCCAATTGTTGTAAAAGTGACTGTTGGGAGAAATAGAAAAGGGCACAGACTTTTTCAAGAGATCTAAGTAAGCAACTTTGTTAGTGTACATTCTCTTGTGCCATTTTAAAAAAATATTTAAATGATAAGTCAGAATGACTAACCAATTAAAAAAATGACTCTGTGAGTTGCAAGGAGTGGATGTGGGAGGAGACAGGGGAATGAGAATAATTAAAATACATTGTGTATACACACAAAAGTCTCAAAATTAATAAAAATATCATTTTAAAAACAAAACTAGCATTGTGATAGCTGGTCGTAATTGATGAGAATCATGACATTAGCAAAGCTTCCTTCTAAACTGGTCTGTGAGGTCTTTTCCAGAGATGATTGACAAAAGGGGGAAGCGCCACTCTGAATATGATAGCACCATCATCCCATAGGCTGCGGGCCCAGGAGGAATAAAACATAGGGACAGCTAATAGCACAGGTGTACTGTGCCTGCTGACCAGCTCTCATAGGGAGCAGTTTTGCCTCTACCAGGATGTGCTTCCTTTCATAGGTCCAAAAACAGTGGAGCTAGTCAATCATAGATGGCAACCTCTGAGACTCAGTACCCTTCTTTTCTTTAAACCACCTCTCTCAGGTGTTACAACGAAAAACCACCACAGCCTCCTGCCACTGCTGACGACGTTCTTGATCTATGCTGAGATCAAGACAGATTATCCAGATTAATCCTATGATGATGTGCTGTCATCTTAACTCATTATCTTCACGCGTGAAGAGAACCAGACATGTAGACATCAGGGCTACTTCTCAAGGTCTGTTCAGATCACCTACACTAAGAATCATCTGAGACCCTGGTTAAAAATTTATGTTCTGGGGGGAAGGAAGATGGCAGCGACCTACACTGATGCATTTTGAACGCTGGGAAAAAAGAGCCATAAAAAACACAGAGTTATTGGGCACTGTGCAAAAACCGGAGGAGCTAGACCCTCCCAGGAACACTCACAGCTCCCAAGGGACTGTTAAAAGTCCCAGGGTAAGGCTCTCTCCCCATTTCTTGCAGACACGGAAGCCACTAAACCCGGGATTCGGGAACTCCCATTTGGAGAGGCGCCTGGTAAGATTGTCCCCAACTCACAGCAGGCAGAATCAGAGGCTACTTGGCGATAGTTCACTAGCCTATTGGACTCCCCACACCTCAGGTAGAACTTATACCCACTTAAAAAATTTTGCGAGATAGTGGAAGTCTTAGCAAGGAACAAACAGGGGGCTCAGCGGGTGATCCACAGCCGCTGGTGAAGCGGAGGGCGGGAGGTTCCGACAGAGCGCGGGAAACTGGGAACACAAAGGCAGGAGGGAGGGGCTGAATCCCGCGCACTTACGGCAGCGCAGCTGGGGTGGGAGCCCGGCTGGCAGGGCCAAATCCCCGCAAACCCATGGCAGGATAACTGGGGAGAGAGTCAGGCATGGCCTGGGCCAGGGATCCTCGCACCCACGGCTGAGCTGCTGGGGCGAGATGTCCACTCAGGCGGCCGGGGGATCCGGCGCACTGTGCACCCACGGCCGAGCAGCCAGGGAGGGAGACCCGCAGCTACGCAGACAGGGAGGGAATCAGGCTCAGGGGCCAGGCCTGTGGCGAGAAGCCTAGTGAGAAACAAGAAATCGGGACCATAGCTGTATTCTGGAAAATCCAGACATATTACTGTGGAGCCAGACCCTGTCAGCCTCTGTGATGACAAACAAAGCCCACAGAATCTGTGCCTGGGCAAACAGGTCCATACCATCAGAATGATTACAGGCTGATAACTCAGAGTGCCACATAGAGAAGTCTGAATTGGGAGCAGTGAAACAATTCCGGTCCATTACTCACAACCTGGGAATAGGCTGCACCAGCTCACAGTGCCTCAGACGATTAAAACCACAGTGACCCTGAAATCTCCCTGTAAGCAATGACAGATAGCCAAGTAATTCGTCCCCTGCACCAAAGCATCCACTGTGGATCCAAGCAGAGAAAACGACAAGAACAGACAGCTAAACGCATCCAATGGCCAAAGGTCAAAAAGAAAAATAGAAATCAAGGAAATATGACTCCAACAAAGCAGAATTATTGTAGCTCATCCAATTCGGATGACCTCACACCAACAGAAACACATGAAAACGTTGACAATTCTGCATTATGGAAAGTGATAGAGTCTCTGCAAGAAGAACTTAAATCTATGAAGGAACTCAAAGAAGCCACAATTCTACAACTCAAAACAAGGAACAACACCATTAAAGAGCTCCAAGCCAAGGTGACAGAGCTTGAACAGGAAAAGGAAAAAGCCATGAAAGATTTTCATACAAAAACAAGCAAGCTGGAGAAGGAAATGTACAAAACGAACAAAACCATACAAGACATGAAAATAGAAATAGAAACAATAAAGAAAACACAGTCAGAGTTAAAAGAGGAAGTGGAGAACCAAGGGAAGAGAACAGGAACTATGGATGTGAGTATCAACAATAGGATGCAAGAGATGGAAGACAGGATCTCAGGCATGGAAGATTCAGTGGAAGAAATCAGTACAACATCCAAAGAAAATGAGAAGGCTAAAAAATCTCTCACCCACAACATCCAAGAAATCAAGGACTCAATGAAAAGATGGAACCTAAGAATTATAGGTATAGAGGAAAGAGAGGACTCCTGACTCCAAGGCCCAGGAAATATCTTCAACAAAATCATAGAGGAAAACTTCCCAAACCTGAAAAAAGAGATGCCAATAAAAATCCAAGAGGCTTACAGAACACCAAACAGATTAGACCAGAAAAGAAACTCCTCTCGCCACATAATAATTGAAACTCCAAATGTACAGAACAAAGAAAGAATATTAAAAGCTGTAAGAGAAAAAGGTCAAGTCACATACAATGGCAGACCCATCAGAATTACACCTGACTTCTCCTCAGAAACTTTAAAAGCTAGAAGGGACTGGTCAGATATACTACAAGTCCTGAGAGATCATAGGTGCCCAGCCAGACTACTTTATCCAGCAAAACTCTCTATCAACATAGATGGAGAAAACAAGATATTCCATGACAAAATCAAATTTAAACAATATCTACCCACAAACCCAGCCCTACAGAAAATCCTACAAGGAAAATCCCAACCCAGAGAAGAAAACTCCACACAAGAAAACAAAGGGAATAGAAAACCCCTCAGCAACTAAACCAAAAGAGACCCAGGAATACCACCTATACCAAACTAATGGGAAATAACAACCCCAGGTCACTAATATCCATGAACATCAATGGACTCAACTCCCCAATAAAAAGACATAGGTTACAGAGTGGATCCGCAAGCAAGATCCTTCCTTATGCTGTATACAAGAGACACATCTAACTACGAAAGATAGACACTGCCTCAGAGTAAAGGGCTGGGAAAAGGTTTGCCAAGCAAATGGACCCAGGAAGCAAGCTGGAGTAGCCATCCTAATATCAAACAAAACAGATTTCCAACTGAAGTTAATGAAGAAAGACAAAGAAGGGCACTATATACTCATTAAAGGGAATATTCATCAAGAGGAAATCTCAATACTGAACATCTATGCCCCAAATACAAAGGCACCTACTTTCGTAAAAGAAACGCTTCTAAAACTTAAAGCGCACGTCGATCACAACACATTAGTAGTGGGAGACTTCAACACCCCACTCACAACAATGGACAGATCATCAAGACAGAAGACAAACAGAGAAATATTGAGTCTAACAGAGCTCATGAAACAAATGGACCTAACAGATATCTACAGAACGTTTCACCCAAACACAAAGGAATACACCTTTTTCTCAGCACCCCACGGAACCTTCTCCAAAATCGACCACATAGTTGGTCACAAAGATAGTCTCAATAGATACAAGAAAATTGAAATAACACCTTGTATCTTATCAGACCACCACGGAATATAGCTGGTCTTCAACAGCAAAAGAATCAACAGAAAGCCTACACACACATGGAAATTGAACAACTCTTTACTAGAGGACCACTGGGTCAGGGAAGAAATAAAGAAGGAAATCAAAGACTTCTTGAAATCCAACGACAATGAAGACACAACATACCCAAACCTATGGGATACATTGAAAGCTGTGCTACGAGGAAAGTTCATAGCACTAAGTGCTTTCAAAAAGAAAATTGTAACATCTCATATTAGCAAATTAACAGCTAAACTGGGTGATTTGGAAAAAAAAGAAACAAACACTCCCAAGAAGAGCAGAAGGCAGGAAATCATCAAACTTAGGGCTGAAATCAACAACTTAGAATCAAAAAGAACTATACAAAGAATCAATGAAACCAAGAGTTGGTTCTTTGAGAAAATCAACAAAATAGACAGACCCCTAGCCAAATTAACTAAAAGGAAAAAGGTAAGAACCCAAATCAACAAAATCAGAAATGAAAAGGGAGAAATAACAACAGACATTGAGGAGATCCAGAAAATATTCGGGCATTACTTTAAAAATCTATATTCCACTAAATTTGAAAACCTAAGCGAAATGGACAATTTCCTCGATAAATTCCACCTACCAAAACTAAATCAAAATCAGATTAATAGCTTAAACAGCCCAATAACACCCAAGGAAATAGAAACAGTCATTAATAATCTCCCAACCAAAAAAAGCCCAGGGCCAGATGGCTTTAGCATGGAATTCTACAGGACCTTCAAAGAGGAACTAACACCATTACTTTTCAAACTCTTCCACCACATAGAAACAGAAAGAACACTGCCAAACTCATTCTATGAGGCCCCTGTCATTCTGATTCCTAAACCACACAAAGACCCAACAAAGAAAGAGAACTTCAGACCAATCTCCCTCATGAACATAGATGCAAAAATACTTAATAAAATACTAGCAAACCGAATTCAAGAACACATCAAAAGTATCATACACCATGATCAAGTAGGCTTCATCCCTGGAATGCAGGGATGGTTCAATATACGAAAGTCTATCAATGTAATTCACCACATAAACAAGATGAAAGAAAAAAACCACATGATAATCTCGCTAGATGCAGAAAAAGCATTTGACAAAATCCAACACCCCTTCATGCTAAAAGTTCTGGAGAGAACGGGCATACAAGGACCATACCTAGAAATAATAAAGGCAATATACAGCAAGCCAGTAGCCAACATCAAATTAAATGGAGAGAAGCTTGAAGCATTTCCTCTAAACTCAGGGACAAGACAAGGATGTCCACTTTCACCATATCTCTTCAATATAGTACTTGAAGTCCTTGCTAGAGCAATAAGACAACTAAAGGAGATCAAAGGGATAAAAATTGGAAATGAAGAAGTCAAATTATCCCTATTCGCAGATGATATGTTAGTATACATAAGCGACCCCAAAAACTCCACCAAAGAACTCTTACAGCTGATAAACAACTTCAGCAAGGTGGCTGGATACAAAATTAACTCAAAAAAATCAGAAGCCCTTCTT
>CAJQZJ010001694.1:10238653-10253844 GCA_907164525.1 Lophiomys imhausi | reverse complement strand
GGAAACCTCAGCAGAGAGCAGAATCAGGCACCAAGGAGGACGAGTGACCCAGTTGACTCTGCCTGGCAGACTTCCTCAATAGCTGTCTCCATCGGGGGCCTGCAACCACCACGGCAATCCAATGTCACTGGGACCGTTCAGCTCTACACCATGCCCCGGCAGGAACCTAAGTGAAGCCTGCAAGATCAGCTTCTCCCTACAAACCCCTTAGGTCATCTAAACAGCTGAGAACAGAAGGACTGAACATAAAAGGAGTGTACTAACATTTTTAACCATTTTTTCCATTTGGGTTCGAGCCCCAAACAGGTCTACTACGACCCAAATCAGCAGGAAGCCACTTTAAGAGAGCGACGTCCCATGCCCAGAGGGTGGGGAAGGTGTTTCTCCGCCCTTCCTTTTGGTTATTTGAAGGCTAACTGAAAACTCCAATATTTAGGGGAAGAGATTACAAGGTGATAAATGGTCCTGTTTAATGGGTTTTGGAGGTTAGCCCCAGGGAATTCCTACTTTTCCTTTTCTGTATCCTTCTTCCTCTCCTATGTAGGAGTGCATGGGCTTGAGAAAAATGAGATATAGACATAGCACAGGAAGGTCCAAGAAGAAGGGGCAGATTATTGAATATGCCCTTATACCTTTGTATATTGATACAAAATTAGTAATTTATTTGGCTAAAGTGGTATTGACCATTGTTTATTGTGCAAAAATAAGATTGTGTTGGATTACATCAGTATTGATCTTTGTATATTGATACAAAATTAAGATTATAGTTGGCCACAATGGTATTGACCCTTGTATATGGACATAATATTAAGATTGTATTGGGCTACATAAGCATTGATCTTTGTATATTGATACATAATTAAGAGTATATTTAACCACAATTGAATAGATCTTTGTATATTGATACAAAATTAAAGGTAACGCTTCCTAATGGTATCATACCTAGAGATACTTAAAAATAAAATGTGAACTCTGGCCTCTTGATACCAACCGTCTAAAACAGTCTAGGATAGTTAAGTAAAACAAACTCCTAATCATGCAAACATGTCACTTTGTTAGCTACTATGACAGTCTATCACAGATATTCTCTAAAATACCCAGTAATCAAGTTGCTAAGAGACAAGCAACATTTGCTTATCTAAATACAAGAGATGGATAGGGCATCTTCAAAACCCCAAGAGATCTGCAGAATATGGCATTCAAAGATGTTATCTTAAATTAAGATTTTTTTTGATATCGAGACATATCAGCGCCTGACAGCACCCCCTATTCTACTCCAAGTAGAAGATAAGCATCGAAGAACCTCCACTGTAAGATGGTTGAATTAGTGGCAAGCCTTTCTCTTGGCATGAAAACACCCCTTGCACCAACTGCAGACAGACTGCTGTCCAAAAAGGACAAAACTTGGTAGCAGGGAAGTCGACAGCCTAACTCTGCCAAAACAGGGTAGGTAAGTCCTTCATAATCCCGGCTCTACAACAAATGTCTGTCAGCGAAACAGGACCCAAAGGCTGAAGACTGATGCAGGAATATATGGAGAGAAAATGGGAACTGTCCAGGCAGTCATTGGTATGTCCTTACTTAGTTTTGGAAGCTGCAGGCCCTGCACTTCCTATATAAGCAGATATATTTATCCCTCTCAGGTCTCTGAGGTGGTTGAAGAATAGACAGCTAGAGTCTCATAGTTAAATTTTGAGTTGTTTAGGAATCAAGAGTGTGTTATAGATCTAAGAAGATACTCTTAAAAGTGTGTTGCAAGTTAGTATGAATGTTGAGTCAGATATAGACCTTTAAACTCATGGAGATGGTTAGATAGTAAAATGTTAAAGTCAGGGGCCAAATATGTATAAACTGGACATTGGGAAGGTATACTGGGCCATTTAACTCTCATAAATGTGGCATACTTATATCTGTTGTTTTGTATAATACTTACTGTTATAAGAGAAGGAACCATCTGTTGGACTGAAAGGGGAAACTTCTGGGGGGAAGAGGGTGGAAGGGCGGGATAGGAAGGGGGAATAGGGAGGGGTTTGTGACTGAAATGTAACTTGAAGAAAAAAAATAAAGTATTTATATAAAAAAAATTTATGTTCTGGTCTCCCAACAATTAGATATTCTAATGCAGAGGCTTGAGGTAGGAATTTGGGTTTTCCTTTTTAAAAACCATGAGCATGAGACAAAAATGATATATGTGTATAAAATGTCATGACAAACCTTAGTATATTATGCACTAATAACAATTTAAAAGGCATGCCCCTCTTCTACACATGCAAAGTGCTTCAGGTGATTCTGGTGTACAAGAAAGGCTGAGAATCATTTGTGAGTGTTCATTTTTAACATAAATTTTATACATGATTTTAATCTGAAATAAAATGGCCCATGAATCCACTCTTGGCATAAAAATGAAAATGTGCAGTAGGTGACTCATGCAAAGCAGAAAGAAGTAAAGGTTAACTGACTTGCCACACACCCCATTACCAACACACACTTGTGCGCATACACACATTAAAAACTCCCCTGATCCTGAATGGTTGCCATTAACTTCCCTGTTGTCTCTCAAAGACTGTTATCATTTATATGTCTATACTTCATACGTTTCACAGAAAACACGTTTACTACTATGCTTTTCTTTTCAAACAAAAACATAACTCAGTATCTCTCTACATGGAAAATATAAGGTTCTGTCTCATTCTGCTATACATGTATACAGTAATTGGTTAAAGGTAAGCACTGGAGCCTACTTACTACCTTCCATTTTCTGTTGTCATAAACAGTATTGCCATGGATATTCATGTCTGTGCTTTCTTTCAAAGTCTGAGCCAGCTACTAAGATTATTCAGGTCGAGATATCTACATTCTTTTCTGATAGTCTGAGTTCTCTAAGTTTACTTCTACAATAATGGAAGGAGAAATTTGGAGAAGGACAGTTCACATTCAACAGGCTCATTACTATGTTCTTTGAATTAACTGTAGAAAAACAAAGTCTTGGGGGCTGGAGAGATGGCTCAAAAGTTAAGAGCACTGACTGCTCTTCCAGAGGTCTTGAGTTCAATTCCCAGCAACTTCATGGTGGCTCACAACCATCTAAAATAGATCTGGTGCCCTCTTCTGGCATGCAGGTGTACATGCAAACAGAACACTGTATATATAATAAAATAAATCTTAAAAAAAAAGTATTAAAAAAAAAGAAAAACAAAGTCTTATCACTTATGAACTTAGAATCTCAGATGGAGGAGAGAGAAATAAAATGGAATGAGGTGAATAAAACAAAGCAGAACAGCCAGCTGGTGGTGGCACACGCCTTTAATCCCAGAACTTGGGAGGCAGGGGCAGGCAGATCTCTGGAATCTTTGTGAGTTTGAGGCAGCCAGGTCTACAAAGAGAGTTCTAGGACAGCCAGGGTTACACACAGAGAAACCCTGTCTTGGAAAACAAACAAACAAAATGAAGCAGAACAAATTTAGTAAAACTCTAGGAAAGCAGAATTAGAAATCCCACTTAGTACCACCATCTCAACAAAACAGGGGATTGAAGCAGATGGTGAATGGAGTATACATTTCACAACTTCTTAGTGTACAGTTAGTTCAAGTACTCATTCACTAAACTGTTGCTAGGTACTGAGTCATATGTGAGGATCTAAGGAAGACATAGCTCTTACCCTCGTTGAGCTTACTATCCATGGACCTGTAGGCATAAAAAAATCATCTTTCTTTCTTTCTTTCCTTATTTTCTTTCTTTCTTTTTTTTTTTTTTTTGTCAAGATTGGGTTTCTTTGTGTAACAGTACTGGCTATCCTGGACTCATTTTGTAGACGAGGCTGGCCTCAAACTCTTAGAGATCCACTTACCTCTGTCTCCCAAGTGCTGGGATTAAAGGTGGGCGCCACTATGCCTGGCTTCAACTTCTTTAAAAAAGTAAAAATAGGAGAATTATATGAAAAACTCTAGGGTGTTAAAAAAAATCTAAGATTAGAAGTATGCATGCTAAATTGCTAAGGAATAGAAAAACACTATGGGTTAGAAGTCAGTGTGAGAGCATTTATCTACTGTGCATGGGGCCCTGGATCTGATCCCTAGCTCTGCAACAAATTAGGTTGCATAAGATTTGCATGCAACTAGTGAGGTCTAAGTGGAGGGTCTATCGAGCCCTCACTTGTTCATTTTAAAAGAAAGAAACCAATGCTTGGCTATATGACTTCAGTAAAGAGTGCATTGGGAACCAGGGGAACAAGAGGAGATGGGATTGCACAGGAGAGGATGCTAGACACCAGAATGCAGGGCTGAGTCCTGAGATGTTGTCCAGTGAATAGTCCGGAGATGCCCACAGTTTGGAATGGGAATATATGCATTTCACATTCAAAGTTAGAAAACAACCTCTTGAGTCCCAAGGCCTTGCTGCACAGTAGGATGACCACAGCTAGCAATGCACCCTGTATGCTTCAGATGGCTAGAAGAGATGATGTTTTTAATATTCTCAGAACAAAAACATGATAATATTTAAGTTGAAAGGTGTACTGATTACCTTCATTTGATTGTTACACAATGTATAGATGTATTGAAATATCAAATTGTACCCCACAAATGCGTATTATTTTGTGTCAATTAAATTTTAAAAAACCTTGTGGAGGTCTGGGGGTATAATTTAGCCGGTAGAGTGCTTGCTTTGCATATACCGGGTCCTGGGTTCAATTCCCAGCACCTCCCTGCTTCCCCCATACCTTGTGAAGTTGAGTGGAATTGTCCTAGATGGCGACTCCCTGATGGGCCACTGCCATGGTGGTTGTAGACTAGAGATGAGAGGTAGAAACAGTAGGTCCTAGCAACTGATTCACAAAGAAGAAAGACAGAGGGAGAAACTGATACTGTTATCAAAATTACTGACAGGGGCAACTGGGGAATGGATATTTCCAGACACTCTTTCAAATATTCTCTACCACCACATTGATAAATGACTTTGGGATGGGCCACTTCTGAGGAATCTAGGACCTTGCATCATAAACACACAAGCTGCATTATTGCCCCAACACATTTTTTTCATACACACACACACACGTTCTCTCTGTCTCTCTGTCTCTCTGTCTCTCTGTCTCTGTCTCTCTCTCTCTCTCTCTCACACACACACACACACACACACACTCCCACACACAAGGAGAGAGGAAGGGATGAAGGACGGGAGGGAGAGAGAGAGAAAGATACAGAGGAGAAGACAGAGAGAGGAGGGAAGGGGAGAAAGAATATGAATTTTAGCATTCTCTTGACTATAAGTGTAACTACCCTCTTTTCATATGTGATTTAAAACTAAAATGCAATGTCTCAGTAATAAAATAAAAGAAAAATAAAAATAAAAAGAAAGAATTTAAGTTGCCTATTGAGCTGCATGTCTATAATCCTAGAGCTCTGATAGTGGAGTCATGAGGGTCAGAAATTTAAGGTCATCCTTGACTACACAGGGAATTCAAGATTAATAAATAAATAAATAAGGATGAAATATTTATATCCAACATGAATGTTCAGGTATGTCTACATAATGAAACAACCAGAAGTTTCTGACTATAGAAATCTCTGCTAGTGTCCACCAACAAGTGCAGTCAGCACCCTGCTGGAAGGCAATGCCACTTCCAAGGTAATTTTGAAAGAGAGTTCAGTTTGGCTGCATACCTATGTTTCAGCTTAGCTTTTTCTAAAAAAAAAAAGAAAATGTATTGTATTGACTATCTGTGTGTGTATGTGTGTGCATGCACATGTGTGTATCACAGTGCTTGTGTGGATGGAGGTCAGAGTGTCTTTGCAGGGTTCAGTACACCTCTCTCTCCACCTGGGTGGAAGGTGATGAAACAGGTTTGGTGGCAAGCACCTTTATCTGCTGGGGCATTTTGCTGGCTCTTAGCTTGACTCTTCAATGAAGGAGCAGAGTTTTGAAATACAGACAAAGGAGAAAGGAGAGATATTCTCAAAACAGAGGGGAGCACAAACAGGACATAGGAAAGGGAGAGACAATTAGAGTGACCTTGGTTTTTGACTGTGGCAGACTCTGGAGCTGGTGTGGGAAGCTGGAGTGGTGTGCTCTGGCTGGTGGACAGACCATTCTCAAACTTTACCAAAGATTTTGGATGCTAATCATTGCAGAGAAACATTTAACTTTCCTTTCATTCTATTCACATTAATCATTATGAGCAATCTTGTTTTCCCATAAACATTGAATAGGTCACCTTTAGGCTGGCCTTGTCCAAATTATCTCAAATTCCAAAGCAGTGACCAAAAAACTGAATGAGATTTTTATAAAATTGCATTGGAGAGAATTTTAAGGTAATGAATAGATATAAAAATAGTCTTTTATAAAAATATACTTCCTTTCATGTAATACTGGGATTGAAACAGTCAAATGTATCATTTAAATCACAGATGTTTTCTTTGTAAATTACAAAAATGTATTATCTAATAATATTTAGCAGTCAGAGGTTTGCTAATCATCATTGCTGTAAGAGAAATGATGCATTTAAGTAATATTCTTCAGATAAAAATTCCCTCCTTTTCTCCTTCTCTATTTTATTTTAGCACAAAGTGTCCCATTAGGTTTTCAAAGCCTTATCCATCAACTCTTCAATTGTCCATTTGGCTAAAGACCCAGCTCCCAGGAATCAGAACCTGGGAGAACACACACTATTTCCATACATTTCGAATCACATAAATATCTGAGATGTGGTTGATAGTTGCTAGGCTGTAGCTGAATTCCCTTTCATCCTGTTCCATTACATTATAATTTAGGCATGTTTGGTTGTTGGCTTTCCCCTCCCCCCCCTTTTTAAATCCTAGGGAAAACACTTTTGATAATTGAACGGTGGTGTTAAAAGGTACCTGTTCTAAGGCAATAACTTTAAGGCATTTCATGCCATTTCTTTTTATATCTTCAAACAAAAGCATGAATAGAAGTCCCAGGCCAGCCACACCACTGACAAAGTTAAAAAGAATAAAAATGAATAAGCCCCGAAAGTTGCTCTCTTTGGTCCCAACTTGACTCAACTTCAAGACACCAGGAGAGGAGAGGGCACCACACTAAATCAATTCAACTGGTAGGCATCTGCAACAGGTACAGAGACATTGTAGCACTGTGTTCTTCAGCCTCAGAATATCTCCAAAACTTCATCTGGCCACAATATCAACTCTATTGTGGGTTTCTAGAGCAGGGATCTGAAATGTACAGATTTTCGGTGAACAATAGGAGCAATAGGCTACAACCTAGAGGCATGTCCAACCAGGCCTGTTCTGTAAATGAGTTATACTGGGACAGAGTCAGCTCCACAGTCTATGCTGCTTATAAGTGTTTTCACCCTAGAGTGAGTTGAAAAACTACAGCACAGACTGTGAGCAAAGTCAAAACACTGCCTGGTCTTTAGTAGTAAATATTTGCTAACCCATTTCTAGAATACTATGGTGGGAAGCCCCAGCTAGTCTCAGAAGGAAAGAATAATTCGCTCCGAATTTATGTCTGTCCCATACTTGGAGAAGGAAGCTACACATGTGTTAACATCTATTTCTAGGAAGTTAGAACAGCAGGATGGGAAAGATGTAAGAAAGAAGATTCCGCACGAAAACAATTGCCGAAACACTCTTCATGCCTTAAGAGTATAGAGAAGTAGTTCAGAAGAACTGATACCAAGGATGAAGGAAATGATATCAGAGAAAAGAGATGAATTAGGACTGGCAAGACAGCTCAGTGGGTAGAAGTGCTTCCTGCACTGATGACCTGATGACCTTAGTCTCTCAAACTCAAAGAGGAAGGAAAGAACTGACTCCCAAAGGTTTCCCTCTGACCTTGACCAAATGTGTTTCAGCATGAAACATACACATATCACACACACACACAAAAACACCCTAAACAAATAATAAATTAAGTGGGGGAGGGAAGGAGAGATGGCTCAATGGTTAACACCATATATTGCTTTTGCTAAGGACCCATAGAGTTTTGTTCCTAGCGCTCATTACTGGTGGTATACAATCTCCTTTAACTCCAGCTAGAGGGCATCTGATGCCTCTGGTCTCCATAGGCACCCCATCACCATGACCACATGTACATACCTGTTGTGTTAGTTACTGCTGTATTGCTGTGAAGACATACCATGACCAAATGTGTGTGTACACAATTCCTATAAAAGAAAGCATGTAATTTGAGGCTAGCTTCCAGTTTCAGAGAGTTAGTCCATTTTCATGGCAAGACAGAGACAGGCATGGTGCTGGAACACCATGATCCATAGGCAGCAGACAAGAAAAGAGACTCTGGGCCTGGAATGGGCTTTTTTCTTTGTGTGTTTGTTTGTTTATTACCTCAAGTTACCCATCACAGTGTCCTCCTTCCACTCTTCCCTATTCCACCCTCCCATCCTCTCCTCCCTCTCCCACCCATCCCACTCCTTCAATGTAGAATGTCCCTACATATCAGCCCCCCTCAGTTCAACAGTCATATGAGTGTTAGGAGCTTCCTCTTGCACTGGGGGCCTATATGGCAACTCTATTAGGGCAAAGTGTCCCACTAACAGGTAACAAGGTCTATGTTCCTGTTCCTTTTGGTGTGTTGGTTGTAGGATAGTTATCCTGTACTATATGGCTAAAATCCAGTTATAAGTGAATGCGTGCCATGTGCATCTTTCTGGGTCTGGGTTAGCTCACTCAGGATGAGCTTTTCTAGTTCCATCCATTTGGCTGCAAATTGCATGATTTCCTTGTTTCTGATAGCTGAGTAGTTTTTTTATCCATTCATCAGTTGATGGATATCTAGGTTGTTTCCAGTTTCTAGCTATTACAAATAAGGCTGCTATGAACATAGATGAAGATATGTCCTTGTGGTTTGGTGAGGAATTGTTTGGGTGGATACCCAGAAGTGGTATGGCTGGGTCTTGAGGTAGGGCTATTCCAAGTTTTCCAAGATATCGCCAGACTGATTTCCATAGTGGTTGTACAAGTTTGCAACCCCACCAGCAATGGAGGAATGTTCCCCTTTCTTTACAACCTCACCAGCATGAGCTGTCATTTGAGTTTTTGATCTTAGCCATTCTGACAGGTGTGAGATGGAATCTCAGAATCGTCTTCAGTGGCATTTCTCTGATGATTGAGGATGTTGAGCATTTCTTCAAATGTCTCACCTGGCATGGGCTTTTGAAACCTCAAAACCCACTCCCAGTGACACACTACCTCCAACAAGGACACACCTACTCCAGCAAGGCCACACCTCCTAATCCTTCCAAATTAGTGGTTCAGAATTTTCCTAACACTGTGACCTTTTAATACATGAGAATGTTGTGGTATTTCCCAAACATAAAATTATTTTCATTGCTACTTCATAACAGTAATTCTGCTACTGTTATGAACTGTAAAATAAATATCTGTGTTTTCTTTGGGTCTTAGGTGACCCCTGTGAAAGGGTTGAAAACTGCCGTTCCAAACAGTTCGCCAGCTGGGGACTAGACATTCAAATATATGAGCTTATGGGGGCCATTCTCATTCAAACTGCCATACCTACACCTACATACACATACACGTTCACATGCACATGTGCACACCACACACATACACATACACTTAAAAATAATAACATGTCTTTTAATCTATTTCAAATTTTTTTCAAGGAATGAAGTATGACTAGGACTGATTAAAATACCTTTTGAATTAAAGATAAATTCAATAAATTTCTTTTCCTAGTATGTCAATTGATTCCTATACATTTGGAATATAGAAACATTTGAAAGAAACTCTTTTATGAATTTATTAAAGTTCAGGATGCACGGCATTGTTGGAAAGAAGCCATCTTCCTAGAGGAAGAGCCTCTTGTCTGCATCTTGCACCCACTCACTCTTCTTCCATCATGCAAAGCTCTTGTTCTTCTTGGAATAATGTCACTTTTCTGGATGCACATCCTAGAGTCAGACCATTTTTATCTAGTAGTCAGCAGTTATGTCTTTCAAGGGAGATTAAATGCAACACTTGAAAATAGAGGAAGAGAATATTTTCACTATGTCCTGGCTGCTAAGAGCATATTTTTATACCATACAGACTCAGAATAAAACCTTTAAAAAGGGGGGGAGGGGGCAGCTTTACCGTGCTGTCCAGGGTTGGGTCCATACGGTGTTGTTCTTTTTTTTTATTTTTAAAACAAACTTTATTATTAAAATAACTTGCAAATAAATAAAAACATCATCTGCCAAATTAACTAGAACCAAAGTCTATACAATTCAGTACAATTCTATCCAGTTAGAAAAGGTATTCAGAATTGAAACTGTGGAGCTTCACACTAACTCTTACATGTTCGGTACTGAATATATCTTATATCCTTATCCACCACCAACTCCCCAAAAATCCACAATGGAACTGAAACTAGAAAAACAATTGCTTTACATCATCTTTTATAACTTGTGTCCACTACCTGCATTCAGTCCTTCTTCGTCCACTTACATTTAGCCTTTCTTGTTCTTATCTTCATACTGTACCCATATGTACAGTTGTTTACATATATACACTGGCTAGATTCCACATAAAAGAGAGGGCATGCAGGGTTTTTTTCCCCCCTGAGATTATGTGACCTTACTTAATGCTATGCATTCCAAGTCCATTCATTTCCCTGCAAATTTTGTGATTTCATTTTTCTTTAGAGCTGTATAGTATTCCATTGTTTATATACAGCAAATTTTCATTACCCATCCGTCTGCTGATTGATGACTACACTGATACTAATTCTTTGCTCTAATGAATAAGGCAGCAATAAACTGAATTCTGTGCCCCCTTTCACCTAGAAAACTGTGAAAACTAAAATGGAAAAGAGTGAGTTTATTTGGACAAGAAGTAAAAACTGCCACAAGCTTTAAAGAAAATAATCTGATTTTGTGGTCAAGAAAATATCAAACTTCTAACACGTTTGAACTGTGTCCTGGTTTCCTTTTCTTGTACTGTGATAAAACACTCTTTTTTTTTTTTACTTTATTTTTTATTTCTTCAAGTTACATCTCAATCGCAATCCCCTCCCTACTCCCCCTTCCAGTCCCATCCTCCCACTCTCTTCTGCCTCAACCCACCCAACCCCTTCCTTTTTTTTTAAGTTTAAGGTATATCTTTTTCCTCCCAACAGCTCCCCCTTTCAGTCCAACAAATTGTTCTTTCTCTTATAATAATAAATACAATACAAAACAACAGAGGTAATTAGACCACAGTTATGAGGGTTATATGGCTTAGCATACATTCCCAATGTCCAGTCCATATGTATTTGGCACCTGACTTTAACATTCTACTATCTAACCATCTCCATGAGTTTAAAGTTCTATATCTAACTCAACTTTCATACTAACTTGCATCACAATTTTAAAAATATCTTCTTAGATCCAGAACACTCTCTTGATTCCTAAACAACTCAAAATTTAATTATGAGACTTTAGCTATCTCTAGCTATCTAGTCTTCAACCACCTCAGAGACCTGAGAGGGATAAATATATCTGATTATATAGGAAGTGCAGGGCCTACAGCTTCCAAAACTAAGAAATGACATACCAGTGGCTGCCTGGACAGTTCCCAGTTTCTCTCCATACATTACAGCATTGATCTTCAGGCATTTGGTCCCGTTTCTCTGACAGACATTGGTTATAGAGCAGGGGTTATGAAGGACTTACCTACCCTGTCTTGGCAGAGCTAGGCTGTCAACTTACCTGCTTCCAAGTTTTGTCCTTTTTGGGCAGCATTCTGTGCACAGTTGGAGCAAGGGTATTTTCCTGCCAAGAGATAGGCTTGCAACTAATTCAGTCATCTCCCACTGGAGATTCTTCGATGCTCATCTTCTACTTCAAGTAGAATAGGGAGTGCTGTCAGGAGTTGACATGTCTCTATATAAAAAAAAATCTAAAGTTAAGAAAACATCTTTGAATGCCACATTCTGCAGATCTCTTGAGGTTTTTGAAGAGGCCCTATCTATCTCTTATATTAGGATAAGCAGATGTTGCTTGTCTCTTAGCAACTTGATTTCTGATTAGCTTAGAAAATAACTATAATAGACTGTTATAGTACCTAACACAATGACAGGCTTGCATGACTATTAGTTTGCATTTCTTAATTATCCTAAACAGTTTATGACAATTAGTAGCAAAAGGCCGAAACTTTACATTTCATTTTGTTTTTTTACCCCCTAACCCTTCCATCCAATTTCTCTGGAGTGGAGTGTCCCTATATAACAGTCCCTCACCCCAGTTCAGAGGTCATATATGGGCCAAGCGCCTCCTCATACATTGGGGGGTTACACGGCGTTGTTCTTGATTCCCGTCGTAACTTAAAGGGAAACTTACACAATGTCTGGAGCCCTTGATGTCCTGCAGATAAAGGAGGAGGATGTCCTCAAATTCCTTGCTGCAGGGACCCACTTAGGTGGCACCAACCTTGACTTCCAGATGGAGCAGTACATCTACAAAAGAAAGAGTGATGGTGTCTACATCATGAATCTGAAGCGGACCTGGGAGAAGCTGTTGCTTGCAGCTCGGGCTATCATCGCTATTGAGAACCTGCTGATGTCAGTGTCATCTTCTCCAGGAACACTAGCCAGCGAGCTGTGCTGAAGTTTGCTGCTGCCTCTGGAGCCACTCCCATTGCTGTCCACTTCACACCTGGGACCTAACCAGATCCAAGCAGCCTTCAGGGAGCCTCGGCTTCTAGTGGTGACTGATCGCAGGGCTGTGACCACCAGCCCCTCACGGAGGCATCTTAGGTCAACCTGCCCACCATTGCTCTGTGTAACACAGACTCTCCTTTGCGTTATGTGGACATTGTCATCCCATGCAAAAATAAGGGTGCTCACTCAGTGTCTGAATGCTGGCCCGAGAAGTACTCCGCATGCGTGGCACTATCTCTCGTGAGCACCTTGGGAGGTTACGCCTGATCTTTACTTCTACAGAGAACCAGAGGAGATTGAGAAGGAGGAGCAGGCTGCAGCTGAGAAGGCAGTGACCAAGGAGGAGTTCCAGGGTGAATGGACCGCACCAGCTCCTGAGTTCACTGCTGCTCAGCCCGAGGTGGCCGACTGGTCTGAGGGTGTGCAGGTGCCTTCTGTGCCCATCCAGTAGTTCCCTACTGAATGGAGTGCCCAGCCAGCCACCGAGGATTGGTCAGCAGCTCCCACAGCGCAGGCCACTGAGTGGGTTGGAGCCACCACAGAGTGGTCTTGAAGCCCTCTGCAGACACCTGAGCAAATGGGAAAACGGTGGAAGGAAAATAAAGTTCCTAAAAGTTGAAAAGGGGAGGGGGGGCAACCTCAAAGTGACTAAAGATTTTGAGAATATGGCGTTAGAGATACCTGTCAGTTAAAATGTAAAAATCTGAACTTAGGAGAAGATACAAATGGCCCCCTGGTGAGCAAATTAACCAAATAAGGCCTGCTTGTAGCAGAGCGGTCACCAAGATTCCTTGAGGACAACATCAGTCAAGTACACTTGGTTCCTTTCTTTGTCACACTGACGAAGGAGAAGCAATAAACACAATATATCCAGACTTCAGGACGCTTCTGATAGCATTTCTCATGACATCCCCCCCACCCCCCACAGCAGTCTGGTAACACACAGCTTGGATCATGATGCTGTCAAATGACTGAACGGTTGCAATCATGTGTAACTATCGGTGACTTCTTGTCACCCTGAGGACATTGATCAAGTGGCGTCCTTCCAGAAGGGCTGGTTATGGGCCCGAGTTATCCATAGGGTGATGGAAGTGAGAGTAAGCTCAATGAATTTGCTGATAACAGCAGTCGGAGCAGCTGTGTACACCTGGCAGGACAGGAATCACCTTCAATGACCTTGATTAAGACGGCTGGTAGTGTGAGACACTCTCAGAGCCAGGATGCCAAGCCAAGACACAGTGGGCAGATTTTCTACGAAGGGAGGCTTATGGTATATTGCAGTCAAATTCGGTGCTGTTTCATTTTCAACATTTTCTGAAGCACTGTAATTAATTCACAGCCCTCTGTGATACCAAGTGGTTTGCAGCTACTTGATTATACCAGTTTCTGAATTTGCAAAATGGAGACTCATAACATTGTAAAATTCACATAACCTTGGACAATATTTGATAGATGTAAGTGCTGAGTGTTAGTACCCCCTCCTCTCTGTCTGCCTGCCCTTGTGGGACCAGCACTGAGAAAGAAAAGTCCTGATAATCACAACACAGAAATGTAAAAGGAAAGAAAAACAAGCACACAAAAATCCCCTATAAAGCAAAACTATTGTCTTTAAACCTTAAAACCACATCTGATGCATCACAGTTCTTAATTAATATTTTACCCATCAATTAGAATATTGCTGAAAGGATGCTTCCAAGTTATATTAGAAACTGTAAGAATTTTAAGAAATCCACCTTCAACAATTGTAGAAGGCAGAGAATCACGTCTGCCTTCATCTGTTGATCCTACAAAGGCTGAGCCTCCTGTGGTGGAAGCTCAGCATCTGCCTGTTTTATTTGCCTTGTAAGTTTTCAGAAGGAATGGATGTAGGTTCAGTACAGAATAATAACACAAGATCAAGTTGTCTGATCCCCTCTGAGGGTTCCACATTCCTCTGTGAACTAGATAGGAGTAACCACGCAGGCACAATACCTGGAGCACAGGCTGGCTCTGAAGGACTCCTCTGAGTCTAGACAGGGCAAATCAGGAGAGGCAGGTCCTAAGTTGGATCCTCTTGGTAATAGAAGATGACAGATCCTGATGCTTGAGACAGTCTGGCTGAGTGATGAGAAATCCAGGTGGTGTCCTTGCTCAATCTCTTTCAAAAGCAAGTCCTTATAGGACTCTGCTGACTGAAAATGAAGTAGAATCATTTGTTCTCCAAATTCCTGAAATACAAATGAAGTAAACAAAGACAACAGCTCAGAACACCTCTTCCCTCTTCACATTCAGCCCATTGCTTTGCTTTTGTTTTGTTTTGCATTGTTTTTGACACAGATCTCATTGGCCTGAAAGTCACTATTTACTACAGGCTGTTCTCAAAATCACAGAGATCTGCCTGATCATAGTTCATTGCTTTTATTTCATCATAAGTGACTTGAATAGGGGGCTTACCTAACATGCATGAGGCATGGCGTTTGATTCCCAGCATCACCCAAGCATAATAAAACAAGACAGAAAGAAGCAGACTAAACACACACACACACACACACACACACACACACACACACACACACACA
>CAJQZJ010001694.1:10214122-10230050 GCA_907164525.1 Lophiomys imhausi | reverse complement strand
TTTTGAATTAATTTTGTATCCAGCCTCTTTGCTGAAGGTGTTTATCAGCTGTAAGAGTTCTCTGGTGGAATTTTTGGGGTCGCTTATGTATACTATCATATCGCCTGCAAATAGGGATAATTTGACTTCTTCGTTTCCAATATTTATCCCCTTGATCTCCTTTAATTGTCTTATTGCTCTAGCAAGAACTTCAAGTACTATATTGAAGAGATATGGTGAAAGTGGACATCCTTGTCTTGTCCCTGAGTTTAGAGGAAATGCTTCAAGTTTCTCTCCATTTAATTTGATGTTGGCCACCTGCTTGCTGTATATTGCCTTTATTATTTCTACGTATGGTCCTTGTATGCCCATTCTCTCCAGAACTTTTAGCATGAAGGGGTGTTGAATTTTGTCAAATGCTTTTTCTGCATCTAGCAAGATTATCATGTGTTTGTTTTTTTCGTTCATCTTGTTTATATGGTGAATTACATTGATAGACATTCATATGTTGACCATCCCTGCCTTTCTGGGATGAAGCCTACTTGATCATGGTGTATGATACTTTTGATGTGTTCTTGAATTCTGTTTGCTAGTACTTTATTAAGGATTTTTGCATCTATGTTCATGAGGGACATTGGTCTGATGTTCTCTTTCTTTGTTGGGTCTTTGTGTGGTTTAGGAATCAGGGTGACTGTGGCCTTGTAGAATGAGTTTGGCAATGTTCTTTCAGATTCTATTTGGTGAAAGAGCTTCAAGCGTATTGGTGTTAGCTCCTCTTTGAAGGTCCAGTAGAATTCTGTGCTAAAGCCATCTGGCCCTGGGCTTTTTTTGGTTGGGAGATTTTTAATGACTGTTTCTATTTCCTTAGGGGTTATAGGGCTGTTTAATCTGCTTATCTGATCTTGATTTAGCTTCGGTAGGTGGAATCTATCAAGAAAATTGTCCATTTCACTTAGGTTTTCAAATTTGGTGGAGTATAGATTTTTAAAGTAGGATCCAAATATTCTCTGGATTTCCTCAATATCTGTTGTTATTTCTCCCTATTCATTTCTGATTTTGTTGATTTGAGTTTTTTCCCTCTGCCTTTTAATTAATTTGGCTAAGGGTCTGTCTATTTTGTTGATTTTCCCAAAGAACCAACTCTTGGTTTCATTGATTCTTTGTATAGATCTTTTTGTTTCTAAGTTGTTGATTTCAGCCCTAAGTTTGATGATTTCCTGCCTTCTGCTCCTCTTGGGAGTGTTTGCTTCTTTTTTTCCAATTCACCCAGTTTAGCTGTTAATTTTCTAATATGAGCTATCATAATTTTCTTTTTGAAGGCACTTAGTGCTATGAACATTCCTCATAGCACAGCTTTCATTGTGTCCCATAGGTTTGGGTATGTTGTGTCTTCATTTTCATTGATTTTAAGAAGTCTTTGATTTCCTTCTTTATTTCTTCCCTGACCCAGTAGTCATCCAGTAAAGTGTTGTTCAATTTCCATGTGTGTGTAGGCATTATGTTGATTCTTTTGCTATTGAAGTCCAGCTTTATTCCATGGTGGTCTGATAAGATACAAGGGGTTATTTCAATTTTCTTGTATCTGTTGAGGCTATCTTTGTGTCCAACTATATGATCGATTTTGGAGAAGGTTCCATGAGGTGCTGAGAAGAAGGTGTATTCTCTTGTGTTTGGGTGAAATATTCTGTAGATATCTGTTAGGTCCATTTGGTTCATGATCTCTGTTAGACTCATTATTTCTCTGTTTGGCTTCTGTCTTGATGATCTGTCCATTGTTGTGAGTGGGGTGTTGATGTCTCGCACTACTAAAGTGTTGGGATCGATGTGCAATTTAAGTTTTAGAAGCGTTTCTTTTACAAATGTAGGTGCCTTTGTATTTGGGGCATAGATGTTCAATATTGAGATGTCCTCTTGATGAGTACTTCCTTTAACGACTATGTAATGCCCTTCTTTTTTTTTATTAACTTCAATTAGAAGTCTATTTTGTTTGATATTAGGGTGGCTACTCTAGCTTGTTTCCTGGGTCCATTTGCTTGGAAAACCTTTTCCCACCCCTTTACTCTGAGATAGTGTCTATCTTCAATAGTGAGATGTGTTTCTTGTATACAGCAAAAAGATGGGTCTTGTTTACAGATCCAGTCTGTGAGTCTGTGTCTTTTTATTGGCAAGTTGAGTCCATTGATGTTGCTGGATATTAGTGACCAGGTGTTGTTATTTCCCATTATTTTGGTATAGTTGGTGATCTTGTGTTTCTTTTTGTTTAGTTGCTGTGGAGGTTTCTATTTCCTCTGTTTTCTTGGGTGTTGTTATCTTCTCTGGGTTGGAATTTTCCTTCTAGGATCTTGTAGGGCTGGGTTTGTGGGGAGATATTGTTTAAATTTGATTTTGTCATGGAATGTCTTGTTTTCTACATCTATGTTGATAGAGCGTTTTCCTGGGTATAGTAGTCTGGCTGGGCACCTATGTTCTCTCAGGGCTTGTAGGACATCTGTCCAGGCCCTTCTAGCTTTTAAAGTTTCTGAGGAGAAATCAGGTGTGATTCTGATGGGTCTGCCATTGTATATGACTTGGCCTTTTTCTCTTACAGCTTTTAATATCCTTTCTTTGTTCTCTACATTTGGAGTTTCAATTACTATGTGGCGAGAGGAGTTTCTTTTCTGATCTAATCTGTTTGGTGTTCTGTAAGCCTGTTGGATTTTTTATTGACATCTCTTTCTTTAGGTTTGGTGTAGGGGTTAGATAAATTAGATTTAGAAAATATATAGGGGTTTCTGATACTGTCTCTTAATTCGGGGCATGAAGAGCATTATCAGCATGAAGTCAGGAAAATCAGGAAAGACTTAATAGACTGAAAAATAAGGCTGAAGTCAGGAAAACAGGAAAGACTTAATGGACTTGAAGAAACAAAGTATCTTGCCTGACATTGTTTTCAGCTGCTAAGTGGGCAGAGCCCAAATTAAGCTGAAACAGAGTTCCTCCTATTTAAGGACAGTGCATGGAGCCCAGAGGAAGAAGAGGCCCCTGATGCTAGAGAGCTCTACAAGTCCTGCTGAAAAAAGTGCTGGCCATCATTTGATGGCCAGATTTCCCTGAAGCAGAAAGAAGCTGGTGAGCAAAGACAGCCTGAGCAAGACACCAAAAGGCCAAGGACTAAACCCTGTGGCTCAGCTTTTGCCTAGAGGGGTTTGATCTGTCCGAACAGTGGCCTAAAAGAAATTGTGCCTGGCTTTAAGGACTGAGGCAGAGCAGCTGAGTTCCTGATTCAAAAGAAGTAACTTGGCCTGCAGACGGCTGGGGTCTCCCACAGAGAAGAAAGTATGAAGCCTTATTTAAGGTGAGACTGCAATAACCAACTTACCCTGATGAACCTGCATCTGAGAGGTCCAGAAAATAGACTGCTAAGTGCGTTAAAGAATCTACAACAAAGACTGTGTTCCTGACGACTGAGGACCTGCCCCAGAGACTGTATCATTCTAAAAGGTTATGAAAGTAGTTGTTATAATTATCAATAGGTTTAGTGGATAGGTTAAAGGGGTTGTAGGAATTTATAGGATTAATAGATAAGAAATTGTTGGTGTTTGTTATAAGTGAATTTAGTAATAAATAAATAAGTGATAAATAATAATTTAAAAGTTTGGTTACATTTGGGAAGTTTTCTTCTATGATTTTGTTGAAGATATTTCCTGGACCTTGGAGTCGGGAGTCTTCTCTTTCTCTATGCCTATAATTCTTAGGTTCTGTCTTTTCATTGAGTCCTTGATTTCTTGGATATTGTGGGTGAGAGCTTTTTTAGCTTTCTCATTTTCTTTGGATGTTGTACTGATTTCTTCCATGGAATCTTCCATGCTTGAGATCCTGTCTTCCATCTCTTGAATCCTATTTTTGGTACTCATATCCATAGTACCTGTTCTCTTCCCTTGATTCTCCATTTCTGCTTTTAACTCTGACTGTGTTTTCTTTATTGTTTCCATTTCCATTTTTATGTCTTGAATGGTTTTATTCATTTTGTACATTTCCTTCTCCAATTTGCTTGTCTTTGCCTGGAAGTCTTCCATTGCCCTGTCTTTTTTCTGTTCAAGTTGAGCCACCTTGTTTTGGAGTTATCTAATGGTATTATCCATTGCTTTCATTTGTGAAATTGTGGCTTCTTTGAATTCCTTCATAGATTTAAGTTTTTCTTGAAGGGAATCCATCACTTTCCATAATGTAGAATTGTTACCGTTTTCATGTGTTTCCGCTGTGGTGATGTGGTCCGGGTTGGATGAAATAGCATCACTTTCTTTTGTTGGAGTCATTCCGCCCTGATTCCTGTTTTTTCTGGGGCCTTGGGCCATTTGGAAGTTCTTAGCTGTCTGTTCCTGTTTTCTTCTGGGCTTGGATCCAAAGGGAGCACTTTGGTGTAGCAGTCGAATTGCCTGACTCCACTCCTGTAAGTTTTTTTTTTTTCTGCCCTGCCTCTCAGGTGGAGACCTCACTTATCCAGGGGGTGGAGCTGTATACACTTAAGCTCTGGTTCCCTGCTGGTAGTGCCCATACCAGCAAAAAATCCTATAATAATAGTAAAGACTTCACAGTTTGTCCAGGTTTGGATGCTGTGGTGGGTAAATCCACCTTCACCCCCTGTAGCCTTGCCACTCCCACAGCCCCGTGTATGTGTGTATGGAGCCAGCTCTGGAAACTGGCAAGTGGCGTCACGGTCGACCAAGTTCCTGTACACCGCAGTGGATTGCAATCTGCATCTGGACGGGTACTCTGCAGCTGAGCCACACGCACTTTCACGGGTCCTTAACCCTTTGCCAGATAGCCGGATTACCTGTGCGGGATCTGGAGGGGCCCAGCAGGCTGGAGAGTATCCCTCTGTGGGGTCCGAATCTGCCTGTTGGGTATTAGAGTGGATCTTACCCGACATGTCTCTCCTGGTGGGGGGTTCCTTATTCCCGGATTCAGCGGCTTCTGTGTGTGTCCGAGAGTGGGAGGGAGCATCCTGCCCAGGGACTTTTAATGGTCCCTGGGTAGTTGGGTGAGACCCAAGGGGGTCGAGTCACTCAGATTTTTTTGTACAGTGTCTTATAACATTTGCGGTTTTGTGGCTGTTTTCCCCAAGATTAAAATGCGTCCGCAGGGGCCGCTGCCATCTTGGATCCCCCTATTATTTTATTTATTGAAACAGGGTCTTGTGTATTAAGAGTCCAATCTGGCCTTTAATTTATTATGTAGCTACAGCCAAGGATGACCTCCAGCTTCTGATTTCCTTACCACCACCACGCCAAGTGCTTGGAACTCAGGCCAGGCATGCACAGCTACGCCTGATTTACTCAGAGCTGGAGTTCTTGCATACTAGGCAAGCATTCTGCCAATTGAGTCACCACCTCATCCTTCAAAAAACATTCGTGTGTGAGTATTCTCCACTGCATGTGCTAAAAACTGCAGCCTTTGATTCAGTAGATTGAGCTGGAAGTCAAATTACTTGAAATACTTTAAAAATTAACCTACAGAAGGCTGGAGAGCTTGTTCAGCAGTTAAGAGACCTAGCTGCTCTTCCAGTGACCCTAGAGCACCCACAGGGAGGCACACAACCATCTGTATCCCTAATTTTGGGGACTCTGATGCCTTCTTCTGGACTCCATGACACCAGGCACATCCATGGTATAAGAGACATACATGAGAATACTCCAGAAAAAAAAGTAACAAGAAATTGGGATTATTGGTGAAAAGTTCTGCCCTTCCCTCCAAACCTGGAAGTCTTGTGCATATTAAGCCCATGATCTACCATTGAGCCACATGCCTAGCTTCTTTACCACGAGTTTTTGTTTTGTCTGTTAGTTCTAGAATATAAAAATTGCTTCAGTGATTTATTAATCTAGAGGAATTTGACCAAGAGGAACTATATCCTGGAGGTTTACTTTATGAAATAGATTGTCATGGTGGGGCAAATGTCCCAGTGTAGTCTGTCAGGCTAGGGACTCAGGGGAGAGGTATAGTCCATTTTCCTAGAATCTTTCATTAAATGAGACTCTGCCACATCATGTATTGTAGACAAGCCACTCAAAGTTCACTAATTTAAATCCCCTGCAAAGTGTACCTTCACAGAAATATCAGGAACAGTGTTTGACCAAATGTCTGGTCTCTAAGACTCAGACAACTTGACACATAAAATTAGCTGTCATATGAAGGTTACTCCAAATATATATGTTTTCAATTTCCCTGTTTTATCTTTTCATCTACTTTAGTATCCCTGAGATGAGGGATTTCAGGGAAGGTGGTAACTGATAAATGGAGGAGTTGTTCCTACATAATAAGGCCAAAGGGACATGATGAATGACAGTCAAAATCACTCTCACCATTAAAGGCTTTTGTTATATTGTAGAAACATTGCTAAGTTCCTTAGTAAGTTAAGTAAAATAATTTGTATTTAATTATCTGCATGCTTACGAAAAAACTGGCCTGGTTATAGAAGGTCTTGTAACATCAATGCTTTCCTTCTTTCTTTCTTTTTTTTCTCTCTCTCTCCTTCCTTCCCTCCTTCTTTCCTTTCTTTCTTTGTTTCATTCATATTTATTTATTTTTGTTTTATGTACATGGTTTCTTTTCCTGCATGTATATATGTGCACCACTTGTGTGCCTAGTGCTCTTGGAGGTCAGGAAAGGCAGTGGATACCCTGGAACTGGGGTTGCAGATAGATAGGAGCTGTCATGTGGGTGCTCTGAATGAAACCCAGGTTCTCTGGAAGTGCTATTAACCTGAGCCATCTCTCTAGCTCCGAACAACAACATTCCTGATGGAGGAGGTCTAACAGAATATGGGCTTCAGTTGGGAAGTGAGCAGAACATCGTTGCCGTACATAGCTTCTCAGAACTTAGAGGAATATATGAAACCACAAACATTGGGCAAAATCTCAAGTTTCACAGTAAGGTTCACAGGCTTGCAATCCCAGAACTTATCAATACAAGTTACACAGAATGGAGATCATTATAAAATATGCTTATTCCCACAGGAAGAAATACACAATATATATGGGATATGTGCTTGTGTGTATGTGTCTGATAGACAGAAATTGATATGTGTAGTATGTATACTTGGTGAACCTTTGCCTTTGTAGCTTATCAAAGGCACTTCTCTTGAATAGTGAGCTTTAATGCCACATAGTATTTTGTAGCTCATATCTAAAAGATGTGATAATGTGTCATCATAGATTTGGAAGTCCATGAAGGCCTGCCTGACAATAATGACTGAAAGATGTAGTAGCCATGAGAGTGCATCTAATGCCACGACCTGCACTTTCCCAGCACTTGGGACTGTGTTCAACAAAGCTTCTCTTTTATCAAGGGGGGAAAAAAGAGTAACCTTTTAATAGATCTGATACTGAACATTCTCTTTCTAGCATTGCATCAGAAAGAATTATCAAAATAGGAGGTCAGGAAAATGCCAGCAAGAACACAGCTACTCCATCAGATAGACACTAGCAGCTCTAATTTTATATCTCTATTTTTTCACCTCGGATCCCTGATATATTGTAATTCACATATGAACTGAGGTCATCCTGCCCTTTCAGATTAAAATAAAGTTGGCATCCATCTCTGCCATCTGTCTTCTGTGAAGCACAAAGATTTCCCTGGTATTTTCACAGAGTTCCTAGAGCTAATGTTTCTGTGGCCATGTGTGTTCAGAGTTCCTCCTTCTACTGTCCTCTTGATTTCATTCATCTGATCCTCCGAATAGGAAGGATTTCCTGGAGAGTCAGAACCAAATTAATCGATGGATGGATGGATGGATGGATGGATGGATGGATGGATGGACGGACAGACAAATGAAGGGGAACTGAGTCACGATTGTGGAGGCTGAGAAGCTCCCTTCACACACAAGCTGCAGTAGTAGGAATCCTGTTAAACATCGCTTAGGTCAAACCTGACAGCCGAGGAACACAGATCCTGATGTAGCACCATCTGAGGACAACGGTCTCAGCCAATGGACTGTGCCTGCCTGCATGGGGCCAGCAGCGGGGATCTCCTGTCCTCAGTTCACTCACTCAAATGTTAACCTCTTCCAGAAACACCCTCAGAGATATAACCAGAATGTCTACTTTCCCTGCTAATCTGGGTGTCCCTTAGTTCAGTCAAAGTGACACCCAAAATGAACCATCACCCCTCAGATCCTCCTCCTGTTCTTTGCTTCTCTTTGATGTGGACTGTCCTAGATGTTGGCTGGCATCTCTCCATCTTAAGAAAATAATACGAATACAGAATCAGGGCATGTATGGGTTTTCATTGAAGACCGAGGCAAGCACAGTGGTTACACCATTAAATCATCTCTCTCCCTTCCTCCCTCTCCCTCTTCCTCTCCCTCTCCCTCCCTCCCTCTTTCACTCTCCCCCCCTTTCTCCCTCTCCCCCTATGTCTCTTTCTCAATCCCTCCCTCTCTCTCTCCCTCTCCCTCTCCTTCTCCCTCTCTGTCTCCCCCCTCTCTCTTCCTCTCCCTCTATGTCTCTTTCTCTCTCCCTCCCTCTCTTTCTGTCTCTTTTTCTCCCCCTTTCTCCCTCCTTCCCTCCCCCCCTCTTTCAGTGTGTGTGTGTGTGTATGTCTCTAGTCACTTGTCATGGCTTAATTTCCTTTTGTATTCTCCACCTATATTTTTTCCACCTTATTGCCACATTTCTGTTATTTCTCTTTGAGAGCAGTTCAGTCTTACTGCAAATAACACCCTCAGGGCCTCATCCTCACTCTGAGAGGGATCTCACAGTGTGTCTAAGTTAGTGGCAATACTGCCAGCTGTTAAAATAGACTTTTCATCTGGTATCTGAAAAGGTGACATTGGAAGTTCTGATTTCTACTAGCTCTTCTGCCTCCCTCTTCATAATGCAGATCTCCATGGACCAAACTATAGGACTTCCCATAGTACTTTGTCTTTTTCTGGACTCTCTAAGAATTCCCTTCTAAAGAGCGAATGTCTTCCTTAAAATCTTGCTATGAAATCCTTATCCCTCCAGGGAAATCACTGTGTAAACTTTGTATAATAAGAAGCAATTAAAATGTCTATATAGATTTATAGATAAGACTTTTATTTCCAAAAATATTACTGCTTCTATGGGGAAAAGTTCTCTGCTTGTGTTATTTAAATTATTCTATATCCAGGAAGCTAGAAAGCAGAGTCTGTGCCAAATTATAAAATGGCAGAGATACTAAAGTACAGATGAAATGTGAACACCTTTCACTAGGTGAGGACTATTCGGACACCTTCACCTGCAATCACTAACAATCATTAGTGGGTACATTCAAAAACCATAGTTTAATAAGTATCTCAGAAAAACTCTTTCTTTAGAGCAAAAAGTACATTTTAGGATATGACTTGGTGGAACATTTTACCCAGATGGAGTTATTGGTTTTCAGAGATTTCATTTCCTTTATTTGAAGAGGGGGAGAAATTTCCCGGTAAGGGTTTATTGCATACCAATGTTAAAGTGTTCTTGGAGTTAATTCTTTAGTTTTCCTCACTACTCACTGAGGTAGCCATTTTTGTCTTTATTTCGCCTTTGAGAATACTGAACCTTAAAGACATCAGTTCACTCACCTGTGATCAAAAGGTGTTGATACACTCAAGTTTGTCAGATAGGACTCTGGTAAGGATGCTCGACACTCTAAAACATGGCAGCTGTGAGAGCTGAAGCAAGAAGGAGATGTTTCCTTATTATGATATGGGCAGGAGTAAGCAATATCAGCAAGGGTCAGGGAAGCACACAGGGCTGAGAACAGTGGAACCATATTCCCTAGAGACCTCAGGGACAAACACTCACTGGGTCACGCCAACACCTGTACTCATGAGAGGAGCCATATGCAACAGAGGCTGGAGTTCTAGTAGAGGAGAGACGGCACTGCAAACTACCACCTGAGGGACCAGAAAGTGACAGAATAAATTGTTTGAGTAATTTGTCATTATTATCTGATTTCTCACAATTACCCTCCCATTGACACAACCTGAAGGCAATGGACAGAAAAACCTGGCTGACAGTCTATAAATATGAGTCTCCTCAGGCAAAGAACAGAATAGGAAAAGTGCAAAGAGGGTCTAGAGAAGACATTGGGACTGTTCAGTATTCCAGCTGTTTCTGCACAGCCTGAGCCCTTGGCCTCTGCATCATGCCTTGTAGGTAAATTGATGCTTCCCAGAAGAGGGGTTCCTCTATATCAATGTGATAGAGTGGACAGAGTAGGAGAACAGTAGTTAGCAAAGTGACATACTGGGAATTATGTAAAGTGGGCAACACAGAGTATAAGACCCCTTCCCTTTGGATTGTGTACCACAAGTTTCCCAACAACTGGCATAGACTCCTATGTTGTAATGTGGAGTCAAAGTATACAACCCTGAAGCAAAGGGGCTTCCCTTAGATTGTGCATTGTTTAGAATGGTAATATCTAAATAATGACAGCTGATAAGAAACATATCAGCAACCCAACAACCAATTATTTGTCTTTGGATGAAACAGAAACACTAGGAGATCACAGTATAATATTTGTGAAGTCTGGCATCATGAATGGTCTCCTAATGTCCTGGCCTATGAGAGGCAAATAGCAACCCCTGAAGATGCTTACATCTTAACTGCTGGGATCTGTGAAGATGATACCTTCAATGTACAAAGACTTTGCTGATACAATTTAGATTTCGTTTACATATTTTTTTGTTTCTTTCTTTTTGAGATCAGATCTATCATTGACTAGAACCTACTAAGTAGGCCAGAATGGCTGGCCAGTGAACCCCAGGGATCTGTTAATCCTACAAATGCAAGGAGAACAACCACCACCCCAAATCATCATGGCCAAATTAATTAAAACAAGCAATTAATTAAAGCAAGCTTTTTTATTCATGTACATGGGCTGCTTCCCCTTAAGGCAAGGTTCAAGAGTTCAGCATCCATACCAGGAAGACAAGTTTCTACAGTTCAGTGTAGGTTTTTTGTTTTTGTTTTGCTTGTTTGTTTGATTGTTTTTTTTTTGGTTTTTGTTTTTGTTTTGTTTTTCTTTTTAATGGGGATTTGGAAGGCAAATAGGTAGGGTTACAGAAGCAGAACATAATCATAATAAGCTGGTCATAACAACTTTTTAAAACAAAGACATGATTGCAAGGTGGTCATAAGGTAGTCAGAACAATAGTTGGTCATAACAACAGGTGGCCAAAACAACCTTTTGAAACTAAGGCATTGTTGCTGTTTGCTGGAACAGGCAGTACAGAACCATTTGTAGTTAAGGTTACAGGTGGAGCATAGCCTAATCCTTGAGAAACAGATTTAATCATAAACAGGAATGAATCTAACTTGTCTTTATTATAAGATGGCTTTCAAACCCAAGATGGAGGCAGGCCTGTTCAACAGGATCCACCTGCCTCTGCTTCCAGCTGGCCTTTTAATATGTGGATCCCGGAGATCAAACACAAGTCATTATGCTTATCTGGCAAGTATTTACTAACTGAGCTATCTCCCAAGCCTTACTTGAAGTGTCTAAATGGAGAAAACTATTAGCTCCAGAAAATCAAAGATAGCCCACGATGTGGTAGCTTATGTTTGTAATTCCAGCACTCAGATGGCTGAGGTAGGGAAGTGCTGTGAGTTCAAGGCCAGCATGGGTTATATTGTGAGTTCTAGTCCAGCCTGGGTTACAGAGTGACAGCCTATTCCCCAAACTCTAAAATAAGATTAAAACAAACAGGGCATCATGAAAGGGATACAAGTGTCTGATACTAGTTTTGGAGGAGGAGGAAGGGGTCATCAGCTAGTATCTAGAAGGTGAGGATACTCTACAATGGACTACTCAGAAAAAAAAAATTCATCCCCTTAATTTTAACCCAGTGACACCCATGTCAGGTGTGTGATCTATATAACTGAAGAATAGATCTTTGTGCTGTAAACTGCTCAAGTTGTGGTGGTTTGTTGTAGCATCAACAGAAAACTATACAAGGTTTGTCATCTCTTTGCTTCAAGGTAACAATATCTCTCTCCATCTATAAATTTCTGGACCTAGATGACTGAAATTAAAGTGTTCAACAAGCTCCAAATATCTGTCTCTAAACCTTGGACTTCGTGAGGTTCTAGGGAGAAACTATCCTTAACTTCCTATGGGGCTACTTGAGAGTAGATTGGTGTCTCACACTGCTGTTTTATTTTTTAATATCTTTGTCTCATCCCTAGAATGTTCTGCTTTTGACAGTAGCATGACAGAACAAGACAGTACAGAGGTTCCTCTGTCTTGTATTCTTGCTAAGACCATTTCAGGTTTAATTAGAATTTGTTCTCCTTGATGGAGAATCCTATGGAAAATTATCCAATCTATTCTAGGAACCTAAGGTCAAGATGCCTCCGCTAGCTTATCTTAGCTTCTGTTAAATTACCTGCTTTGCAACTGCCCCCTCAGCTAACTGCTTGTCTTAACTTCTGTCAAACTGCTTGCTTGTGGAAAGGCCTCTCTGCAGCTGCTGAGAGAGATGGTAGGATGTGGTTTCTGTCTTCAAAAGCCTGTGCTCTGAACACTTGGTATTACTTAGATCCTTTATATCTAAGTATAGTTCCAGCTGGCTGGAATAGATTTCCAATCAACTATAAACTGTGTCTGAGTGGTAATCTCTGGGGGGCTCCCTGCTACAGTAATTAAACAGTAGCCCTTGAAACCTGGTCCCAAAACTAATAGACTAACTCACAGTCAATTGTAAGTAGAAAAAAACAAATCAAAACTAAACAATAAAACAAAAAAATCAAAACCAAACAAAACATACAACCCCCTCCCCAATAGTCTTTAAGTCAATCATGGAGAAGTCCTGTTTAGCCAACCCCAAACCTCCTGACCGTCATTTTTAAAGACAAAGTCTCTAGTCCATATTGGCATTAAAACTGCTTTGTATTTAAGGATGACCTTGAATTTATGTCCCTTCTACATCTACTGCCTGGGTGTTAGGATAGAGGTATCCATCATCCTGACCAGTTTGTGCAGTGCCAGGGATTGAACTTGGGACTTCATGTATGCTATGGAAACATGCTACCAAATGAGCTACATCCAAAGCCTCTTCCTCCCTCTTTTTAGATGGGGTTTTATTCTGTAGCCCAGGTTGGCTCTGAACTTGCGAGGATCCTTCTGTCTCAGCCCCCTGAGTGCTGAGATTATAGGTATAAGCCATCACTCCCAGCTCTAATATACATTTCTACACCCAAATGATTGTTCTGACTGCAAACTTTAAGATGTGTGGAATTTTTGCTCAATTAGGGTTCACTAAGAAGTTAAAAAATGTTTTTGGTTCTTACATACCAGATACAGCTTCATGCAGCAACAGGTGATATGGAACTTGAGTGGATTATTTAAACCCAAGCTACCTGTGCCTGAAGAATGCAAATAATTGTCATGAGGGGAGTGTAGGAAGACATAAGTCATCTGAGTATTTGTATAAATTCTCCCTTTCATAATGCATATGTAAAGTAGCCCTCAGAGACTTGAGGATGTTGAGGAATAATAGCCACAGAGGGTATTTTGGTGCGTTGACAACTGCAGAATCTTCAAAGCACAATTTACCCCACAGAAGAAAGTTCATTTCCAGATCCTTCTCTGCTTTGCAAGTAGTACCACCCTAGGAGGATGGGAATCTGGCTTGCTATTAGCTTCCTTTGTTATTTTGCTTCAGAAATGATTTCTGAATTTGAAGTCTTGGGATTTTAGATGAAAAGAATTTTGGAGTTAGTTAAGGGGTAGCTATGTGAGAATGTCTATTTCCAATCTTACAGAGCACCCACATGCTGGGTAGCTGATTAGACAGAGGCCACAGGAAGAGGACCAGAGAACCAGCTGCCTGGGGTGGGGGATTTGGATTTCATCATGGTTAACACCTATTTAGTTCTAATTTGTAGGCACTTCCCCAAGGGAGGGGAGGGAAGTGTGTCACCCTGCTGGAGGAACAGAGCAAGAAAACCTGTAGGTGACTGCTGATTTTCTCTAAAGATTGGGAGATTTATATGTCATTTTTCTTTCTCAGAAGCCATGCACCTCTAGCAAGGAAACCAAAGTCTCCAAGCCAATGCTTAAGGTAAGTATTTTAGCTCTACCTCCTAAGAATAGATTTTGTTGTTATCCTCCCAGACAGACAGGTCAGCCCGTGTTAATTTTCTCACACTCTTGTCATAGACAGTTTTTGATTTAATTCAACGTCGAATGCCACAAAACCTTGACATTTTAAGACTCTAGTTACTACCAGAGCTGTATTTCATTTAAACCCAGGCATGGCAATTAGGCTGCAAGCCTCAGGACACCTGAGGTCAGTTAGGGACAACAAAGCAGCGCTTTCTTCCTCCAAGAGCTGGAGGGAGGTGACACCAGGTTGGTGGAGGTTGTTTCAGGCCTCCAGGCTCCTCTCCACCTTCTGCTCCTCCTCCTCCTTTACTTTACATTAGCTTTCCAAGTGCTCTGGGTGTCACTTCCTCACATAACCGAGTCCCCTCTGTATGACTTCCCCTTCTTACAGCAAAGGAAACCACTTTGCAGATGGTCCCAGCAGAGGTGCCTCTTCCTAAATCTTTTGCCAAGAACCATGTTGCTGAGTTAACCCCAGGGAAAGAAGCTGGAAGGACCTTGCTTGATTGACTGCTCTAGGCTTGTTTCCCGGTGTCTAGACCATCTCATCTTTACCACCAAAGCCACAGAATCAGGGTGGATCCCAGAGAGGAAGATTGTTGTGGAAACAAGCAACAATCCACATCACAGGATGAGACATTGCTTAAGCTTTAGTTAGACAAACATAGGGTGGTGGTGACAAGAGTGGATTACAGAGCTCAGTGACCCCACCTCTAGATGGGGCTCAGTAACCTATGATTTTCCTTCATTTTCTTCCCCCGTCAGCTCCCTTCCTTTCTTGCATCTCTCTTTCTATTTGCAGTGCTAGGGACTGAACCCAGGGCTGTGTATAGTTCAAGTGAGAACTGCACTACTGAGCCCAGAAGTGTATGTTTTAACAGCTCCCAAAATACGTAAGATCTGGTTGATTTACTAACCTTAGTTTGAGACACTGCCAGAGGGAAATGGCAATAGGCATTTCTGACAAAAATAACTTTTAAATTCTTCTGACAGACTATTAATAATTATGAGCATAGAGCTGGACATATAGCTAAATATTATAGTACTGTCTGAGCATGTGCAAGACCTTGGGCAAAATCCCCAACATACACAGACCACATACACACACGCACTCACACACACACACACACACACACACACACACACACACACGCACTCACACACACACACACACACAAAATTTTTTATTTTATTTTATTGTTTAGATGTATGGATGGTTTGCCTGTATGTTCCCATGTGCAGCACATATGTGATTGGTGCCCACAGAGGCCAGATGAGGGCAATGGATCTCCTGGAACTGGGGTTATAGATAGCTATGAGCTGCCATGTGAGTGCTAGTAATTGAACTTGGATCCTCTGGAGATGCAACCAGTGCCCTTAACCACTGAGCCACTTTTTCAGCCCAAACACTACTCTTACAAAGTGGATATTACTGCTGGTGAACACAAGTACATCTACTGTTAGTAAATAATTATACTTAAGCAAACCTAAGGAAGACTTCCTCAATAGGGTCATCAGAGTCATGTTCAAATGCACTTCTAATTCCTTACAAAGGTCAAGAAGGCATGTGCCTAGTGTTCTGGGGTCCCACCTCTGGCTTTATATGTTCTGAGCTGGGATCCAGTTTCCCTCAGTTAGTAGCCATGTGACTCTGGACTCCTTAAATGACAATTTTAAATACCAGTCTCATTAGGTACAACATAGACAATAAGATAATCAAAATAATGCCTGCATCAAAGGTGGGGAGAAAGAAATGAGATGAAGTGTACGAGATGTTTAGGGCATCACTGGGCCTGGACTGACCCCTAGCCTGTAATAACCCTGGAATGGGCAGATGTAGCCAATGGTCATTTTA
>CAJQZJ010001694.1:10186498-10204122 GCA_907164525.1 Lophiomys imhausi | reverse complement strand
GTGTGTTGTTGTTGGTAATTGAATCCAGGCTTCATAAATGTTAGGCAAACTCTTTCCCACTGAATTACAGCAGGGCATATGTTTTTAGTTTTCTAAGCAAGACATTTGTACTTGTAGATATTACTTTAATTTCTATATGCAACTAAATTAATTATGACGAAATATGTCAAAATGTGACTGCTTTTATCAAATAGTTTGATGTAGGAAACCAGAGGCAATGTGAACAGTTTAACATAGTACAATAATAGTGACCAGGAAAAACTAAAGGCCATTGTATAGCCAGATAATCCTTCCCATTGATAACTTTCTAATTCAAAGTATGACTTTGAAAACCAAACGCAGTTGTTAAGGTAGCCAGAACTCCTGGCCATTGCTATGAGATTGTAATTTTATTCCCAAATAAAAACTGCACATATAGGATTAATATAGGGGTTCAGATATTTTAATGTGAGTTTCTTCTGGAAGGAGAGTAACAAGTCAAAAGTTTGAGTTCTAAACCAGTGCTACCCAATACCTTTCCACAATGATGGACAAATCTGATATCTTTCTGTTTACTATTACTAGTCACTAAATATATATGGCAAACAGGCAGTCAAAATGTGGCTAGAATGACTCAGAAGCTAAATTTTAACTTAATTTGATTTAGTATAAAGAGCCATGTGTGCCTAATGGCTACTATGTTGGATTGTAATATTATCACTTACAGGTTTTGGGTTTTTTTTGTTTGTTTTTGGTTTTGGTTTTTTTGTTTGTTTGTTTGTTTGTTTTAGTAGATGAGCAAAATGCAGAGCAGCAGATTTCCAGAGTTTTACATTTTTAAAAATGAATTCTCCTACCATTTCTTATTCCTTTGACTCCAACTTCCTCCTTTTACTATTATTCCACAGTCGGTGAACTGGTTAACTCCTGGCTGCAAACCTTCACTGCTCCAGTGTTGAAAAAGTAGTCTATTACAGACAGTAAGAGCATTATAAACTAGAGAGAGAGAGAGAGAGAGAGAGAGAATTTTGTCTGAAAGAGAAAAGAGAGGGGGACACTGAAAAGCAGGAGACCTCCTGGATTTGCTCCCTAATGACTTGATGTTCTGAGCCTTGTGTCAAGTGATTGGAGGAACAAAGAGAGGGATAAACTGACCCTTGTAATATGCCAGTGGGGCTAGGTAGAGAAGGTGAGACTCTTAGTCTATTGAATAGGGGAGAGGTGGGAATCATGGAAAGAATGGGTGACATCTAAGGTGGTACCTCAAAGGCTGGGTGCAAGAGATATTGAGGAAGAGAAGTGGGGAGACAGGACAAGTTTGTACTAAGAGGACTTGAGTCTGGCATCTTGTTTCGGCATAGGGATTGTTTTGAATGTAAGGCAACCGAGAAGCAGATAACAAAGATTCCTGTTCTCTCCTAATTTTCCTATAAGTAGAGGTGTCACCTCTTCCCTTTCGGGGAGGATGGGAAGCTTCAAGTCCTTATTTACACAGGAGCAGCACCTGAGGAACATCTACAGCAAAGTCCCACTTAACTGCCTTTCCAAAAATTGCCATCCCTAAAGACTTAAAGTCCTATTCTTTCTCCTATCACTTCTCTAAAACTGTATTGTCCTCCACTGAGATGCATCATAAGCCTGGATCTAAAGCCATTTGTCTGAGAATTACATATCCTGAGCATTCCCTACTGTGTATAAGGAACACATGTTCATGCAGTTGTGTTTGTTTCTCTTGTATTATTCTGTTATAGGGATCTGCCCTAGGTATACATGTGAAGAATAAAGAGAAATTTATTTTTCCTCCCCTGAAGTACCAAAGTCCCAGAGGCAAGAAAGAACATGGTTTTGTCAGTGGACTGCAAATAGTAGAAGTGGAGAATAAGGCATGAGGGAAAGCTTGGTGGGGATCAAGCTGGAGAGTGATCACCTGGCAGATAACAGACTCCTCCAGAGTCTTTCACAGGGAGGACTTCCTCTGAGACTGGCACAGCAGAATGTAGGCCATATCAACAGACAGAAACCCACAGTGTGAAGTCAAAACGGTGGCTACTGCTGGAAAGTTTCACAGAGGAGAATTTTACTCTGACCTGAAAATACTAAAAAGACAAATTAAAATTCCCTCAAAGTGGAATTTTTAAAGGGATCATTGAATGAATGGAGAAAAATGTAACCATTGGTCCTGAAACCTGGGGGGGCCAGTATGATCCAGCTGTTGGAGGTCAACTGAACAGACTCTTTGGAAAGCAGTTAGGAAATTTATATTACATACCTTGAAAGATGGTCACGTTTACTGATATATTCTGGTATTCACATTTTTAACAGAATAATCCAAAACATGAAAAACAATATATTTCTAAAGTTGTTCACTACAATATTAGTATATTTATGTTACATTGTGAAATAATTAAACTGAGAGCTAAGACTTGTAAATATCAAGAAGGAGTATTTATGATGCTTATAGTACTTTCAGCCATGTGAAGATCCAGTATTCATGGGGAGAATCAGGCAAATTCAAGTTGATGGGTATTTTCAACACAACTGGATGAAAATTTCAAAGTATCAAAGTTAAGACACCCAAAGGATCTGTTCACATTGAAGTGGCATCACCATTAGCTCCAACGTGTGACCACTGACTGTATCCTTGATTGGAAAAGAGATTCTATAAAGGATATTGCTGGGATAATTAAGGAAACTGGTATCGACTGTAGGTTAGATAACAGATTTGTTTCAATGAAGCACTCCTTGCATTTAATCATCATACTGTGCTTGTAGAAGAGAATATCCTTGTTACTAGGAAATACACCAAAGTACTTAGTGATAAGGAAACGTGATGAATGAAACCCACTCTCAGACAAGAAAAAAAAGGTGTTCAGCAAGATGAAGAAAGAATGGAAATGAGGAGGAGCAAGATGACATTCATCTTGCAACACTACACACATGCCTCACAATGATGGAATTAAATACAACCACCCCAAGGCAGCGAGGGCATTGTAGTATGGGAGTCACAACAGTTTTTCCACTTTTGCCCAGTTTTCTGAGAGTTATATTTATTCTTTATTTTGATGTTTTAAATTATTTTTGCTGGACATATGTTTTATACAGAAACACAATCTAAATGAGATGCCCACTAATGACTACTTGGGCTCTATTTTAGTGCCACAGGGAAATCAGATGGTACTAATGTACACAAGTAACCATGAAACCTCAACTTCACTTTTCACTTCAAATCAACCAGTCAAGAGGATAAGCCAGAGACTTGCTAGCTAAAGGCTTAAGAACATAGACAAGAATGTCCTGCTCAGTGGTGGACAGAATGACTCAAACTATAAATTGACAACATAGGAATGATGTAGATTACATTCATCTAACTTATCTAACTGAACAGTAATTTACCTTTAGAAAACCTATTTTTAAATGTATTTATTATTATATTATTATTATTATTATTATTATTATTATTGTGTGTGTATGATATGTGTGTGGGTGCAGGCCTATGTATGCTACAATATATGTGTGAAGGTCAGAGGATAACTTCTGGGAGTCACTTCTTTCCATCCACTTTAGGATCTGAGGAATGAACTCTAGTTGTCAGGCCTCCATGGTAAGCATTTACTCATTGAGACTTCTCACCAGTCCTAGAAAACCGACTTTGAGATGTTTTTGCTTTTCTTGGGAAGGTTTTGTCCAGGTAATCACAGATGCTGAGAGTTAAAGGGTACGATGACCATGTCATGCCCAGAAGGCAACAAATTCCACAACACCCCTTCATCAGGCTCTTACATTATTGCTGATCCATCTTCTGTGATGTTCCTTGAGCATTGAAGGGGGTGACAGAGATGCCCAATTTAGGCCTGGGTATTTGGCAATCACTTATTTTCAGCACTCTGACCAGTTATGGGTCTGCAATAGCTGACACTTGCGATTAAGATAAGATTCTCTGACAAAACAAAGGCACTAAGAACATCAAGCCCACTTCAAAACATAGCAGCAGTAGCTTCCCATGACCTCATCCATGGACTTTTGACCAGGTTTACAGTGCTATATATACATAATTTCCTGTTATTTAGCAGGCCTCAAATTCAATCATTGAGCAACTGGTAACCCCCAAACAGTACTGCCACTATTGCACTAGTGGGCACACCTTACCTGGCAGGTTAGTAGTGGATTATGCTGAATGAGACTGCTGATGGCAGTTGTCCCTTGACATCTTGCATAACATGGTCTGGCACCATGAAAGCTAGCAAATAAGAAGGAAGCTTCCAGCCCAGTCCCAATTTTTCTTTCTTTATATGTCTTGCAACCAAACTGTATGTATCACCAGCAATAGGGTCTTACCGTTCAGTTCTGGTGGGCAACCTGTAGTGACAATTTGCAATCTTGTCTGGGGAGCCTTAGGGTCCTCACTGACCACCAATTCACAGGAATGTAGCTAATATAAAACACTGAGATTGATCCCAGCACTGAAATATATACATTGATTACGTATAGGTACCACAATGTTATATGTCTCTCTTGCCTGTTAATTATGAGGCTGAGGTAGGAGGATTGCTTGGAGCTTAGGAGTTGGAGGCCAGTTTGTTCCTTAAAACAAACTGTTCACTATTTAACAATTTTGAATTAGGCATAGTTCTTCTGATAAATGTGATATATGCCCAAGCGCAAGCTGGCAATGAGGTTTTTCTAAAAACCATGCTAACTTTTTAAAAAGATGGATACGTTTTTAGGTAAAGTAGTACCTTGGAATATTTGTTATATATGTGTACTTCCTGGTGTATTATCTCTTTACATAATATTATATTTTCCTAAGCAAATATAGTTTATAAGGAAGCCTTAAATCACTAGTACAAATTGAAGAACATTAGCCGTGAATAAGAGATTCTGCATAAATAAGTACAGATGGAACTAAGCTTCCTCTCTAGATGCTTACCACTGTTCTTCTCACTCTTTATTGAAAAGAAATATTGCCAAGTTCGGAAAGACACCCAAGACCTACAACAAACTGAGATGTCTATCTTAGTATAATCAGGATTCAAACGGAACAGGAAAAAGGGAAGTGTTTTTTTCATTGTGATTCAATATGTACTTAATGTTTCTGTGGTACTACCCAAAGATATCAGGATATCAAACCTGGCTGAAGCACAACCTTACCCCTTCCCACAACATTAATATTGTGATTTTTCCTCTCATAAATCCATGTTAAAAATCTATTTCATCATAAGGTTTGGCTAGGGAATAGAAATGAAAAAGAAAATGTCTTCCTTTGCTAACTGCTAACCTAGGTTCCACCCTTGGGAAATTCTCAGCTGGCCTGTTTCACAATATTTCTATAAGCTATTTTTACAGGATCAAGAGTTCTTGATCCACTGGCCTATATATTTGCCTATATATTTGAATCAGGCTTCTATTCCTTGAATCTAGGTCCATTGACTTCCCTCTGGAATATTTCTTTAACTCAATCTGGCCTCTCAGGACCAAGCCTGCAAAGTCACTCTCTAGATGGAATATGGCATCTAGAGAGAGATGGGTGCTAGGGCCAAGGACAACATAACTGTAGAACACTCACTGGCCCTATGTATGAGAACGGGCTTAGCTGGCAAATGTTTCAAGCCAGCGATCACCTCCTTACCACATGATAAAGATGGGAGTCATAGATGGGAACACGGGCAGTGCAAGGACCTTCTGGGTTTGAATGGAGGACTATCTTTGCATTGGTGGCTTCATAGACATTTATACAGGAAGACTGAGCTTGACTCCAGAGAAGTTACACACTTGTCCCCTGAGGCCATGGGTAAAAATCATTTTTTTGTTTCAAGGCATCAGTGTCTCCCTGTTTCCCAGGATGGCTTTGAACTCCTGGGTTCAAGTGATCCCTTCCTGTGAAACTTACAAAGAATTTGAACCAAAGTTTTATGCCCAACTGCATTAGTATTCTTCAAATGGTTATGTGGTATAGTCAGAGTAACAAAAAGTAGTAGATAGTCTCCTACATAAGCTTTATGGGCAAAACAAGAGTTCTGGATATAATATTAGTTGCCAGCATCAACTGCCGAAACTGTTCTGGTGGCTTGGGAACACCAGTCTTTATGTAAGAATGCTGTATAGGCAGCCCATGCCACCGGGCCATAAATGTAATCATTTATAGGCTAATGCTTGAAAGAAGATCACTTTAAAAATTCCTTGCAAATTTTTAGCAGGCTTAAGAGGACACGTGTTTATTTGTTTGTCATCATGATCACTCTGTCATATCTACAGGGCTAGAAAAGGGTGACTGGTTCCCTTTCTTCTCTATTCCTCTGTTTCCTTGTGGTCTTTAATCTGAAGTTATTATTTCTGAATTTAACAGATAGGATATGGTCCGTGTGTGTAGAAGTGAGTTCCTCCCTAATTTTGCCCTGTATGATAATTTCTCATTTGCAAGTGCCTTAGTTACATAGAACTAAAACAATATTTATATAGAAGCTTGACAGACCATTGAATTAAAATGGATTTCAAAATTATTGTGATATAAAACTCACATCAGTTACTCAGAGTGAAACTCAAAAATATCTTTGCATCCTCTGTAAGAGAGCATTTAATTCACAGGAAAAGTCACCTCATCTCCGTTAAAGCAAGCAGAGGCATTGTGCTGTCATTTGTAATTCTGGCAGAATCAGCACATCCTCTCCTCCCACAGGTTAAAGCTCTGTGTGCTGACTCTGAGTGACAGGAACAAATGTCATTCCAACCACCATCACAGCATGCAGAGGACTTCTGGCTATAAAGCTGGCCTTCTCTCTTGCTGGGGTATTGCAAAGCTTAATTAATGTTTGCAAAACACTTGAAGGACCTTATATGGAAATCAGTATGTAATTACAAAAGATTACTGTGAATGAAAATACTAGTAAAAATTACTGGGAGAAAAGAGGGAATGCAAATGGTACATCTTATGATTTAACCTTGAATATTATATCAGGCTTTGGGAGTGTTGAAGGAAAAAGGAGTTACTTTAAGCAGAATGATCTATAAATTCAAGGTATTATTAAGTTTCATGGCTCAGCTTAATTTTGTTTAAATTCATACTAATGGTACCGACTTGGCCAACTGCACTAAAGTCATTTGTTATAGAGATTAAAATCTGCTATTTGATATCTGTCTCAAAATAAAAAAAAAGCCTTACTGCATAAGAAGCCTTAGTTTTCTATGAAGTTCAGCTAGAAAGCACACCCAACCCACAGGATAGAAATTGAATTTACTTGAAGTCTTTCTTTCTCCACAGAGCTTTTGAGTGCCTTGGTAGAGATGTGTATTTCCTTAGTTGGATGACTGCTTGAGAAACTTCAGCAATGTCGGTTATGTTTTGCATTTTATTAGTTTTTATGTTTTTCTGAAGCAGGACTCTGAACTGAGCCTGTTTATCTGATAGCATAATTTCATAACTGTGTAACTTGTTGTCGTTTTTCTCCCTAGTACATCTTCTGGTACACTGTTAAATTTATTCATCTCATTTCAGGGCTAATGGATTCAAATTATTTTTCTACGTAATTCATTGAAGTTATTGTTTGTGAATAAACTACAGTTTACCTTAGCAGTTACTATGAGGCTCTGGGCTTCAATGCCCAGGAGTTGAAGAGTTCACCTCTGAACTGAGCTTGTGGTTTCTCTTACAGGCCTATCCTGCAGGGGGCTAGTCTCTTGATTAAAGTCACCAGCCCTTGCCCAGGTGATAGGACACACTGTCTGTGGGGAGATGGCTGAGCTGATGCAGAGGTCGCTGACATACCTTAGCTAGGAAAGCTTGTCTACTCCAGACTATCTCTGTGTGCTGTAGGACTGTGGCCAGGTGTGAGGTCTAAGGAGTTGACTGGAGGGGAGGAAGAAAATAAAGTTCTTCCATAACGTGAGTAAAATCCTGGTGCTCATCTTGTTGGGAGTTTTAGTTCCAACAAAACGTAAGATCTAGAGAGCCCAAGTCATCAAACTGGAACAGGATGGTTAAACTGAGATCCAGTAGAGGGAAGGACAAAAAGGAGGAGGAAGAACATGGAGAAGTCAAGACCATAGGATGAGAGCAAAGGGTAACAGTTGGCCTTTGGTATCACAGCTCTTCCGTGTTCATCTGATTTGTTCTCATCCCTGTTTATAACTCTTGAGTGGCTTGAGTATCATCATTGGTATTAAGTCTCAGAATGCTGAACTGCGAGCACTATGGCAGACAGCATGGTAGAGGGAGGGCCCATGTGGACCCTTGGTTATCCTTCTGCACCTGTCCAGGCAGGACCACCCTGACTCTTTCTTAGTCATCCATTTGTTTAACTAAATATTTTATTACTCTCTTTTAGACAATCTCCCTTGGGAAATGCTCTCTCTATTGCAATAACCACAATAAAAACCATCTCCTAAACTGCTTCAGGCAGTCTGTCTTCCAGTAGTCTGAACTCCTCAGCATTTAGCAGAGGAAACATTCCAACTCATTTTCCTCATATTCCACCCCCCAGAGCCTCACTTTGATCCCCACCCCAGCAAAGTCTGCACTTCAGCCTCAGGAACTGCCTGCAATTTACCACAGGTACCAAGGGCTGCAAAAAGATTATATCTTTCTCCACACACCAAAACTTGAACATATGTAGCCAACATTGCTATAATAGAGGGATAATAAGAGAACGCATCCAAAATGTATTTAGTAAAAGTTTTGACACATGAGAGCCTTCAGGAATGAAGACCCAGAGATCCAGGGTAAACTGTCTGTTTTCATGCTTAAGTTTGTTGAAGAATGGGCACCTGTGTAGAAGTGTGGTCAGACAAAAGTATATGATCTAGAGTTGGGGAGGTAACTCAGTCCATAAGGTGTCTGGGTACCTGAGTTCACATTCTTAGCACCCGTGTGAAAGATGGCATGGAGGTATGCTACTATAATGCTAATACTAGGGAATGAAGGAGCAGATCCCTGGAGCTCATTGGTTGGCCAACTTAGCCAGTTAGTGACCTCTGGGTTCAGTGTGAGAGCCTGTCTCAAACAATTAAGATGGGGGCGGTGGTGAAATACTTCAGTAGGTCGAGGGAATTGCTGTCAGCCTAACAGCTTGAGTTCGATTCCCAAAGCTCACATGGTAGAAGAGAACTAACTCCCAAAAGTTGTCCTTTCACTATTATTTGAGAGCCACAGCACAGGCCTTTCTACCTCAAATACATACATACATACACACACATACATACATATATACATACGTAGGAAAAATTATATGGAACACTATTGAAGAACGTACCTGATATGACCTCAAGCCTCCACATTTGTACCTACAAACACATCCACTGATACACAAACATGCAAATACACCATACACACACACACATATTTGCATGCTCATGAACACATGTGTACACATTTGGCCACTCTGGGGAATGTGGGCCAGATCCCTCCAATGAGGGTCTTCTGAAGAGAAGGGAAAGACGGACCTCTCTCAGTTTTATGGCTTGTTTTTGGGGAGAGGAGTTCTAGCTTCTAGCACCTACCTGGGAGAAGCTGAATTCTAGTTTCTATAACGTGCTATACGATTTGCATGTTCTCTACTTGCATATGACTGCCAGCATCACACAGGGGACAATGCCTGTGGTGGTCTGAATGAAAATGACTCCCATAGGCTTATAGGGAGTGGCATTATTTGAAAGGATTAGGACTTGTGGCCTTGTTGGATTAGGTGTGGTCTTGTTAGACAAAGTGTGTCACTGGGGGTGAACTTTGAGGTTTCAAATAATCAAGCCAGGCCAATGTCTTCCTTCCTGCTGCTTGACAATCCAGATGTAGAACTCTCGACTTCTTCTCCAGCACCAAGTCTGCCTGCATGCTGCCATGATTCCCACCATGACAATAATGGACTAAACCACTAAATCTATAAACCAGACCAATTAAATGTTTCCCTTTATAAGAATTGCTGTGGTCATGTGGTCTTCATAGCAATAGAAACTCTAACTAAGAAAATGACTCACACTGGCACAGGTGGTAGCAGCTGTATTACTAAGTGGTAAGAATCATGTCGCTGTTAAGTTTCATCTATTGACCCATCATTTGCCAATGATGTTAGTGGCTCAAAACTATGAAGTTTTCCCTGAGTCATTGTGTCATTTCTAAAGGCTTCCATTTCATATAAAACTTTAGAAAATGTGCTATGCTTTTCTATACCATACTATCTTATGGTCTGGGGTATTCCAGTAGGATCACTGAAATGGGTGAGGGAGAATACATGAATTTGCCCCTCTTCAACACTGTTTTATAACCTTCTCATGTACTTACCTTAACACAGGGAGGCCCTACGGGACTCTGAGCTACATGATGCCTGGTGGGCAAGTAGTTAGCAAATATTGGCTGAAAATAAAATCCAACTTTATTAATGGTTATACAATTAGAGTGGACATCTACAGGAGAACCCACCTCTTTTCTTTTTCCATGGAGATGAGCCTGGCTGCTATTGCAATTTGATTGATAGCACTCACACTTTACAGATTGGAAGCACTAATTGAATGTCAGAGAGAGTAAAATGGGGAAAAGTGAATTGTTTCTTAATTAAAGGGTTCGAGCATTTGAATTAAGTGGTCTGGTAATTGTTGAGAATGACCAAGCTGAGACCTCCAAATCCTCACACTCTTGTTTATGACTGGGCTCTGGAATGAGAAGATATCTAATTTTATTCTTTTCCTTCCTAACGTCACTTTACACTTTAGTTCTTTTCCAGCTTTCAGTCTTCAGCACACACACACACACACACACACACACACACACTATATATATATATATATAGTGTCATATAGATGACATTATGTTTATAGCACTAATATCCCATATGCATTGTATTTTCTTTTATTAATGTACACAAAACACAAATTTTATATGACTATACTTAGGTTTGGATTAATCAAGCACATGTGGAAATAAAAGAATAAACCATCCTTTCCAGAAGTAGATAGTCATTTACTCAGAACAATGAAGGATGCTGATCTCTTTGATTGAACAGAGACTGTGTGGTAATGGTGCAGGGGACTTGGGAGGGCAGAAGATGGCCAGGATGGAGGATCCCATCTGCAGGGATGGATCAGTTCTCTGGCAGTCTCAAAGTGGTAGATATCAACCTCTGTTGGTTTGTTGCCATCAGAAGCGTCCTGGATACCAAAGGTGTTACCAGTCAACTTTCCTGTCTGAAGTTTCTCACTTTACCTGAGGATTTTAGGTCATTAACCCTTTAGTTCACATTAAAAATAAAGAAGCTGTTAAGGACTCCTATACTGCTAGAAAAGCAGCTTTAACTGTATAGAGTAGAAGTCTTAGATTCTGGCTGCCTCCAACAATCTCTCTTCTCTGTTAGATCACAAATCTGTCCCTTTATGACACTGGTCACTCTAAATGGCCAAATCTCACAGCCTGAAGAAATCAAGCCATATCCCCACCCTCATCCCACCCCACCCTTTACAGATCTCCTTGGGATAGAGACTTAAGAAGCTATTCTGTGCTAGAGTTTTTACAGATCCTAATTTATGCTACTACCCTGTACTTGGCTCCTCCATTCTCTTTGCCACTAGACTATCTCAGACTAAATCACATGATGTATTGTTTACTGTGTTATTGCTGTGAAGAGACACCATAACCAAGGTAACTTATGAAAAAAGGCATTTTAGGCTTACAGCTTATATTTTAGGCATTTACAGTGTCAAAAGGTAACTGCCTGACCACCATGGTGGGGAGCAGGGGAGCAGGCAGGTAGGCATGGCAGTGGTGCAGTAGCCAAGAGCTGCATCATAATCTATAGACAAAGAGAAAGAGAGAGAGAGGAAGAAAGAGGGAGGCAGAGGAGGGGGAGGGGAGTGGGCAGGGAGGGGGAGAGAGATTGGGCCTGGCATGAGCTTTTGAAACCTCACAGCCCATCCCCAGTGACTCACTTCCTCCAATAAAGCCACACCTCCTAATCCTATCAAACAGGTCCACTTCCATGTGACTAAGCATTCAAATAAGGGCCATTCTTATTCAAACCACCACCCAAAGAAGCATTTCTTTTCCTTTAAGGGTTTCTGTTGTTTTTAACACAATGTACTGTTTCCTTTCTAATGGCCTCCCACCTCAAGGGCCCTTTTTGCTAGGAAAGCTAATCCCTGAAGCCTGATGATTATGTGTCTGCTCCTTTACTGAGTCAGTCTGATTCATTCTTCCTGTTATATACCAGTCTCTTGATGACCACATTTGTGTGAGTTGAAAGGTTCTGTCAAGTCGAAGGAGGCAGCTATTATGTGCCAGGGTGAATACTATGGATCACCACTGATGGGCACTGCACTTTGTGTTACCCTTAAAAAAAAATCCTTTTTGAGGCAGATCTTATACCGTAGCCCATGCTGGCATGGGGCTCCTTATGTAGACCACATTGGCCTTGACCGTTCAGCGATTCTCCTACTTGGATTACAAGTATACATGTCACCATGCCAGGCTTCTTTGGTATTGTTGGCCTACATTGCCCTTGGATGACTGCCTTGTTGGTCACTCTGTCAAACAGGAGTACACAATTTTTCACTTACCTGCAGCAAGTGATTAACCCTTTAAAAAAAGATCTTCAGACTGGGAAAGGATCTTCACCAACCAAATATCCAACAGAGGGCTAATATCCAAAATATATAAACAAGTGAAGAGATTAAACAGCAAAAAATCAAATAACCCCATCAATAAATGCAGTACAGAGCTAAACCGAGAATTCACAGAAGAGGACTCTCTAAAGGCTGAGAGGCATTTGAAGAAATGTTCAACATCTTTGGTCATCAGGGAAATGCAACTTAAAACAACTCTGAGATTCCATCTCACACCTTCAGAATGGCTAAGATCAAAAACTCAAATGATAGCACATGCTGGTGAGGATGTGGAGAAAGGGGAACACTCCCCCAATGCTGGTGGGACTGCAAACTTGTGCAACTACTTTGGAAATCAATCTGGAGATATCTTAGAAAATTGGGAATAATTCTACCTCAAGACCCAGCCATATCCCTCTTGGGCATATAGCCAAAAGACTGGAAACGAAATCACAAGGACATTGCCTCAACACTGTTCATAGCAGTTTTATTTGTAATAGCCAGAAACTGGAAGCAAACCAGATGTCCTTCAACTGAAGAATGGATAAAAAAAAAAAAACAACTGTGGAACATTTACACAATGCAATACTACACAGCTATCAGAAATGAGGAAATCGTGCTATTCGAAACCAAATGGATGGAGCTAGAAAGTTCATCCTAAGCAAGTTGACACAGTCCCAGAAAGATAAACATGGTATGTACTCTCTTATAAATGGATATTAACCGTACATCACAGGATAACTATCCTACACCCCACACACCCAAATAGATAGAAACCTAGCACATCTATCCTAGGAAAAATTTTACCCACCAGAGAGTCATGGAATCTGCTGCAGGTTAGTGGAACACCATAAGCTAGATGGTGAGCCATATCAAGCCTCAGTACAAGTGGAAGCTCTTGGCCCTCACATGAAAGAAGATTTGAGGGAGTATGATATATGAGGGCCCACCTCATCTGACTAGAAGGAGAGTACCAAGTAGAGGAAGGAGGGAGGAAGGGAGGGAGGGGCCAGGAGGGGAGGAGGGACGAAACTATGTTCTAGAAGTAACTTGAGAAAACAAAATAATACTATTTTAAGAAAAGAGTTAATAATATTAAAAAATACAATAAAAATACCATATAAAATTTTCAAACTATAATTTACCAAAGGTATACTTGCCTTACTGGCATGAAAGGAAAATGGCCTTAATTTCAGATTAGAATGTTAGACTTCAGGTGGCCACATAGATTATACAAACTTGATAGCAGTTTAAAAGGTTTTTTTTTTGTAGATATTAGGATATTTTCATAGTTTGGCATTAAAAAGCAGGTAACAGGTTTAAAAGACTGTAAATAAATTAAAGGTTACTGCTGTTCAACCTGGTTTTCTAAACCTCCAAGAGTTGAAAAAATTTGGAGCTAAAGTAAAATACATGAAATGCATGGTGTTAGCCCATGCCTTTAATTCCAGCAGAGACAGGAGGATCACTATAGAGTTAGTTGTCTTATAAATTCTAGAGGTACAAGGAATAGGGTGGTGATGGTGCACACCCTTAATCCCATCATTTGAGAAGATACACGCTTAATCCCAACACACTAGAGACAGAAATCAGCAGATCTCAGAGCTCAAGGTCAGACTGACACAAAACAAGCTCTAAATAGAGAAAAACTTCGATCCACGGGTGGAGGAGCACATCTTTAATCCCACCAGTTGGAAATGATATGTATTTGATCCCAATACTAAGAATGCAGAGACAGGCACATAGGATTTGGAAGGATTTAAGTTTAAAAGCTACTTAAAAAGGCATGCTGAAATTCAAACAAATTATCCTTTGAGATCTCAAAATATATACTTATAGGTGTGTTTAGCTCTAAAATATCAAAATAATTTCTTTTTTTAATCCGAATTGAAAGATAATACTTTTTATATTGCCAAAAAAACAAAATTTGCTCCAGGAAAAATGTTATCTGACCCTCCCAAAAAAAGGTATTGTCCCAGACTGAGGATTAGGGCAGGGCTTTGTTCTTATCTTTCCAGGAGATTTAAAGCATCCATCCAAGGAATCCAGGGACAAAAGGACAACAGAAACCTCAGAAGAAAACAAATCAGACACCAAAGAAGATAAGTAACCCAGAGGATCCTGTAACCGATCTTTTAAATTATTATTTATCACTTATTTATTTATTACTAAATTCACTTATAACAAACACCAACAATTTCTTAACTATTAATCCTATAAATTCCTACAACCCCTTTAACCTATCCACTAAACCTATTGATAATATTTTTCTAACCTTTTAGAATGATACAGTCTCTGGGGAAGGTCCTCAGTCATCAGGAACACAGTCTTTGTTGTAGATTCTTTAACGCACTTAGCAGTCCTTTTTCTGGATCTCTCAGATGCAGGTTCGTTGGGGTAAGTTGGTTATTGCAGTCTCACCTTAAATAAGGCTTCATACTTTCTTCTCTGTGGGAGACCCCAGCTGTCTGCAGGCCAACTTACTTCTTTTGAATCAGGAACTCAGCTGCTCTGCCTCAGTCCTTAAAGCCAGGCACAATTTCCTTTAGGCCACTGTTCAGACAGATCAAACCCCTCTAGGCAAAAGCTGAGCCAGAGGGTTTAGTCCTTGGCCTTTGGTGTCTTGCTCAGGCTTTCTTTGCTCACCAGCTTCTTTCTGCTTCAGGGAAATCTGGCCATCAAATGATGGCCAGCCCTTTTTTCAGCAGGACTTTTGGAGTTCTCTAGCATCAGGGGCCTCTTCTCTTTCTGGGCTCCATGCACTGTCCTTAAATACGAGGAACTCTGTTTCAGCTTAATTTGGGCTCCGCCCACTTAGCAGCTGAAAACAATGTCAGGCCAGATACTTTGTTTCTTCAAGTCCATTAAGTCTTTCCTGTTTTCCTGGCTTCAACCTTGTTTTTCAGTCTATTGAGTCTCCTGTTTGTTTCCTGTTTTTAGTCCACATGCTGATAATGCTCTTCATGCCTCGAATTAAGAGACAGTATCAGAAACCCCTATATATTTTCTAAATCTAATTTATCTAACCCCTACAGCATCCAGCCTTGCAGACTTCCTCAATAGCTGTTTCCCCAAAAGTCTACAACCACAACAACTCAAAATCGCTAAGATTGTTCAGCTCCACAGACTGTTCCAAACAGAACTTCAGTAAAGCCCTGAAGAGCAGCTTCTGTCTACGAACTTCTTAGGACATTTAAATAGCTGAGCACAAAAGGACTGAACATCAAATGATTCTATTAACATTTTTTAACCATTTTTTCCATTCTTATTTGGGCCCCAAACAGGTTTACTATGTCCCAAATCAGCAGGAAGTCATTTTAAGAGAGTGACTTCCCATCCCCAGAAGGTGGGGAGAGTGTTTTTCCCCCCTTTGGTCATTTGATGGATAATAGAAAATCTTGTTATTTTGGGGAAGAGATTACAAGCTGTTAAATGTTCTTGTTAAAGAGGTTTTGGAGGTTAGACCCAGGGACTTCTCTCTCTTTTTCTTTTTGATAATCTTCTTTCCCTCCTATGTATGAGTGAACAAACTTGAGAAAAAATGGGACATAGACATAAAATAGGAAAGATCAAGAAAAAAGGACAGATTATTGAACATGCCCTTATACCTTTGTATATAGATACAAAATTAATATTATATTTGACTAAATTGGTATTGATCTTTATATATTAATGCAAAATTAAGATTGTATTGGGCTACATCGGTATGGATCTTTGTATATTGATACAAAATTAAGATTATATTTGGCCACAATATTATTTACCCTTGTATATTGATGCAAAATTAAGATTGTATTTGGCCACATTGGTATTGATCTTTGTATAATGATACAAAATTAAAGGTAATGCTTTTTAAAGGTATTGTACCTAGTAATGCTTAAAAATGAAATGTGAAGTTTAGGCCTTTTGCTACCGTCATAAACTGTTAAGGATAATAAAGAAATGCAAACTAATAGTCATTCAAGCTTGTCTTTTTGTTAGGTACTATGACAGTCTATCACAGTTATTTTCTAAGCTAATCAGAAATCAAGTTGCTAAGAGACAAGCAACATTTGCTTATCTAAATATAAGAGATAGATAGGGGGTCTTCAAAAACCTCAAGAGATCTGCAGAATATGGCATTCAGAGATGTTTTCTTAACTTAAGATTTTTTTGATATCGAGACATGTCAGCTCCTGACAGCACCCCCTATTCTACTCCAAGTAGAAGATGAGCATCGAAGAATCTCCAGTGGGAGATGATTGAATTGGTGGTAAGCCGTTCTCTTGGCAAGAAAAACCCCTTGCTTCAACTGTAGACAGACTTCTGTCCAAAAAGGACAAAACTTGGAAGCAGATTAAGTCGACAGCCTAGCTCTGCTAAGACAGGGTAGGTAAGTCCTTCATAATTCCTGCTCTACAATCAATGTCTGTCAGAGAAATGGGGCCAAATGGCTGAAGATTGATGCTGTAATGTATGGAGAGAAAATGGGAACTGTCCAGGCAGCCACTGGTATGTCATTTCTTAGTTTTGGAAGCTGTGGGCCCTGCATTTCCTATATAATCAGATATATTTATCCCTCTCAGGTCTCTGCGGTGGTTGAAGAATAGATAGCTAGAGTCTCATAGTTAAATTTTGAGTTGTTTAAGAATCAAGAGGGTGTTCTGGATCTAAGAAGATGTTTTTAAAATTGTGATGCAAGTTAGTATGAAAGCTGAGTTAGATATAGAACCTTAAACTCATGGAGATGGTTAGATAGTAGAATGTTAAAGTCAGGTGCCAAATACATATGGACTGGACATTGGGAATGTATGCTAAGCCATATAACTCTCATAATTGTGGCCTATTTATTTCTGTTGATTTGTATTGTTTTTATTGTTATAAGAGAAAGAACCATTTGTTGGACTGAAAGTGGGAGCTGTTGTGGGGGGAAAAGATATACCTTAAAAACTTTTAAAAAAAAGGGAATAGGCAGGGTAGGTAAGTCCTTCATAATTCCTGCTCTACAACCAATGTCTGTCAGAGAAATGGGGCCAAATGGCTGAAGATTGATGCTGTAATGTATGGAGAGAAAATGGGAACTGTCCAGG
>CAJQZJ010001694.1:10156594-10176937 GCA_907164525.1 Lophiomys imhausi | reverse complement strand
TATCATGTGTTTTCTTTCTTTCATCTTGTTTTTATGGTGAATAACGTTGATAGACTTTCGTATGTTGAACCATCCCTGCATTCCTGGGATGAAGCCTACTTGATCATGATGTATGATATTTTTTATGTGTTCTTGAATTCGGTTTGCTAGTATTTTATTAAGTATCTTTGCATCTATGTTCATGAGGGATATTGGTCTGAAGTTCTCTTTCTTTGTTGGGTCTTTGTATGGTTTAGGAATCAGGGTGATTGTGGCTTCGTAGAATAAGTTTGGCAATGTTCTTTCTGATTCTATTTTGTGAAAGAGTTTGAAAAGTATTGGTGTTAGCTCCTCTTTGAAGGTCCGGTAGAATTCCGAGCTAAAGCCATCTGGCCCTGGGCTTTGTTTGGTTGGGAGTATTTTAATGACTGTTTATATTTCCTTAGGGGTTATAGGGCTGTTTAATCTGCTTATCTGATCTTGATTTAGCTTTGGTAGGTGGAATCTATCAAGAAAATTGTCCATTTAACTTAAGTTTTCAAATTTAATGGAGTATAAATTTTTAAAGTAGGATCCAAATATTTTCTGGATTTCCTCAATGTCTGTTGTTATTTCTCCCTTTTCATTTCTGATTTTGTTGATTTGTGTTTTCTCCCTCTGTCTTTTAGTTAATTTGGCTAAGGGTCTGTCTATTTTGTTGATTTTCTCAAAGAACCAATCCTTGGTTTCATTGATTCTTTGTAGAGTTCTTTTTGTTTCTAAGTTGTTGATTTCAGCCCTAAGTTTGATGATCTCCTGCCTTCTGCTCCTCTTGGGAGTGTTTCCTTCTTTTTTTTCCAATTTACCCAGTTTAGCTGTTAATTTTCTAATATGAGCTGTCACAATTTTCTTTTTGAAGGCACTAAGTGCTATGAACTTTCCTCGTAGCACAGCTTTCATTGTGTCCCATAGGTTTGGGTATGTTGTGTCTTCATTTTCGTTGGATTTTAAGAAGTCTTTGATTTCCTTATTTATTTCTTCCCTGACCCAGTGGTCTTCTAGTAAAGAGTTTTTCAATTTCCATGTGAATGTAGACTTTCTGTTGATTCTTTGTTATTGAAGTCCAGATTTATTCCATGGTGGTCTTATAAGATACAGGGGTTATTTCAATTTTCTTGTATCTGTTGAGGCTATCTTTGTGTCCAAGTATATGGTCTATTTTGGAGAAGTTTACATGAGTTGCTGAGAAGAAGGTGTATTCTTTTGTGTTTGTGTGAAACGTTCTGTAGATATCTGTTAGGTCCATTTGGTTCATGATGTCTTTTAGACTCATTATTTCTCTGTTTGGCTTCTGTCTTGATGATCTGTCCATAGTTGTGATTGGGGTGTTGAAGTCTCCCACTAGTAAAGTGTTTGGATCGATGTGCGATTTAAGTTTTAGAAGCGTTTCTTTTATACATGTAGGTGCCTTTGTGTTTGGGGCATAGATGTTCAATATTGAGATATCCTCTTGGTGGATATTTCTTTTAACGAGTATGTAATGCTCTTCTCTGTCTTTTTTCATTAACTTCAATTGGAAGTCTATTTTGTTTGATATTAGAATGTCTACTCCAGCTTTTTCCCTGGGTCCATTTGCTTTGAAAACCTTTTCCCAGCCCTTTACTCTGAGTTAGTGTTTATCTTCAATAGTGAGATGTGTTTCTTGTATACAGCAAAAAGATGGGTCTTGTTTATGGATCCAGTCTGTAAGTCTGTGTCTTTTTATTGGCGAGTTGAGTCCATTGATGTTGATGGTTATTAGTGACCAGGGGTTGTTATTTCCCATTATTTTGGTATAGCTGGTCATCTTGTGTTTCTTTTTGTTTAGTTGCTGTGGAGGTTTCTATTTCCTCTGTTTTCTTGGGTGTAGTTATCTTGTCTGGGTTGGAATTTTCCTTCTAGGATCTTCTGTAGGGCTGGGTTTGTGAGGAGATATTGTTTGAATTTGATTTTGTCATGGAATATCTTGTTTTCTCCATATATGTTGATAGAGAGTTTTGCTGGGTATAGTAGTCTGGCTGGGCACCTATGTTCTCTCAGGCCTTGGAGGACATCAGTCCAGGCCTTTCTTGCTTTTAACGTTTCTGAGGAGAAGTCAGGTGTGATTCTGATGGGTCTGCCATTGTATGTGACTTTTCCTTTTTCTCTTACAGCTTTTAATATCCTTTCTTTGTTCTCTACATTTGGAGTTTCTATTATGTGGTGAGAGGAGTTTCTTTTCTGATTTAATCTGTTTGGTGTTCTGTAAACTTCTTGGATTTTTACTGGCATCTCTTTCTTTAGGTTTGGGAAGTTTTCTTCTACGATTTTGTTGAAAATGGAGTCAGGAGTCTCCTCTTTCCTCTATGCCTATAATTCTTAGGTTCTGTCTTTTCATGGAGTCCTTGATTTCTTGGATGTTGTGGGTGAGAGATTTTTTAGCTTTCTCATTTTCTTTGTATGTTGTACTGATATCTTCCATTGAATCTTCCATGCCTGAGATCCTGTCTTCCATCTCTTGCATCCTATTTTTGATACTCACATCCATAGTTTCTGCTCTCTTCCCTTGAATCTCCATTTCCTCTTTTAACTCTGCCTGTGTTTTCTTTATTGTTTCCATTTCTATTTTCATGTCTTGAATGGTATTGTTCGTTTTGTACATTTCCTTCTCCAGTTTGCTTGTTTTTGCCTGGAAATCTTTCATTGCTCTGTCCTTTTCCTGTTCAAGCTGAATCACCTTGGCTTGGAGCTCTTTAATGGTGTTATTCGTTGTTTTGACTTGTAAAATTGTGGCTTCTTTGAATTCCTTCATAGATTTAAGTTCTTCTTGAAGGGACTCTATCACTGTTCATAATGTAGAATTGTCATCGTTTTCATGTGTTTCAGCTGTTGTGAGGTGGTTCGAGCTGGATGGAATAGCTTTGCTTTGTTTTCTTTTGTTGGAGTCATTTCGCTCTGTTTTTTTTTTTTTTTTTTGGTCTGGGGCCTCTGGCCATGTGGAATTTTTTTTGCTGTCTTCTGGGCTTGGGTCCAAAGGGGGCGCTTTGGTGTAGGATTCGAGTTGCCTTACTTCACCTCTATAGGGTGAGTCATTCAGCCCTGCCTCCTAGGTAGAGACTAACTAATCCACGTGGTGGAACTGTGTACAAGTAAGCTCTGGTTCCCTGCCGCAAGGGCCAGTACTCATACAAAAGTCCAATATACGACAGTTTCAAATATCTCAGTTTGGTTCCTGTAGTGGGTAAGTCTGCCTGCCCTTCAGCCCCAATATCCTTGCCGCTCCCATGGCTTGGAAACTGGCCAGTGATGTCACAGCAGTGGGTTGGGGTCTGCAGTCTGAAGGCACTTTGCAGCCGAGCTGTGCTCACTTCCAAGGGTCGCAACCTTTCGCCAGATAGCTGGATCATCTGTGTGAGACCTGGGGTTCCCTAGCAGGGTGGGGATTATCTCTGAGTGGGATCTGAATATGCCCACTGGAACTTACCAGGAGTCTCTCCTGGTGGGGGATAGGGGGAGCCCGATTCCCGGGTCCACCGGCTTCCTTGCGTGTCCGAGAGTGGGAAGGAGCGTTCTGCCCAGGGACCCTCAGTGATCCCTGGGTAGTTGGGTGAGATTTAGAAGGTGTTGAGCCATTTGTACAGTGTCCTGCAACACTCGCCGCCCTGTGACTGTTAACCCTGAAATCAAAATACGTCCGCACAGGCCGCCACCATCTTGGATCCCCTGATATTTTTACTTTTAAAAAGTGAAAATACTTCCATAGTATAACTAAAATTGCTCACAACATTTTTCCCCTCTTAAACACAATTTAGGAGGAGAAAGTACTGTGACATTTTTCATCCACAGGAGTCACTCAGACCTAGAATATTCTATGCTTGTATTTGCATACTGACCCTTAGATTGGGAAAAACAAAAACAGGTAGATTCTAGCAATCAAATTTATCTGGTCCGAATTACAGATAGTGCTTTGGGAGGTTTGCTTTGCTCAAGGATCCCTAATACAGGCACATGAGAGAGAATAAGCCACATGATAGCCTCAAGAGGATCATCATTTTAATTGGATTGATCTTACTTCATAAGGTTAAATACAATTGTTCCTCAAGTAATATATCATTTTTATTGAGGTTAATGTTGAGTCAAGATGTAATTTCACCAGCTTCTTAAAGGTATTTGATCTGTTTCCCCAACCACAAGCTGACACTTATTGTTCACTTGAAATTCCAAACCAGTGTCTCACTCTACTCATCATAGTTGAATACACTTTAAATAAACACTGTGATTCAGGATAGAAGTATGTGCTACTTAAGTAAAGAAACTTCAGAAGGCTTCCATTTCTCAGTATGGCAAACTTGATAACAGGAAATTGTGTGGGCCTTACCATCTGATACTGTTCTCATTGAGAGTTGAACTTTTTTGTTTTCTCCTTGAGTGTGGTTGGCTCTTGAAATTTTTGACACTAGAGCTCAGCTGAAGTGGCATAAAATGGCCTATGATGCTAGAACATGATAGACTATACAATTTAGTTGATGGAATACTTCTACTTAGCAGCTTGAGCTACTATGTAGAAGCTCAGTCCTATCTATAGAGGTCTGCATGCTGGAAAGACTCATGTAAGTTTGCCGGCAGATACTCCCGCTCAAGACCAGCTACCAAACACCCCACAAATACACCAGTTATAATTAATAAAGTTCTAGATTATTTAGTCTTTCAGGTATATCCTCACTTCTACTGTTCAAAACTCCTTTTTAATTTTTTTTTTATTTTGTATGTATGGGTGTTTCATCTGCTTGTATGTCTGTATACCACTTGTGTGCTTTGTGTCTAAGGTGCCCAGAAGGAGGCATCAGATCCATTGGAAATGGAGTTACTTACGATTGTTTGTGAGTTGCCATGTGGGTGCTGGGAATTGAACCCAGGTTCTCTGGAGGAGCATTTAGTGAACTTAACTGTTGAGCGATGGCTCTCCAGACCCTGTTCAAAGCTCCTTAGCCAAGAACCCAGTATCAACTGAAAGAGAACAGATATGTTACCATGGTTACCCTATCTGAAATTCTCACCCAGAGAATCAATCCATGAGCATAAAAAATGGTGTTGGTTTATACATCTAAGTTTATACTTACTTGTGTCTGTGTTTGGGGGAGGAACAGTTGAGAGAGAATCTGATTATATAACCCTGGCTGACCTGAAACTCAGTTTTGTGTACCAGGTTTGCCTGGAACTCCCAGAGATCTGCCTGACTCTGCCTCCTGAGTGCTGGGATTAAAGGTGTTCCCTATCATGTCCTATTAAGTAAGATATCAATTGGTGTCTGAAAAGAGAGTAATTTTATACTTATTAGATACAAGATAAACATATTGCATTGATTTTAGGGCCAGGAATTTGTAGAAGTCTCATAGACTTTGATGAACATGATGTAAAGTAATAAAGGAAATTGAAAGAAACATTAGGGAAAGTTGCAGGAAGGAGGCCCCTTGCTAGTTTCCATAGAAAGGTAACACTATCACCTATGACAGTATAGGAAATAGAGATGAGCCCTAAAGAGTCCACTAACCTAGAAAGAGAGATTTATTCTTTTTCTATTCTTTTTCCTGCAGACACTTTCCCAAGAATCTCTTCTGGGGCTGAACATTGGCACTGGAATACTGAGCGCATGCTACTTACTAAATAATACTCAGGTCTTAGAGAAGATTTCCAAGCAGAGTAGTGAAGGTCTCTTCTGGATTTGTCTATTGGCCTCCAATAAAATGAGATGGAGTAATGCCCTAAAGATCCTGGACCTCAAGTCTGAGCTTGATATTGTAAAGGGATAGGGCTTTTGTGGGTTCTTTGCAGTCAGTGCCCTGCTATCCCCCACATGGGAGGACCATAAACACCTGTGGCATGCCAGGCAAATGGCAGTCTGAAAATGTGGCCACAGATCCTAGACTGTCATCTCATTAAGAGGTGGAATGCTGTACATTGAATGTTTGTAGTTCCCCACCCCAGATAATTCAGATGTCCAAATCTGATCTCCAGTATGATGGCATTCAGAGTGATGCCTTTTGAAGGTGACTGCTGTCTTTATATGAGAAAATCAGAAAGTGAAACTCCCCTGCCACACACATTATATGACTTCATCACAGTGAGTATCAGGTACCTACAAGCCAAAAGAAGAGGCCTCAAATGACACCTACCCCCTGGAACCTGGATATTTTGGATGTCTCACCTTCACAGCTATGAAAACAAAAGCTGCATCAGTAGAGATACTCAACTTGCTCTGTTGTACAAGCCTGAAGTAGTCATAGCTGTAACCATTTCTACTTCCTCAAACTTTATACCAAGCACCCCGCTTTCCCAAAGAGACTGTCCAAATCCGGGACACAAATGGAAGAAACAGTAGTGAAGGGGGTTAGATAAATTAGATTTAGAAAATATATAGGGGTTTCTGATACTGTATCTTAATTCGGGGCATGAAGAGCATTATCAGCATGTGGACTAAAAACAGGAAACAAACAGGAGACTTAATAGACTGAAAAACAAGGTTGAAGTCAGGAAAAACAGGAAAGACTCAATAGACTGAAAAACAAGGTTGAAGTCAGGAAAACAGGAAAGACTTAATGGACTTGAAGAAACAAAGTATCTGGCCTAACATTGTTTTCAGCTGCTAAGTGGGCAGAGCCCAAATTAAGCTGAAACAGAGTTCTTCCTATTTAAGGACAGTGCATCGAGCCCAGAAGGAGAAGAGGCCCCTGATGCTAGAGAGCTCCAAGAGTCCTGCTGAAAAAAGGGCTGGCCATCATTTGATGGCCAGATTTCCCTGAAGCAGAAAGAAGCTGGTGAGCAAAGAGAGCCTGAGCAAGACACCAAAAGGCCAAGGACTAAACCCTGTGGCTCAGCTTTTGCCTAGAGGGGTTTGATCTGTCCGAACAGTGGCCTAAAGGAAATTGTGCCTGGCTTTAAGGACTGAGGCAGAGCAGCTGAGTTCCTGATTCAAAAGAAGTAAGTTGGCCTGCAGACGGCTGGGGTCTCCCACAGAGAAGAAAGCATGAAGCCTTATTTAAGGTGAGACTGCAATAACCAACTTATCCTGATGAACCTGCATCTGAGAGATCCAGAAAAAGGACTGCTAAGTGCGTTAAAGAATCTACAAAAAAGACTGTGTTCCTGATGACTGAGGACCTTCCCCAGAGACTGTATCATTCTAAAAGGTTAGAAAAATAATTATCAATAGGTTTAGTGGATAGGTTAAAGGGGTTGTAGGAATTTATAGGATTAATAGTTAAGAAATTGTTGGTGTTTGTTATAAGTGAATTTAGTAATAGATAAATAAGTGATAAATAATAATTTAAAAGTTCGGTTACACAGTAGTGAAGATGGAAGCTATCAGTATCCAAATGTAAATAAACAAATAAATAAATGTAAATAAAATGGACCAAGTGATTTATCACAAAAGCATATTTAACAATACAGCTGTTTAACCATGAATAGGAGAAAGCTGTCCTGTGCCTTGAGTATTTCTAATGAATCTATTCAATAGTGAATCAAAGTCCCCAGAAGGATACCTAAGTACTTATTTACCATCTTCTTTCCCTTCTAAAAGTGTAAGAGTTGAGGTTTCTGTGCTGAAAATACTTCTGCAAACCCAGTGAACATTCTTTAAACTCAATGGACTTCCTGTGAAAAATGTGGTAAGCATAAACCCACAAAATGACACAGTGCAAGAAGGGCCACAATTCTTTGTAGGCCCAGGGAAAGTGACATCATTAACTTTAAGTAGGCAGAATAAGACTATTTTCTACAGAAAGGTACAAAGAAGTACAAAGCTAAAATAGAAAGAAGATTGTGCTTGAGTGTGTTGAGCCCAATTGAAGATCTAAGAGAATGCTGGCTACTAGGAGATGCAAGCATTTGAATAAAGTGATGTAAACAGAAAGGGCCAAGTGTTCTAATTCCACACTGATTTTCCTACAAAGAGAATTTGAATCACTAGTTCACAGTTACTTCAAAAATATGTAAAAAATGAATCAGAGGAAAAAAAGAAATCCTGAAGGTTTGCAAGTCAGCAAATTTGAAGATTACAAAATTGCATTTGTTCTTATCAATTATCATAAAGCTTGTGACAAAATGAAATAAAAGATTTGGACAGGGATTCCACTGAAGTGGAAGCAAATTAAGAAATAAAAAGGTAAAAAGATGTTCAACTTCAGTAAGCAGGCAATGAGGGGGAAGGTGACCTTGTCTGTCATCTTGGAACACCTGGGAGGAGGGAACCTCAATTGAGGAACTGCCTCTATGAGACTGGCCTTTTTTGATGATTGATGGGAGATATGGGAGGGCCCAACGCTCTGTGTGTGTTAAATCACTGGACAGGTGGTCCTGGATTAAATAACAAATTTGTCTGAACATGAGCAGTGGAAGAAAGCTAGTAAGCAGCATTTCTCTATGGCAGTGGCTGTTAACCTGTGGGTCATGACTCCTTGGGGGATTGAATGACCCTTTCACAGGGATCTCCTAAGACCATTGGAAAACACAGATATTTACATCATGATTCATAACAGTAGCAAATTTACAGTTATGAAGTAGCAATGAAAAAAATTTTATGGTAGGGGGTCACCACAACATGAGGAACTATTGTGGCCTTAGGAAGGTGGAGAACCACTGCTCTATGGTCTCTACTTTCATTTTTCTTACAGGTTTCTTTTTTTTCAAGACAGGGTTTCTCTGTATAACAGCTCTGGCTGTCCTGGACTCGCTTTGTAGACCAGGCTGGCCTCGAACTCACAGAGATCTGCTTGCCTCTGCCTCCCAAGTGCTGGGATTAAAGGCATGCACCACCACCGCCTGGCTTCTTACAGGTTTCTTGAGGTTTGCCTTTGCTTCATTTGATGATTGACTGTAACTTGTCAGCCTGATAAATCCTTTACTCCCCAAATTGGTCTTGGTCATTGTTTTATGAGAACAATAGAGAGCAAATAGGATAGAATTTAGTACCCAAGACCTGATAAAGTGCTTACTGAAGGTGGAGGAATTTTTTTAAATGCAAAATGGGTAACAAAGAAAGGAAGTTATAAATACTAGCTAAGGCTGGGTGCGGTGAAGTGTGTCTTTACTCCCAGCACTTGAGAGGTAGAGGCAGTCAAATCTCTGTAAACTCAAGGTCAGCCTGGTCTACATGGTGAGTTCCAGGACAGCAAGGACTACACAATGAGACCCTGTGTCAAAAACAAACAAAACAAAAAACCAAAAATAAATAAATACCAGCTATGGGCATGTGACCAGTTGCAGAATAGAAGATCAGACCTGACATGAGTTTCCTGTCCTATTTGTTAAAGAATATGTTTTTACATATGTACATATATACTAAGCTAATATTTGAATTTTATTCCTTCCATTTCTTTATCATGTAATCTAAAATTGTTTGAGGTAATATCACTGGGTTAAGTATTATGAGTCGATATTATCATATTTAATATATTAGACACTAAAATACTAAATATTCCTCAAGGGACTTCGCTACCTATTCTAAAACAGTTGTATGTGGGATAGATATATCATGCCAGGCAGAATTACGACCTTGTTTTGTGGAATCAACCCAGACATAAGCTGCCTGGCCCTCTGGTGAGGAATTTTCTTGGTCAGATTATTTGAAACAGGGAGATTCACTCTAAACTTGGAACACCGTCTGACAGCACCCAGATAAAGAGACCTGGAAAAAAGAAACTTTGGCTTTGGTTTGCTTGTCCCTACTATCACTGGCTAGTTCATCTATCCAGTTGCTATTGTATTCCTTCAAAGATGTTAGAACCAAGTTCTTCCAGATTCCAATGCAGACCGAACCGTAGAAACTGCTCAGGAATCCTCCAGATCTTCCTCCTCAGATTGGGACGCTTCTAAGCTCCAGCATGGCTAGTGTGACTCTGGCAGGTCTTGCCCTTCCTCCACTTCCTCTGACTTGCTTTTTAAAAAACATTAGATTCCATTTTTTTTAATACTTTATTTTTTTATTTCTTCAAGTTACATCTCAGTCACAATCCCTTCCCTATTCCACCTTCCTGTCCCACCCTTCCATCCTCTTCCCCTCCACAGCTTCCCCTTTCAGTCCAACGAATGTTTCCTTCTCTTATAACAGTAAATACTACACAAAACAACAGAAATAAATATGCCACATTTATGAGAGTTAAAAGGCCCAGTATGCATTCCCAATGTCTAGTTCATACATATTTGGCCCCTGACTTTAATATTCTACTATCTAACCATCTCCATGAGTTTAAAGTTCTATAACTGACTCAGCTTTCATACTAACTTGCATCACTATTAAAAACATCTTCTTAGATCTAGAACGCCCTCTTGATTCCTAAACAACTCAAAATTTAACTATGAGACTCGAGCTGTCTATTCTTCAACCACCTCAGAGACCTGAGAGGGATAAATATATCTGCTTATATAGGAAGTGCAGGGCCAGCAGCTTCCAAAACTAAGAAATGACATACCAATGACTGCCTGGACAGTTCCCACTTTCTCTCCATACATTACAGCATCAGTCTTCAGCCTTTTGGTCCTGTTTCTCTGACAGACATTTATTGTAGAGCAGGGATTATGAAGGTCTTACCTACCCTGTCTTGGCAGAGCTAGGCTGTCAACTTCCTTGCTATCAAGTTTTGTACTTTTTGGACAGCAGTCTGTCTGCAGTTGAAGCAAGGAGTTTTTTCATGCCAAGAGATAGGCTTGCCACTAATTCAACCATCTCACACTGGAGATTCTTCGATGCTTATCTTCTACTTGGAGTAGAATAAGGGGTGCTGTCAGGAGCTGATATGTCTCGATATCAAAAAAAATCTTAATTTAAGACAACATCTTTGAATGCCATGTTCTGCACATCTCTTAGGGTTTTTGAAGATGCCAATTCTATCTCTTGTACTTAGATAAGCAAATGTTGCTTGTCTCTTAACAATTTGATTTCTGAGTAGCTTAGAGAATATCTGTGATAGACTGTCATAATATCTAACAAAGTGACATGCTTGCATGACTAGGAGTTTGTTTTTCTTAACTATCATAAACAGTTTATGATGGTTGGTATCAAGAGGCCAGAGCTTCACATTTCATTTTTAAGTATCTCTAGGTACAATACCATTAGGAAGCATTACCTTTAATTTTGTATCAATATACAAAGATCTATTCAAATGTGGCTAAATATACTCTTAATTTTTTATCAATATACAAAGATCAATGCCTATGTAGCCCAATACAATCTTAACATTATGTCAATATGCAAAGGTCAATACCATTGTGGCCAACAATAATCTTAATTTTGTATCAATATACAAAGATCAATACCGATGTAGTCCAATACAATCTTAATTTTGCACAATAAACAATGGTCAATACCACCTTAGCCAAATATAGTACTAATTTTGTGTCAATATACAAAGGTATAAGGGCATATTGAATCATCTGTCCCTTCTTCTTGGTCCTTCCCATACTATGTCTATGTCCCATTTTTCTCAGGTCCGTGCACTCCCACATAGGAGAGAAAGAAGGATACAGAAAAGGAAAAGAAGGAAGTCCCTGGGTCTAACCTCCAAAACCCATTAAACAGGACCATTTAACAACTTGTAATCTCTTCCCCTAAATAACAGAGTTTTCAGTTATCCTTCAAATAACCAAAAGGTGGGGGGGCAGAGAAACACCCTCCCCACCCTCTGGGCACGGGACGTCACTCTCTTACAATGACTTCCTGCTGATTTGGGTCGTAGTAAACCTGTTTGGGGCCCAAACCAGAATGGAAAAATGGTTAAAAATGTTAGTACAATCCTTTTATGTTCAGTCCTTCTGTGCTCAGCTGTTTAGATGTCCTAAGGAGTTTGTAGGCAGAAGCTGATCTTCCAGGCTTTACTGAAGTTCTGGCTGGGGCAGTGTGTAGAGCTGAATGGTCTTAGCGATTTTGAATTGTTGTGATTGTAGACTTTTGATGGAAACAGCTATTGAGAGTGTCTGTAAGGCTGGATCATCTGGGTCACTCGTCTTCTTTGGTGTCTGATTCTGTTTTCTGCTGAAATTTCCGTTGTCCAGTTATCCCTGGATTCCTTGAATGGATGCTTTGAATCTCCTGGAAAGATAAGAACAGAGCCCTGCCCTAATCCTAACTCTGGGACAATTACCCTCTTTTTTGGTGGGGGGTTAGGTAATATTTCTCCTGAAGCAAATTTGGTTTTTTGACAATATATAAAGTATTATCTTTCAATCTGGGTTAAAGAAGAAATCATTTTGTTATTTTGGAGCTAAACCAGCTTTAGTGTATATATTTTGAGATCTCAAAGGACAATTTGTTTGTATTGAGTAGGCCTTTTGTAAGTAGCTTTTAAACTTAGGTCCCTCCAAATCCTATGTGTGTGTCCCTGCATTCTAATTATTGGGATCAAAGACCTGTGGTTCCCATCTGAAGGGATTAAAGATGTGTTCCACCACTCCTAGATCAAAGTTTTTCTCTATTTAGAGTTTGTTTTGTATCAGGCTGACCTTTAGCGCTGAGATCTGCCTGTTTCTGTCTCTAGTGTGTTGGGATTAAGGGTGTACTGTTCTTGAATGATGGGATTAAGGTTGTGCACCCTCACCACCCTGTTCCGTGTAACTATAGAATTTATAAGAGCACTAACTCTATAGTGCTCTTCCCGTCCCTGCTGAAGTTAAAGGCATGGGTTAACACCACGTTTTTCATGTATTTTACCTTAGCTCTAAGTTTATTCGACTCTTGGAGGTTTATAAAACCAGGTTGAACGGCTGTAACCTTTATTTTATTTACAGTATTTTAACATTGTTACCTGCTTTTTTTAATTAATAAATTTATTTGTTTGTTGCTTCAGGTTACATCCCTATCATATTGTCCTCTTTTCCCGCTTCCCAGCCCCTCCCTCCCATCCTCTACCCCCTAATCTTCTGACTTGTTCCTCTGGGGTGGAGTGTCCCTGCATAACAGTCCCTCACCACAGTTCAGTAGTCATATAAGGGCCAAGAACCTCTTCATACACCAGGGGCCTACGAGGCAGTACCGCCAGTGAAAGGTGTCTCCTTGCTACGGGGGGAAAACGAAAAAAAGACCAACAAACACACAAACCCACAAAAACAAAGAACAACAACAAAAAAAAAGAGGAAAAAGAAAAAGAAAAAGTCTATGTCCATGTTCCTTTTGGTGTGCTGGTTGTAGTACAGATATCTAGTACGATATAGCTAAAATCCTACTATAAGTGAATAGATGCCATGTGCATCCTTCTGAGTCTGGGTTAGCTCACTCAGGATGAGCTTCTCTAGTTCCATCCATTTGGTTGCAAATTGCATGATTTCATTGTTTCTGATAGCTGAGTAACATTCCATTGTATAGATGTACCACAGTTTTTTAATCCATTCTTCAGTTGAGGGACATCTGGGTTGTTTCCAATTTCTAGCTATTACAAATAAGGCTGCTATGAACATAGATGAGGAGACTTTCCTATGTCTCCGTGAGTAGTCCTTTGGGTATATACCCAGAAGTGGTATGGCTGGGTCCTGAGGCAAAGTTATTCCAAGATTTCTAAGACATCGCCAGACGGACCTCCATAGTGGTTACATAAGCCTGCACTCCCACCAGCAATGGAGTAGGGTTCACCTTCCTCCACACCCTCACCAGCATGTGCTGTCATTTGGGCTCTTTATCTTAGCCATTCTGACAGGTGTGAGGTGGAATCTCAGAGTCGTCTTGAGTTGCATTTCTCTGATGATTAAGGATGTTGAGCATTTCTTCAGGTGTCTCTCAGCCCTTAGGGAATCCTCCTTTGTGAATTCTCTATTTAGCTCCGTCTCCCATTTTTTGATTGGATTATTTGGTTTCTTGGCATTTAGTTTCTTGAGTTCTTTGTAGATTTTAGATAATGGCCCTCTATCAGATGTGGGATTGGTGAAGATTTTCTCCCAATCTGTTGGTTGCCGTTTTGTTCGAATGACAGTGTCTTTTGCCTTACAGAAGCTTTTCAGTTTCATGAGGTCCCATTTATTGATTGTTGATCTCAGGTCCTGAGCTGTTGGTGTTCTGTTCAGGAAGTTGTCACCTGTGCCAATGAGTTCGAGGGTTTCTCCTACTTTTTCTTCTAGTATATTTAGTGTGGCCGGCCTTATGTTAAGGTCTTTGATCCACTTGGATTTAAGTTTTGTACAAGGTGATAGGTATGGGTCTAATTACATTCTTTTGCAAGTGGACATCCAGTTGGAACAGCACCATTTGTTGAAGATGCTGTCCTTCCTCCATTGTGCAGGTTTGGCTTCTTTGTCAAAGATTAGTTGGCCATAGGTGTGTGGGTCCATGTTTGGGTCTTCAATTCGATTCCATTGATCCACTGGTCTGTTTCTATACCAGTACCATATACCAGTACCATGCTGTTTTTATTACTATTGCTCTGTAGTACAGCTTGAAATCTGGGATGGTGATACCTCCAGATGCTTTTTTATTGTACCGAATTGATTTAGCTATTCTGGTCTTTTTGTTGTTCCATATGAAGTTGAGAATAGCTCTTTCCAGGTATATAAAGAATTGTGTTGGTATTTGGATAGGAATTGCATTGAATCTATATATTGCTTTTTGTAGAATAGCCATTTTTATTATGTTGATCCTACGTATCCATGAGCATGGGAGATATTTCCATCTTCTAAAAGCCTCTTCCATGTCTTTCTTCAAGGGCTTGAAGTTCTTGTTGTACAGGTCCTTTACTTGCTTGGTTAGAGTTACCCTCAGGTATTTTATATTCTTTGTGGCTATTGTGAAGGGGGTTGTTTCCCTTATTTCTTTCTAGGTACATTTGTTTGTTGTATAAAGAAGGTCTTCTGATTTTTTTTGAGTTAATTTTGTATCCATCCACCTTGCTGAAGTTGTTTATCAGCTGTAAGAGTTCTTTGGTGGAGTTTTTGGGGTTGCTTATATATACTAACATATCATCTGCAAATAGGGATAATTTGACTTGTTCGTTTCCAATATTTATCCCTTTGTTCTCCATTAGATGTCGTATTGCTCTAGCAAGGACTTCAAGTACTATATTGAAGAGATATTGTGAGAGTGGACATCCTTGTCTTGTCCCTGAGTTTAGAGGAAATGCTTCAAGCTTCTCTCCATTTAATTTGATGTTGGCCACTGGCTTGCTGTATATTGCCTTTATTATTTCTAGGTATGGTCCTTGTATGCCCATTCTCCAGAACTTTTAGCATGAAGGGGTGTTGGATTTTGTCAAATGCTTTTTCTGCATCTAGCGAGATTATCACATGGTTTTTTTCTTTCATCTTGTGTATATGGTGAATTACATTGATAGACTTTCCTATATTTAACCAGCCCTCCATTCTTGGGATGAAGCCTACTTGATCATGATGTATGATACTTTTGATGTGTTCTTGAATTCGGTTTGCTAATATTTTATTAAGTATTTTTGCATCTATGTTCATGAGGGAGATTGGTCTGAAGTTCTCTTTCTTTGTTGGGTCTTTGTGTGGTTTAGGAATCAGAGTGACAGTGGCCACATAGAATGAGTTTGGCAGTGTTCTTTCTGCTTCTATGTGGTGGAAGAGTTTGAAGAGTAATGGTGTTAGTTCCTCTTTGAAGGTCCAGTAGAATTCCGTGCTAAAGCCAACTGGCCCTGGTCTTTTTTTGGTTGGGAGATTATTAGTGACTGTTTCTATTTCCTTAGGGGTTATTGGGGTGTTTAAGCTGTTAATCTGATTTTGATTTAGTTTTGGTAGGTGGAATCTATCGAGAAAATTGTCCCTTTCGCTGAGGTTTTCAAATTTGGTGGAATGTAGATTTTTAAAGTAGAACCCAAATATTTTCTGGATCTTTTCAATGTCTGTTGTTATTTCTCCCTTTTCATTTCTGATTTTGTTGATTTGGGTTCTTTCCCTTTTCCTTTTAGTTAATTTGGCTAGGGGTCTGTCTATTTTGTTGATTTTCTTGAATAACCAACTCTTGGTTTCACTGATTCTTTGTATAGTTCTTTTTGATTCTAAGTTGTTGATGTCAGCCCTAAGTTTGATGATTTCCTGCCTTCTGCTCCTCTTGGGAGTGTTTGCTTCTTTTTTTTCCAATTCACCCAGCTTAGCTGCTAATTCACTAATATGAGCTGTCACAATTTTCTTTTTTAATGCACTTAGTTCTATGAACTTTCCTCGTAGCACAGCTTTCATTGTATCCCATAGGTTTGGGTATGTTGTGCCTTCATTGTCGTTGGATTTTAAGAAGTCTTGATTTCCTTCTTTATTTCTTCCCTGACCCAGTGGTCAACCAGTAATCAGCTGTTCAATTTCCATGTGTGTGTAGGCTTTTTGTTGATTCTTTTGCTGTTGGAGACCAGCTTTATTCCGTGGTGGTCTGATAAGATACAAGGTGTTATTTCAATTTTCTTGTATATATATTGAGACTATCTTTGTGTCCAACTATGTGGTCAATTTTGGAGAACGTTCCGTGAGGTGCTGAGAAAAAGGTGTATTCCTTTGTGTTTGGGTGAATCATTCTGTAGATATCTGTTAGGTCCATTTGTTTCATGATCTCTGTTAGACTCAATATTTCTCTGTTTGTCCTCAGTCTTGATGATCTTGTCCATTGTTGTGAGTGGGGTGTTGAAGTCTCCCACTACTAATGTGTTTTGATCGACATGCTATTTAAGATGTAGAAGTGTTTCTTTTACAAATGTAGGTGCCTTTGTATTTGGGGCATAGATGTTCAGTATTGAGATTTCCTCTTGATGAATATTCCTTTTAATGAGTATATAATGCCCTTCTTTGTCTTTTTTCACTAACTTCAGTTGGAAGTCTGTTTTGTTTGATATTAGGATGGCTACTCTAGCTTGCTTCTTCGGTCCATTTGCTTGGAAAACCTTTTCCCAGCCCTTTACTCTGAGGTTGTGTCTATCTTTGGTAGTGAGATTTGTTTCTTGTATTCAGCAAAAGGATGGGTCTTGCTTGCGGATCCACTCTTTAAACCTGTGTCTTTTTATTGGGGAGTTGAGTCCATTGATGTTGATGGATATTAGTGACCTGGGGTTGTTATATCCCATTAGTTTGGTATAGGTTTTGGTTCTGTGCCTCTTTTGGTTTAGTTGCTGATGGGTTTTCTATTCCCTTTGTTTTGTTGGGTGAAGTTTTCTTCTCTGGGTTGGAATTTTCCTTCTAGGATTTTCTGTAGCGCTGGGTTTGTGGGTAGATATTGTTTAAATTTGATTTTGTCATGGAATATCTTGTTTTCTCCATCTACGTTGATAGAGAGTTTTTCTGGGTATAGTAGTCTGGCTGGGCACCTATGTTCTCTCAGGACTTGTAGGATATCTGTCCAGGCCCTTCTAGCTTTTAAAGTTTCTGAGGAGAAGTCAGGTGTAATTCTGATGGGTCTGCCATTGTATGTGACTTGACCTTTTTCTCTTACAGCTTTTAATATTCTTTCCTTGTTCTGTACATTTGGTGTTTCAATTATTATGTGGCGAGAGGAGATTCTTTTCTGATCTAATCTGTTCGGTGTTCTGTAAGCCTGTTGGATTTCTATTGGCATCTCTATTTTCAGGTTTGGGAAGTTTTCTTCTATGATTTTGTTGAAGATATTTCCTGGACCTTGGAGTCGGGAGTCTTCTCTTTCCTCTATGCTTATAATTCTTAGGTTCCATCTTTTCATTGAGTCCTTGATTTCTTGGATGTTGTGGGTGAGAGATTTTTTTAGCCTTCTCATTTTCTTTGGATGTTGTACTGATTTCTTCCATCGAATCATCCATGCCTGAGATCCTGTCTTCCATCTCTTGCATCTTATTTTTGATACTCACATCCATAGTTCCTGTTCTCTTCCTTTGATTCTCCACTTCCTCTTTTAACTCTGACTATGTTTTCTTTATTGTTTCTATTTCTATTTTCATGTCTTGTATGGTATTTTTCGTTCTGTACATTTCCTTCTCCAGTTTGCTTGTTTTTGTCTGGAATTCTTTCAGTGCTTTGTCCTTTTCCTGTTCAAGCTGGGTCACCTTGGCTTGGAGCTCTTTATTGATGTTGTTCGTTGTTTTGACTTGTAAAATTGTGGCTTCTTTGAATTCCTTCATAGATTTATATTCTTCTTGAATGGACTCTATCACTTTCCATAATGCAGAATTGTCATCGTTTTCATGTGTTTCTGTTGGTGTGAGGTCATCCGAATTGGATGAGCTGGGATAATTCTGCATTTTTGGAGTCATATTTCCTTGATTTCTATTTTTTCTTGGAACTTTGGCCATATGGATGTGTTTAGCTGTCTGTTCTCGTCGTTTTCTGGGCTTGGATCCACAGGGGATGCTTTGGTGTAGGAGTCGAATTGCTTGGCTATCTGTCATTGCTTACAGGGGGATCTCAGGGTCACAGTGGTTCTAATAGCCTGAAGCACTGAGAGCTGGTGCAGCCTATTCCCAGGTAGTGAGTAATGGTCTGGGATTGTTTCACTGCTCCCAATTCAGACTTCTCTATGTTGCACACTGAGTGATCAGCCTGTAATGGTTTTGATGGTATGGACCTGTTTGCCCAGGCACAGATTCTGTGGGCTTTGGTTGTCATCACGGAGACTGACAGGGCCTGGCTCCACACCTAATATGTCTGGGTTTTACAGAATACAGCTGTGGTCCCCTGCCTTCTGGTTTCCCACTAGGCTCCTCCAGCGAAGGCATGGCCCCTCAGCCCCGCCTGCCTGTGCCGGCTTCCCTCCCTAGCTGCTCTGCCACTGGTGCAGGGTGCCTCAGCCTCGCCCCCCTGTGCCGGCTTCCCTCCCTGGCTGTTCAGCCACGGGTGCGCGGAGCTTCCGCCCCGCCCGCCTGTGCCAGCTTCGCCCCCTGGCTGCTCTGCCGCTGGTTCACAGAGCTTCAGCCCCGCCCGCCTGTGCCGGTTTCCCTCCCTGGCTGTTCTGCCACGGGAGCTTCAGCCCCACCCGCCTGTGCCTGCTTCCCACCCTGGCTGCTTTGCTGCAGGCTTGGCACTTCTGCCCTGCCCACTGTCTTCCCACTTGCTTGGGTCCTCCGTGGCTCGAGCGGCTGTGGACCACCCGCCGTGCGCCCTGTTTCTGCCTTGCTAAGACTTTAACTAGCCCGCAATGTTTCCTAAATAGCTCTAAGATCCTCCTGAAATGTGGGGAGCCTAGTAGGCTAGTCAGTGATCGCCATGTGGCCTCTGATTCTTCCTGCTGTATATTGGGGTCGATCTCACCAGGTGCCTCTCCAAATGGTAGTTCCCAAGTCCCGGATTTAGTGGCTTCCGTGTCTGAGAGAGATGGGGGGAGAGCCTTGCCCTGGGACTTTTAACAATCCCTTGGGAGCTGTGAGTGTTCCCGGAGGGTCTAGCCCCTCCGGTTTTTGCACAGTGTCCAATAACTCTGTGCTTTTTATGGCTTTTTTCTCCCACATTCAAAATGCATCAGTGCGGGTCACCGCCATCTTGGCCCCCCTCTAGATTCCATTCTTAAAGCTAGCCATGGAGGTCCATTCCCTTATGTGGTCATTTCTCCACCTGAAACTGACTACCAAGATCCAACTATCAAAGTACTTAATTCTAGCAATCAAAAGCCCCCTTTAGCTCACCTAATTTAACAAGCCCAGTTAAAATTGAACACCTCATCCTAACATGGGGTTTCCCCTTTTACCTTTATAAATCGATGTTTGTCTATGGGCCACGCCTATGTCCTCACTATCCAGAGGCAGTCCTTTGTTCTCCAGGACACAGACTCCTTCCCCCTCTCCCTTGTTGCCTTCTCCTTCTCTCTTGTCTTCTATCTCTTGTTTTTGTGTTTTATTCCCTGCTCTTTGTCCCTCTGGAGCAAATAAATCTCTTTTGTGCTGCGAACTTGGTCTTGGAATGTCCTGAGCTTACTCCAAGTTTCCCCATACCAAGCAGCATGAACTGAGGAACTCTTTGAATCTTGGCCTGTGACACAGTGTGTGACCCAGGCCATTGCTGAACTACCCAGACCTCATCCTGTAAGCCCATCTAATAAATTCATAGACATCTAAGAAATCTAATATAAATACACAATTATTTCTATTCTTATAGAGAAGTTTGACTAACACAATCCCCTACCTATAACTATGAGAAAACCCAAACCATAAGTTAATAAGGGCAGCTAGGATGTGAAGCAGTCAGAACACTGAAATCCTTTGAGTGAGTACTTTTGTTGTACAGAAATGTTGTCATCTATAATAAATTTGGAGGTGTGGCTACTAACATTTAGCAATCATTAGCCAAAGAGATGGTTCAATTGGCAGACCCCTAAGCTGTCTTTGACATCTGTGCTCTCTGTAGCCTCACTGACCTGACTAAAGTCTTTGTTGTTCCTACTACTATCTGTTGAGAGAAGGTCTAATATTGTTTCTGATACATTGAATTCAATGC
>CAJQZJ010001694.1:10126807-10141594 GCA_907164525.1 Lophiomys imhausi | reverse complement strand
CCGGTAATTCTACCAGCCTAATATAACAACTTATATTAATTAACAGATTTTAGGTTATAGGCGGTGTAGGCCACTTTTGGTCCCGGGGCTCTTTTCTCCAGGATAAGTTAGGCAACTGGTTAAGGCACTCAGGCCAGGCCGCCTGCTCCTCTGCCAAGCCGCCAGCTACTCCATCGGCCACTCTGCTGGCCTAATATTATAGTTTATACTTACTAATAACTACATTAATTAATTAATTAATTTGCAGTTTTCAACTATCCTCAGTAGCCAGGCCCTTCTCCTCATGACAGGCCTCTGCTGAGCTCGAAAGCACGTTGGCTTTGCTCTTGCTTTGTTCTGCAGGGCTGTCAGCACCATGTGCCTGCCCTTTTCCTTCAGCTCCAGGTGCTGCCTCAGGTGCTACCTCAGCTGCTGCAGGGAGTGGGGTAGAGTGGGGGTGTGTGCCTAGAAATAGACAGGGCCTACATCTGCAGACAGAAGGCAAGAGGAGTCAGGCCCTGGGGCTGGCTCATCTGCCGGATATCTGCATGCAGTCCCACTTCATTGCTTATGCATCTTCCGAATCTGTATAGCATCTGGCATCTGGGATCCACTTCACTGATCTGAAAGTCAAGGCACATTAGATATTGGAAAAACAAAAAGAAAATGCTAAAATGTTAGTTTTATATTATCCAAAGTATCAATCATATTAACATGTGCATTATCCAAAATCTGTAGTTGTAGTCCGTTTGAGGTATAATAAGTGAGTTCAATCCTGTGAGGCTTAAAAGAATTTTTAAAGCCATTAGACATGCTGCTTTGGGTCACAGCAGTGGCTTGCAAAACAATTTTGGTTTAGTTATTTCTATTTAGAGAAAATCAAGCATTTAAACAAAATTTATCTTGGTTATTCCTGTATTAGAGAAAGGTAGGATTCATTTTAGTTGTTTTTTGTTACTAGGAGAGAAAAAATACTTCATGAAAACTCTTAATCTTTGAGCCAGCTGCAGAGTTCCAGGCCATGCTATTTCAAATTGTAAAAGGAAACTCCATCGTCATTCCTGTAGGTTGTTGGCTAGTAGGAGCAGTCTGCCTTTGTTCTGCCCAGTCCTCGAAACCCCAAACACCACCCAGGAGCCAACTGCCATGTAAATGCATGAGGGTTGTTCATTCAAGCTCATACTTGGACTTCCAAGACTCACCAATGTAGCAGTTTGAATTGAGAGCCCCAAACTCCAAAAATAGAGAGTTTATATAGGGGCTTAAACAAAGAAAGGGGTTTTTAGCATAGTATTGGATGACATTTGGACAGACAAACCTGTCTATCCCTAATTGGTTCGTTGTTGCTGCCATGCCATTATCTGTCAGCTTGACCATCAGAAAGTTTGTTTAGACTTTTTGGGTGCTTTCTCAGAGTGAACTGTCTGGTGATGACCAGGGAACACCCTGGAATGCAAGGTTGGGTATATTTTGTTGTTTTTCCTAGAACTGGAGGTCAACTCTGAGTCAAACTTAATACAAAATGGAATCTTTTTTTTTTCAAGATGGAGTCAGTCAGGTTCCACACTTTGTGTATGTTAGACTGGTCCAGCAGTATGGTGATGGGTCCTTTCCACCTATATGCCATGCAAGCCTGATCTTGGGGAGAGGCCCATACTGCTTCTGCCAGCTACTTGCTTTGGGGCCCCTGCTATGGGTCAGGTCATATCCTGTAGGAAGGGCTGGGACCTTGAGTCTGCAATGGCTCAGCAAGTTCCTCCTCCTCCAGGTGGCTCCTGAGGGAGGGGAACAGCAGGCAGCTGCCTCTAGTGGAGACCAAGAGAGGGGAGTGGCATGCCTGCAAAGAGCTGGGTAGAGTCCACTGTGTCAGAGGGCAGGGCCCAAGACCTTTCAATAATAAGCATTTTAGCTGTGGAAAGATGGAGACCTGGGCCAGGTGTGTCACACATGCAAGAGGCAGAGGCAGTTGGAGTGAGACCAGAGAGACAGGGTTTTTGGGGGAACAAAAACCCTGGCCAAAAAAAAAAAAAAAAAAAAAAAAAACAAAACCAACTAAACATACAAAAAAAAACAAAAAACAAAACAACAACAACAACAACAAACCAGCAATCTGATTTTCCAAGGAGCCAACCAGTCCTGGAAGGACTAGAGTGGCTAATCGTGAATGCCCAGAATTCTGACTCCTGGCTGGGCCACAAGTTGGGGCAGGGCAGCAGGGACCCTCTCCGCCCTTGGCTTGGGGAGAGGCCCAGTTGAGGGTTAGTTTGTGGGAGGGTCAGGCTGTGTTTCTCTCTGTTCCCAATGAACACAGGAGATCACTAGAAGGAAAATCACAGTGTGGATGGTTTATGGCTTTTCTGTGGTCCCCCTGGGCAGAATAGAAAAGTGGGTGTTCAGGTGTGGATACGCCTGTTCTTTCCCAGACATGCAGGCAACAGGAAAGGCAGAGTCCAGGTGCCATGCCGTTCTCTCAGAGCCGTCTGGACTGAACCTGGTGCACCAGGCCAGAGAAAATGTGGCAGGTTCTGGGTAGGGGGAAGTGAAGCACGAGGTGCTGAGGCCCCAAAAGGCTCTCTGGTAAATGTCTTTATTAAGGGATTTAACTGAGCCTGTATTCTAGTCTTTACTGCCTATCTGAGTTCTTTAAAATCTGCAGCTTGATAAGGGTTACCAGTTGAATGGTTTATTTTTCATGGGGTTACTATTAACTGGGAATGCTTGGAACCCCTGAAATTCTGGCTCTGAGTTGGAGTCATGGGAAGGGGGCGGGGCTGCAAAGCTTGCTGGAGTTTTAATCTAAGGTTTTGTTTCTGTTACTGAATCACGGAGAGTGCAAAATGGGGGTTAAGAGGCCATGGAGTTATATGGCTTCTCTTTTAGTTTTAATTCGGATTCCTAAAGGGTGTGGTTTTCTGCTTAGGGGAAGGGGAAGCAGGAGTAGGGGAGGGTGAGAGCTTACCTATTTTTACTATGGCATCCTGAAAGGAGCTAGATTGCTGAGTGGAGGGAAGAAAGACTAGTGGAGCTGACAGCTTGCCTGACATTACCTCTGAGTCATAGTGGGGTATAGATGGGTATATAGTTTTAATTTCCCATATTAATTGGATAAAGACTGTGAAATTTGAATTTGAAGTGGGGGGGTCTTTAAGGTCCTTGTTATCAGACTCATTTGGCTGAGGGCAAGTAGCTTTTTCGGCTGAGTCTGTATCAATCTGTTCCAAATATTGAGAGATAGATGTCATAATGGGCATAAAATGAAGAGAGGGGTTCTTTCTTCCTGGCTGTTCCTATCGTGAGTGAAAGAAGGGACTTGAGTCCACGTGTCAGGGTTGTAAATATTAGTGACCACATGAGGTACCTGAACTATCTCTTCCCAAAATGAGATTTATTTTTAACTGAATATTATGCCATGTGGTTTTAACTTGGGGATAGTACATATCCCCTTAACTTGAGAGTCTTTTCTACGTGATGAATTGTTCCTCATGAGAGACAAAGATATTCCCAAGACAATTATCTTGGGGGATTGGCACACCCCAACAATCACAAGCCTGCCCACAGTTTAAGAGACTGGCAGCCATCCTAATGATGATTACCAGCTGCTGCATTGCCAGGTGTTGTTGTTGTTGTTATTATTATATTATTATTATTTGTATGAGAGGCTAAAAGTTCTTCACTTATTCCCAACAGGCTGTTGGGGTACAGAAAGAGGGTCAGTGAACCTTCAGCCAATACTGGGGAGTAGTCCCAACCAAAAGGCTTTGATTGTTCCACAAGCCATTTCCAGAACCTTAAAGCACTGAATGAAAACAAAGTAGGAAAAATAGAAATAGATGTTGCCTCCTTCAGAGTGTGGAGGCTTGGGCCTTCATGCCAGGGAACACTCACTCTTTTTCTGTTGCTCCACCTGGCTGAACCAACTGCTGTTCAGCCGGTCTTTTTCTGCTTGAACTGGGGATTCTGTTGCCCCAAACTGGGCATTGTTTTGTGGTTTCTGGCAGGGGAATTCCCTGGTATCAGGCTGGGATTTCATGCTTCTCCACTGGAAGGCCTGTTCTAAAAAGGGTTGTTCAGAAAAAGGTGGAACATGGACTGGTGGACTGGTAGGTCTGTCCTGCTCATCCGCTGGAAGGCCGGAACTCAAAAGTGTGGTCCCGGTCTAGGTCACAGAGGGCAAACTAGGCCTGCCCATGCAGAAAAGGGTGGCCTCGAAGGTAGCAGGAGATTCCATCCTGGAGCAGGGCCGATGGCCATGAGGGTAGTATGGGAGAAGTGGTGGCACCTCAGCACCTCTTGGCAGGAGCATGCACACCAAACAGAGCCCAACAGACAACAGCTGCCAGGTAGGAACTGGAGCCTGTGAGAGCCTGGCCAGCCAGGTGAATGTTGGCAGCAGATCCTTCATGGCAGGAAGAACTCTCCCCCCACTTACCCAAAATAAGCAGACTCACACAGTCATCTCAGGGGGAGTGAGAGCGAGAGTTTACTTCTAGAATCAGGTTCATTATATAACTTTGGGAAGTGGGGATGGATTTTGTAGGTGAATGTGTTTGATTCTCTGTGTATCATCCAATCAGAAGAAAGAAAATGTAATGCCTAATTCATGGGCAGTGTTGGTGGAGGACAGCTCCCGGGAACCTAAAAGGTTTACAGGAATGTCATTGACTGAAAGCCAAGGCACCAACAGACCTCTATAGCATGGGGAAATCGAGGGAGGATTAGGTCACATGACACATCTTAGAGGATCTAGGATTCTCTAATCAGAGGGGAGAGAGGGTTCCACTGAATGAAGGGAGTCCATTGTTCTAGCGTCAAGCTGAGGGGCCTTCTGGCGAAGCCAGACTTCCACCCCATGTACAGAAATCCTCACAAAAATTATTTGAGGCAACATTGCACCTTGGTTATTAAAAAAAGAAAATCTGAGCTCTAACAATTGCATGCCTCTAGGGTCTTCCTTCAGGATCCATAGTCGCACAAACATCAACAGACATATGGTTATGAAACGCTGATAACAGTAATACCAGGACTCCCACATATATGTTCCATCTCTGCTTGTGAAGGCAAAGGCACAAATGGTTTTCATGTATTCATCAAACACTTGGAGAATGTCTACCAAGTGATAAATAAGACAAGATTTTGACTTTAGGCAGCAGACTGACTGGCATCATGCTTGTATAAACAGTGATTACACACCTGTGACAAATGCTCATGGAGGCTTGTACAAGGCTCTTGGGGATGGAGAATCAAGTAAGCCAGGCAGAGGGAGAGAAAAGAGCATCTGGTAGGCTTTGAGGAAAAGGTCTTTGTGGATAAGTCCTAAGCAATAAGCAAGAGATACCTAGAAGAGGAGGGAGGAGGAGGCATGCCGCCTCATCTAGAGAGTCATGGTCCTGAAAGAAAGAATGGCAGTAAATGCTTCTTAGAGATGGGCGGTCAAGACCCCTGGACTCTCAACAGTTGGAAATGAAGAATTTCAGCTCAGATCTCAAATGTATAACATGTAAATCCCAGGAGAGTGGACACCATGCAGAGAGCTTTGGCTGGGTCAGTGACAGACTTCTACCAGGAAGGAGCAGAGTAATAATTTCTGAGCATTTTCCAAGATATCTACATGTGTAGATAGTCTATATGTGTAGAGGAAAGCTCTCTGTGGGCTTCCAGCCCTCCTCAGTCACCCTGATCTGATGAGAACTCTTTTTTCTGCCCTGAACGAACGTTTCAGTAGGTTTACAGCTTCCCCAGTCACTCTGAAAATAATAAAACTTTTGTTTGTCGTTACACCCTATAACTCCAGATCTAAAAACCCTTCTTCACTTCCCAGTTGAAACAACTTACGGTGGGGGGAGGCAAGATTTTTCTCCAGCCACTTTTTTCTCAGTCACTAGATACCACGTTGGACCCTTTCAAGGGTACATGCAAAGGGTGATGCGGTCACAGTGTGAAGCTGGGATGCCTCCAACACAGCAGGAGTCCAAAAGTGGACAGGTGTCATTGCACATCCCTCTGAGATCCCACATGATGGCCCAAAGACCAATTTTTTTTTCTCACCTTACATAGAACCTTGGAGTTGGTTGCTCATGTCTCCCATTAGAGGAAGTTACAGTCTGAGGTTTCTACTGGGGTCTATTGCACATTTCACAGCCCCCCCTGGAGGAGTCTTTTAGAATGGGCCCAAGTGATCTGTCTTCAGTACTAATTTGACTCCACTGGAAACAAACAACATTGCTTAACTACTAGCAATGGAAGCACAGCATAAGATCCTCTTGTTGCCTCTCAGGCAGGTCAAAACACAATCTCTTATCTTCAAACTCTTTAGGCATGAGTCACCCTGAGTCATTTCCACATTCTCTGGATTCCAGAGAACATTAGCCCTGCCCTTTGAAGTCCCTTCTCCTCCTCTTATTCTGCCTGTTCACTATACTAGTCTGTTGGTGGTGAACTCACCTACAAAACATCAGCACAGCACACCCACAACCCTCTCTATGCTCTTTCTATTTTCCTCATCTCTTTATCTTCTAGGGGGATGGTGGGTTAATGCTAAGGAAACTAGTTTCACATTTTTTTTGGTATGGCTTACTTACATCAACAATCTGAAAAAAGGCAACTTGTCAAACTATGGCCATGAGGCCAAATCTGGCCTGTCACCTATTTGGGTAAATAAAATTGTATTGAATATGGAAATGCTGTGGCTCCTTTGATGCTATCATGGCTAGTTGCAATAGAGATCATATGGCCTGCATGCCTAAAATACTTGCTATTTGACTTTTTATAGAAAAAGTTTCTTGATCTGTTTTAGAAATGTTCAATATGGTAGCAACTAGCATTGTGTATTTAAACCTAAATTAAATTAAAAATGTAGTTTTTGCCAGGTGTGATGGTTGAATGAAAGAAAGGAATAAAAAAAGGAGGACATGACTGCTCCTAGACATGAAGGAGGAGAAGGTTTATTGTAGATATGAGGAAGAGCATGGCCAGAGGCAGAGACATCTGGGAAAGTCCAGAGTGAACAGGACCCTGAGCTGGGCCATGTGAAGAAAAGGAGGAGGGGAGATTGGAGAGCCAGGAGACCATGAAGTCAGAAGGGCAAAAGGGCGGGGGAGGACCATAGCCAATAGCCAAAATGGCTGGATTATATTAATTATATAGGGAAGAGCCTCAAGAGATGGGCAGCCCAGGTTCTGGTCTGGAGAATTCAGGGTAAAGGGTGTAGTATATAACAGGTAGGGACTGAGGGATGCCATGAGAACCTGGCAGTCAGTTCTGCTTTGATATCTTAAATAGACACCTCAGTCAGTCATTTGTCTGGGGTTGCAATCCTAACAGTGGTCACACCTGCAATCCCAGCACTGAAGGGGCAGAGGCAGAGGCAGGAGGACAATGGAATGTGTAGGCTCACCATGCTGGAAATATGGAGTGCTTACTGCTCTTGGAGAGAACCAGAAACCAATTCTCAGCACCTATGTCAGAGGACTCATTGCCATCTGTAACTCCAGCTGCAGTAAGCCTTGTGGCCTCTTCTGGCCTCTGCTAGCACCTGCACACACCAAACACATATCCACACACACATACACATATTAAAAAGAAATCGTTTTTAAAGTATAAGATCAGCATGAGCTACAAAGCAAGATACTTTCTCATAAACAAATAAACCACAAATGTAGTTCCTGAGTTCCAATATCATTTTAAGTGTTCAATAATCAAGTTTGCCTAGAGTTGCCACACTGAGCAGCAGATGTATTTCCACCACTGCAGAAAGCTCTGTTGGGTAGGGTTGATGTACACTGCTTCAGTATGTAGAAGCATGTGGTACTCTAGTAATCTTCTTGATCTTTTTGACCTTAACCTGAGCTAAGACTGAAATACCCTACTAGCTTAACACACTATTGCATGTTATTTTCATTAATCCTCTTAAAGACCATATGAAATAGCCATATATCTAAGATGATGAAATGCGGGCTTCAGAAAGCTTAAAATGGAAGCTATCACAAGATAACACTTTCTTTATAAGAAAAGCACTCTTGTCAGCTTTTTGGTAGCACATGAGACTATATAAGATATGTGTTAGCATATTAATATCTGGGTGGTAGATAATGAATCATTTCTTGGGGCTAGCATAGCATAGGACCCTCAGCTGTGTGGTTTAAGACAACAGGGCATATTCTCTTGTGAAGACTCTGGAAAGGATCTGTCCTTGCTTCTTCCAGCTGTGTGCAGTTGCTGGAGTTCCTTGGCTTGCAGTAACAGTCTTGCAAGTCCTGCCTCCAGCATTTCCCATTCTTCTCTGTGTGTCTCTATCAAATTCCTCTCTTTTTCTAAAGACACCAGCCACTAACCACAGTTGACCCTAATACAATATGGTCCATTCGACCTGAATTATGCCTGCAAAGAGCTTACTTTCAAGTAGGATCACACAAGTATCCAGCACTAGGATCTCAATATACCATAATGTGGGACTCAATTCAACCCACAAGTGGATGTAAGAAGAACTTATATGGAGGGAAAATGATAAAGGGATTTGGTAGGGAAATTTCAAAAGTAAATGTAGTTGTACTTTGTTAATATTCATGAGGCTTGAGAAGCCTAAGGTAACTTGCAGGTTGTGGCTATCATAACCAAGTGGAGACACACACACACACACACACACACACAAGGAAGAAGTCCCAGGAGGAGAGAAATGATGGTTTATATGCTTACAGGCTGCCTAAGCTGGGTTTTGTATCAGAAAAGCTATGGCAATAGAGATGCAAATATAGGGATGAGACAGATTAACAGGGGTTTGAACAGTGATACAAGGGACCACAGCTGGATGATAGAAAAAGAGCTATCCAGAAAAGGAACTAAGAATGTGACCCCAAGGGATTAAGAAGAATGCATAGTGGGGAGACTAGGGAAGAACTTTCAGCATAAAAGTATTTTTGGACTAAAGGAGTCATGAACAGTGTTTTATACTTATCTTACTCCAGTTAATAGACATAATAAAAATGATAATGTGGAAATTCAGACAAAGCTGGAAGGATCTTAAGGTCAATGTAGACTAGCAGTGCATGCAGAGAACAATTGATGGGGACTAAGTGAATAAAATGGATGAAATTGACTTCCATCAAGAAGCTTGTCTATGGAGGAAGCAGATTGAAAGTGTGCTTTAAGTTGATATAAGAGCAAAGGAAAATGTGGTTTTTCCCTGTTTGGTATTGCTTAAGATAGGATATTTGAGCTTGTTTAGATGCCGAAGGGATAGTCAGTAGAGCTGGGTGGGACGAGAACGGAACAAATGAGGATTAATGATGTAGCAAACTCTGAAAAGGAATGATTGAGAGGACAGATTTTAATGGGAGGAGAGACTTTTTTTTTTCAGTGAGATGGGGTGGGGGGTCAGATAGTGAACTGTGGGAGATCTAGGATAATTGGACAGACATTTAATGACATTCTTATTTGCTAGTCTTTAGGTTTTTGTCATATATAAGGGAAGAATATCAACACAATGGATTTAAAGAGTTCTAAGAAATACTCTTTTTTATGTGAGTAGTAGATTCTTTAATACTATATTCTTTGAGATTAACATTTTTTATTATCAACCACGAAAGCACTAAAGACTATATAAATCATTTTGACATGGTCCTGAAATTCATTACCCAAGTTGTTTTTCTCCAGGAGATTTGCTTCTGTACTTCCCGTTCATTTAAATTATTATTATTATTATTATTAATATTAGATATGAGGAACTCAGTTGAGGGAGTTACAGCTGGCAATGGTGTCCTACAGATTCGTAAAAGGCCTGGACTTTAGCTTAGAGTTTTGTCATTTCATCATTGTTTCTCACAAATGATTTCATTACCATCAGATAACTTAGTGATATGTCCCCACAAGAGACTTTTAGAAAAATGGGTACTGTCTTGCTCCAAATCTTTATCACCAAGTGAGATGGAGATATTAAAAGTTACAAGTTTGGTAATATATAAAATGAAAATCTGCCCCTAGAGGTACTGCAGATGTGGCTCCTGTGTCACATATACATCAGTAGGTGACAGAGAGGAGAGAGGGTATGTCTACATTCAGTATTCTGACCTATGAACATCTGAATGAATAGTAGACTAACATTCCTGGGGTGGGGAGCAAGTCAGATACCAACACAACTTAGTGTCATGGGGCCGGGAAGGGGAACTAGCCTGTGTCAACCACCAGTCCAGCACCAGGTAAGTATCAGATGGGCCCCCAGGACAGGTAACAAGCCAGAGACTAGGGGAGCCCTGACTGGCCCTGGATGAGGGGGTTGTGGCTGAGCCAGCCCCGATGGAGTGAGTGTGGGAGAGCCAGGCATGTCTTTTGTCTCCATTGTGGTAATGTTGGCAAGGGAGAGATGCCCTCCCTTTGGCCCTCACCACCAGTGGTGGTCAGGAGATCTGGCCCTGATGGAGTCACAAGAGCAGGAGAGCTGTCCCACATGCTGTAGGACTCAGGAGAGCAGCCCTGTACCTTTCCTGGGCAGCACAGTACAGATGGCCATGGATATGGGGGTTGTAGGAGAGCCAGCCCTGAGGGAGTGAAAGTGGGAGAGCCAGCCCTGCCTTTTGTCTGCTATGTGGTGCTGGCAAGGGAGAGATCCTCTTTATTCTCTTGTTCTTGTTACAAGTAGCAGCCAGGAGAATTTACCTGCTGCAGTACTCTGGAGAGCAGGCCCTGCAAGTGGGGGTTACAGGCTCAGAACCAAGGTTTTGAGTTATCACACCCCATGGATGAACTGCTGGAGTTTGTGAAGAGGCCAGTTCCACAGACCAAAAACTGCAGGAACTCCATAACATAGGATAATAACAGCATATCTGAGAGAAGTCCTAGTGAGGTTCCGGTGTTGTCAAAGTGCAGAAACCAGAGGCCTCATATCAGATCAAGGAGTCATTATAATGAACATTTGCAGCAAAAACGTGTGGAAGCAAGAAAATATTGTGGACACACTGAGACACACTAAGCTTGCACAATGAGTTTTTTTGTTTGTTTGTTTGTTTTGTTTTGTTCTTTGTCTATTGGGAGAGGTTGCAAGGGTGGAGTACAGGTCTGAGGGGAGGTAGGAGATGAGAAGGAACAGGGTGCATGATGTGAAATTCACAAAATAAAAGAAAAAATATTGCCAAAATTAACTAACTAAATAGATAAATAAAAAGTAAAAATATGATACAATCATATCATAAAATATACTGTGGTCAAAAAACAAATAGTCCAAATAAACAAATGAAATTTCAAAAGGAATGAATGTGTAGTCCTGCATCCATTTCCAGAAGAATGTATACCTTCCATGATTTAGAAAGAGTCAGAAAGGGTTGACTTGTGGTACTGTATATAAAAATTTATTATAAACCTATTCACTACCAAAAAGCAGGGTGTTACTACAGGCAGAGAGTCCAATGGAATAGAACTGATTGTGGAGATGAATCCCATCACATATGGAACTGTGATGTCATAGTCTCCTCTGACCTCTGGGGAATGTTTCCTAAGACCTTCAGTGAAATGAATGATAGTAATAACCATTTGCACATCATGTTTTCTTCTACTTGAATTTGTAAGCTAGCTCCAGTAAAATATCAACAACGATAACTAATAATATGGCCAGATGTGGTAGCACATGCCTGTAACCCAGCACTCAGGAAGCTGAGGCAGGAGGATGGCCATGAGTTGAAGAGTAGTTTGGATTATATAGCAAGTACTGCACTTATTCAGGGCTACATGTGATCCTGTTACAAACAAAGAAAAACTTAACCTATTAATAAACTAGACCAACTATAATATGCTGTAACAAAAGATGTGTGACTATGGTCTCATCAGCAGAACAGAACTGTGTAGCACTCACCTCTCTTTGAAGAATGTGAGATTATATGATGTCCATGTGATGAAAGGAAGTGAAGTGACTGGAGTGGGCACAGTGACAGCTTTTGACTACTACGTAAGGGCTACTCTTGAACACCACAGTTTACTGTGACCTGGCTCCTGAGTGAGGTCAGACCAGCTATTTAGGTAAGTGGACAAAGGGAAGAGTCACTTTCTGAGCAGATGGATTAGAACAGCACACTACTTAGAATCACGCATAATATACAGTTGTTTCTTCTGGGTGCTTTCTGTTTAACATGTTTAACAACAGGTGACTGGGTAAATGAAGCCCCATAAAGCAACACTATGGATAGGAGAACTATTACCTCTAAATGAACTGGCATTACACGTGAACAAGCAAGGAAAGGAGTCTTCAGGGGCTGGAGAAATTGCTCAGTCTGGAAAGTGTGAAGACTTGTTTGGATCCCCAGAAACCATATAAATGCTAAGAGTGCATGACAGACACCCTCAATCCTAACACTCAGAAGTGGAAACAAAGGATAGCAGCAAACTGGTTAGCTAGCCTACCCTAACTGAAGAGCTCAGGTTCAAGTGAGGACCCTTTCTCAATAAGTAGGGAGGAAAGTAAACAAAGAAGATAATCTGATGTTAACTACTGGCTTCCATAGGCATGTGCATACATGTGCACACACACACACAGAGGTAAACACACATGTATGCATGCATATCATATACATGCACAAAACAAAAATAAGAGATGAAAAAAGAAAGGAGTTGTCAATGAATGAGACACATGGTTATCAGATAGAACATTATATCTTATCTCTACTATATACAAAAATCCAGATGAATCAAATATTATACCATAAAAGGGGAACAAATTTTTTTGAATACTATAGAGGAAAAACTCAGCACCCAAGATAGGGGAAGATTTCCTAAAGCTAGCAAAGTAAGACAAATCACTCTGTGAACCATTATGAAAAAGCCTTATAGATTTGACCACACTAAAATGAAAAACATAATTATCAAAAGCATCCTAAAGAGGCTGGAAAATACAAGTTACAAACTACAGGAAATATGTAACACATTAACATGACAAGTTAATATGTAAAAAATGTAAATTAATCTCATAATCAATAAGAAAATGAATTTTCAACTCAATAGAAAAAGGCTTAGAGGCATCTCACAGGGACGATATAAGAACAACCAATAGCCAAACAAAATGATGCTTAGCCTCATTAGTAATGTAGAAAATACAAATTAATATCACAGTTAGGTACCATTTTATTCTCATTAGATTGAAAAAAACCAATTAGTTTTATAATATTAAGCACAGTAAGAATGTGGAACTATAGACTTCTTAGCCATTGCTGATGAGAGTGCATACTGTTAAAATGACAGTGGAAAACAAACTGATATTTTTTCAGTAAAATGAACACCTGCAGACTCTGTAATTCTTTATATATATATATATATTCTCTGATATATATATATATATATATATATATATCAGAGAATTTTTTAGACTTGTATGCAAGGCAGGTACAAGAACCTTCACGACAAACTTTCAGGGCACATAAGTAGAGATAACACAAGATACATGCTGTCAAGGATATGGATAAATGATATCTTGCCAAGGAACAAACTATAGCAATATTCAGGACTGTGGATCGATATTTAAAACAGTGTGGAATGAAAACCATAACCTTGAGAAAATGATAAAAGGCATGGTTCTGCTTATATTGATTTAGAATACAATAATATATGTCATAGATATGTCAGGCCATGATGAAAACAAAACTGCAAATACAGGAGAGAGTTAATGCAGTCAGCAAGTGACACACAGTTGGCATCAAAGGTATCAGGAATGTGCTGCTTTTCAGACTGGTTAGTGAGGATTATGGTGTGCAGTTGTTTATTTTATTACACAACTGTATAGGACATGCCATAGATATGTCAGTAGATGTGTTTCAGAGCTTAAAATAAAAGTAAATATAAAGATGCTTGCACATGTAGGATACAGCCCATAATTTAAAAAACTCTGAATTTGTGATAGTCTTTTCTGTGATTTGATTAGTTGTTATCCATGATGTCTTCGAGTTTCACTTATCCTGTAGTGTATGACAGAAGTTCCTTCCATCCTATAGCTGAGCAATATTTCATCATATATACGTCATATGGCACATGATTTCATTTATATGAGGTAGTCAAACTTAATTGAAACAGAGAGTGGAGCAGCCAGGAAGAGGAGATGCCGTTTGGTGAGACAAGAGTTTCAGCATGAGAGATGAAGAATTTCTAGATATCTGTGGACAACACTGTGCTTATTGTTAATGCTATACTGTACACATCAAAGTTTGTTGATAGGTAGATATTGTATTGGTTTAATATAATAAAAACAAATAGCTCATAAAATTAGTTTACGGAGAAAGGGTTGGGGAGGCCCGTGAGATAACTCTGTAGGCAAAGGCACTTGCTGCCAAGCGTAAGGATCTGAGATCGCTCTCTGAATCCTTTGTGTTGGAAGACAACGAATTCCTGAAAGTTGTCCTTTGACCTCTACGTGCATTTCAGATCTCATGTGCCCACTTGTGTACACACACACACACACTAAATAAATGCAATTTAAAAAAAGCTTTAAAAGAAAAATGGTGAGGATATTCTAACAATATGTCTGGACTTCAGATCCCTGCAAATGATACCCTTTCTCTAAATATGCTCTTTTGTACCTGGGTATGAGCACACTGTGGTACAGAATGTCAGCTGGAGCCTATTTCAGGTAGTGAGTCCTCACCTGTAGGATGTTAGATGAACTGTTCAGCCTGAGGTACAGCAAGTACCTCTTCTCAAACAAGTAAAGAGCCATGTCTAGAATGGGAGTGGTAAGGTATCAAGAGTGTCATTGGCTCTACCAAAGTGTCCCAGGACTCCTTATTAAAAGAATTTGGATAGATAATAGAAAATTTTGTTATTTAGGGGAAAAGACTACAAGCT
>CAJQZJ010001694.1:10054028-10088425 GCA_907164525.1 Lophiomys imhausi | reverse complement strand
TTTCTTTCTTTCTTTCTTTCTTTCTTTCTTTCTTTCTTTCTTTCTTTCTTTCTCTTTGCTTTTTCGAGACAGGGTTTCCTGTATATCCTTGGCTGTCTTGGACTCACTTTGTACTTACTTTGTCCTATACTCCCTTGGCTGGCCTTGAACTCACATAGATCCACCTGCCTCTGCCTCCCCAATGCTGGGACTAAAGGCGTGTGCTACCATGCCCTGCTATTTATTTCTTTATACAAATTAACATAGAAAAATTGAAACTCCAGGAGAGAGAGTGCCAACCCGTAATTCCTGTACTCTGATGTAACCAATACTATCTTTTTGACACATTCTAATATATATAGTTCTAAGAATATATATGTAAATAATTTTGATATATTTATATGCATTATTTTAGGAATACTTATTTTAATTAATTAGTTAATATAAATATAATTTATAAACATTTTTATAAATATAAATAAAATATTTCAGTGTTTTCATATTTACAAATATACAGCTATATAATAATTTTAATAACTATTGACTATCACCTTGTATGAATATCTTATTAAAACTATTCTTGACTGTTAATCAGTTAGAATGTTTCAACTTCTATTATAATCAGTGTTGCAGTGATTATGTATAAATAAATATCTGTGCACATTTCTTATAAAGACACGTTCTTAGAATAAATTCTTAGCCATAGAATTGCTGGGTTGCGGAGAGTGCTAGATGTGCTTGATAGACATTTTGCCCAGCTGCCACACTCCATAAGACTTTCAGCCTTTGAAAGAACAGATTGGAGAATTAACTGCTTTTATGGTGAGCCCTCAGCGTATTCATACAATATAGTGGAACGTGTTTCTCTGTTCAGCATCACTCACTGGATAACCAGTTGGTCTGAGGCAGCCAGTGGCATTGTCACAAGTCATGTAGAATGCCAAAGGCCATCCCACCCCCTCCTGTAAACACCTGCTCTTCGTGCCCAGCCCCCACCACCTGCAGCTATCAGTTCTTTTTAGCACTATGCTCCTAATACTTGAGGCTCCTGACTTGAACAAATTTTCTGAATAACATGTAGCACCTGTGAACTTTACAGAATGTTGGGATTTCCTTTAAAAGCCAGTGATAGGAATATAAGAGAAAAAGAAATTGGCATCTTATAGACATCACCAGCTCACCAGGGTTGCTCAAGTATTTTGACCTGAATTCTACAGCAATCAAGCCCTAAGGCTCAAAGTTCAAGATGAATTCCAGGCTTTCAACCTAAAAAGTCTAAAATCACAGTTGAATGAGACAAGATAGAGAGGAATAAAAATGGGTTGAAACTTATTAAATGATGGAAAGTTACTATGACTCAGAAACTGTATCCTACTAAACATTGTAGGCCACAGTAATAACTAATCATTTCTGTAAAAGTACTTTACTTTAAAAAATTATTTCTTTCAGCTTTTGAATTTATAATATAATTATATCATTCCCTGCATCCCTTTTCTCCCTCCAAACCCTCCCAAATACCCATCCATCCTTGCTCTCTTTCAAATTCATGGCCCCTTTCTTCAATTATATATTATACATTAATTATAAAATATATAGGTACAAGCTGCTCAGTGTGTATAAGATTGCATATATGCATGTTTTCAGGGATGACTGCTTGGTATTGGGTAACCAGTTGGTATTCTCTTCATTCCTTTGTTGCCTGTAGGTCTTTGTGTAGGCTTTGAAACCCTCTGGGATTTCCATTTCTTCCTGACCATGTCTGTTGTTGTTGTCCTTGTTCAGGTCATGTTTGGGCACTCATGTTGATAAGACGTACGGATATGGGTGTAGCTTCTGATGTTCCTAGAAAACACAATTTTACAGAAAATTCCCTGGTCCTCTGGCCGTTACAATGTTTCCGCTCTCTCTTCTACAAAGATCCCTGAGCTTTAGGTATGGAAGGCTCCACATCTCGTGCCTGGTATTGTAGGCCCTCCAGCTACCCAGGGCTAGTGAAGTCATATATCTGGGAGGCAAATCTTCAAATCTCACTTCACTAGACCAGCATAATCCCTAACTACATCTAAATAATCATTCTTATACTCACAGATAAGTTAGGTTCTCACCCCTCATCAAAGAAATTTCTCTTTGCAACAGGGAGCATTATAGAAAACTACAGCTGTGAAATGTTTTACTCTTTAGAGAAAGTATTGAAAGCAGTGCTCCCAAGGTTCCCCTTAGGTCATCAACAGTGACAGTTGCCAGGGGACCCTGGATCTCTCCCACATTAGGCTTCAGAGTTGGATTTCCACCTCCCTGTCTCCTCCCAGTCTTTGAGATTCCTGAAGCCTATAATAGAAAAACCTGGAGAAAGTCACATGTGAGTTTCATTTGTGCCAGGGAAGATGTTAACAGAGACTCTCCATGTATTTTACCAAGAGTTGAAAAGCAGTGGGCATCCTAGAAAGAGAACAAAGAGAAGTTTCTCCTAGATAAAGATCATCATGAATTGAAGACAACATATATGTCCAAAATGCAGTCTTATTTTTTCTCATTTCAGGAAGCCCCTGATAGAAAGCACTGACATGCCTATGCATGTGCCCCAGCAGGAAACACTCTATTTCTACTTCTGGTTTCTTGTCCTGCCACAAGCCTCTCCTACTTCCCTCCACAAGTGTTTAGCCTTCTCTGCCTACTTTCAGCTACCCATAAAGCTGCCCCGCCTCTTCCTTTTCTCTGGACCCTGAGGGACATCATGGGCCCAATAGCTCTTTTTCTGACCACTTAACTCTACTCCACAATATTCTCTTGTAAACATCAGTCCAGCTATCCTGATTACAGGGATTCTCAGTGCCACAGTGAGAGGGAGGGGAAGCGGGAAGAGCTGGCCACCTCATCACTTCTGCAAATACCCCAGGAGATTATCAAATTGTCCCCAGGAGTGATGGCTGCTGCCTGCACTTGCCAAATTCACTCCTTTTCCTCAAAAGGAATTTCTTGCTTCTAGAAAACATTTTGACTTGTCAGTCCCTTCCTTGGCCTTTTTGTCTTTGCATTTCTGTTACAACTTTAAGAAATATAATGAGAGAAATGTCACTATGAGATTATATGCTCAAAGAACATGACGTGTGATCTGTGTTGGCAAACTGTTTCAAAATGATTATCCTGTTTTAGTGCCAGGAACGCTATCAAAGACTGGAGCATTGACTATGTTCTGTCTACAGTTTTCTGCTGTCATCTTCCACATTTAGCTGCTGTAATAAGCAACAAATGAATGATGGCTGGTTACCAGCCTGCCTGGATTCGGAATCAACTGACACTTGGGCATACCTGCCAGAGGTTTTCTTGATTTGTTTAGGGAAGACCTGTCCCCCCAACCCCCCAAGTGTGGGCTATATCTTCCTGTGGCAGCTGAGACAAGAGGAAGTTGGAGAAAACAAAGCTTTGGCTTTTGACTGCTGTCTTTCACACCACACTAGCCTGCTTCTGCTTCTGCCCTGCCACCATCCTTCACCGACTTTAGAACCCAGCTTCTTTCACCTTCAGATGTGAACTGAGGAGGGCTGGTTCTCCAGGAATCTTTCAGGTCTTCAGCCCAGGCTGGGTCTTTGAGGCATCTCATCCAGTGCCTTGAGCAGCTACCAGGTTCTCAGCCATTCCAGTGTGAAGGCAGCCACAGCTGAGCTACATGGGCTGTATCCCGCATGCCAATCTATCAAGTCTCCTTTTAATATATATATATTCCTCCTATCGGCTCTGTTCCTCTGGAGAAGCCTAACACACAATGTTACTTCAGTGCTGTTTTATTTTTCTCTAAGTAGAGTAACTATTTTTCCATGTATGTTTATGAGCCATCTTTTTGAAACTATCCTGTGGGAGGGGAAGCAGGAAGAGCTGACCACCTCATTACTTCTGCAAATACCCCAAGAGATTATCAAACTATTTGAAACTATCCGTTTTCTCCCTTTGCAATATTTCACATTCATAGTATCCTAATTATTTTTTAGATTAACTTAGGTGCACTCTTTATGAATAAGGATATTGAAATCATACTGAGGCAGGATAGAAGGACGTAACAACTTATGGGGATACAGGAGCACTCAGTAGTCCAGATGAAGTTGAGAAGAATTCCAGCACAACTGATATTCACTCTAAAGGTTGCAGCAACAGAGTCAATCTGCTTTCATATGTAGATAGTTAGTGATATAATAACAAAGACCCAGGCTTAAGGCCTGGATACATATACAACACTGGGAAGGGTCTTATCCCTAAGAATGTCAAACAGGACTGTTAACTTTGTTTATAGTAAAGAGCCTGGTTTCCTTTCAGTCTGCTCTGCACTTTACCTTTCTCATTGTAATCCTGCCAGGTCCCCTAAGGAGCCGCCCGTCCTCATTTCTCATGTTGGTTCCCCAGCAACGGTGTGGTAATAATAGCTTCAAACTCAACCAAAATCGTAGAGATAATCAAATGTCTTCTTGGCTATAGCTTTATTTCTGAGCACCTCTCTCATCAACCCCTCTGTCCTTGTCCCTCCCTCCCTTCCCTGTGTGTGTGCTTGCCTGTGCCCCTATGTCCAGAGATAGAGTTTGAATACCTTCCTTTATCACACCCAACTTAGTGTTTTTGAGGCGGGGTCTCTCACTGGAATGGAAACTTGCTGTGTTGACTAGACTGACTGGCTAGTGAGCTTTGGGGATCCACCTGCCTTTACGGCCACCCCAGAGCACCCTTGACCAAGTGCTTAGGTTAAAGGCATGTGCTGACACAGTTGGCTTTTTAAACTCTGTGCTAGGGATCTGAACTCAGGCAGCCATGCTTTGCAATGAACACATTACCTACTAAGCCATCTAGCTCCAAAATAGCTTCAAATTAAAAACATTACTTTTATGTGTATGATTGTTTTGCCTGCATGTGTGTAGGGGTGCTGCATGCATGCTCAGTGCCAAAGAAGGCAGCCAAAGGTGCTGGATCCCCTGGGTTGGAATCCCGGAGGTTAGAAGCCACCATGTGGGTGCTAGGAACTGAACCCTGCTCTGTGCAAGGATAGCAAGTGCTCTTAACTACTGAGTTATTGAAAACCAAAATGTCTCCAATAAAAAACCCTAACCCTGCTTGGTAGTGGGTCACTCTGAAATTCTTTTCTGTTTAGAAGCCACCTATCCCAGCTTGGCTTTAACTGAGCTCCTTAAAAGGTTGGGGAACTGCTGGCTGTTGTGGGTCCCCTGGAGCTGGGGTTTGAACGTAGTGCCTCATGCATGTTAGGTGAGCACACTGAACTCAATGACCCCAACCCTTCCAATTTTCTTTCTTTTTGACAAGGAGAAAAGGCAAATCGATTTTGAAAAAAAGATTTATTTATTTTTTTATGTATGTGAATGTGTGTATCTATATGTACATGTGCATGTACAGGTCCCTATGGAACCAGAAAGGGGTGTTGGGATCCAGTATGCGGAAGTCACAGGCATTTGTGAGCCATCTGATGGTGGTGCTGTGACCTGAACTGCAGATCGCTGATAGAATAATAAGGGTTCTTACCTATGAGCTCTGTCTCCAGCCCCCATTACATTTGGTTCTTACAGGCCTGTGACCCATTAGTTACCATGCACTTACTAATTTTTTTCCTCTGTTGGAAAGAAATGACCTGGGACGGCCAGCAGCTGTTCGGAAACATACCATGTGTGCTTTCATCATATTTACAAAACCCACATTGTTGACATAAACAGAACTCCCAAGCTTAGAATATCTCCCGGGGCTTGGTAGAGCTTTCTAAAAGTGCTTCCTATTGGCTGCTTGGTGCCACCTGGAATGAACAGGACAGCCTGTTGGCTAAACCATCGCCAAGCACTTCCCGGGATTAAAATTGGCCGCATTCACTTTGTACCACATTGACTCCAACACAGGTTTCATCTGGGTGGAGAAACTCCCCTACTTGGGCCTCCTCTTACCTGCCGCACACATTCTGTCCAGTAACACTTGGCTGTAAATTCTGTCTGTCCTGCTCAGAAAGGTTGAGATCCAGATTTGCTGTTATATAGTCGAAGAAAAAGTAAGTAGCATGAAAAGCCCAGCCACGCAGGATCTGACAGTTATACCATAACATTTTTGCAGCTTCTTAAAACATACCAGTCATGCGTACACATAATTTCATAAAGCCAGTAAAAGAAGGGGAATCCCTTATCCCCACCCCAGCCACTTGCACTCTCCAGGGGGAATTCTTTCCTTTTTTCCCTTTGTTCTTTTTTTTTAAAGTGTGTGTGTGTGTGTGTGTGTGTGTGTGTGTGTGTGTGTGTGTGTTTATGTACACATCAGTGCAGGTGTCTAGAGGCCAAAGGTATCCATCTCCCTGGACTTGGAGTTCAAGTGGTAGTGGTTGTAAGCCACTTGTTGTGAGTACTGGAAACTTCTACAAGTAAGTACAGTGTGCATTCTTAACTGCTAAGCCATCTCTACAGCAACAGGTATTATCCATCAAGCTCCCTCCCTTATTCCCTCCCTCCCTCCCTCCTTTCTTCCTTTATGCTAGGTCTGGACCTGATCTCCATGTTCTCCCAACGTGCCTGTGCCTCAGTTTCTACCTGTTACAGGGCATGCCCCCTCCCCAGAAGCTCTTTCCTATATTATCCAGACATTTTGGAGTCTCGACCTCTCTGTGTCTCTTCCTAGCTCTCCCCCTCCCTTTCCCCCCTCTGTCTCTTTCTGTTTCTGTCCCCCCCCCTTTCTCTATCTCTTCCTGTGCATGCTGTTTTTCTTTCTCTCTGGTATCCAATAAACCTTCCTTTATATAACTTAATTTGGCCTGGATTGGATCATTCTGCTGGCTGAGAAAGCATCAATTAACGAAGTAAACCATTTCCTTCCTTCCTTCCTTCCTTCCTTCCTTCCTTCCTTCCTACCTTTCTCCCTCCCTCCCTTTCTTTGCTTTATAGAAAAAAATGTTGCTTCAAGAACATGGCAACCCCTCTGGCTGTGAATCTCAGGGAAATGCTGCATCAAGTGCTACTGAGCCAGTTCACGTGCTCACCCAGGTCCAGTTAAACTGAGAAAGTCCTAAGAAAGAAAAGGCAACAGGAAAGGCATTCCTGTCACAGAGTCCTAAGAAAGAAAAGGCAGCTAAGGTTCCAGCCGGGGCATTGTGTAGAGCTGAACGGTCCCAGCGACATTGGATTGCCGTGGTTGCAGGCCCCCGATGGAGACAGCTATTGAGGAAGTCTGCCAGGCTGAATCAACTGGGTCACTCGTCCTCCTTGGTGCCTGATTCTGCTCTCTGCTGAGGTTTCTGCTGTCCAGCCGTCCCCGGGCTCCCCGAATGGACGCTTCAATTCTCCTGGAAAGATAAGAACAGAGCCCTGCCCCAATCCCAACCCTGGGACAATTACCCTCTTTTTTTTTTGGTGGGGGGGAGGGCGGCTAGGTAATACTTCTCCTGAAGCAAATTTGGCCTTCCGACAACATACAAAGCGTTATCTTTCAATCCGGGTTAAAGAAGAAATCATTCTGTCACCTTGGAGCTAAACCAGCTCCAGTGTATATATTTTGAGATCCCAAAGGACAATCTGCCTGCATCGAGAAGGCCTTTTGTAAGTAGCCTCCAAACCTAGGTCCCTCCAAATCCCATGTGTGTGTCTCTGAACTCTAATTATTGGGATCAGAGACCTGTGGTTCCCATCTGAAGGGATCAAAGATGTGTTCCACCACTCCTGGATCGAAGTCTTTCTCTATTTAGAGTTTGCCCTGCATCAGGCTGACCCTGAGCTCCGGGATCTGCCCGTTTCTGTCTCCAGTGTGCTGGGACCAAGGGTGTACTCTTCTTGAATGGTGGGACCAAGAGTATGCACCCTCACCACCCCACTCCATATGACTCCAGAATGCCCCGGCCGGAACCTTAGTGAAGCCTGCAAGATCAGCTTCTGCCTACAAACTCCTTAGGTCATCTAAACAGCTGAGAACAGAAGGACTGAACATAAAAGGATTGTACTAACATTTTTAACCATTTTTTCCATTTGGGTTCGGGCCCCAAACAGGTTTACTACGACCCAAATCAGCAGGAAGTCACTTTAAGAGAGAGACGTCCCATGCCCAGAGGGTGGGGAGGGTGTTTCTCCGCCCTTCTTTTTGGTTATTTGAAGGATAACTGAAAACTCTGATATTTAGGGGAAGAGATTACAAGCTGATAAATGGTCCTGTTTAATGGGTTTTGGAGGTTAGCCCCAGGGACTTCCTACTTTTCCTCTTCTGTATCCTTCTTCCTCTCCTATGTAGGAGTGCATAGGCTTGAGAAAAATGAGATATAGACATAGCACAGGAAGGTCCAAGAAGAAGAGGCAGATTATTGAATATGCCCTTATACCTTTGTATATTGATACAAAATTAGTAGTATATTTGGCTAAAGTGGTATTGACCATTGTTTATTGTGCAAAAATAAGATTGTATTGGATTACATCGGTATTGATCTTTGTATATTGATACAAAATTAAGATTATAGTTGGACACAATGGTATTGACCCTTGTATATGGACGTAATATTAAGATTGTATTGGGCTACATAGGTGTCGCGTCCCTCTCGACCAGCAAGAACGACGCAACTCGCAAAAGCTCTTCTCAAGCAGTTTATTCAGGTCCCTTGAAAACAGTCTTCCGAATGCCCGGGCAGACCCAACCCACAGGCTAAATACTAAATGAACAGCCAATCAAGTAAAGCCACGTGGTGCTATCTTAGAGGCCCATGTATGCGGAAGCAAGCCAGATCAGCGGTCTTAGCCAAATATGGACTTGTTTACCACCGAGAGCGCTCACCGTCGGGCTGGTGGAAGGCGGAGACCAGCGCCATCTTTAAGGCGCGGCACGTCGCAGCTCTCTACACATAGGCATTGATCTTTGTATATTGATACATAATTAAGAGTATATTTAACCACAATTGAATAGATCTTTGTATATTGATACAAAATTAAAGGTAACACTTCCTAATGGTATCATACCTAGAGATACTTAAAAATAAAATGTGAAGCTCTGGCCTCTTGATACCAACCATCTAAAACTGTCTAGGATAGTTAAGTAAAACAAACTCCTAGTCATGAAAACATGTCACTTTGTTAGCTACTATGACAGCCTATCACAGATATTCTCTAAACTACCCAGTAATCAAGTTCTTAAGAGACAAGCAACATTTGCTTATCTAAATACAAGAGATGGATAGGGCATCTTCAAAAACCCCAAGAGATCTGCAGAATATGGCATTCAAAGATGTTATCTTAAATCAAGATTTTTTTTTTGATATCGAGACATATCAGCTCCTGACAGCACCCCCTATTCTACTCCAAGTAGAAGATAAGCATCGAAGAATCTCCAGTGTGAGATGGTTGAATTAGTGGCAAGCCTATCTCTTGGCATGAAAAAACCCCTTGCTCCAACTACAGACAGACTGCTCTCCAAAAAGGACAAAACTTGGGAGCAGGGAAGTCGACAGCCTAGCTCTGCCAAGACAGGGTAGGTAAGTCCTTCATAATCCCTGCTCTGCAACAAATGTCTGTCAGAGAAACAGGACCCAAAGGCTGAAGACTGATGCAGGAATGTATGGAGAGAAAATGGGAACTGTCCAGGCAGTCACTGGTATGTCACTTCCTATATAAGCAGATATATTTATCCCTCTCAGGTCTCTGAGGTGGTTGAAGAATAGACAGCTAGAGTCTCATAGTTAAATTTTGAGTTGTTTAGGAATCAAGAGGGTGTTATAGATCTAAGAAGATACTCTTAAAAGTGTGTTGCAAGTTAGTATGAATGTTAAGTCAGATATAGACCTTTAAACTCATGGAGATGGTTAGATAGTAGAATGTTAAAGTCAGGGGCCAAATATGTATAAACTGGACATTGGGAAGGTATACTGGGCCATTTAACTCTCATAAATGTGGCATATTTATATCTGTTGTTTTGTATAGTATTTACTGTTATAAGAGAAGGAACCATCTGTTGGACTGAAAGGGGAAACTTCTGGGGGGAAGAGGGTGGAAGGGCGGGATAGGAAGGGGGAATAGGGAAGGGTTTGTGACTGAGATGTAATTTGAAGAAAAAAAATAAAGTATTTAAAAAAAAGAATCTACAAAAAAAAAAGAAAAGAAAAGAAAAAGAAAAGGCAGCTAAAACGGCATTCCTGTCACAGAGTCCCTGGGTTGGAGCCAAGCTCAGGGGGAAAGGGCTTTTATGGAGAGGAAAAGAAGATTCAGAAATATCCATATAGGGTCTGTGTCTCTTTTCTTTTTCAAGGGTCTATAACATAGCTATGAATGTCTACCTCCAGCCACATTTTAATTAAAGACTAAAGGCGAAGGACAGCAGATGTTCAGGTTTTCTGAATCCAAAGATCTAGCAGTGGACATCTTGGCTACTTATGAGGGGCCTCCCTTTAGAATCTGGAATGCTGGGCATGAGAGGTGGGATTAAAGGATTAGAGAAGAGTGCCAAAGACAAGAACATCTTTTCCCACCAAAAGCCGCCCTGTTTCAAAGTCTGGTGGTCTGTGGGTGTGGCATCTGAGAACTGTCTAGTGGATTCTGTATGAACAAAGGGACCTCAGAGTCTTCCCAGAAATCTCTTCCGTGGAATAAAATATCTTCTCAAAATGTCATCCTAAGTTTTAACTTTTCATCTTCCCCGCCACTTCCTTTTCTCAGGCTATCAATTTCCTTAGCACAAGATTCTGCAAAAGACTTAATTAATTTATTAACATTTCTCAAAATTTAGGAAATAACAGCAATATTTTCTTTCTACATATTAAGTTGGCAAAAAAAGAGAGAATCCCTAGAAGCAGTACAGCATATTAATATTTAATCTTTTAAAAAAGATATAAAAATATCTTGACGGTGGGAGGGTAGGCTCACAAGTATAGGGAAAAGGGCAAACTGTTTGGTAGCTAGTGCTGCCGATGATACAGGAATATTCAAGTGATTTTGAGAACAATAAAACCTTTCTTTTCTTGGGCTCTTGATTTAGGGTTACTTTTGCTGTGATACAACATCATGACCAAAAGCAACTTGGGGAGGAAAGAGTTTACTGGCACAGCCATATCTAATAGGGAACAGAGAAAGTAAAAAAGCTAGCACAGCTGCTTGGCAAAGACTCGGCAAAGCTGAGCCTTGTAATGCCATCGGTATTGTGGTCTTCCACCTTTTGGCTTTGATCTCCACTTGTTGCATGCTTGGGGTGCTTTTATTATTTATACAGTTTGGGGTTACTGGATTGACAGAAATTTTCCTATGAATCATTTATGCCTTCTCCCAGGAGTCCTGCTTCTAAGATCTCCCAGGAATGTCCTGACCATAATACCCCTCCAGCTTTTTGGTAGATATCCTTATCTGGCCCTACTTGAAGATCTTCCTTATGCCCTGAAGGTTGTGAATCAAATAAAAAAATGCCAGAGACCTCCTTTTGAGGCCTGGACTCAAAGACACTCTTTTTTTTTTTTTTTTTTTTTTTTTGGTTTTTCGAGACAGGGTTTCTCTGAATATCTCTGGCTGTCCTGGACTCGCTTTGTAGACCAGGCTGGCCTCGAACTCACAAAGATCCGCCTGCCTCTGCCTCCCAAGTGCTGGGATTAAAGGCGTGCGCCACCACCGCCCGGCTCAAAGACACTCTTGGAACATCTGCCCTTGCACTTACTGACGAACAAGATAATCAGAACAAAATAAACTTGAAAAGGTAAACACGATTTGGTGGAGTAGAGAAGTTGGCAACAGATCAAATTAAAAGCTTCCTACTACTGACGGACAAAGAATGGTGTGGATAAATGATAAAATAATAAAGTATTAAGACCTCCCTTTCTTAGAAAAAGTTAACTCATACAGGGCCACTATGGTGTCCTATAACCAAGGAACAAAAGAACACCAAAATTAGACATGTAAGTAAATAAATTCTACAAACATAAAAATATAAAAACATTGTATTTTTTCAGAAATTGAAAAATAACTGCAGCAGCTTTGGTCTGAAGAATTTTCCTGAGCCTAATGACAATCAGCACTCTGACTATTAAAAGTTGATAATACACTGCTTGGGACATTGCAGTCTGCCCAGGCTGGCTTGGAGATTTTCTGTCTAGTGCCCTTGAAACCACAAGAGCTACCGGCCCGATAACAGGCTGTCATGGTTTGGCAAACTATACGTCTAGAGTTGGGTTATGGGGTTGATGAGGGAAAATGATTGTAAAAAATAACTGTTCTCTGTTACAAATGATGACTAAGCTTATGGCCAAGAAGAAGTTTAGACACATGTCCAGGGACAAAAATATGATCTATATTTTGTAACATCATGAATCTGTCCATGCCTACTAAATTCTGTATAAAAAAAGCTTGTAAGAAACACAGGTTGTCAGAGTAGGTCAAGCCAGACCAAGATGTGCTTCCTCTCTTACCCGTCTCTCATGGAAGGAAACCAAAAGCTGTCCATTGTCTGATTCCTTTCTCAGCACTCTTACATCCACCTTTCTTCAAGCCCTGGACTCCACCTGAGGCTGGTCTCCTGTAGTTTATTTTACTCAAGGTACCATATAGCAGTTCATCATCAAAAGCAGTGAGGCAGAAACCTGGAGGCAGGAGCTGATGCAGAGGCCATGGAGGAGTGCTGCTTACTGGCTTGCTCCCATGGCTTGGTCAGCCTGCTTTCTTACAGAACCCAGGACCACCAGTACAGGGGTGGTGCCACCCCCAATAGGTTGGGCCCCTCCCCCATCATTCACTGAACAAGAAAATGCCCTACACTCAGAACTTATGGAGGCATTTTCTCAATGAGGTTCCTTCCATTCAGATAACTCTAGCTTGTGTCAAGTTGATATAAAACAAGCCAGCATAGCTCTGGAAAATTTGATGGCCATCAATGTCACCAACGGACTGTGGCTTTCAGGTTCATGTCTCAAATATTCAAAGAATAAAATTCACAGACCAGGGGCTGGAGAGATGGCTCAGCGGTTAAGAGCACTGGCTGCTCTTCCAGAGGTCATGAGTTCAATTCCCAGCAACCACATGGTGGCTCACAACCATCCATAATGAAATCTGGTGCCCTCTTCTGGCCTGCAGATATACCTGCAGACAGACCACTGTATACATAATAAATAAATCTTAAAAAAAAAAATAAAATAAAAAAAAAAATTCACAGACCATAGCAGTGAGTTTTAGAAAGAAGTTTAATATCGATTCATAGGTAGAGGCATAGAGGTAGAGCAAGAAATTATGTTCTTGCTCCTCTGAGAATGGTCAAGATGGGGGTCATGTTGTGACAGTGAACAATAAACTTGGTCCTGCATCAGTCTGTGGAGCAAGCACCAGGCAACGCATGCACAATAAGCAGACTGTGTCCTCTGTGTGAATCCCGTTTACTATCTTAGATAACTGGGTGTGCATGATTAAAGTTAGGTACGTTAAGAAAGGGGAATGGTTATATAACTTAACCTGTCAATCAAAACAGAACTCTCGCACCACACCCCTATTCTTTAACCCCATAAAAGGAAGCCCCAAACAAACAATAGCTGGGCCCTTGATTACCTCAGTCTTGGACTACTCTCACGGCTTTTCTTTTAATAAACTTTCCTTGCTACTTTTGCAAATTTGTGGGCTTATTTTAACCCTTTGAATAAGAGACCAAGAATGTGAGAATATCCACCCAAAACCCCAACCACTGGTGAAAAAACCAGAATGCTTTCTCTTTAGTTTTCTATTCATATTGTAATTACACACACACACACACACACACACAGAGAGAGAGAGTGACAGAGAGAGAGAGAGAGAGAGAGAGAGAGAGAGAGAGAGAGAGTTGAAATATTTGCAGGCTTAGTTATACTGAAAATGCTCACAAAGGATCCAAAATCCTGTAGTTAATATTGAGAAGCACTTGGGATATTGACAGTGGCCTTCGGATAGATTTTGGTGTTTAATAGGTTAGCAGTTTATCATTGACCTCCACCAATGTAACCCTACCACAGCATGTATGAGCACATCTCATGAAATTAAAAGACAGACTTTATTTAACAGAAAAATTTCAGTCAATGAATTTATTCAGAGATTATGAAATATTTGTCCTACCCTTTTGTAAAAAGGCAGGACAAAGAGTTGGCATTCAGATAGAAAATGTCACAGCTGGCAAGTGCAGCCTTCAGCCACTGTCTTGTCCACCCGGCGATTATCTGTTTTGTGTCAAGTTTTCTAATGCAGACAAACTTTGATGACTTGATTTGCTCAATTGGCTCTGGTTAAACTAATTAGTTAGTGTTCAGCTGCCCAGGGAAATGTTATCTTCTCCACAGGATGGTAACTTACACCATTAACTTTTTACCTTTTGTTCTCTGTAGCATAAATGATACCTTCAGAGTCCAACAGCAACAAAAATAGGATCTATTGGCAAAGAAGTCTACAGATCTCATGGTTATAGGACCAAGAGATTTATGCAGTTGCTATTCTAAGCAAAGCCACACTGATGGTTGGAATAAAGGCAGAAACATTAAGATTAATCTGATAACTTTATTTAATATTTACCATTCAGCAGCAATCAACATGAACATCTGAGCTAACAATCTCTTGAAATGTTCTGTTATTTAGCTGCTTCAGAAATACACTCACCTGATAAAGCCAACTATTAATGGCCAAAAAAAAAAAAAAGACTTCAAGAGCAAATAACACTGATTTATTCTGTGCCTGAGCACTAGTCAAGAAATCTACTGAATTACACAGGAAAAAGAAACCAAAGAGGCTTTGTTATCTTATGCACGTCATCTTACTTAAGGGGAAGATTTTACATCTTTAAAGCAACAGAAACATGGAGCTTCCTACATACATACATGTATATGTGTATGTAGATATATATATATTTTAGGATGTGATTACAAACACAAAGTGTTATTATCAAATGCAAGTGCTACTTCAAGAAATTTCTAACTGCAAAACCTGCAAGATACAAAGCTAAAATTTATATGTTCCTTTCCTCAATTGTGAATACTTTCACTAAACATAAATATTTTTACATATATTAATTTTCTGACATTCAAAATTGTAAAGTCAATATGGCAGAATTATTGTTAAAAGCACATATGTACAAATATTTTCCATACATAAAGTATTTGGCATAATTATAACAATCATACTGCATCCACAACTGTTTGCTTTTATTTTTACTTTTTTTTACACATAGTGGTATCTCTTATTAAAATTAACCAGTTATGTACAAAAATACTTGAACATTTATTATAGAAAACCTCTATAACCAGCCTCAACAGCATATACCTGCTGAATGGTTTCATTAAGGGAATATAAAAAAGTGGTCACTGCCTTCCAGGTAAGCTAGCAACAAAATCAAACACAACTAAGCTAAGATGAGCTTCCCAACAAAAGAGGGAAAATATTTAACAGCATGGTTTAAAGCACAGTTCATATCTATTGTCAATTGAGTGTTAAAAACAGTCAGTGAAAGAAAAAAAAAACAAAGCTAAAAATTACATTACTACATCCAAGGTGCTTTTCCCCACTCCTACAACTGCCACAACAGCCTGTCTATTCTATCTCCATCTAAGATGCTATGTTCTGTATCCATGCTAGAATGGTCCACAATCCTCCTCCCCCAGAGAAAGGACCATAGTACAAATGGAGAAGCGCAGTTATCCTGGTAAGGAGAGAGAGTTTGAGGAATTCTTTATTTTATGCAGGATTGAAAGTAATGCCCTCACCTTTTCAAAGTCCTTTAACCATTCAGTCACGTTGATATATTTCCGCTAAAGCTTTTGTCTTCCTTCACACTACTGATTTAACACTGTCCTGTACTGATTCCTGAGTCCTTGTTAATGGGACACAGTAATTTGTGCCTAATTGTTCCTTGAAAATCTGCCCTTCATCAATGATGTGCTTTATACAGGAAATCATCAAGTAAGGAAGCACAAAATTCAAGTAAACACTTCTCCTTGGGGTCTTTTGCTTAATCTAGCTGATCGGAACTCCGAAAGCAAATTGCACCTTGAAAAGTAATACAGTAGATAGCATGGTGCCAGGGCACTTAAAGATTTAGCAGCCGATTCACAAAGCAGAGCTAAGAATGTAGACAGTTGTCAGACGTCAAAGGAGTATTTTGTTTTAAGAACAAAACAACTTCCTGTCCCAGTCCTTGCAACCCTTAAGTATCTCGTCCAACCAACCCTCTTTAACCTTTAATTCTGAGGAAGTGCATTCAACCTTGTGGTTAAGGGGAAAGCCAAAGTCTTCACCTTATTTGCTAAAATCTTAAGAAAGGGCAGATGTGTTAGTAAGTGGACAAACATGGTCAGCTTTCTCAGAGTATCAAGTATTCAGAAAAAGGTATACAACATTATCACGCATTCTATTGCTTGACAACATTGTATTGGTTTTAAGATTAAACTAGGTAAAAAAAAAGTGAACATAAAAAGGTACAAAAAGGAGTCTTTTCACAATTTACCACTTTCAAATGAGAAACGTTTTAATGAGACCCAGCCATACTTCATGTAACATCTGGCATTTTAGATCAGTAACTTTTAATATTGTGCAACATTATATTAATAAGCAAATTTAATTCCATTCATTAAAGGAAGGTCTGAGTAAGATATTAAAGTGCCTACACTAAATGTGTTCTCATCAGACTTATCTTGTAAACGGCAAAGAATTCATTGCAGGTATGTAGAAAAGAAAAGTGACTTATATTATAGCTGAGACACCTTGCGGGGTAGGGGCCTTGGCCTGGGGCTGGGCTCAGTCCTACGGGTCCCATTCTCCAGGTGGCTGGACCGCGCAGCCACGGGCTTGGGGGGCAGGGCGGGTGGCTCGGAGGTGACCGGGATGGAGAGGCTGTGAGGTAGCGGGACAGGGCGCCGCAGAGTCCTCTCGTAGACGCTGTAGGGAGGCGGGGTTTTGCTCTCCTTGCGCACAGGCTCTTCCGACCCGCTGAAGCTGGGCACTGGCACCGACGACTGTTCGTTTGCCGTGTTTTCAAAGCCTGAGGTTTCCGACGTGCTACAGCGACTAAGCGAGGAGATTCCGCTGCTGTAGCTGCCCGACAAGACCGGGGAGTTTGAGCTCAGTCCTGGGGAGTTGTACTCCACTGGAGATGGGGTGAAGGACTGTACGGAGCTCTGCACCCACCAGAGGTGGGGTAAGGCGAGAAGAGAGACACAGATGTTAGAGATGTTTCTCCAAAACCGTGTTTGATGAAGCCCTAGCCTCCAGTGCCCACCAGCTGGCTGGACTTGGAGACTTAAAGAAGCAACCATGACCTAATCCAACTTGACCTTCTGGTTCCTTATTAAGACAAATTTGGATTTACAGGGAAATCGGTAATCCAGGTACACAGAACAGAGAACTTGTGAGCCCACTGACAGCAGGCGGCCATCAGCAAGCCACAGAGAGATGCAGACAAGCCAAGTCTGCCAACACCTCTAACCTCCAGGACTGAGAGAAAATATATTATCTACAACACTCAGCCTGTGGTACTTTATGGCAGTCCAAGCTAAGTCAAAAACCAGATTTAAATTTAAGCATTGCCATTTGCAGCACTGAAAATACACTCCCAGATGCTTATCTGCCAGACCCCCACCCACACTCACCAAGTTCACCTCACTGCTTGCTGGATAGATGAAAAGAGCCTGAGAGTGACTGGCAAGAGAGGATGTGGAAGCCTACCATTAGTCTCAACTAGGATAAAGGGCGTTGGGAACGCGAGTGCCGGGCTGCCGAGTGGCTTAGGTAGCCAGTGGGACAGACACACTTTCCAGTGGGGAGAGTCCTTGCACTTGAATCTTCTGGGAGTTCTCAGACACTGCAGCACAAGCTGACAACTGACAGCATTTGGACTTTTGCCTAAGACGTGAGCTGTTTCATCTGCTGTGCTTTTAAAAAGCCCAATTTAGTTGCTAATTTTTTTTTTTTTTTGGTTTTTCGAGACAGGGTTTCTCTGAATATCTCTGGCTGTCCTGGACTCGCTCTGTAGACCAGGCTGGCCTCGAACTCGCAAAGATCCGCCTGCCTCTGCCTCCCAAGTGCTGGGATTAAAGGCGTGCGCTACCACCGCCCGGCTAGTTGCTAATTTTTATTTTTATTTTTTATTTTATTTTTTATTTTTTTTTGGTTTTTCGAGACAGGGTCTCTCTGTGTATCCTTGGCTGTCCTGGACTCACTTTGTAGACCAGGCTGGCCTCGAACTCACAGTGATCCGCCTGCCTCTGCCTCCCAAGTGCTGGGATTAAAGGCGTGCGCCACCACCGCCCGGCGCTAATTTTTAAAAATAGGAAAATTTCCACATAAAGCCCCAGATTTATGGCATTTCATAAGGAACTAGACACTCTGGAGTTACAGGTCATATCTTCTCAAGATAATCTGAAGCGGAGCACTGGTTGCCTCCTTCAGATGGGTATGAACGCTTGAGTATGTGACAGGCTCCACTCCTCCACATGGTGTTCGGTCACCTAGTGTCAGGTATCTGGCCCTGCCAGCATCTGAGCCTCCCTGCTCCCTAGGCCTTGTCTTAAGGACTTGTAAGGAATCCCAGAAAAAGCCATGAGTAGGCACCTCTGGGAGATGCTGGCCATGGACATACTCATTCAAGTCCTATTAGAATGTACACACACAAAACCTCAAATAAATTTGTTCAGCTAGTGCTTTCTAAACTTATGTGATAATAGACCGCTTTCCTCTTCATATCACCTAATGTCTTTAAATTAATGTGTTTAGTACACACTTTGCTTGTAGTAACTCTACCTTGGTCTCTCTCTCTTTCTTTTTCTGTGTGTGTGTTTATGTGTGTTTATATGCAAGTGCATGCAGAAGTCAGAAGTCAATCTTGGGTGTCATTCTGCAGGAGCCCCCTCACCTTGTTTTTCTAAGACTAGGTTTTTTCCTGGCCTGGAGTTGGCTGGCCAGTGAACCTGAGGCCCCTCCTTTCTCTATCTCCCCAGTACTGGGATGGGTCATACATACCAACATATCTGCTTTTTCACATGGGTTCGGGGACTGGACTTAGGTCCTTGTGTCTTCAAGGCAAGCAATTTACTGAGTTACTTCTCCAGGCCCTAACCTCTCTTTTAAAAAGAAATAATGCTGGTAGGCACAACTTCTTTTTTTTTTTTTTTTTTTTTGGTTTTTCGAGACAGGGTTTCTCTGTGTAACAGCTCTAGCTGTCCTGGTCTCACTTTTGTAGACCAGGCTGGCCTCGAACTCACAGAGATCCGCCTGCCTCTGCCTCCCAAGTGCTGGGATTAAAGGCGTGAGCCATCACCGCCCGGCAACTTCTTTCATTTAATAGGAGTATGCAATTAAGCATGGTGAATTATGAGATTCAGATGTTCTGATATCTTTCAAAAAAGAGATCAAACGTCTGACAGGTAAGTTTAATCTTCTGTAAAGGGTCAATCCTAATGCACTGGGAGTGGGGTGGGCTTGGCACACATCTAAAATTCTATCAGATAAGATACTGAAGTGCATTCCAATTATAGGAAAGCTTGAAACTTGGGAGTAGTGTGCCCTCTAAAGTAACCTGGGAGTTACAGCACAAAGCATGACCACCCCCTCCTCTCTCACGTCCTTCAAACCCAATTTATAAAGACATGTTTACAAGACTGCCTCTGGACCAGTATGAATGCATGCAGGTCCCTTTTAGGACAGTACAGACCAGCTTGCTAACTAAAGCTATCTAATGGCATTTTTCAGCAAGGCTGTATTTATTAAGAATTTAATCTCTCCATTACTTACTGCATGCACTCAGCAGAATGGAACTAAAAAACACAGATGACAGCTTCCTCACAATGTGTGGCAGTGCTTTTGATGACTGACAGATAAAGTCGTGGAGAAGCCGTGCTGCTTTCCCTCCTCCCTTCAGGACAGTGACAAGCTATAGCTCCCAAAGCACAGACTGTCACATGGGCTTTATGCGAACAGCCGCACAGCAGAGCCACATCAGAACTAGAAAATAATTTGCACTCCCCAGCAAAACTTTATATCGGGAATTTTGGCAATGAAAACAAAGTCAGTATTTTTTGAGTTTTGCGCTTTGTTTTCCTTTTTTCTTTTTTTAGTGGTATTTCTCTGTTTCCAACAGTGATTATACTGAATGCTGCTGATGCAGTGGGTCACAACCTGTCCTGAAGTGTTTATGGAAACTAATTTGTCTCTTCATCTCAGCTAGCACTGTTTTATTGACCCAAAGGACACAGGGTGTGAAAACCTAAGTTAACCTGGTACAAAACCATCCTTTCAACACTCACTCCTAACCTCGTTTGCTCCTGGGGCTGTGGTTCTGAATACCACCCTTCTCTAGGGTGCTGACAAGCCTTGTATCCAGTCCAACTGAATCTGGACAGAGGCTAAATATTGTTCCTTATCTTCATGAAGGATTTGTATGTTTAGAGATGTTAGACAGCCTATATTTGCATGCCAGTTCAAACGTCTGACTTTTAAAGTTTCTAGTTTGTTCTCCATAATGTTTTTTTTTTCCATTTTCACCATCATATATTCTATGGTCAGTAATGAGTTTGTAATGTGAGACATCTTTAGTAAAGAGTGTTGAGAGACAAAGTTGAGTTTAGCTTTGCCAAAATGGATGAAGTTGATGATAAAGCCCTAAAACTTCCATCAGAACATTTACTGGTATTTTTTTTTTTAATCTAAATGTACTCATATGGGCTTTAATGTGCAAAGGCTATATTGAAATGTCCTGGGGGTTATGCTGGGGTTGTACTTCTCATTCAGCAGATTCGTTGACTACAACTTGTTAAGTTATCATTGCCATTATTCGGAAAATTAAACTACTACTATTACTAAACAAAACAAGTGATTGAAAACAACAGTAACAACCCACAATGAGGGGTGCATTTTTTAGGTAAAGCTCTCCAAGAGGAAAAGCAAGGCTGTTTTTTTGCCCATCCTCATCTCCCCTTCTTGATATGCTCTTTGTCTTGTCTGTGGGAATGAAAGCGTCTTTTGGTACACTTGGGACAAGATTTCAAGAAAAAGGAACCAAGGTCAATTTTTGGACCCAGTCTAAGAACAGGCTTGTACCTTCAATGGAGACCGCCCAGCAGGCGAGGGGGATACCGATGTCGTGTGTCTTGCGGGCGAAGCTGTAGATGGAGAGAGAACATTTTAATTAAGAAAAATCAGAGAGCTGCACATGTCCTTTATATGTATAAAGTCAGGCAGATGAGTTAGTATATAAGGATCTCCTCAGCAAGGGAAGAGGAGAAATGGAAAGCAGAAAGTATCAGTCTAGAAGAGATTCCTCACGGAGGATAGTGCCACCAAGACATGGGCCAATTAGTAAAAAGTCACTGGTGCACATTTGATGCCTTGACTAGAACTGTATGGCCCCAAACTGCTCCAATGGCCTTTCTTCCTTTCCTTTGCTTTTTTTTGCTGACAAGGTTTTGTGTTATCTAGCCTTCTTTCTTTCTTTCCTTTTCTTTTTCACTGACAAGACTTCATGTGATCAAAGCTAGCCTTGAACTCCGTGTGTATCTATCTGTGGATAACAATGAGCTCCTTCGTCTCCTGACTCTACCTCCTGAATGCTTAGGTTACATTTTTGTGTTGCCATGCTTGGCTCTAATATCCTTCCTATCGCCCCAGCTCCAGATGCTCTCCATCACTTGATATTTTCACCTCATAAAAAGCTTCTGCTGTGAAGGGCCAGGAGTCCTCAAGAGATGGCTCTTGTCTTTGGCCTGAGCAGCAATGGGAAGACTAAGGCCACCCAGGCAGCCTTGAACAGGCTCACAGACGTTTTCAGCAAGCCTTCCTTTTCACCTCACCTTCTAACACCCCCAGAGCACACAGAAAGCTTGGCAATGTCAATACAAAAGGGGGGCGGCTTCCCATTTCTTCTCTACTGTCTGTCCTTAGGTCTTCCCCCAGTCCCCTGGGTGGGGGACTTTCAGATATCACCACTAGGGGCAGGAAGAGTGACTTCTGCTTCTCCTGGGTTTCCAGGTCTGATACCAGGGACCCAGCATGTGTGGCAGTGCTGCTCTGGGTGTGCGGATGGTCAGATCTTGCTCTCTAGAGTGTAACTGCAGAGCATAAAAACAGCTCATGACACAGCTGATAGAGTGAGGGCAGGCCAAACTTCCCCATTCCACACACAGCGAATGTGAGCTATGATCCTCTGTGATTACCTGCCACTCTTCCAGCCATCACACTGAAGCTTGTAACTCATAAAAACCTACAGAAAGGCTGGAAGGAAGACAGACAGACAGTTGCACAGCCCCACAACACTGACCACAGATGATGACATCAGGACAGACCATGAAAGCAATAAGTATAGAAGGGATAGCAGCCCTACCAATATACTTTGGAGGAGGAGGGTCATCTGGCTGTGCTGAAATCTAAGAGACCACAGAGAACGCTCCCTTATCATACTGCAGTGTCAGGCAGCCTCAGCCCTGTAAGCCAACACACATGCCAGCTCCTAATACCAGTGCTAGTTCTGTTCCTGTATATTGTGTGTGCTGACAAGGAAGAAAATCATGTATGTACAGAGAAACCAGTCCCATGGGGGCTCTACATCTGCCACCACTGTGGCAGAGTCAAGGCCTCCTGTTGTACTTGACTCAGTCTCAGACAACAGGACAGTCCTGGTACCTAGTGCTCATTGTCAGAGCTATTTTTCTGGAAAGGGACTTTCTACATGTCTAAAATAGGCCCATCAGTATCCTTTTTGTCCAGCTGGAACTGTCCCAGGAGTCTAGCTAGCATTGATAATATTTATTCCTTAGTAAGAACTATCAAACTTATTGTCCCTTTCCAATTCCCATATTCAGGGGCACCACTAGGCCTTTAAACTAGAGACTACTTGAATACATGTGTATTACCAATGAAATACAAATGATTTGGTTGACGTGCCCTTGTTCCCAAAACCAGACTGATAGACTAATGCAGATGATCAATAAAATTAAAGTTATTCCTTGTTCTGTTTAAACATCTCATGTGCCCTGCAGAAACTATCCAAAGGATGAGAAGCTACAATACAACAAGTGAAACAGGAATGCTCACTCTAGGAAAATCTGCGAAGGAAACAGCATCACAATTTCTTTGGTTCTTAGGCCAGCTATACCGCTAACGCTCCAGTAGACATAGGTAAGTGCCAACAAGTTCTGGTTACTAGAAAAGCCAGTCAGGTAAATCAGGAGACTTCTCTTAAAATTGCCCTACATGCAAGTCACCAAGCATGTGATGTGTTCAGAAGGAAAGCTGGCCTTTTCCCATTAAAGTCATGAAAGAGTCAGCTCTGCCTCTATCTGTGTCTTTCTTGAGACCCAGGGCCAGGCTGGAAGTTTCCCAACAATTTTCAGCACTCAGATGCTAGTGAGAAGATGAAGCACACAAATGGCTTGGTAAAATTCTGGTTCTAGCCTCACTTCAGGAATCTAATCTTCTGGCTCAGAAGACCTGAAATCATACGATAGGATGTGCTTCATGAACCACAGTTACAAGGGATGCAGGTCCATCTGTCAGCCCTTTGAGCAATACCACCACTGGACACAGAGTTCTCAGAGTGGCAGGTAACTCAGGATAAGTCACTGTGAGTTGGTTCTTATTTGCATCAGCTGAAACATTGATGTCATTGCAGAAGATTACAGACAGCAGATGAATTAGCAGAGATTGGTGCAAGCGAAGGACAGAGGAAGTACGAGTGGCCCACAGAGCGAGAAGGGTTGAGTGGGGTACTGGGAAGAAGATCGCAAGCTCAAAGCCTACCCAAGGGGCTTATTAGGAGCAGACTGCTGTCTGACTGTGGCAAACGTGTACGGAAAGCAGGAGAGCAGTGGATTATGTTGCTAGCAAGACTTTTACCCCAGAAACCAGATGCCTACCTTTCTCTGATGAATTCTAGACAAGTTGAAATACTCAATATCCTTATTTTATGAAACTGATTATTCAAACGTTTCAAATACCCACCAGTTTGTGTGGGTCTTGGAGGGACAGGGGGAGAGATAAGTTTCCCACTGTCCGACATGTTCTTGGCTTCCTTCCCACTGTCCAGGCTCCAGCTGCTAGGGGTAGGATTCACAGCTGGAAGGGAATAACAAAGCTAAACACACAAGATCCAGCTTTGCCTTTCAAATGCTTGAGAAAATTTAGGAGAAAGTCAGAATTATCCAGAATGAAAAAAAAAATATCAACTGGATTTCAAAAAAATCACAAACCTTAAGCCCCAAACAAACAGGAAACCTCCCAAATGCTAAACCTCTCTCTAATTGGTTACCTAACAGTTAGAGTTGGCATTTCATTGGGTAACAGTACATTTCTTTATTTCCCTTAAGCTGTCAAACAGGACTACAAATTTCCATGCCAGAGAATAGCAACCTGGTGAGAATTACAAATGTGTTCAGATGCTGAAAAACAGATGGGAAATATAGTCATCAGTCTATTTGTAGAATTTTTGAACAAGAGGCCAGTAAAGGAGGCCAGGAGCCAAAGGGCACCCTCATATTCCAACTGAGTGGCAGAAGTACCAAGGACGGGGCTGAGGGTGCCACACCACCTCTCTGACCAGTGCTGTCAGGAAAGGAGTCTTCCTAAATCGAGGGATCACACTAAATAAGCCCTGAGGAAAAAACTCAGACTGCTGGTGTCATCATTCTTACTTTGCAATCCATCTGCTCCATGCATCAAGATGTAGGAATATGGAGATCCTTGCTGGGATGCAGGGCAGGACACACAGGTTGTGAACAGACACGCTACAGTGAAGTTTCTGACAGGAAACCAGAGTTCCTGCTTGCTTCCTGGGCAGACACTGCCATCTGATGGATGCAGTGAGAATTGCCACATTTTATTTCTCTAAATTACTACTTTGATTTAATGGGGTGGAATTATTTTAAACATATCTTTTGTATTCCCTTTATATTTGGTCTGTGGTTTTCTTTAGTAAAGTGTGTGAAAATAACAGCACATTCCTAGTTTCTCCTGTTAAAGACCAATGCTCGATTTACAACATTAAAGCTAATTTCACGCTTTAAAATAATTTTGGCTAGGTCCTCACTAATTTTCATCTCCCTTTGGGAATGTTTAATGTTAATGTATCAGTGCACACACACAAAAAAATGGTAATACAGCCTAGTTCTTAATGGGGGCAATTACAGTGCACTTTACTGGGACATTTCATTAGCGAGTCTTGATTCATTGGCCTGTGAGACTGCTATTTTTGAGGCCTGACCCTGAGAAGCAAATGGGTGACTTACTGCAAGTCCCAACACCTACAGTTGAGGAAGTGACATTTAATCTGCTTTTCCTCTCTGTTGCATGCGTTTGGCTCTTATTTGTGTATGCACGACCTTGAAGCAGGGCACTCGTTATGCCCTGGATTGCAATGCTTACAGTGTTTAATTGTACAAGGGTCTGTCTGAGTCACCACAAACAACAGAGGAGCTGGCAGAATGAGCTCTGTGCAGGAGGCAACGGACGGACGGGGACTGTGGACTCGATCTAGGAGAGCTCCATTCACTGTGTGAACCCGTGGCCTACTTGGCAACTTTTCTTCAGGAAGAGCAGGCTTTGCAGCTGTTTGCCCACTGCAACAGAAGCCATTTCACAAAAGAGTTCCTAACTTGCTCAGAGTCTGTACTTAATAGTCTATGGAGAATAGATCATGAAAAGCCCCCTTTCACTAATTCCCTAAAGATCACACTCATCTTGATCAGTAAAGATCTAGAGCCCTACCTGCCACATGGCACACGGAAGACTGGAGGAAATGAGGACACAACAAACCCTGACACATTCTAGGATCGACAATGTGACAAAGGGTTGGATAACACCCACCTTTCTCAGGTGCAGAAAGATTGGGGTCACTGCGTGGCAAGGCCCCATCTCCAATATGATTAAACAGCATCCGCTGGAAAGGGAGAAGAGTCCATTTTTATGACGCAATGTGCTGAGGTAGGATGCCTTTTAGAAAATGATATGGTTATCTCTTTATGAAACTTTGCTCAAAATATTTTCTACATGGTATAATGAGCTGAGGAACATACAATTAAACTATATTTAAGGAGAAAAGGGGAACAGAGCCTTAAGTTTTCTGAAGGAAACATAATAAAAAATTGTGTTTCATATTAAATATAAATGGTAAATAATTACTCACAATAAACATAGAGAAAATGAATAGTAAATATTAGCTAGGTATGTGTATACTGTTAGGTTGGCACTATGATATATGAATAAAAATTAGAGGAGAAATATTAGTTCAAAAACCTACTATATAGACAAACTCTATCATGGTTTATATCCTATAGCAGGCAAAAACAGTGAGCTGATGAATGTTCTATAATTTTTAATCTATAAAAATACCAATTTTATATGGCTCTACTAATTGATGAAAACAGAAAGTGGATACCTACAACATTATATATTATTGCAATTTTGGTAATATATATACTGCCTCAAGTTTTACCCAAGGCAAATAACTTGGGACTAATCAAGGAAGCCTACAGTTTCCCATGCTGGCACATATTCTTTTAGAGCAGATGAAATAAAGTGTGAAATCCCCTTGCAATGCCAGTGACAACGGGAAATAAAATTGGTTAGCTGGTTCAGCCAAACGCACTCAGAAATCATTTCTGCAAGACATCAGTGTTGCGCAGAGGAGGTATCCTGGGCCTTTCAGGAAGATCACACAATCAGCAAAGAGAAACCAATCAAGCCACATCCCACTCGCTCTCATCCAATTCCCGATGCAGCTACAGACTTCTGCCAGGATGGTGTAGAAAAACAGAGAAATTAGCTGGAGCAGAAACAAGTAGTTTTCTCTGCTCTTAAAATTAGTCCCAAATAAACTGTAAAATTCAGGGATACAACATGAATCTTCAACTCTGTACCCACCCTTCAACATACATAAGTCACCCCTGGACTCACCCTGTGGCCCTGTGGTAACTCAGGCTGAGAGAAATCATTTTAAAGTGAGGTTTGAGTGACAGGCGGAACCACATTCCCTAGCTCCTATGAGGGTTCAGGGACATCTCTAGGACACAGCCCCTTTCCTGGAAATCCATGGAAGAAGAATGGCAAAGGTACTCTCATAGGAAGGAATCAGCTGCAGCTATCCTCAATAGCTATGGGAAAACAGGAGGTTCTGGGCAGAAGCAGGAGTATTCTGCTGCCTTTAGAGGTTTCCCCCTCCCCATACTTGTGTTCCATACACATGCAAACACACACACAGATAACTCATTCATTAGCCCCTCCCCCTCAGAATGTTGCTGTAGCAGCAATGAAACAAGTTGAGATCAAGGAGGACCCATACATTCCCTCTTCACTATTCATGCTATGGTCCAGATATTCCACTAGATTAGTGGTTCTCAATCTGTGGGCCCCAATGAGGTATCCTACTTAACCTGTGGGTCCCTACGCCATTGGGGATCATATCAGATATGCTCCAGGTCAGAATTTATTTACGTTACAATTCATAACAGTAGCAAAATCACAGTTATGAAATGGCAAGGAAATAATTTTATGGGTGGGGGTTACCCCAATCTGAGGAACTGTAGTAAAAGGTTGTAGCATTAGAAAGATTGAAAACCACTGATCTAGAATGATGAGGTCACCAATGGGCAGAGTCCGGGGGTGGGATGTGGACTGACTCTTCTCCCAGCTGGCCTTGACACTGGTTGCTTTTGGCAGCTACTGTGTGCTTCTGCAGAGACTCATAAACATTCCCACACTCTCCCATTTTGAGCTTCTGATTCACCCGCAGGAGTACCTGGGAGGGCTCCACAGGTGTTGGATAAATGGCACTGCACGGTCGATCTCTTGGGGACAGGCAAGCATTTTCTCTGGAATGTTTGTGCTTGTCAGACAACAAAGGAGAAGCTGGGGAGAGAAAAAGAGAAATTATCAGGGAGGTAGGCACGTGGGGCCTGCTTAGAGAAAACCTGAGGGTTGTGGCAGTTGCCTGCAGTATGCACGACTGAAGCCACAGTTCCTAGGTCCTGGAAGATTGTCTGGCCACCAGTCACCACATTCCCAGCTCTGCACTAACCTCTGGCACTCGACGGAGCAGAACTCGTCACATTAGGTGAAGCAGAGTGAGTGGAACTTAGGCTTGAGGTAGATGGGCTGGGCTGGAAACATAGGGAGCTACTGTCATACATGGTTAGGAGCTTCAGTTCATAATGACATTTGAAACAAAACACCAACATTTATTTTGTCAAATTAGCCAAAAGAAAAACAAAACCCAAAGGTCACTTAGAAATGGAGCAAAGTCTTATTAACTCAGACCGACCAGGAAGCTTGCCTGGACTAACCAGGCACCTGAGATTTCCACTACTGCTGAAGGAAGGAATGCACTTGTATTACTGTCAGCTCTACTACCCAACCCTGCACATGTCAGCAGCCCTCCCTGACTGTAATATAAAGTAAAACACTTCTCATCTTGGAAACATAAACACGAAGGCATTTCTAATTTAACATGTATTGACTGGTTGTGCACGTGTGACCAACCTCTCCTGTGTGAACACCCATGTGCCATCACATGCACGTGGAGGTCTGAGAACAACTTCCAGAGATTTGCAGAAGTCAGTTCTTGCCTTTCACTACGTGGGTCATCACGCTTGGCGACAAGTGCTTTACCCACTAAGCTGTCCAGCTGGCCTAGGTGAGTGTTCCTAAAAGGCACACAGTCTGGCTTCTCCTTAGTTTTAAAGCTGTGTATACAAAGCATACAATGGGAATCACACTGTGGCAGTTTCCAAAGGCTGTGATAGGAAACTCAGCTTTATTTTACTATTCTAAAATAAAATTCTTTAACACTCCCGTGAGCTCTTAAATACCTAAAAAATTGTATTCTCCTTCGTATTTTTATTGTAGAAAATTTTCTCATATAAGTATGCAAATTTTATAAAGGGGCCTCATGCCACAAGGGAACCCAAAAAGAGGCACTTGGGAACACTAAGAACAGCTAGTGTGTGTTGACATGTTCTGAGAGTCCAGGGCCCAGGAAGCAAAGAACTTCCAAGGTCAACCTGAAAGCTAAGCCTGGACAGCTTGCTGGGCTTTTCTATTGCTTGCCTATACTCTCTTAAAGCGATGGGCATTTTGGAGAGAAATATCTTTGTGGATTCCAAAGGCCAACAAAACAATGCTGAGAGTTTTTAAAAGGCTGGTCCTTAGGTCAAGTTCTTGCTTGAAGGTCTGTCCATGAGCCCAGAAGAATTGACAGACACTCCCATGATGCAGACAGAAAAGGAATAAACACGAGCAGACAAAAAGCTAATAAAGTACCTGCATGTTAAAGACTTCATCAGAGCTTTCTGATTGCCCTGTAATATTGCTTACTTCAGCAGAGGCTTGTGAGGACAGCGAGGACGAGGAATACCGGTTGACAGCTGGGTAACTTAATGGGCTGTTTCAGAGGGAAAAGAAAATAGTCGTTAACTCAGTTATCACATGCTGGCATGGCATAAAACCAAAGGGGAAAAGACACATTCCATTTTGTTGTCTCCTGTTTGCCTCAATATACTCGAATGTTTGAGTTTATTTATTTCTCTTGCTGTTGTTGTTTTACCAGTAGCAGATGTCTGCAGCTGCCTCACGGCTTAATTATTTCACTGAGAAATAGAGAATTTGACAAATTGTACCATAAAGAATGAGAGAACCATTCCGGATCATCTTGCAGGGCTAGAAAATTGTAAGGTAATTCAGAATATGGCTTACCTGCGTCTAGGAATTACCCTGGTACCATCTGGACTCATGGAAGCAGGGGCTGAGTTTCTACACACACGAGGGCTTCCATTAGGAAAATGCACAGGACTGGCCTGAATACAAGCAGGGAACTCCTGAGGAAGAAGCAAAGAACACACTTTATTAGACCAACTGATCTATGAGCTACTTTAATCTACCAAATACACACCCTCAATATCATGAAATCTTTATATAGGGACCAATTATAAATGCCAGTATCATTGAGCCTTCAGAAATTGACATTGTTTTTTTGTTTGTTTGTTTGTTTTCGTAAAGGGCAAATACAGCAAACAACAGAAATGCAGTTTTGTAATAGTAGACGCTCCCTGGCAAATGCTGCAGTGTGGCAGAAGAGCCAGAAGATGTCACTCTTGGATACTTTATCCATAGACACACAGAAAGCAATGGCAGTGGTCAGACTTCCCCACCATGGTGGCCCTTCAGCACACACCTGTATCCCGAAGCTCGATTTCATCACAAAGAACTGGTCCACCAGTTTTTTGTGAAGGGGTCTCATATCTTGAGGTACAAACTTCTCGTGCACCGCCAGCCCAAATTCCAGAATCTGCGCCTTGACAACAAAACAAGGAAAAGCCCACATCAGCGACCACTTCTCATGGGTGCCATACAGACCACACATTATTGCTGACATCTGACTATTGGGAACAGTGGTTATGCTACAGATGCGGAGACAGGAACAGAAAAGTCCTACATGTAGTAAGTAACAAATGACAACTTGAATTTGGGTCTGTCTGACTCCCCAAACTTGACTTTCCTACTTCAGTTTCCTCAGGCTCCTTTCCTGGGTGTCTCTTATCTTTAAAGATAACCCTCTTTAGTGGTTATGTGTCCCTGGCCCCCTCATCCCCTTCCTAGGGTGGGCAGAGAATGGGGCAGAAGCTGTTTCCTGTTTGGAGGGTCAAACAAATCTTTCTCAGGATGACACCCTCTCTCTTGCATCAGTCTCCCAACCCCAGGAGATTCTCAAAATTTTTTAGGGGAGAAAAAAAAAACCAAACCAAAAGAATAGCAGTAACAACAAAACCCAAAAAGGAACTTTGTAGCAGTTGCTACGCTTTTTGTTTTTCTTTAAAAAGAATATTCTTGTTTATTTACTATAACAAGGGATCCTGTCTTAAAGAAAAGGTTTTTGCTGTGAGTACCCAAAAGGAAATGAACATAAACACGCAATGTTCCTTTGTTCCACTATCAACAGTAGGACTTTTTGGGTTTGACTGGCAGTTATCTTCTGCATTTCAGCAAACGTCTCCAGACCATGAGAAAAGTGAGCCAGGCCACAACACATGTGCTTGGATCCTGGCAGCTTGTGAAGTGTCTTGGTAGAAAGCTGAGGACCACATAGGTCTGACCTTAACAACCTGTGCACCCAGAACCTTCTCTATGGGATGGGGCTGCAGCAGCTTCTATTCTGGACACCCATTCCGGCCAGCACCTTTCTAAGGAGAAGAGCACCCTGAAATGAGTATGAAGGATACACTGATGCACAAACGGAAAGACTGGTCTGTCGGGGGGGGGGGGGACCCAGAAGTTGTGACTAGCTATAGCAGCTGCTAGCCTTCTCCGTTTTAGATAGCTGCTGGGTTACCTTTCTTTTGCTCAGGATAATGTAACTTGGGTCATCAGGGAACAGACTCCAGCATGGAGGTTAGGGAGCCCATTGTGGGGAGTTTGGGGTTCCCTGCCTGGGGGCCAAGCAGAAGCATGGCTCTACAGAGAAAGAAGATATGCTACACAGCAGGCTGGCCAACTCTGTCAAGCCCAGGGCCTCTTTGGAACTTTATGAGGCTTTCAAGGTTGTCTAGTGTTGGACCCATGGCCAGGTTTTATACCTTCCTCTCAGTCTTAGAAGTGGGACATTGAGAACACAGTGACCGTGGGCCAAGTGGCTCTCTACAACTGAGGCAACTCCTGTGGGATCAGGTAGCTGGATGCATCAGTTGAAGATATCTCCACGTCAACTAGACAGAGGTCTGGGAAGGATGGTGGCCTCTCCAGTTTAACTCCTAACTGATGGTCCCACAGAAATGTTGTCATGCCCAAGGTTACATGACAGACTTTTGTTTCCATTGTTTTATAACAGAGCCCTCACATTTCCTGGCCACAGCCTCTCTCCATAGGGTCCCATAAACAATGCCAGGCATGACATAGTAAAGTCTTTTTAATTTTCTTTTCTTGAAAATCTTTTTTTAAAAGTTAAATTTTATTTATTTATTTATTATTTCTTCAAGTTACATCTCAATCGCAATCCCCTCCCTACTCTCCCCTCTGGTCCCACCCTACCAACCTCTTCCCCCTCAACCCCCCCATCCACTTCCTTTTTTTTTTTAAGTTAAAGGTGTATCTTTTTCCCCCAACAGCTCCCCCTTTCAATCCTTCTTGAAAATCTTAACTCTGCGCTGTTGTTTTAATTCTGGAGAAAGAAATTATTCAGGCCAAACAGAAAAGACTCAATCTGAAGGAGACCACTTGTGAAAAGTAATGCTCAGGTAATGGTCAAAGAGTTTTTTGTTTTGCTTTGTTTTGACTTGGTTTTTTTGAGACATGGTTTCTCTGTGTATCTCTGGCTGTCCTGGACTCACTTTGCAGGCCAGGCTAGCCTTGAACTCACAGAGATTCATCGGCCTGCCTCTGCCTCCCGAGTGCTGGGATTAAAGGCGTGTGCCACCACATCTGGCTGGTCAAAGAGTTTTTACAAAATCAACCAAGGGTAAAATATTTATGCAATCCTGCATCTGTTTCCCACCCATAATCACACTGGGAAGTTACCTAACTCTTGGTTTTTATTGTAGGTCAATGTCTTTTTTCCCTGAACTAGTCCGTGCCCTTATCCACGGACCCATCTCTCCCCCTGTGTCATTATTTTATGGATAATATCTACAGAGTATAAATGGACTAAAACCCTTCACAACCTCGTTATCTTCCAGTTTAAAAAACATGCTTTATTTATTATTTTCATATTATCAAGTAGGAAGAGATGCTTCTGTCCCATTCTGTCATACATACTCTACTTTCCAAAATTATTTTCTGCTTAATCCAGATTGCCAACTATGTTTCCCAACTCAAAGGTTTGCAAATCCTTTTCAGGCAACCATCAACAGGGGCAGAGACACCAACAGAAAACTCTTGTTCTCAGCTCTTGATGGCACCAAGTAAAACTAAACCATGCTACCTTGAAGTAGAAAATGACAAGTGTACCTAGTTTGTCCACATTATAACCCCTAGGCTTTATCTGCAAAATGAAATACAGCTGCAGAGAAAATTCTACTGATTCCTTACTTTTTACTATGGTATTTATGTAATAATCACACTCATTCATGTACTAACTCATGATCTCAAGGTGGTCAGAATTTATTTGAGTGTGAAATTTTGAGTGAAAAGGTAGCAACAAGTCTGCAGGAAGTCTTAGTAAGGGACATTCAAAAAGACTACATGAAATGGTACTTATGGGGACAACTTGTTAAGTTTGTTCTTGGATCCAAGTTGGAATATTAGAAATTAGAAATTAGCCACTTGGGAGATATTACAGGCCAATCTTACACCCTGATTGCCACCTCAGTTAGGTTGTTCATGCAAATGCCTGTAGGTGGGTATTTGGTAAGGACCAATAAGCCAGGCAAGTGAGAATGTTTGGTTCTGCTGTCCTACCTGTTCAAGCATCAGCTCCCTTAGCCGTGCAATCTTCTCCCCATCTTCAGGGTGACTTAAAATATAGTCTTTGACAAAGAATGCCTAGGAAAAGAAGGGACAGTCAGACTACTCTGGGAGAGTTAGTGCATAAGTGATAATAAGGCACACTTATTATTTTTCAAAGGCTTGGCATATGTAGAGAAATGGCAGGATTATGAAACTTGTTTTGGGACAGATGGAGTGATTCCTAACTGTGGGCAGCTGGTCACAGGCAACATTCAGAAAGTCAGAGCTTGGACACTAAGTAACTCTGGTAAAATAAAAAGCAGGCACAAATCAATAAACTACAGGTATTATATTCTAAAATAAATTGTCTTAAGATTCAATGTGGCCAAGATGGTTTTCTAGCCTATTATAAAAAAGAAAAAACAAAACAGATGAAAAGTCCATGTAAAGGTTCACCAACAAACAAACAAGCAAACACAAGACTATCCCCACAAACCTCTTGGATCAGGCAAATCACTTTAGGTAGACATTTGCTAAATAGTTCTGATCTCCTCATTATATTTATTCATCCCAACACAAACACACACACTCAAAGTCCCTCATCAAGAAGATGGAATACATGAGCCACACAAATGGCTGGCTATACATTTGTTCTGGTTAACAAAGGACTGCATTTGGGCCGACTGAAGCCATCTGATTATGGGCCCATATTTGCATAAAAAGATTCACAAAAGCCTAAGGCATCACTACATTGACTTCCTCGTCCTCTCCAACGACCCTCAGTCCTCACCTCCTGGTACCTGGAGACCCCACCATTCACTGCGGCATCTATGACTCCATTGAGGCACATGGTCAAGGGGTTGATATTCTGCATCTGCCTCGTCTGACACTGGCTGATCAGAGTCTTCAGCTGCTGGTTCTTATTTTCTAACACTTCAATGGCGTTTTCCAGAGGACTCATTTCTACCTGAAAAGCAAATGAGTGTAAATATCTACTGATTTTCTTAGGGCATTCAAAATCAGAGAGAGAGAGAGAGAGAGAGAGAGAGAGAGAGAGAGGGAGGGAGGGAGGGAGGGAGGGAGGGAGAGAGAGAGAGA
>CAJQZJ010001694.1:10027229-10044826 GCA_907164525.1 Lophiomys imhausi | reverse complement strand
GAAAGAGCACAAGAAATCACCAGGAAATGAAAGAGCACAAGAAATCAGTAGTGGTTTCAGTGTGAAGGGAGTGGCTGGGGTGCGGATGATGTTGGGAAGGTGTTCCACTCCTTACCACTTCACGCTTTTCCACCTCGAACCAACGGGAGATTCCGGGTAAACTCTGCACCAAGTAGAGTGATGTTCTTTCCACCCAGAGACTCTGCAATATACAACACAAATTCAGTCTCTACGTTGTTGCCCTTCTTTCTAGGTGTTGGGCCAGGACAGATCTGACCAGGTGCTGCTTATTTTCTGCAGCCTTCCTCTAGTCTTCACTGGAACATTTGTGAAACAGTCACAGTGAGATAGAGTGGAAACCCACAGAAGTAATTCTGCAGATTGCATTACATTTTTCCTACTCAGCGCAAATGAGCACCTTCTTCAGAAAGCAAGGGTCAGAATGCAACGGTAAAGTAAGCTGTATGCAAGTCTCCTCCACTGTTTCCCCAAAATGTGTCGTTAAGCTGTTCACTCATCAAGCGTTAACCCTTTTCATTTAGAGGAGGCAACAGTATGACCTAACAGGACAAGATTAGAGTAACAGTCACCTAAAGGGAGAAAGGACTTCAGAATTACATGGCTTGAACCTTCTCTTTTAAGGCAAACACTTTAAGTCTCAGAAGGACTCTTGACCCTCTCAAGAGCCACATTCTAATTACTAGAAGTGCTGGCACTGACATCCACCCCGGAGTCTCATCTCTCCATTGTCATATGCACAGGGCCTCACTTAACTGCTGCAACTCAGGGACATCTGTGTGCTTCGAGCTGGACTCCTGCTGACCAGGAACCAGCTCCGTTAGGACACATGAAACAGGGCTGTTTTTGGCATGAGTCACTGTACTTGACAAGGCTTTCTTTTATTACTGAGTCTTGGAATTTATACTTTATCACTGCTATTTAGTGTGTTACCAACAATAACAGGGAACTTGACCAAATTCCTGGAATTGCACCATTTATTAAAACTACAAAGGGGTTAAAAAGAGGATGTCTTTCTACCAGCGAAGAGCTACTGAGAGTAGCTCTCTAGAGAAGAGTGCGTGTGGTAAGAGCTTGAGGAATTCTGCTGATGCCAGGGAGGCAAGCAGACAAGACCTCACAGGGATAAAAGGGATGCTCAAGATGTGCACAGGATGCAGGTATTCATGCTGTCAGGACCAGGATGCCAGCTTTCTGGGTATCAGACAAGTGAGATGTACTTTACAGAGTGAAGAGTTCACCAGGAGGAGAGTGGGGGCAGCTGCGCAGGCAGAAGGCTGCCCACACAGACTTTCAGCTGCTTGTGAGAGGGTTTGGCAACCAATAGAGAGAAGGTGGGTGTCATTGGAGCCAAGAGGGAGGGTGGGAAGGTAGATTGTGGAAAGGACAGGCTTGGGATTATGGGGTAAAGTTTGGAGCTAGATTCTGAAGACTATTAGTCCAGGGGAAGGGAGCCTGATTTAACTTTACCCATCCCAGTGAGGCAGCTGTATCACTGGTTATTAAATTGCTGGTTTGGAGGAAATATGGTACAGTAGAAAAGCAAAAGAAAGGGAGTTGGAAGACATGGGTTCCAGTGCTAAGGCTAAAGGTCATGGGCATGTGACTCTGAGCAAGCCAACTGTGTGATTCCAGTGCATCCATGACTCGGGACTGGAAACCACCACAAGAATTGTATCAAACTAATTAGATCTTTAGTTGGCTTTCGAGAAGGAAAAGAGAATTTGAAATATGCAGAAAGGACTAGAGAATGATTATGGATTGTTTCAGTAATATCTCAGTGGTGTTTTCCAATGTCCTCTACTGTTTACTCCAGGGGAGAAGGAAGATCCTGAGAAGAGGCCCGTGGGGCAGGCCACTCATGCAGTTGGCTGGTACTAGTCTTATCTTTTGGTCTTTTATCATTAGAGCAGTTTGTGATTAGATATCTGAAGAAATTGACAGTAAATGCACATCAAATCTTCCACAAAGGCCCATTTCTTTATTCAGTCCCCTCTCCGAACTCTGCAAAGCTACCACCTCCCCCTCTTGGGTGGGAACAAGCCTTGTAGCTAACTACTGGCAGTGATGGGTGGGTCAGCATTAGGCAACACTGATAGTGTTAGGAGATGCCTCCTGGCTTAAGGACTCCCTTAAGTTTTTGTGAGAGATGCTAAGCCAACAGAACCACAGGAACAAGCTCATGTTGCAATTTCGTTTAGGTTTGAATGCTTAGTCATGGGATCTAGTCTTCTCACATCAGTGTTTTCAAGGAATGGAATGATCCTATCTTATTTCTGGATATTGGCCTCCTTTCCCCAGTGGGGCTGGGGGAACTCTCGCCCTTTCTGGCTGGGAGCATGCTGAACTAGCAAGGCACACTGGAGCTGTGAGGACAGACACCCTGGGGCTTGCAGAGGCCAAGACAAGCATGTATTCTGGTCCTCATCTCAGAAACCTAATTGCACTGTTGTAATGAGGAGTAGACGGAACAGAGAGTCTCCACTGTACCAACAGTTTGCCAACATGGCGTCTTCCTGGTTTTCCCTTGCCTACTCCTTGGGTTTTCTTTACTGTGTACTTCCTTGATGTTAGAATACATACACTATTCCCACAACGGTTCATCATGTATAGACACCAGGACTGAGTTCAAACATGAATTTAGTCTAAGCACTACCGGTATTGGAATTGCCACAGAGAAATTGATTTCAGTACCTACTCCCATATCTACACAGATTTTCTGGGGACCACAATTCTTCTTTCCTGGAAAGTGTTTCCCATCATTTGGATACACTGCAGAGTTGGGGAACTACTAGGATGAAATATTTCTAGACCCTTTGTTCCAGTCATATGACATTCTAAGAACAGTTACTATTTACCAGGAGTCAGAGAGCTCAGTCTAGGAAAGCACATGAAGAGGCAGCATGTTAAAGAAACTGCAGGGTACCTTGAATTCATTCTCCTTGTCTTTTGTGCCTTTGTGGAATGGTCTGTCGTAGCGGAACTTCCAGATATGATTCACTTTATAGAAACTTTTGATGTTGTCCGGAACCCCCTCTCTCTGTAGTACCTCCTGGCTCTCTGGAATGGGAGTCACAGCATAGATCTGCAGATCTAGGATTAAAGAGTCAAGGAGGGAACCTAGTTTGGCAAACAGCAAGGCAGTCTGGGTAGCAACCTGGTGTTCTCTTTTCAGCTGAAGTTGTTTAAAAAATTGCTCAGAAGATATCAATCTTGTAAGCATGCCTCCAACTTCAGGCCCTGATCTAGTAGTCTTAAGTGTGAGATTGTGGCAGGACATACACTTGGCATTTCTATAACCTGTGAGTTTACAGTTCATAGTTTGGTGGGGTTGGGGAGGAACAACTGGGCTTGGGTATTCAGAACCACAATAACCTAGTTCTTGTACAGAAGACACTTTCATCTTTAGTCTGCTCATGGCTCCTAAAATTTATTTATAATGATATAGAAATCCTCATAAGACTACCATCAAAGGCAGTGACCAGAACACTGACAAGGATTTGCACTTGCCAAGTGTCGCCATGACCTCATCCTTCTGAACAGTGGCATCCATTCCCCAAAACCCAGTTACAGATAAGCAGAATGGTTAGTTGTAGTTCCCACTTTAAACACTATTTTGCTTATATAGTTACTTCCTTCCCAGAAAAATAGGGCAAATATTTTTTCTTAAACAGCTTCTTGTTTCTCTTTCAATTAGGTTTCTTCTTTGAAAATATATCCACTGGGAATTTTGGTGTCCTCTTTAAAACCACTGGCTTCAGATAGATTTAGGAAGAACTAGTGGGTGAGTTGTCTTTGTGTCTAAAGCCTATATACTTCCATTTGAGTTGTTTGTGTTTGGGTGTGTTTAGACGGCAGGGGTGGGGGGAGACTATGAATTATATAGTATTAATAAGTCAGGGTCCAGAATATCATAGCTAAGAGTCCACCCCAAGGATACTGGCAGCACCTCTTTTTCTTCCTTTCCTCACTCCAGAATTAAAGTATAAAGGGAAGTGGTGTGTGGAGTGTGTGCACTCGTGAACACAATGCTACCACCTCCTTGAACTGAAGCAGTTTCCAGAGGAAAAGAGAGGAAAATTCTTCTATGGAAGATCTGGCGAAAAAGAGCTTCAGAGGCAGGGAGGGGTCCGCAGGAGTGTCAATTAAAAAAGAGAAAATTTCTTAGCAGATGTGTGAGACATTTTTTTTCCCCCAACTGACCCTGTGATAACAATTAGAGCGATTACATTCTGTTCAGAAGGCACTAAGCTAATACCAAGATGGTGAGGTATGGGAAGTGTAAGAGTGTGGCTGCTGAGAAGGAGTTGTGGCTGCAACCCTTCGCAGGACAATGCCCTGCAGCTAACCGCAGGTACCACCCAACTGGAGCCCGTCAGGAATGGATACACTGAGCCTCGGCCTGGAAGATGGTCTCGTCAGGCTGGTTGGCATGCTGCATGGCGATAGCCTGGGGGAACTCGTTCAGCATTCGCTGTTGGAAGGCCTCCAGTCTTTCGTAGTCATGCCCTCGACATACAAACTCCTTATTCTGGGGGTGCAACCAAGAAATAAATTAGGATTATATAACAAAGAGAAGAAAAAAAATATGACTGTGGTGATAACTGGCCATTTGCTCCGCATCACGACACTGCAACAATGATAAAATTAACCAGAACTGAATGAATACACCCATGAATTAAACATACTGAGCAAAAGGCAAAGGCCTCACTTGTTATTGATTTTCACCAGACCCAAGAGCACGCTCTGAATCCCAGGTTCATTTGCATGGGGTGTGGAGAGGGCCTGATACTAAGCATCAAAGACAAGAACCAAGCTAAGTGTCTTAAAATGTTGATGGACATTTGTTAGAGATGATTTTTTATAAAATGAGCATTAAACACATGCACATAAATCTCCAATTTCTTTTTTTTTTTTTAAAGATTTATTTATTTATTTTATGTATGGGTGCTTTATCTGCATGAACATCTGTAACCAGAAGAGGGCATCAGATCACGTTGTGGATGGTTGTGAGCCACCATGTGGTTGCTGGGAATTGAACTCAGGACCTTTGGAAGAACAGCCAGTGCTCTTAACCGCTGAGCCATCTCTCCAGCCCTAAATCTCCAATTTCTAAGAGAACAAAGTAATGCAATAACGAAGGATCCATTTATCGAAAAGTCTCTGGGATCAGCTTTATACTTTCACTGAGAGGGCAGGCAGGCAGCCATCTCTACTCTAGCCTTCAGAAGGATGGAAGGACCAAAGGCCAGAGACTTCCATGCCATAACCAGCTTAGCTCAGCTTGCTGGGGACAGAAATCTTCGTAGTGGGTTTTAGAACCTTGCTAAATGTTTGCTTGTTTTGTTTTGCTACATTATACTGTATTCTAGAGGTCAGGCCTCTCACATTCAGGTAAGAATGCCGAAGATTAGGACCAGAGATTTGACTCAGTGGGTAAAAGCGTTTGCCACGCCTGACGGTCTGAGTTCAGTATCTGAGACCCAGATGGCAGAAAGAGAGAAGTGACTCCTGCAAGGTGTCCTCTGTCCTCCACACATGCACCATGGCACCTCTCATGCCAACATGTAACTGAAATAAAATACTTTTTCAAATACCAAGAGCTATTTGCCCTGGGCCAGAGAGCTGCAAAGATGAGAACATTTTAAAAAATGTATCCCAATAGCTGGATGGCTATGAGAAACACCCTCTGCTGGTTGAATGACCACAAACTTGCAGCTGTTGAGCCAAGCCACAGCCGAGACTCCACAGTGATGAGATGTTCATCCACCCACCACTCTACGATGGACTCAACTGTCTCCCCCTCCTGAGTGCTGAGATTACAGGTGCGCACCAACCGTGTCTACTTTAAGCAGTGCTGGGGATTGAACCAAGGGCCTCCTGTAAGCTAGGCAAACTCCTTAAAAACTAAAGCTACATCCTGGGCCCCTGGTTTCGATAAGTTCTCTGGCTTGTGGCTTGTGTATGTATTTCTGTTTTTGTTGCTGTGTAGTAATCCAGTGTGTAGATATATGACATTTGGGCTGTCCACACATCACCTGATGATCCTTGAGTTTTTTTTTTTTTCTAGTTTTTGGATGATATGAACAGTACTGCCATGGACATTTAGATACAGACCTTCATACAAATGTTTTTAGAGTTCTTTTTTAATGATGTCGAAGCAGACTTCTCTAGTTATGAGTTCCTACTTTCCATTTATGGGAAAAATAACTACTTAGACTATACAAATGTTTCAACTTATTAGAATTTTTAAATGTATCCTGAATTAAGTAGGCAACAAATGGACATTTTTAATGTTGATATTTGTTTATTTTTAATTTGGAATTTTAAAAAAAGGAGGGGCATTCCTTGAGATTCTGGAGCCTGCAGTGTTCCTTAGAAACCAAGAGAGGGCAACCCTTCTCTTTCATTTTGAAGTAAATGACAATTACATAGAAAAAGGTTATTTTTCAAAAGACTAGTGATACACACATCAATTTATTCTAATTGTCTAGTAAACTAATTTTGGTCTATTTGGTCAATGTAGTTTTCGTGTTTGCTCAGCTTCCTTTATAATCTGTGCTTCTATATTACTTCAAATTTTTAGAAACATTGTCTTTAAAGGTTTTTTAAAGAAAAAGGGACAGATTATTGAATATGCTCTTATATCTTTGTATATTGATACAAAATTAAGATCATATTGGGCTAAATCAGTATTGATCTTTGTATATTGATACAAAACTAAGATTAAATTTGGCTACATCAGTATTTATCTTTGTATACTGATACAAAATTAAGGTTAACTCTTTTTAAGGTATTGTACCTAGGTAATACTTAAAAATGAAATGTGAAGTTTTGGACTTTTGTTAGCAACTGTCATAAACTGTTTAGGATAATTATGAAATGCAAACTAATAGTCATTCAAGCATGTCATTTTGTTAGGTAATAGGACAGTCTATCACAGTTATTTTCTAAGTTAATCAGAAATCAAGCTGCTAAGAGACAAGCAATATTTGCTTATCCAAATATAAGGAGACAGATAGGTGGTCTTCAAAACCCTCAAGAGATCTGTAGAATATGGCATTCAAAGATGTTTTCTTAACTTAAGATTTTTTTTTTGATATCAAGACATGTCAGCTCCTGACAGCATCCTCTATTCTACTCCAAATACATGATGAGCATCGAAGAATCTCCAATTGGAGATGGTTGAATTAGTGGCAAGCCTGTCATTTGGCAAGAAAAATCCCTTGCTTCAACTGTAGACTGACTGCTGTCCAAAAAGGACAAAACTTGGAAGCAGGTAAGTCGACAGCCTAGCTCTGCCAAGACAGGGTAGGCAAGTCCTTCATAATTCCTGCTCTACAAACAATGTCTGTCAGAGAAACGGGGCCAAACAGCTGAAGATTGATGCTGTAATGTATGGAGAGAAATTGGGATCTGTCCAGGCAGCCAGTTGGCTGTCATTTCTTAGTTTTGGAAGCTGCTGGCCCTGCACTTCCTGTATAATCAGATACATTTATCCCTCTCAGGTCTCAGATGTGGTTGAAGACTAGATAGCTAGAGTCTCATAGTTAAATTTTGAATTGTTTAGGAATTAAGAGGGTGCTCTGGATCTAAGAAGATGTTTTTAAAATTGTGATGCAAGTTAGTATGAAAGCTGAGTCAGATACAGAACTTTAAACTCATGGAGATGGGTAGATAGTAGAATGTTAAAGTCAGGTGCCAAATACATATGGACTGGACATTGGGAATGTATGCTAAGCCCTAAAATTCTTATAATTGTGGCCTATTTATTTCTTTTGTATTGTATTTATTGTTATAAGAGAAAGAACCATTTGTTGGACCGAAAGGGGGAGAAATTGGGGTGAAAAAGATATACATTAAACTTAAAAAAAAGGAAGTAAATGGGGGGAAGAGAGTGGGAGGGTGGGACCAGAGTGGGAGGGTGGGACCAGAGTGGGAGGGTGGGACCAGAGTGGGGAGTAGGGAGGGGATCGCGATTGAAATGTAACTTAAAGAAATAATTAAAAAAAAAGACTGAGTTTTAAAAAAGTTTATGTGTATATGTGCATATCTGAGAGTGTATGCCACATGTTGTATAGATCCCCTGGAGCTGGTGTTAAGGCAGTTGTGAGCTGCATGACACAGGTGCTGGGAACCCAACTGGAGCTCTTCTGGAGGAGCACCAGGTGCTGTTAACCTGAGCCATCTTTCTAGCCCTATGTAAAAATTAACTACAGTAACTACACAGAGCAGATAGGAATCTAGGATGCCTCTGTATGCCTACAGCTAAACTCAAATTTTAGTCAGAGCTACATGACTGCCTAGTGTGCCTTCAGCACATTTACCGTCATGGGACACTTCCTCCATACAAATACAAAAAGGTATATAACATGACTCATTTGGGGTACAGATAAACACATCAACACTGATATTTATCAATATATGAAATATAATGTATAGAATATTATTACATCTCGTTCAACCTAAAGGTCATTTCGATTTCTCCTTACAGTTTAAAGAAATAAGAAGTTTTTTTGGGTCCCTGTAATGTCCGTGCTCTCCAAACATCATTCCTATAATTCACAATTGATTAGGCAACACTTGGCATGATATGGAAGAAAATGTAGTAAGAGTCACACTTTGCCCTGCTGGGGTGGGGTGGTCGGGTCTCTGGTCCCCTTTGTTGTTCATTGCTCTAGAAGGAACACCACTGCACTCAGCACCTGGCTCCAGGTCCCTGTGTGCTCCAAGAGTGCTGAGAAAAGACCAGGATTGGATGTCCACATCTAAAATGTAGTCTTTTTAAATTCATCAAATGCTCTGCATTTGCCATAATTTTAATCTGGAACTGATCCTTCTTCCATCTTCAGACAGTCCTACCTGCTAATGTGTGAATTGTCTTTTTAAGTGAAACAAGGAGATGTTATATAACATCTGTGTGGCACCCAAGTGCATGGTTCATTTCAATCAATTCAAGAAAATGTCAGCTCACTGCCTGAGTTCCTTTTCCTGTTGCCGTGATAATTACCCTGACAAAGGCTATTCCTCGGAGAATGAGAATGAGGGTTTACTCTGGCTCACAGGTCTAGGGTAAGGTCCTTCATGGTGGGGAAGTAAAGGTGTCAGCAGCTGGCCACATCCTGTCAGTCCACATGCAGTCAGGAAGAGGGGAGAGATGAATGTTCCTGCGAAGCTAGTTTCCTCTTTTTTATGCAGGACATTCCTGAGGGAATGCATTCCAATTCATCCCTCACCAGATGCATGGACACTTGTCTCCCAGGTGAGTTCAGGTCCTGTCACATAATAGGCAGCACCAACCACCATACTGAGGCCATCATTTGAAGGTTCCGCATGATCAAAACATTTACTTATGGTCTTTGGATAGTTTGAAATCCATTCTGTCAATCAACCATCTATATACTTTATTTAAAAGGCAGATAAGCTAAAGATTAAACAATAAACGAAGTCCTTCTCCTCTTCCTTCTCTGAGTATATTCACGCTGCCTTTTCTCATATATGCTTATAGTGATGGCAAGATTTAGTACAACATAAACATTTTTATATTGAGATTTAAAGTTATAATGCATTCAATTTGGTACGTGTGTGTGTGTGTGTGTGTGTGTGTGTGTGTGTGTGTGTGTGTGTGTTGAATTCTTGAATGCTGAGATTACAGACATGCATGACTAAGAAGTCCAGGCTGGCCTGGAACTCACTATGTGGCCAAAGTTTTCTGTAAAGTTGTGGCAGTTTTTCTCAGCCTCTCAGGTGCTGGTGTTGCATGACTGAGGCACCATGTTTGGCTCATAATATGCACACTGCACAGTGAATATGACAGTGAATGCCACACAAGGAAAGGAAACCCATAATGCAATTTTATCAGGTGTTTAGAGCACTTTCTCCATAGTTCCCTGAGTAAGCGAACTCTTTTACAGTGTTTTAACACATGGAGGATATTACGGATAGACGTATCCAATGATCACTCACATATAAGAATACTATGTGGCCAATTGTAAAGAAGAGGGGCAAATTAAGTATTTTATATGTACCTCACAATGTCCAGAAATTCCCATCTGGAGAAACAGTTTATATTAGCAAAAATCAGATTATTTCTGCTGGGTAATATTTACCTTTTTATAAAGTCATTGGAAAGGCCAGACAGTTTTCCAAGGCTCTGGAGTAAGGTTTCTACTTGATGTGACTGTGACTCTGCTAACTCCTACAGTCTGCAACTCCAAGCCCTCTTATTGCTCTCCTTCATATTCTCTAATGCTAAGTATGGAAACTGCACAGTGAATATGACAGTGAATGCTACACAAGGAAAGGAAACCTATAATCACTGAAGACTGTTCATAGAGTAAGCTCAGGAAGGGGTAGATTGTTTGATCTTGGGAAAATGTTCAAGACAAAACATTCTAGATTAATAGTTTCTCAAATTAAAAGGGTACAAATGGCATGATGCCATCTCCTTCTTGTTACTTGTCATAAAATGTCACTAACACCTTAGTTTTCTTGATTGGAGCATCTGAGTGGGACGGATTAAAGCTAATTAAGTAGTGTGTTACTTACTCTTAAGAAAAATGGAAATTTCTTCCCATAGAATCCAACCCTGAAGAACTCAGGTTCCAGGCGCTGCTGGTCCATGATTTTGTCATACAAAGAGGCTTCCATCATCTAGGGAAGCAGAGAGAATGTTCTGTGAATTTCATCCCACATTCCAGCCACACTGGTACAAGAACACACTTCAGTATACAGGTGAAGCATTTTAATTCGTACAGAACAGGACTCCTGATTCTTTTTTAATGTTCTCAGGAGAGGACCAGAAACCCAACTTTGAAAAATACATACTGAGCAAAAACTTCAGATTTTGTAGGGTACCTTGTTTCCCTGACACTCCTCAACTCCCAGGACACAGGCTGGAGTTTAGTGACCCTTTAAAGGATCATAGGTTTTACTACATGTTACTACCAGAGCAGACAAGTGTTATAAGTCTATCAAGGAAATGTTTACTGCATCACAGATGTAGAATAAGTAGCAAGTAACACAAGTAATTAGGAACCAAGCCTTTCTGGAGAATTCTTATGCTACATGTGGTCACCTATGGATTTATTTCCCCCTTGCACACAGTAACTCAGGACATGCGGAAGGTACAACTTTGTATAGGTAGGATGGGGGTAAATTACCAACCCCAGCCAAGGGAGGTGTACAGCACAAAGTGCTGTCTGGGCTAAAGGCTCTTAAGTGTGTCTTTGATAATGTTCAAACTAGGTAGCAAATAAAGCTATGGCTTCCCTTCTGTGATGTTTTTATCCCCAGGGTTTCCAGGGAAAAACTAATATTGTACTTGAAGGCTTCCCCATCCCCCAGTAACAGCACCCCAATGAGCAGTTGGTATGAAGTGTAATGTTTTGGGTTTATAAAAATCTCAGTGACTATGGCACCCAAGGGCTCTCACTGGTAAACACTGTAACCTTGCTTCTGCTGCAGGGACAGGGTGCCAAGAGAAGCTAAATAGCAAGGTTTTTATATAAAGCTGTGGCCCTGCCTGGCAGCATCAGCATGATGAACTGAAGTTAAAACGAGATGTTTTTCCCCCTTTAATTTTCAAACTAGGAGAAATACCAATAAACTTGCTGACAGGAAGCACCATGGCAAAAGTAGAGGGTCAGTTGCCAGCAGGCGAATAAGGTGCGTGTGGTGGAGCAAGGGGACTTTGCAAGCTGCTGAAGGTTTATGCTCTCATGTCTCAAATGACAACCTCAAAAGTGGAAGAGAGTATCATCACCATTTAAATATGTAAGAGGAGAGAATCTTGTGTTAGAAACCCAGAGGGACCTCAGCACTCATCATGACATGAAACACTTGGAACTCCCAAGAATAAGGACTTGTTTGAACTTAAGCTTGAGGAGATACAAACAAATGACTCGGGAATAGGGAATATTAAGATCGCTGAGCACTTGGTACTTGGGTTTAGTGAGAACAAATTTCTGAAGCTATAGAGAGAGTTCATGCAGGATTTGTCCCTAACATTTTTAATACGAGCCAGCTAACCATCTCTACCATTTTGTTTTGTAGACTGTAGGTACTAAGAACTGCATATTGTTGGGTAGATTATTGTGGAATTGGGAAGCTTTCTAGTGCAGAGACTTTCCACCATACACTTAAACTATTAATCCTGGATTAGACTGTGTATTTCAGATGTGGGACTTTAGAAACAGACCAAGGGTTCCCTCAATATATTAATCAAAAGAACACACATAGATCAATCTGTTATTTATCTGAGTAAGTGGTTAAGTATGCTTCAGGGAAAATACTTATCATAGAAAAAGTTTCTGCAAGCTGTATCAAGAGAAGTCAGAATGCTGATTTCCTATAGCCCTGATGGGAAGTTAATAAAAAGGGGTACCACACCTGATGATACCCAGGTACTTTACCCTCATCTTGCTCAGGTTCCTGTAGTCATAGTAACCCTCATACTGTTCTGCAATCTTCCGGCACAAGATGATGCCATTCTCCCAACACTGCGGACAGACAGTAACATGAAAGTAAGCACTCATTGCAGTAATGTGCCTCTCTCTTAAGGTCAGGATATAGAAGCTTTTGGATCAGAAAGCCTTACTCTCTAAGTCTTTACAACAACCTAAAGTAATAGCAATGCCATTTTAAGCATGAGAACAACATTCAATTAACACGTGATTCATTAAAAATTTTCAGAAAGTTGGAAATGACAACTCCTTGTAACATTCACTAACACATGAGGCAAAATCAGTATCTTCTTGTGTTGTGTCACAATCACACTCTGGAAACAACTGTAGTTTCACAGTGGCCACATACATGGTGCAAACAGATTCTCAGTGCTCAGTAGGGAATTACCATTGACCCCCAAGGCCCAGTAATTCAAGCCTGCCACCCTGGGCTCCTTGCTTGGCTATCATGTACTTACAAACTGTGAGGGACATTACATTCTGGTTAGATCAGTATGTTATGTTCGGAAGAAATGTCTAAATTTTGTCATGGAGCATACTACTATGTTTTTCCTTCAAAAGCCTAGACAGTCAGCATTTGTGGTATTAGGACCACACTACCTTTGTCACAATTATTCAATTCATCTATTACTGCAAGAAATCAGTAGAGTCATAAGTAAGAAAGGCTATGTTCTAATAACAATTGATGGACACAAAGGCAGATTTCATATAGTTTTCACATGCCTCATAATAACAATCTTTTAATCTCTTTCAACTATCTAACACATAGAAGCTATTCATAGCCTATAGGCTGTAGGATGGTGGGCAGTGGTTCAGATCCCTGAACTACATCATAGACTTCTAGTGATGGGCCAGTACATGAGCCTTTGAAATACCTTACTGCTGAATAAACTCTGGTGATCAATGGGGTGACAGATGTCACAGCCAGATTGCCCACAGAGACCCACACCCAGACATGCAGAGAATGAGAGACCTTAGAACACTCAGTCCTAAACAGAGGTCTCCATCAAATCCCTCCCCTCAGGGCTCAGGGAACTCTGCAGAAGGCAGAAAGAGCGTAAGAACCAGAGGTGATAGAGGACACCAAGAGATTTTAAATGCAACAAGAGAGACACACATATCCACTCACAGAGACTGGGGCAGCATGCACAGGGCCTGTGTGGATCTGTATAAGATGGGGTCCTAGAGCTGAAAGAAATGGACACAAGGCCCTACCCCTAACCTAGAATCTATCTCCAGTTGGTAACCACTTGCAAATGAAAATTTAGTTTTCTCCAGGGGAGCTTCACTGGGGAAACAAACTAGTCTTAAGGGCAGGTCACATGCTTAGCAGTAGTTGGTGAAGAGAAAACAAAATGACATCCTTGCAGGCTTTTTGTCTCATAATCTCAGGGCTCTCATTCTCTCCTCTCTCTTTCTATCTCCTCCTCATCCCCTCACACCCACCTTTAGGCTACAAGTCCTTTGTGTATATGTTATGGCTTCCTGTTTTGTGTTTTTATGAAATTCCTGAGTGTGCAAACAAGTGGGGCTCTGCATCTATATGCTCCTGCTGTATGATGAGCTGCTGGAATGGTCTGACTGGATGCTCAGGGAGTTCCTGACCTACCCCATGCATCTGTATTTTTCTTGTGCCTTTACTTGGGCTCTTTTTCTTCTGTTTATCTGTTCTGTCCTATTCTGATGTGTTTGTTTTTGTTTTAGCATAGTAATTATATTAACTATATTATAATCTCTTAGAAGCCTGTTTGTTTTCTAATGAGAGACAAAAAAAATATCTGGATGGTTGGGAGGTGAGGAAGAACCAAGAAGAGTAGAGGAGTAGAGGGAAAGGAAACAATAATTAGGAGATTGTATATATAAAATTTTCAATAAAAGAAAAAAGGAAATAGTTTATTGTGCAGAAGGGAACAAAGACATTACACTGGTATTAGTGTAAGGTCCTATCATTTTAGTTAGGTAGATAATAGAGGGCATGAGAGAAGCAATTTACTTGCACCAAAATGTTAGGCACACCCAACTGCATTCTATAGAGAAATGACAGCCACTTGCTGTACTCAACTCTCTGGTTAACCTTTACGATTTGGAGGAGATATCTAAAGTATCCAAGGTTCAAATCAAACACGTGTGATCAGATTCTTAGTCTTTTAAAAGAAAGAGGCACAGCTCTTGACGAGGGACAGGAAGGAAAGTGGAATAATATACTAAGTTGTATTAAGTAAGCTTGCTTCCTGTATCCTACACATTCCTAACTATACTAAAGGCTGCAAACTTCTGAATAAATCCAGTTTCCTTCTTCACTTTACCTTAAAAATAAAGGTAGAACAAGAAAGGATGCATTCCAATTTTGGGAGCTGGTAAAGGAAGATAGTACTTTTTCCAAGAATGACAGAGTGCTATCGTCTGAATGTTGTTTCCCCCAAATTCTTAAGCTAAAATCCTAACTCCTCAGGGTTAGGAGACAGGGCCCCTTGGCAGATGGTTAGGCCATAAGTGACTTAGTATCCTTTAAAAATAGGTTTCCCAGAGTCAACTCCTCTTCCATCATGTGAACACATGGAGAAGATGCCATCCATGAGGAAGTAGGCCTTTAGCACACTGAATCCTCTGAGGTCCTGACCTTAGGCTTCTCAGCCTCCAAATAAGTGACAAATAAGTAAATACATTTCTGATGTTTCTAAGTCATCCAGTGTGTGTGTGTGTGTGTGTCTGTGTGTGTGCACGTGTGCACATTCACATGTCCATGTCTGCATTCACATACGTGTTACCATATGTGTGGGAGTCAGTGGACATCTTGCAGTAGTCTTCTCTTTTTTTCTACCATGAGAGTCATGGCACTGGACTCAGGCCATCAGGCTTATCAGCAGGTGCCCTTACCAACTGAGCTTCCAGTCTATATAATTTGGCATAATAGCTAGAGTGGATCAAGACAATGTCACTACCTTAAGACCACTCTCAGGTGATAAAGAGCTTGGGCATGTGGGAATTTCCCAGAGGCTTCATTAAAACAACAGATTCCCCAGGCCCATGACATAACTACTTAATCAGAATGTTTAGGGGCTGGGCCTGGGCACTTTATTTTAACAAGCTCTGGGGGCTTCTGATACACTCTGTAGTGTGAGGACCCTGCTGGAGAAGAAATAAAGGTGAAGACTACAGTTGTCACTGCTACTTACTTTGCCTCTATCAAAGTTCTGGATGATGGTGAGGTGCAGGTGCTCCTTGCGCTGCCATTCTGTTTGCATGGGGTAGGTCAGGAACTCCCTGAGCGGCCGATCGGACCACTCCAGCAGCTCATCATACAACAGGAGAGTGTAGGCAGCCTCTGCAGTGTCAACAAAGAGGTAGGAAGTCAGTCAGGACCCCAAAACATTTCCTTGAAATTAAGATTATTTTCTCAAACTTAATAGTTATTTCTGAGTTTCACAAAGTAGTAGAAAAATGTCAGGAATAGAGAAAGAACAAGTTAATCAGTGGTGACTTTTCTTGGTGACAGAATCATTAGAGATCTGGATTGAATCTTTGAGTTTCTATTATTTTCCGTATCTCTGTTCTGTTTTTAGTTTTCCCTGCTACAACATTCACATTCTGTGGGTGCAATTAACCTGTTCAAGAAAGTCATGTTTAGCCGGGCGGTGGTGGCGCACGCCTTTAATCCCAGCACTTGGGAGGCAGAGGCAGGCGGATCTTTGTGAGTTCGAGGCCAGCCTGGTCTACAAAGCGAGTCCAGGACAGCCAGAGATATTCAGAGAAACCCTGTCTCGAAAAAACCAAAAAAAAAAAAAAAAGAAAGTCATGTTTATAGCCAATTCCATAAGATGTAGTGCGGACATGACATTGTTTACAGGGACAAATCATAAACATGTCTCATGGCAAGTAGAAGACTTTCAAAAGCAAGCTAATGACCTACCTACCTACCTACCAACTGTGCTGATCAGTTTTATGTCATCTTGATAGTACATAGACTTATTTTGGAAGACAAACCTCAACTTAGAAAATGCTCCCACCAGATTGGCCTGTGGGAAGTCTTTGGGGACATCTTTTTGATTGATAATTTGATAATGGAGGGCCCAATTCACTATAGCTAGTATCACCCTTGGGTGATTGTTTGGGATGGTAAAAGAAAGCAGACTGAGCAAGCCACAGGAACAAGCCAGTAAGTAGCACTCCTTCATAGCGTCTGCTTCAGCTCCTGCCCTGGCTTCTATTGATGATGGACTGTGACATAAGACTGAGATAAAATCTTTTCTCACCAAGTTGCTTTTGGTCATTATTACAGTAAAATAAACCTTAACTAAGAAGCTAATGAAGTGCCTAACTAAGTAACCTAGATTTTTTTTTTTTTTTGGAATAATAAAGGGCTGTAAATTTGAATCTGGAGCACAGGAGGGTGATTCAAAGTATAGCTAGAATTTAGAAAGGGGCAAAAAAAAACCCAAACAAGCAAACAAAAACAAACAAACAAACAACAACAACAACAACAAAAAACCCAAACCAAACCAAAAAACCCAGAAAGCTGAATGAAGACAAAAAGCAAAACCAAACCAAACACTAGCATCAGAGTAGGGACTGGTGAAGATGGAGGTATTGGATGAAGTGCATGCCTGGGGCGGGCGCAGGCATATGCTGCATGGATTATGAGATTAGACACTCCTGGGTGAATCCACAAGGTCTCACAATGTAGCCTTGGCTGGCCCAGAATTTGCTATGTAGACCAAGCTGGCCTCAACTCACAGAGATAAAAGTGCCTTTGCCTCTAGGGTATTGGGATTAGAGTGGGTGCACCACCAACCAGCTCCTGGCCCCACAAATTTCAATAAAGCCACTGAAAACACTATGTATTTGTCCTGACTAGATTTAGTACAGAAACAGGTAAAATGACTTACCACACTTACAAGAAGAAATGGCATGCTTACTTGACAGATAGGGAATGTATTTAATGTCCTATTTGCCATTCAAGAGGTTGCTTCTTGTTTTTTTTTTTTTTTTGAGACAGGGTTTCTCTGTGTAGCCCTGGCTGTCCTGGACTCACTTTGTAGACCAGGCTGGCCTCAAACTTGCAAAGATCCGCCTGCCTCTGCCTCCCAAATGCTGGGATTAAAGGTGTGCGCCACC
>CAJQZJ010001694.1:9987918-10027129 GCA_907164525.1 Lophiomys imhausi | reverse complement strand
GACCAGGCTGGCCTCGAACTTGCAAAGATCTGCCTGCCTCTGCCTCCCAAGTGCTGGGATTAAAGGCCTGTGCCACCACCGCCCGGCTTGCTTCTTTTCCTGAATAAAATGTATGACCAAATAGGAATAATAATAATAATATGAGCCAGAATTTACTGTCATAGATAAATGGTTATGATAATTTCCCTTCAAACACTGTTAACAGCCAACTCATTTTCTTCATTGAAGGAAAGTGTCCAAGCCTTATGTTACTACTCCATTACCTACCACATCTGATGCCTCTCCAAAGATATAATAGCACTTTTTTTTTTTTTTTTTTTTTTTTTGGTTTTTCGAGACAGGGTTTCTCTGTGTAACAGCCCTGGCTGTCCTGGACTCACTTTGTAGACCAGGCTGGCCTCGAACTCACAGAGATCCGCCTGCCTCTGCCTCCCGAGTGCTGGGACTAAAGGCGTGCGCCACCACCGCCTGGCTATAATAGCACTTTTAAACAGAACATCAGTACATGGTAAGTCTTTTTTTCTTTACCTCTTTGGACTTGAGGTAACTACACACCAAGTCCCAAGGTACTGGGCTAAGATCTACTCTAATAGTATGATTTGGCCATCTTCACACACATAGCAGTGAAGTAAGAAAGGCCTAGGTTCCCATTACTTTGCTTTTGCCTTTTATACATAAATGACGCAGGAGACAAAGTCTCAAGCCTTTACCCTCAACAATGACCTCGGTGAACATAAACAATCTCTTGGCTTTATTTCTTGTAGCAGTTTTGTAACCCAGCATCACTCCCTTATCCTTGTCCTTTGGTATATCTCTGCCCTGCTACCAAAATTGCCTTCCTTCAGTGCACGTGACCCTGCTGCCCTCCTGATAAACATCTGGCAATGATTCTCAGCTGCTAAAATGATATATCTAGGTTTCGAAAGGAGGTGGGGGTAGGGATGCTAACCACCCGGTTGCTACCATCATCTCTCTTCATATATTTCAAATACAGAGGACTCAGCCATTGCTGCCTTTAAGAAGCCTGGGTAGCTGCAGGGCTTCTGGCCTTCAGAGTTGAAGCCCTTGAGCTCCACCATCAGTTTTTGAGGAACAGAATGAGATGTATCATGGTCCAGGAAAAGCCAGGCATGGAAGCTGTCCTCAGTGTACTTGCCTGGGTACTTGCTGGCCGCTTATGTGTGGGGATTAAATGTGAAATGGACAGAGAGTTTTCACTACAGGCGAAAATGGGTGGGTATGGAGACAGCTGAAATAATAGATTCACAGTACTGCTGTGAATGTACAAGAATCACAACAAGGACATTTTAGGGACCAAGCTGTACTTTGAAGAAGTATCTAGCCAACTGTGTTCCTTTCCTGGACCACAGGAATCTATACCAACTGGTCCTACGATCTGTTCCTTCAAGCCTGAATAACTCCTATGTTCTATTACTGATCTTCTCCCAGGGTCCTTCCTTTCCCTTGTTTCTTCCATTTCTTTTCCTTCTCCCAACACCCGAACACTTAAAAGTTCCCCAGAGAATAACTGAGGCAGTCTCAGGATTAAGAGAAGAGAGGCATGCCCTTCTCAAGGATGTCCATGGAATGACATGAAGGGCCCTGAAGGTTTGATTCAGAGAGAGAGAGAGAGAGAGAGAGAGAGAAAGAGAGAGAGAGCAGGAGGAATGGAGAGTTTAGTGTTTAATAGAAAAACATTTCAGTTGGGGAAGCTGAGGAATGTCCTAGGGTCAAGGGTGATGTATGTAAACTACACACTTAAAAATGGTTATGGTGGGGAAAATGCATGTGACATATATCCCCAAAAATAAAAAATAAAAAATAAAAGTTTCTAGCCCATCTACTCCTTTGGCAGACATGCTCATCTTTGGAAGGCCAGGTAGAGGTGAGTGGCACCTGGGACAGTCTGAGAAGCAGAGATACTGACAGGTGGCCAGTGGAAGCTGAGAAATGACCACCAGTGCCACAACTTAAAGCTACAAATGTTTTAGTGTGCTCTTCTATGCTCACCTTTCTGTTCTTTGGGAGGTGATATATATTGAAAAGGGATGGATTTCAAGGGACCATCTTAAAGAGTTTAAAATTTTAAAAAGAAAGTACCACTGCATGGTTATCTATCTATAGGTCATTCCATTATTTTGAACAGTGTAGAGTGAGGAAAGCAATATGCAAAAAGAAATAGCACAGAAGACTGGAGATGAATTAGGAAGGCAAGGCAACATCACAGAAAGCTGCAGAGAGGCTAAATCCTTTCAACAGAGAGGAAGGTTCTCCCAGAGACTTCACTGTCTTCAAGGACACACACACAAATGAGGACATAAGAGAGAAAAAACTGTTAGGGACAGTGAGATGACTCAGAAGGTCAAGGTGTTTAATGTGCTAGCCTGGTGACTCTAGACTGGTTCCTGGGACCCACGTAAAGATGCCCAGAGTCTTCCTGTGAATGCTGCACCTCCATGGCATGCATCCACTACAAATATATCATGCACACACAATAAGTAAACAAATTAAGTCAGATATCATGTGAACAAAGCACACGTTACTTATGATTTGGGTAACATGGAACTTTGAGTAAATAAAGAAAAAAACGCCCATCTCTGACATCTCAGACAAAGTTGGACTTTCTTGTGGAAAACCAAAACACATCTGTGCAGATGTTGAATAACTCACTGTCTTCAGTTCACTCTGTCAATTCTTATTTTATCAGCTTTTAAAGTAAAACAATCTACTATACTTCACTGTCCCTTTCATGAATCAGGCATTAGCAGAATTGAAGGAAAATCTTCAGACCAGGCGTTAAAAACTTAATCAATGAATGCACTCATCAACGATGTGTTTATTTATGTCTTAGGTTCCTAGGCTCTCTTGTAACAGCTGAGAAGACTAAAAAAAAAGACACAAAGAACACATCTTTTACTGGGAATTATCTGTCTTTCTACATACATGGACACATGTGTGTATATGAATGTATGTATGCATATATGTATATTATATATAATACATATTATGTAAAATATAACTAATAAAAAGACAATGTGATAAGTGCCTTAAAAGAGAGAATATGAGGCTGGATAGATGGCTGGCTTAGTGGTTATGAGTTCTTGCTGCTCCTTCAAAGGATGCTGCTTTGGGTTCCAGCACAGACATAAGGCAGTTCACAAGACTCCAGCTTCAGAGAATCCAATACCTTCTTCTGGCATCCTCGTGCACCCACACATATGTAAATACACACATCTTAAAAAAAAACAAATAAAACAAAATAGAATGGGGAAAGAAATGGAAAGATCAGTTCAGCGCAAGGATAAAGGATGGTAGGTTGCAGTTGGTAAAGAAAAGAACCCCAGAACAGGAACTACTTCAAGGACAAAGAATCCATAGACCTGGGGACTCAACTGAGGGAGATTAAAAAAGTCTAGGACAGTATGCAGGTCTCCAGACTATAAATAGAAATGCTATAGAGATAGTGGAACCGGCTAGAGCCCTTAGAGGCGTGTTCCAATTCTAGAACAGTTAATGATAGGATTTCTTTACTCACTTAAAGACTGAGTGAAGCCCACAGTACAATAATCCACTGGAAGAACAATGGGGCAAAGCCCTCAATTTGCCGTTCTCAGACTCATGAACAGGACTCTGGTTAACATGGAGCAAGCACCTTCCACTCTATCTTCCCCAGTCAGCCCAACGAAACACTTCAACAGAATGTGTAAGGTGATTCTTAGAGGATTTTGAAAAGGAATTAAGAACAAATAGAGGAACTAGGAAAAGATGATCCTACTGTGTTCAGATGTCTACTTGTATTTTCTGCTTTTTATGTCTCTTATCTCAGACATTCTGCAAATGAGATCAGACAATCACAGCTCCCAGAAGAGTTTTTCTCTTACAGAGCTGGGAAAGGGTTTCTGGTGGCATAGAGCTCTTACTCTATCTCTCTTCCTCCTCAGCTTCATAGCCAGATCACTCAGAACTGGGAGTGCCTGGCCCATGGGAAGAATGGGGAATCAAAGAGAAAAAGGAGCTCAGGAAAGATCATTTCACTTTGTATGTGAGGTTTTGGGCTGACCTCCAAGGTTCATATTTGTAGAGCAGACCATGACTGACATAAGCTACACACAATGGTTTAGATCATAACCCAGAATTAGAGACTCGTGTTGAGTGGTGCACATGCAGAGAGCTGGAATAGGAGTCCAGAGGTCATAAAAGTCAGGCATTAGATCACAACCTCCAGATGGTGGTCCAGGAACTGAAGTTTAAAACTAACTGGACTGACTGCCAAAATTAAAAATAACAATTTTGACAGAATGATGAATCTCATAACATAATGTTCAAAAGGTCCAGGATGTAATCTAAAATTACTTGGCATTCAAGAAACCAGAGAACTAAATAACTATCCAAGGGAAAAAAAGCAATTAACAGATGCCAACCCCAAGATGACTCACATTTTGGAGTCTTAGATTATGAAGCAGCTATTGAAACCATGCTCCGTGTAGTAAATGTAAACATGCTTAACAACTGAAAAGATGAATTCTTTGTATGGAAACTGAAGCTATGAGAAGAAAACAAAAAATATGGAAATTTTAGAATGAAATAATATAAAATAAATATTTCACTGGAAAGGCCCAGTAGCTGAATGGATATGACAGAAAAGAATCAGTGGTCTTGACATAAAGCAAAGTTAACCATTTGGCCTAAACCACAGAAAAAGTAAAGTTGGGGGTAAAATGACAGAGTCCTAGGACTTATGGGACAAAGACCAGAGGCCAAATATGCATAACAATTCAGTCATAAAATAAAAGATTGGCATGTAAAATATAATACATTTTGAGAAAACAATGGCTAAAACCTTTTCAGACTTGGTGAAGGGAATACATTTATAGATCAGAAGAGCTTGACAAAATCAAATATGCTAAGCTTTAAGAAAACCAGACCCATATGTATCATAATCAAACCACCAAAGACCAAACACAAATTCTCAAAATCAAGCAGGAAACATTCTACAATCAGTCACTAAAAAAGTACATCCTTCCCACCACAAGCAAGGAGGCCAGGAGAAAAAAGACAACACTTTTAAAGTGTTATAAAAATAAAAGAACTACTCACTTAGAATTCTGACTGCTCAAACATGTCCCTCAAAAGTGAGGGCATTCTATGGTTAGGTTCAGGAATGTCCATCAAAGCCCCATATTTTAGAGCTTGTTCAAGAGATAGCTCAGGAGTTCAGAGTACTTCTTGCTCTTCCAGCAGACATGATTCCCATTCCCAGCACTCACATTGGGTGGCTCTCAACCACTTGTAATTCCAGCTTCAAGGGAATCTAACACTCTCTTCTTTCTTCGGAGGGTTCCTGCACATGAATGGTATTACCTCATGCATACACATACACATTAAAAAAAAAAAAAAGATCTTAAAGGAAGCAGCTTGGTCCTTATCTCAGTGTTATGGAGAGATGGCTGGAAATTGTAAGAGGGGGGACTTGGGGAAAGGGTTATCAGTGTCATGCATGAGGAGATTGTGAGGCTCCTCCTTTTGGCTTCCTTTGGAGTCTAAGCCATACGCTGAGTGGCTGTGCTTTGCCATGTTCTCTCCCTGCTATCAAATGCTATTTTGGTACAAGTCCTGAAGCAACAGGACAAACTAACAAAACCTCTAAAACTCTGAACCAAAGCAAATTTTTCTTCTTTATAAGTTGGTTATCGTAGATATGTCTCAATAACATAAAGCTCACTAATACAAGAGGAAATGAAGATATTCTTATATGAAGAGAAATTCAAGAGAGTGCTTCACTATTCGCTCTCTAAAAAGCACCAAAATTCTTCAGGAAAAATAAAAATGTAGGGAAACTGAGAACTTCATGAATGGGGAGTCATCAAAGTGACCAGTATCTTAGTAAAGATAATACACCTTTTAAAAATTCTTTAAAAAGCCGGGCAGTGGTGGCGCACGCCTTTAATCCCAGCACTTGGGAGGCAGAGGCAGGCGGATCTTTGCGAGTTCGAGGCCAGCCTGGTCTACAAATTGAGTCTAGGACAGCCAGAGCTACACAGAGAAACCCTGTCTCGAAAAACCAAAAAAAAAAAAAAAAAAAAATCATTATGACTAAAGCAAAGATGATTGGCACTACTTGATGGAATTTCCAGTGAAGACAGATACAACACATATACCACAAGTAAACAGAGAACAGGGCAGCTATAAAGATCCCATGTTTAAATAAAGACAGCAAAAGACTAAATACAAGTATACTGTAAAGAGGTAGGCATGTACTTCATAATCCCAAGGGGCATCTCTGCAAACTATGCAAAGGTAGAAGGAAAAAAAATACAGTACTAAAAACACACACATGTAACTAAAATGCATTTTGATCTGAGAAGTCTTTCACCTAATTGGAAAAAGCAGTAGAGTTACCATGGCTAAGGCATCAATAGCTAGCTCACTTCCCTCCTCTGAGCCCCAAGCATAATTACCTGTGAAGTTCTGTGCCTTGAGGTGCAGGTCATAGAGTTTGTGGATGTAGCGTATGTACATTTCCTCCTTATTCAGCTCAGTCTTATAGAAGTTCTGTGAAAAAGAACACAGGTCTGGGTATTTCCTCAGCATTGAGGCCTTCAAATATTCCCTTTTACTTTGTCCAAGTTCTGTGTCTTCAAGGTCAAGAGAATTGATGCAGTTCTTTTCCTCATAAGTATCTTTTTAATAATAAAACAAGGAGACTAAATGGCAGCACTAGATTTTCCATCTGATGCTGTGCTAAACATCTGACAATTAGTGAACAAGCTGGTAATTCTTGGGTTGTAATCAATGGTTCAAAATTTTCCTTCACACTCTTTTTCTTTTTTTCCTTCCCTTCCTTCCTTCCTCCCTCCCTCCCTCCCTCCCTCCCCTTCTTTCTTTTTCTTTTAAGACAGGGTTTTGTATGTAGCCCATACTGACCTTGAAGTCACAGCCTGATCTTACTGCCTTAGATTCCAAGTGGTTGAATTACCACTGTGCTCAGTTATTCTCTTTTACTTTCCATTATCTGTTCTTAGTTTAGCTGTCAACTGGACAATCAGCCTATTTAACTAAAATATTAAAAATACATAACAAATCGCCTGTATATTCAATATGCTGATGGACAGCAAGGATGTTTTCTTTAATTTCCTGTATACTTTTTTCTAAAGAAAGAATTCTCAAGGACATAAAGTAAGGATGCATAAGCAAAAGAAAAAGAGTTTTCTTGCCAGGGGTGGCAGCACATGCGGTTAATCCCCACAGAAGAAGAGGCAGGTAGATCTATGAGTTCCAGGCCAGCCTGATCTACATAATGAGTTCCTGGTCAGCCAGGGATATATTAGAAAGGCCTTGTCTCAAAAAACAAAACAAAAAGCACTTGTCTTCCCTGGAAAATTATTAAAAAAAAAAAACAGATGAAAATGTTTCTTATTGTTGAGGTGCATTTCTGTTTTATTTTGTTTTTGTTTTTTTGAGACAGGGTCTTATGGTGCTATAGTCCTGGCTGTCCTGGAACTCACTATATAGACCACACTGGCCTCACACTCCCAGAGATCCACCCACCTCTGCCTCCCCAGTGCTGGGATTAAAGGGTATCTGGCAGTTGTATTAAGTTTTAATGTTTCTAGTTTGTGTTTAACACATAAAGGCATCAGAGAATTTTACTTCTGCTTATTATTATGGGATGTGCTTACTGAAAATATTAAATTAAGTAACCGATTTTTTTAAGCATATCTGAATTTTGCTAAAATTCTCTAAAGTGTTTTACCAAGTGTTAACATAAATTCAATTTTTACTTACTGGCTATATCAACTACAGGTACATTATCAAATTGTTGCTTCAGACACACAAGCTGCTAGTACTACTTGATGTTGTTTGGCCTGATGCTACTCAGTATATGAAAGATGCTGGCCAGTGCTTGGCGGGGGCGGGGGGGGGGGGGGCTATGTAATTGTGAGAGTGACATGTTTCTGAAACAGAAAATGCCAGGAATTCTACAGGTTTCTTTCTGTCGCTGATGAGCCAGTCAGAACCTAATTATCAAGTCTCACAGGCACCGTCTGCCCACTATCTGACTGCTGTCCACTCTGAAACCCAAAGACTTTTTTCATGATGTGGACACTGATGTTGAATGCATTCTTATCTCCATATACCATGGGCTCTCTCTTTGCCTTTCATTTCCTGTAGATCCTGGCATTCTTTAAAGAGTCAAGTCAAGAATGCTACTCAAACCTCCCTCATTATCATGAAAATAATTTTAATTAGCAAGAATTGTACCATAAACACAATCTAACAACCCCACAGCAGGTTTTACATTATTAAAGGATGATTTGTTCTAATAGCTTTCTGGTAAGAAGCTGTGTTCTTTCAGAACAAAAATAAGCAATAACTCTGTAAATGAATATTCCTCCTTAAGAAAAAAAGAAAACCCAACATCTCCCCAGCCAGCAGATGACAATCTTTCACATGTCTGCTAAAAATTGTAACATGCAGAACAAAATATAATTACAATTCCTCCTGTTAGTCACATCAAATATTATGTACTGTCACCAACTGCACACACTGCACTTAAGTTCAGATCTCATACCAGCAATCACAGGCTTCGTGAACAGAAGCTGCTGCTGACCTCACAGGAAGGTAGTGAGGAAAACCATATTGCCACTATAAAAAACATTCAAAACTTTTCATATGGAATAGGAGCTAAAGAGATTAACTTCAAAGTGATAAATTTGGGTTGTTAATAAGGATTCTTGTGCTGATTCGAAATTGGAACAGCTTTGAAAATGCTCATGTTCTCTGCTTCTTTGTCATACTCCAAAGCTATCAGTATCAGTCTTACTTAATTACAAACAGGGCCATTGACTTATGAGGTTTCTGTCATATTCCTATAAGGAGACAAGAAGGAACACAGGGCCCAGCATTCATTCTTTTTCCAAAAGGAGACGGCCTCTTTTGTTGGCCAGTTGAGGAGATGAACCTAGGCTGCGTTGATGCGTTCGCCACCAAAGAGAAGGCACTTGGGAAAGAAGCTGAGAATCACAGAAGAGGAGTCCTTAGGAAACAGGTAAGCATTTTGCTTTGAGGTTATTTATGAGCCTTTGCGCCTGGGCTGAGGTTCAAACCGAAGCTCACAGAGCATTTGGCATAGAAGCAAGGGCATGGAAAAGCTGGGGGGGGGGTGTCCCTAACTGTGATGGAAGATAGACAAGAAGCAATGAGACAATGGGAGGCTGAACAGAGTGAAGGACTTTGTCAAGTAGAGAAAGAACTGTTGGAGAGGTAAATGGCTGCTACAGTGGGTGGGCTGATGGCCAGCTCACTGTTGGTTCTAAGGAAGAAAATTATATAAGTACATCAGTGTGCATAAGCTGGACCCTCAGAGAACATGCTTAGGTCTATTTTTAGGGGCTGGTATTTGAGGTAGAGATGTAACAATTCATTAAAAATCAGAAGGAAGAGGTAGGTGTGGTAAGGAAAGATGATGTCATGAACTCGGAAGTGAGGAAGGGTATAACAAAAATTTAGGACATCAGAAAGATAGTCAAATGAAAGTTCAGAGACATGACAAAGGACTTAGAGGAATGAGCAAAACAAAATAAAAAAGAAACCAATGGGCTGGATGCATAGCCAAACAAAATTTCAAGGTGCAGGCAAAGTACAGCTGCAAAAGTTTCAGGGTATCAGGGCATGAACAACAACAGGACAACTGTTTAGAACAGACAACGAAGTCTCATGTGTTCTCAGAAATACAAGAAAAAGAAAGAGTGATTATTCAGATTCAGAACTGGAGAAGTCATTCTCCTTCAATTGCAAATGAGATGAAAGAAAGTTGTCAAAAGCATTAATTTACTATATAATAAAATATAAAAACTAATGTCTAATGTATGATTATTCTTTTGTGGTAAGAGTCCATTCTATTTAATAACAAGTGACACTTTTTATAGATTTTGGTTGGCCCAGAGTACTTGTGGTTTAGACTATTGTCCATATATTTATGTATGTATGTATATATATATATATATATATACACATTGTAATGTAACTCTGTAATAGTGCTATATGAATTCTATCTGCAAAGAGACTAGTGAGTGAAACTTAAGTATATTAAACAGAAAAATTTTCACAAGTTAGAAGAGAAGAGGCCAATAATGGTTATTAAAATATATAATAACTTTGAGGAAAAGAAAGGAGATGGAGAGAAAGGAATGGTTGACAGAGAAATAAAGGGACCTCAATTTTGATATTGTGCTTTTCCTAGGAAAGCAACTAGACTGAGATGAGTGAGAAGTTCAACAGGGGAAGACAGCACCCCCTCGGTCCCTCTGTGATGTTACTGGGGTCTGCTCCCTGCTACCAGCCCAGCACACAGCAGGGGCATTCTGCTATGATCTGAACTGAGGACTTTCTGGGCTTCATTCAACGTAAAGCTTGCTACCTTTCTTTTAAAAAACATTTTCACATATTTGTAAGAAGCATCCTGGAATAGGGCACATTGAAGGTTAAAGACAAACAAAAATCAGTATGTCTTTGAAGAACAGCAAAGGTTAGGAGAAAGGGAGAAATGGAGCCCAGGATACTAACCAGAAGGCTAACTGTGCAGCCAATCTTTTTGCCATCCACTTCTCCCATTTTCATGCAGTCCCTAAAAACAGAAAGCAAGAGTCACACTCGGAATTTCTTTTTGTGGGAAAACATAGTTTGTTTTCTGGTGTCTGGTGTGGGTGTGGGTGAGGTGTCTTCAGAGATTGGAGAAGATTGTGTGGATTCAGGGAAAGGTGACTGGGGCTGAAGGTCTCTGATGGGACTGGGAACAGAGACAGATACCTGAGCTGCAGTGTTTGCTGGTGACTTCACCTGCATGGTAAGGACTGACCCTCTTGATTGACAGGGGTTCAGGGAGCAGGGGAGAGAGGGTGCCTATCCCTCATGTGAGGTGTCAAAGCAGCTGGTCAGTCTGGCCAGAGACAATGAAAGGAGAGTTGTTCTTAAAATAAAAGAGAACCACAGCACATAGAATGGGACAGCCTGCTATAAGGACAAGATAAATGAAAATAAAAATAAAAATAAATTGTATTTGGGAACAATAATGTGTGCTCAGCTCTCCTTTAAAATTCTAGCGCGTTGGTACAGCCCTCTAGACCTTCATTCTCAAGTGTTTGGACCACAAACAATTTTTGAGTGGGTGAGTCTAAATATCCAAAGATTTTTCTTTTCCTTCTTTCTGTTTTGAGGACTTCAAGGACTCTGAGAACTCTTTCAACTCAACAAGACGTTAAAAGAATTATCAAAAACAGAACTAAACAAACAAGGAAACCAACTCCAAAGCCAGATTCAAAACTCTCAACAAGCGCTTTGAAGTCCAGGTGCTGATTAGCAATTCTTTGAATGATTAACTCAAGTGGAATGCTAATTATAGTTCAGCTATTGGAGCTTTTAAGTAGAATGAAGTCTATCTGGAATCTTGGGATGCTGCTTACCTGTAATCTAACAACCTCTCCATCAGCCGAGTGACAGTGGCAATTAATGAAACGCCACTTTCCCTCCATGTTTCCCGCTCAATTTTCTTTAGTAGACTACAAAAGAAAGAACCCAGGGCATTTTCAACATTTATTTTTATCAGTCACCATGACAACCATTTTACTTTCATCAGTACCTTAAATGCCTTAGCAACCACTGCAACATCTCACAAGTAGGACAATTTGCAAACAATGTCTTACCTAGGGTAGGGACCAAATAGTGGAATTCTAATCCAGGAAGCATTGACAAAGCAAATTGATTTTCAGATTATCCAAGTCATAAAATATGAACACATGCACATAATCATGCTTTCAAATACACACAAGGACCTCACAGCTCAAAGACATTTTTCCCTAGCTTCTCTGTAATGCTGATGGAGACTGGTACCTTAACACATTTAAATAACAGTGCAGAAACGAACACAGGAGTCCCTCCAAGTTTACCTCCAAGTAAAAAGCTTGCTTTAGTCCCATAAAAATGTTTTCCTACCTTTCAGTGGAACGCATCTTCACCCAAGCAATTCTGCTGCAAAGCAACTGCCTCAGGAAAATCCTTGCACAGACGGTATGACGTTTTGCGTTTTCTCCCTTCACTTAACATTTGCCCACTCAATACATATTGTACTATCTGTGCACTCACTCCATGGTTTCATTCACTTTGTCATTAATCACAGAGGATTTTCTAAGTGGTTGCTACAGCAGATTGATGACGCCTGAACTACATCTCTCCTCCTACATTTCCCCTAATCCTAAACACCTAGGAGCAGAGGCACTATGTCAATACAAAACATTAACAGTCATCATGATGATGAACCAACAAGTTTTCACTCTTCTCTGCAAATTAACACTGTAATTGATAAAGGCTTTCTGACTGAACTTTTTCCCAAAGGCAGAAGAACATAAGTGTGGTGGTATCAGCATACTTCTTTACACCTCTTTTTTCAATGATCATCATTTCTGTCTACAATCTGTTTTCTCTTTCATTTTACAGGGTTGAGGGGAAGAGGACGGTGCCTTCATGTGTGTGTGTGTATACAGTTCTTATAAAATGTAAGCATGTCATATCTATACTTAGTTGAAAAAAAAACAGTAACAGGAGAACTATCTTGGTAAAGGTTTATTTTGTCTGTGGCTATATTCTTTTCCAATTTTCTTTCTATCCCCATTTATTTTTCTTGCTGTTTGCCATTCCAGTACCCAGTGTTCTGTCTGTTCTCCATGTCTGTTATTTGTCACATCGAATGTTTTCTTGACTGATTTTAAACTGTTATCCAGATTAAAAGTGGGTTGGACAGAGAGAGACAACATATGGGAGGTGTGGGGCTTGCCCTGACTAATTCCCCAGGGACGGCCTCTTAGTTTGTTTAATGTGTTTTCACTTAAAAACCTCTGAACAGCATCTCTTTAGAGTACAAGTGGTACACTGATATTGCATCAAATTCTCACATCCTGCTGAATCATGCAGGATGCTACAGATATTTCTCCAAATGACAGTCCACACCTCACATACTCGGAGGCTAAAAACGAAGTAACTCAAGTTAAGCAATAATTCTAAAAATACACAGAGGCTCATTTATGACTTTCATGAATTTGCAGCTTCCTGATGTAGCTGGAAAGCAGAGCTACATCGCCCTCCTGGAGAGGCAACCCTCTGCCCACCTGCTCCCCTCAGTGACTCAACACCAAATGATAGGATCAATCCGTTCCTCTGCATCCTTCACCAGGCTTATTCCTTCATTTGCAAATCCTCCCACTTTTCACCTGATACAACCTGAGGAGGCTATCAGCATAGGGAATGAGTCTTTCTAGATAGCTTGGGTGACACTGGGTATTTTCTCCTGGTCTGTACCCATGTTCTAGTGCTGCTGTGGAATACTCAGAGACCTCATCTCATAACGTAGGAGACCAAGTTTCTCAAAAAGCTTTTCTGGGTTTTGCAATGGCACTCTTCCATCAAATGGAGAGCAGGATAGACTACAGTCCAGCTAAATGGCCTTGCTTACCATGAAGGAAATGGGGCTGGCCAGTGGTGGTCTAATTTTCAGTCTGTCTTTCTATATCATACCAAGATAATGCTGACAACATTGTTCTGACACATACACTCTTCTGGAGCAACCCAAATGGCAGATTTGAATACTTGAGGCATGGTGTTACAGAACTAGTCTCTCAAAGCCAAGCAGTGATGAAACATGCAATCATTGGTTAAGGCCTTTGCAATAATTTGGAGTTGTGCTGGACTGGACAGAGTGGAAGAAGAACTGAGATAGATGGCACTTCTCTTGCAAAGCTAATTAGGTACCTCAGGGAAATAGGCAGCTCTGCTGTGTCTCCCCAGCAGAACCTCTGTGACATCCTAGCCCAAAACAAATGCCTGCCTGGAAAGCTGCCACAGAAGTCAGATCATAAGTTGGGGGGAAGTAGTAATGCAGTGCATAGCTCTGATGGCTGATTTTGGGTATCTCACACTGTGGTCTATCAGAACAAATTTCAGTGTTATCGAAAATAGGAAATCCCACTGATTTAAATAAAACAGTGTTAATATGCATCGATGAAGACATTGTTGGGGGTTAGGGAAGATGAGATGGATTCTTGGCAGGAAGTTACAAACAAACTTCAAGTCTCGTTCTAAAGACTGTTTTGTTAAGTTCGACACTCTCAGAAGCAGTGAGTGGCTGCCAGGCTGCCATCTTCTCAACTAAAATTATGCAGTTTTAGACGTGAACTTCAGAGTAAATGAGAATCTGTACCATAATAGAACACCTTCCTAATTCACAATGTGTGCAGCAACTCACCATGTTTACACTAATCCATTGTGACTGTTAGTCCAAGAAGTAAAAGGATTTTATTGTTTCCTGAAATACACTCAAATTTTCACTTTCTTTTCTGAGATCAGGTAGTAATACTGTTTAATTGTCACTTTAAATTTGCTTTATTACCAATATGCTGACTATAAAAACATTAAAGAAAAATATCTATAGCCTTTTAAAAATTTTATCTATTTTTATTATTATTTATTTACATAAATCAACAAAAGAATAAAAATTTCCACTGAATGAGTCAGGTACCTTAGAATTCCCCTAATTATAGAGGCTTAATATCTTAATTATTACTTTGATTCTAATGTCAAGGTATGTCTTCTATTTCACAGTCATATTTATACAAAAGTGATCCAAATTGCAAATTATCAGGTCCTTACTAAAGTAGATAAAAGGCATTAAAAAACAGAGCATGCATTTATTAATCTTATGAATTCATTATAAATAATTAATTGCAAATCTCAAGTGGTTCATTCCACTGAGTGCTTTGTTTTTTAGCTCTTTGTTCTAACCAAGGACTAGTAACTGAAATGAAAGCATTTTTCAAAGGCAATTTATTGTTTTGGATGAATTCTTGCTAAACTCCAGCTGTTATGAAAGACAGACACTTTGTACACAAGAATGAACAAGGATTAGTGACTAAATAGAAAGTGGTATTTGGGGTTTACAGAATATTTTACCACTCACCACCACGGCCACATGAAATCCTGTAGCTTTTCCTTTCTATATAGTTTCCCTGAAAGCTTCAAGAATGATTTTTGAATCAGGCAAGCTGAAGACTACCTAGTCTCTCAGTCAAACCTATCAGTCTTAAGATAGCATTCTCAAAACCTATGCATTCATATGTCCACTGCTGCTAATTAACAATCCAAATGAACTTGAATCTTACACTTGGTTGTCATTACCATTTAGGTGATGGTTGGGCATAAATATAAACACATGGACTTTACAAGAGGGTAATGTATTATTGTTGCACTCTTAAAAGAAATATGAACATTTTCCAAGCTCAGTGAGCTAATTTTCTCCCCTAAAAGAAAAATATGTTATAAAAATATCAGGTTTGAAAATGACTAAGACCTATAAGAGCATAAAGAAAACAAATGCCAGGTGGGGACTCCCAAAGCCCTGAGACATTACCATGCCTCGCCTCCAGCTGGTCTCACACCGTGAGCTGACACGTGATGCAAACAATGCATCTTGTAACTGTGATCATCTTGGACCAGTTGGGACAATCCCAAAGTCCCTTCATAGAACTCCATTCTTTTTCCTCTATTCTTCTTTCAAATCCCAAACACCAAACTTACTAGAAATGACTCGCTTTGGTGTCATTCTAATAAGAAGCACTGGGGAAGCATTTAACAATCCCAAAGCAAATCCCAAACCAGCGGCTATGGATTATAGCAGGTGCTCAGCATCAGGCACAAAACACGTTAATTTTTCAAACAGCAAATCAATCAGAGTCATGCTTTGGAAAACACTGTATACAATGTTATAATCACACACTTTTCTTCTTCGCCTACTCATAACTCTCTTTAAAGTCATTATCTTGCAACAATGGCCTTATTTTTTCTTAAAATTACCAAGCATGAAAAGAGTGAGATTTGTTATATAACAAAGGTGACCTGTCCTAATCTGAGATTGAAATAAGAAGACACGTCTAATCATCAACATAATAAGATCCACTTGCTAGAGTTAGGCAATTATCCTTCATTTCATACTCCACGAAGATAAGGCTCTCCTATGAGACCCAAGCTGTCGCTGCAGCTCTCATCTATCATGGTGCAAAATGGCTCAGGACTGACACCAGATGTCCTGAATAGAACAAACTGGAAAGAAACGCATTACTCACATACTGTTGAAGAGCTCACGGTACGTCTCATCACCTTTGCCCTCTGACATCAGACTATCCAATTTGTCAATTAGCTTGGCTTCCACCTGAAACACACCCAAGTATTACTCTCTTTCCTCCCACTTTACATGTAAGATTTTTAGGCAAATTGGTATTTCCTTATGCCAGGGGAAAAGCTGTACTCTACTTTGTCAAGTGTCATTGTCAGCCATGGTCAATAACAAGCTTCCCTTTGGAATTGTAGGGGCCTAATTTAGATGCAGTCAACATGACTTCATACTCCTGGCTGGCTAGCTTTTTTCTGCTGCCAAAGAGAGCATCTATCTCTCTATCTCTATCTGTCTGTCTGTCTGTCTGTCTGTCTGTCTATCTATCTATCTGGATCCCAACATAAATGCTAGCATCCCAATTTAAATGTTTCAGTTCTTTTCTTAGAGACTATAAAAACTGGCAAGTCCTATTTCTTTTTTCTTTACATCACTCTATCTGAGAACATCAGCAAACTAGCATGCCCAAATACATTAATTTAAATCTTTAATGTGTTTTATATCTGTTTTCTTTCCTAAAACAGTTTGAGGTTGTACTAAATCTTTGCTGAAGTTGAGAACTCATTCCAGCCATGTACAGATGGTAGACCCACAGAAATATTCTAAATCAGCAGTAAGCAGCAGGAGAGAGAAAGGACATATTTCCTGAAAACTGTAGGCAAAACATTTATATTTGCAAGGATGTAAATTCTTTATAACTTGAATACCAGAAAGGGAAAATTTTCCCTTTATCTATATGAGGCAAGAGAAGAGAGAAAATGACAACACTTAGCCAGAGTTAAAGCAATTTGGACTTGAGATGGATAGTCAACTTTGTCAAAGGACTGAGCCCAATTACTCCTTTAAACCAAATGTCAATCAGGAATTAAAGATAAGGAGGAAGGAAAGTGGATTCCCCTACCAAGCACAGTTTGCTCATAGCTTTTGCTCACCCATTAGCTTTCTTGAAAATAAATGTATGGATACAAGTGAAATTCCCACACTTTTGGCAATAGGAAAGGGCTATGTATGCAATCAAATTGCTTATACAGTTAGTTGACAAGCACTTTTCTGAGGTTTGAAGACGGCCTCACGTGGAGAAGTGGGAAGGAGGGCCACATCCTGTGGGCAAGCAGGTTTGTGCAGTTACTATGTGCGCATGTGATTTTCCTACTTCCTCCAACAGACTTGGACCAGGAAAAGTGTACGATTCTTTACAGATCTGGTTTTGCAATAAGGATGTCTGTCTTCCCCAAACTGGAGCAGCACTATTAGAATCCAAGTCAGCAAAAAACGATAGGTTCATCCCCTTGGAATTTCATTTGTCAGATTTTCCACTGCTTTCTCCTTCAAATTAATTTTCAATGCTCCAAGCTAAGAGCAATAAAAGATACTGTGAGTCAAATGCTCAAAGCTAAGTCATCCACCAAACACAATGTGCAGACCGCTGAGAGCTCAATGGCTTAAAGAATCATTAACCTTCCGATTCCTCTGAGCCGTGTCCAGCTGGGAGCAAACAACCCTCTGTAAATTCTTAAATACAGACCTGGTAAGTCAGAGGATTTTTTAGCTGCAAGGAATAAAATGGGCTTTCAGGGTTTCCCTGGAGGCTCAAAGGAACAAGAAGCCAGAGAGATGCATCTAAGGCTATGGGGCACAGCGGGGAGAGGTTCACCTGGTTCTGGGTCCAGTGGATTAATGTTCATTTCTCCACTTAGAGATGAATGGGGAAAATCATTGTGAAACTCCCTGTCAGTGCTGATGAGTGACATCGCTTACCTGTTTAAAGTTGCCACTCCTCCTCTGCTCCCAGTCCATCATATCATGAAAAATAGGAATCATGACATTCCGGAGATCTGGCTGGGGTATCAAGGTCACTTCCAGAAAGGGCCCAATCAGGGCAGGGATGAAATGAAGTTTGTGTTCGCCTAAATTAAGCAAAATATTTTTGAGTTTCAGCATACTTAGTCTTGATAAGATTTCAAAAAGATTACTATTATAAAATTTAGCTAAAACTATTACCATAGAGTACTCAACTATAGTTATCTCCTCACATAAGAAAAGAACCCATAACATACAAGTAAAATGACAGAAATAGGGATATAACATTACTGTGCATTCCTGTAAAAAATTAGATGCTGCTATTGAAAGAGGCTGAGAAATAACACAATTCAACTTTTCCAGCATAACTAAGTGAATGAAAAACGAGGTATGACTATATGGGAGCATTTTCCATTTAAGAATATATAAGAGGCTGGAGAGATGACTCAGTAGCTCAGATCACCTAAAAGTCACATGTTGGGCACATAACATCTTGTACCTGCAGCCCAAAGGATCTGATGCCTTCTGTGGCCTTTGTGGGTACCAGGTATACATGAGGTACACAGAAATACAAGTAAGCAACACCCCCACTCCCAACATAAACAGACAAACAAACAAAAATACTAAATGAGAAGATATCCCTAAGGTAACCACAGCTGTTATTTCTGGGTGGTAAAACTGACAATTATTTTTATATAAGAAAAACTGGCTTCTGTTACTATGTTAAAGAAAAAAATATGTTAACATACATCCTAAACAAAAGTCTAAATGCAACCCCCTCAAAGCCTTCAACAGGTTTCTGAAAGGACTAAAACATGACACTTTTTAACTACAACTTGTGTGTAACCAAATGCTAAGAGGTGTGGTAGCAGAAATCAGAGCAAAGGAAGGCAGGCAGCAACAGTGATACAGTTGACTTTAGTTATAGGGCAGATCTAAAGTCCACTAGTCTGTGTTAAATCTCAGAGAATTTTGTTGATAGTAAGAACATAAATAATATATTTCTTCTCAGTATCATGATTAAGAGCCTATGATGCTGAAGGACCCTCCTGAAACTGCTAGGACAAGTTCAGAGGTCAGGCTGAAGGTAGCTGGCTTCATGGAAGACAGAAATTTCCTCTTGTGGTATAATCATGGAAATGATTTGATTTGTTTTATTGCAGTGTTCTTATTTTTTCGTGTGTTCAGACCATGAAGACTTTCATGATGAAACTCTCCCTGTCCCCGCAGCATGGAAGGAATGCTACTTCTTTTAGCTGAACATTTTAGTCCATGTTAGCATAAACTGTACTGTTTCCCATGATACTGCCATGAAAGAATAACAGTATCTTCCCTATGTATCCTGTGATCCATAGAGTCCATGAAAACTGTTAGGTCTCTACTTTCCTGAATAAGACAATATCTCAGCAAAAATAGAGTTTTGTATGAAAAAAATAGTTTCAATTCTTATTTATTTATTTATATTTATTTTTTAACCTGAAGCAACAAATAAATAAATTTATTTATTAGAAAAAAATCCTTTAAAAAAAAGCACATCAAAGTAGAAGATCAGAGGAAATGCTCTTAGTCGGATCATTAACTATTTCCAACTCTTCTTAAGGTATCAAACTTGACAAGCAAGTATTAAAGTTATACTCCTTTGAGTTGCTCAGAAATAAAACAAGATAATGCCCATTGCAATCAGTTCCATTCAGTCCTATCCTGGAATTTTCTAAATCATGTAATCATATCATGAACGGAAATTAAAAGCATAGAATTGGAAAAGTATATACAAAGGCACTAATCCATACAACACCTGGAAACTCCATATACATTTACAGAAAACTCATTAGCAGTAAGTACCAAAATTCACATGGTTGCTTAAAATCAGATAACAAAGTTATTAAGTCAACTGTTTTCATAAACAAGGTTAAAAAGAAGGTCACAGGAACTATAAAAATCTTAGTAAGAGAATATTTCTAAGCTATATTTGCTGGAATGAAAACATCACAAAGAAAACAAATCAGGGCACAGAAATTAAGAGTCTGAGTTTAGTGATGACATGAGGGATTCAGGATAGAGACTTTCTTTAATTATCTCCAGATTTACTCTCAAATGGTGGAAGTTCCAGAAAAGTGTTTTTGGAAGTTGACAAAATATTGTAGCATTCGCACAGAAATACTAAGTTTACCAAACAGTATTTGGAAGGCTAAGCTTGTGGGAGTTTCACTGCCATGATCCTGCCTGAGGTAGAACTGCCCTCCCAGTCAAATCAGGAAACAGCAGAAGCCACCTGTAGCACAGTGTGACTCCAGAGTTTCAATTCTTTACATGATTGTAAACAAAAAGGAGAGAAAGAGAAAATGAGTACTTCTTTCCAGAACACGTTTTGGCAGGTGACAAATTATGAATTTAGTTTACAGCTTGGAAATTTGGGGAGTCATAAGACAATAAAAAGTACTTTCTTTTAGTATAGATATGTATTTTATATTTGTGTCACTAATTCAATCATTAGTCTATTTTATTCAGGGGCTCAATAAATAGGAATTCCTTGTATAATCTGAACCATTTGTTGCTTGCAAACACAAAACACAACAAACACTAAGCCTGCTGCAGGTCTGCACATCCAGCATCAGAACCACTGAGGACAGTACATCTCATCCGACCCCAGGAAACTGAGGACAGCAGCTTGGACAGGTGATTTCACTGGACTGGGGAATAAGCAACAGCTGCCCTAATATATGAACAGAAAATGCTCCTGGAAACAGCATGGGCAGTATGTCACATCTGGAAGTGGCAGAGGTCAGGAAGAAACTGGCAGTGGTGGTGTGGGTTATGTACCATGGTGGATGGGAAAGGCAGCAGACTCTTCAGCTATGCATGTGGGGTGCTTATTACCACTTTATTTTATAGAAACGTAACTTTCGGGGATAAGGGAAAGACATGGCATATTGGGAAAACTGGTGATCGTTAGTTCATGGTAGACTTTGGTCCCACAGCACCAGCCATGGTAATAGGACAGGAGGCCAGATCTGAGATCCATTCTCCTGACATGAATATAAAGCATGAGTGAGAGTAAATTCTGATATGAGATGAACTTGGAGGAGGAGCAGGAACTAGTTTTAGATAGAGGAAGGACAATGGTTTCTGCTTGAAGCTCTTTTAAGACATTCTCCTGTGAATAATGTCCTAACTACTCCCAAAAGTCAGATTTAGGGCTCAGGAACCTTGCAGAATTGTCAATGATAAAAAGGGCTTGGCATCATCGAATGAACAAAATCACTTTGGGAAAGAAACAAAGACACACAGACACACACACACACACACGATCCTGAATACAAAAGTAGAGGGCAAGAGGAGGCACCAGCTAAAGGGACGGTGGGATGTGTGGACTGATAAGAGAAGAGAAGGCTTTTGGAAGGAGGGACAATTGTACCAAATTTGGTGACTCATTAGTAATGTCAGCCAACACTTGTAAGCACTTGCTCCGTGGCAGGCGGGCTCTGGGTACTTTCCACGCATAATCCCATTACTTCACCATGAAAACTCTAGGCAATAGGAACTGCCATTTCCAAACAACTTAGCCCCAAATCACATAACTAGTGATTAGGGAGGCTAGCATTTGGACCCACCAAGCAGGCCAGCTCTAGCTTGAAATAGTTGTCCTAAGGATGGGACCACACAGACCTTTGGGTTTGGCAGAAGAGTAATGAGAAGGTAAGCCCAGTCATAACTCAAAGGATTGAAAGGAAAAGCTGAGGATGTAAATATTGCCAACATTTTGAAGATGAAGTTGCCAGAGGGCAAGGCAAATACAAAGACAAGATTCACTAAACGATTTTAAAACTTTAGAGAGAGGAACAAGGGAAAGTTCTTTTCACTGAGAGAGTACTCACACATGCTCTCTGGCTAGCATCCTATCTTTTGGAATAAGTTCTTCATCTGTCATTCCACGGAGTTAGGTATAAGAGCCTCCTAATTTGACACAGTCCTTCAGAGACTAAAGTTAGCACTCAGAGGAAGGACAGCTAAGAAATAGAGCCTGCATGTTAACAACTCATATCCAAAGCCAGGTCTATCAGCAGGCCTCCTAGCTATACTAAAGTCCATGTATTTCTCTCTTCCTTTCTTTTGTTTTTCAAGACAAGGTTTCTGTGTGTAGCCTTGGTTGTCCTGGAACTTGCTCTGTGGACCAAGTTGGCCTCGAACTCACAGAGACCTGCCTGCCTCTGCCCTGAGTGCTGAGATTAGAGGTGTACCACCACCACCCAGCTGACCATGTATTTCTTAATACAAGATTAATTTGGGAGTTCTGGGCTTTACTTTGTCAAATGCAACCTGTAGATATCTGAAGCACCAGCTGGAATGTGAATGCCTTTTCTCTCAAAGACCTCAAGAACAGTATCTTGCCTGCCCACTAGAGACCAGAATTATAACAGGAGGAGACAGGAAGGCAGTAGTATTTTGAATTCTGACAGGATTCCCACTTACCTAATTGGTTCTCTGTACAGAGGCCCACTAGTTTGAACTACCTTCTATCTTGGAGATACCTAGAAGGCTTCATATCAAGAACTTTTCTAACCATAGGAATAATGTGTTTGAGACTTCTCCAATACCTCCTCAACTATGGCTAGATGGCCTTACCTACATGTGTCTGGAATGGCCTGGAGGACAGACATCCTCATGATCTCTACTGTCAACACAGAACCCTGGGGCATTTGTCAGGTCCTTTCTTTGGGAACAGGAGCCCCACATGGACCTCACATGGTCAGGGAGTTGCCCCTTCATCATAATTGGGAGTCATATTGAGTTTGCCTTGTACTTGGTTTCAGTGTGAACTAAAGTGCCTAACAAGGGGCTGGAGAGATGGTGGGCAGTTAAGAGACCTGATCTCATATTAGATGTAAGCTCAGTTCCGAGCATAAACACGGTGGCCCACAAGCATCTATAACTCCAATTCCTGAGTGTCTGATGGCTTCTTCTGAACTCAGGCACTAGGCATGCACATAGTACACATACATACATGCAGGCAAAACATTCATACACAAAATTAAACAAATAAATCTAAAACGAAAAAGATAAATGCTTTAAAAGGGGCTTTGAGACTAGAAACCCAGTCCTGCAAACAATCCTTAGGCCTCTATCCCTTTAAATATCATTGAAGTCACAATATGACCCCATCTCATTTCACTCAGATTTCATCAATGGTAACTGTTTTCAACATCTTTATTTTATGATCATTAAATCAATTAACTGATGGGTGTGTGCACTCATGCCACATGTGGAGGTCAAAGGACAGCTCTTGTGCATCTGTTCTCACCTTCCTCTAAGTCCCTGTCATTGTACTCAGTTTCTCAGGCTTGGTGGCAGATACCTTTACCCACAGAGCCATCTCCCTGAGTATCTTTAGTCTCAACCATACCATTAATGCATATGGAAGGAACTTGTAACTTCTTCTCATGTATTTCTACCTGCATTTCTGACCCAGATAACCCTTTGCCTTTCTCAAAAGTGTTTTGCTTTCCTTAACACAACAAGAATATCTCAAGAGAAACTTCCTCATTAATGTAAATTTATATAGTTTCCTCCAAAAATGAATACTCTGAAATGGCAATGCCTGCACTGCCATATTCCTTTTCCTCCTCTACCCTTCTGACACCCACATTTCAGACAGGTAGCTAGCAGCCAGAACTTGCAATTTTTTCAGTTACTTTTGTCAAGGTAGAAAACAGAATCTGGACGCACTCTTACTGTCATTTGTAAAAGTCTAAATACCCTGGTTATTTGAGCTGTCCTGGTAAGACAGAAAATGGGGGAGAAATACAGGAGACTCCAGTGTGCGCATGCCTGGGGAGGCTGGAGAGCCCTGAGGTTTCAGATGTGATGCCTGACCAAGACCTTGCCTCAGGATCTGGCTATTGGGTACAAGGCCTAGCTACCCAAATCCATCACACCAAAGCCACCTTAGTGTCTGAGTAATACTGAAAAGCCCTGTGCTGCCTCCACACTGTATAGACAACAAACCTCTGCACAGCCTCTGAGAATGTGGGACAATCAGCCTGCCAGGAGAGTTCTCTCATGGCGAGGTAGTGGAAAGAGACTGAAGCACTGTGGTGTCAACTTTGGTTTTATGATTGTTGTTGTTCTTATTGTTTTTCCCTCTTCATGTCTTAAACAATGTATTTATTTGTTAATTTATTTTACTGTGTTACCCTACACATGCTAAGCAAACATTGTGTTAACTGAGTTACAAGCCCTGGCCTAAAACAATATATTTAAATACATGCCTATTTGAATACATGTATAGTCTTCTTGATTTTATGCCTCTTCATTTATTCAGTTCAGAATATTAAATACGTATTGACTTATTTTTGCCTTGTACATTCTTCCAACTTTGTTTTTAATGTTCCCCAAGCCTGGTATTCATTGACCTCTATAGTAGAGATCACCAATAGTACACATTTATTTACCACGGTTGGCTTGGGCATTTTTTGAGTCTCCTTTAAATGTATCTCTACCATTAATAGTTATTTCATAACCTAATTTTCTTCTTTTTAAAAAATTCCAATGTACTCATAATACAGAGAAAAGTAAAACAATTCTCACAGAAACATTGTACAGCCTCTTATCATAATTGGAGTTTTCACTAATTTGTTTTGCTAACATCCTGCATAACATTTTTCTCTAGAGTTTAAAGCAAGCCTGAGACATATTCTACTACTGCACCAATCAGAAAGCATCTTTTGTTTTTATTTTTCAAGACAGGGTTTCTCTGTGTAACAACCCTGGCTGTCCTAGACTTGCTTTGTAGACCAGGCTGGCCTTGAACTCATAGAGATCCGCCTGCCTCTGCCTCCTGAGTGCTAGGATTAAAGGTGTGCACCACCACGCCCGGCTCAGAAAGCATCTTTAATAGACATGACATTTTATGAATGTACAGTCACAATGCCTTTATGATGGTAACACATGAATTTCTTAAGTTAATTAAAAACACAACTACTATTCAAACTTCTCGATGGTCCTGAAACATGCAATTTGTAGCTTTCTTTTTGGCTATAATTCAGAGGAGGCCCACAGACTACACTCGACAGCTGTATCTTTCTTCAGAGAGTAGAAAAGTCAGAAAGCAGCCACACTTGCGTCTGTATCATGCAGTATGGCATCAGAGTAGTCTTATTGCTGAAAACACACTTTGGGAGTGCATAGTGGGTATAAACCCAGATAGGCCTCCAAACACTGAAAAATTCAATCCCCACCATCCAGCAAAGAAGAATTTGCAGCTATGTGTAGCGGCAGGAAATGAACTTCACTTAAATGACTCTTGTAAAGCAGAAGGTTTGTATATGTCCCCACACCTAGCTGACAGCCACATGGTCTCATTTTGAAGTACTTGGGGTAGCTGTTACTTGGGTTATCAGAGTTTTGTTTATGTATGAGGAGCAGCCTGCTAGGGAAGTATTGATTTTTCAACAGTGGTTACAAGATGCTGGGTTTGCAAATGTGGAACAAAGAGCCTACTTTATGTTTAGTAAGAATGTGAATTCATCTAAAAGTAGAAAGTGAAGACTTAACTTTGTACCAAATGAGGGCCAATTGTGCAGCAAGCTGGCAAGAACTAACCTCCTTGGACACCCTACTCTTCCAAGGGCACAAAACAAGTGAACAAAAATTTGGGGGTAATATATAACTTTCCCTTTCTATTCATAGAATATTTTATTCCTTTAATTTAGTAAATAAAAATACTGGTGAGGAATACCACATTTAAGAACAAGTGTTCACTTATCACTATTTGGTCCTTGTTCATCAAAAATAAGTTACAAAACCACAATGTAGTATCGCCCCACATCCACCAGATGTGTACAAGTTGGGACCCTTGTGCCCTGTTTATATGATATGAGACAGGACAAAGGCTATGTAAGCATCATGTCAGTTCCTCAAAAAATTAAAAACACAATTAAGACAAGGTCCAGCAGTTTTGCTTCTGAGCATCTACTCATGAGAAGAGAAAGCAGGACTTCAAGAGGCCCCTGGATGTCATGTTCACAGAGGCATGACTCAAAATAGTCTAAGGTGGGGGCAGTCCATGTATCCATGGACAGAGGCCTGGGGAAGGAAAATGCAGCACAGCCACAACAGCGGAATATCAGGGACCCTCGAAAGGGAAGGAAGCTCTGACTCCTACATATACTAAGTGTGAAGCTCAAGGTCATTCTAAAAGAAGCAAGTCAGTGGCAGGAAGACAAAGGCTGAACTATACGTGAAGTAGTGAGTGTAGAAAACTCAGAAAGTTGACATCAGAGGTTGAGGGGTGATGGTAATTTTTCCTGAATGGTTATGTTATTTATTAGCCTACAAAGAGTTAGGTTTCACTACTGTATTTTTCTAACAGATTTGTTTTGTTTCCCCCTACTTCCTTCCCTCATTTTTCCTTCCCTCGTGCGTGCCCTCCCCTCCTCAGAGCCTCTTTCCTACAGTAACTCAGTTTTCCAAGACATGGGTTTCTGGAGATGTTGGTGGAAGTTAGGGTTGACTGGCAATGTGAACATAATATTATTCAAACACTGAGAAATAGTTAAGATTGCAAATTTTATCAGTATTTTACCACAATTAAAAATATATTCAAACACACATTAGATCTTAATCAAGTTGTAAGAATCCTGCGTCCAATGGGCCATGAGTGCAAGACACAGCAGCATAGCTCTAAGATTCAGTGAAGAGCCTGGCACTGCTCTTCCAGAGACCGCTGTGCTCCATGCCAGTTTACTTGCTGACTCCACAGACAGCAAAGCCTTCTGGTTTTGTTCCCTTGTTCCTAGTCAGGCTCCCCCATTCCTGGATCTGAAGCACAAATCTGCAAAGCCACTGATTTGTTCTAGATAAGGTGAAAATAAGTACTTTATGATAAAGAGAGAGAAGTCTGAACTCATTGTGGGCTTAATACACCCCAAATTACCCAAAGATCTACATAGTTAATCAAGAAAAAGCTTCAACTTTCTCATGTAAATGTCACTAAAAAGCACATTTAATACTATAAATTACATATGATTTTAGAGTGATAGACTATTTTAAAAGCACACTACTGAATGTCCACTTGTCTAATAGCTGTGGAAGAAAATAACACTGGGAATCAGGACATGCTGGCACACACCTATATTCTCAACACTCAGGCAGCAGAGGCAGGACAAGTATGATTTCAGATTTCAGCCCTTCCTGGGTTACAGAGTAAGACTTTCTTTCTTCCTCTTTCTTTCTTTCTTTCCTTCCTTCCTTCCTTCCTTCCTTCCTTCCTTCCTTCCTTCCTTCCTTCCTTCCTTCCTTCCTTGTATACTGCCATGTGGTGCTGGGATTTGAACCCGGGTCCTTGTGGTGCTGGGATTTGAACCCGGGTCCTTGGGAAGAACAGCCAGTGCTCTTAACTGCTGAGCCATCTCTCCGGCCCCGAGTAAGACTTTCTTAATTACACAGAAACCAGAACCAAAACCAAAACTAAAATAAAAATGTGATTTAATCTTTACTGCTAACGATCCAACTGAGAGATGCCTATGACTGGTAAAGCACATCTGTGGGAATGTCTTTTTCCAGCGATGACTAACAGGAAAAGACTGTTGAAGTGGGCAACATCATCCCCTAGGCCAAGGCCACCCACTGTGTTAAAAAGCCCTGTCTCCCTTCTTTGCTGTTCTAGCCCTGAAGACTAACTCTAGCACAACCTACCTCTGTCAGGAAACATTCATTATTCTCAATGTACAAATCCTCATGTGATGCGATCGATGAAGGGGATGAGGGAGAAGGGGGCCTGCTAGCACAGGTATACCCTTCCTTCTGCTTCTTGGCTCCCATGAGGTGAGTGGCTTTTCTCTACTATACCTTTCTACCATGATGTTCTCTCCACCTTCTTTTGAATCAGTGAAGCTAACCAGTGCTGGAGGGAAATGAGCACTGTAACACCTCCATTATCCTTTAGGTATTTCTGCCAGGCATTTGCTAGACATGAAATCCAAACTGTGCTGAAGGTGAAAAGTTGCTCACAGGAAAAACTGGGGATATAATGACTGGATCTGTAATACCAGGTTTATGTTTAAGAAACCTGATCACAAAGTTACAGGTGCCCTTGAAATCCAATTCCCTTTGCCTCACAGAATTTTTAAAGAAAAAAGACCTTTAAAATTCAAGCACTGTTGGGGGGGGGGAATCAAGACTTCTTTGTAGGAAAATGACATAGAAAGGAATTTATATAAGGAGGCTTTAGATTCTATACTTGAGCTCCATGCATTATTACAGGGATTTGTACGTTGAGAAAAATGAATTTTTCCTGACAGAGCTAGACTGAGCTAGAGATAGTCGTCAGGGCTGGGAGAGCAAAGGAGGGAACCCGTGCTGCCTAACAGTGGCTTTCTGTCCACGTACTTCAGGAACGCGTGTGGAAAACAGATTGCTAGCCGCCTTCCCAGAGATTCAGGGTTTTGGGGAAGACAGAGAATTTGCATTTCTCACAAGGTTCCAGGTGAGGCAGACACTGCTCTCAATTCCACTTCTAATCCCATTGTTCTAATGGATGCCATTATGGGATGTACGCACAGCAGAAATTTCCTAAAGTTTCTAGATTTCTCAAGATTTCTAGATTTTTTCTCAAGAGAAGTAATTTAATGTCCACCTAGGAAAGGTAGAACTACTTTTGCTTTGTCATAAAGATGAAACAGAACAATTTATGAAATACATCTGTTTTATTAAGTAGACTAAAATACTGGAACATAAATGCATGGCTACCCTGACCTAGGTGAAGTCATGTACAATCATACACAGCAATGCTTGGAAAAAACCATGATCTCCACTACTCTAGTAACCCAACCACGTCTGATGTGATTTCCAAATGGGCTCTGTAAAGAACCCCAACAACCATGCTGTTTGGGAAAGCATGCCAGTACAGTACTCAATGGGAAATGCAATGATAATTAATGCCACGTACAACCAGGGTGCCACAAGGCTCATCAGAGAGGCTTTGGAGACAAGACAGAGTCAGGCAAGCGTAGACGTTGAGGAGACCACTTTCCAGCCGAGCCATTTCATTCTGTGTTTTACAGGGATCTAGAGACAGATCACGACTTACTCTAGCTAGCATTTCATCATTGGATTTTATTTTTCAGATGCTAATTTGTTTTATTTTTCTGAGGTCATTAGCAAGTACTTATGAGTAACAAAGCTCTGCACATTGCTGTGCATGTTTGAGGGTTGTATGAATTCTGAGCAAAAATCATTCTGTAACAAGATAACAAATCCTGCTATTTCTAAGTTGTACTTCAATCAGCCCCCTAAAAGAAGAAACTCTCAGATCATTACATAGTCAAATGTCAATCACTTCAATAAGTTGCAAGAGATTCAAATGTAGTAACAGTTAATGATATAAAAATGTGCAAAATTAATATGCCAAATTAAATATGAATCTCTAGAAAGAGATTCTATGCCAATGAAATTTAGAACAATTTATTTTCCAAATATTATTCGGTTTGCACAGGCAGATCTGTGCCATCAATTTGCTGGGATAATGCATTTTCTACAATGTGGCAGATTAACACAACTGGATCTAACAGTCTCTTAGCAACTGCAAATGCTTTTAAAGGTCTTTGGTGATACTCTTTGTGATGCAGGTCAATGGTCTGAAAGGTGTTTTAGAATGATGAGGTTTAAAGCAATCTTTCATGAAGTTTAATCCAAATTTATGATGATTCATAGCTTCCTTTCCAAGTTCTAAAAGTTTTGTGTTGGTATAGTTACAAATTCTGAGAGGTTAGCTCATTGCTAGAGAATGTTCAAGGGTTACTAAATCTCCAAACCTACGATTAATAAGGAAAGACACAAAGTTACTGTGGTGGTTTTCAAATAGACACCAATGTAAAAAATCAGCCTTATTTAGTGCTACAATGTCAGCTTCTGGAGAGATCTTTTTGTGTGTGATGGAGAATTTCATCCATGAGTACTGAAAAACCTCTTGATTGATTTACACATTTGCTTTCAAGTGCTGTCACTGGTGAATAGCTCTTCTTATGTATATGTAAAAGTCAGGAGATGAGCTGTGCCAGAGTGGGGGCTTCACTTTTCATCACTTACCTAGGTTTTGCCACATGCTAAATATTTCACAACCCATGGTGACTCGCATATCACCATACCTGAAATAGAAAAAAAATCAAAACTGTTGTAATTTCCAGAACAAAGTACTTTTGTTTCTTTAGGATATAAAACATTCTCGACTAAAGGCAAGACATATTTATTACAGATATCTAGCGAACATGTCTTGGTGACCATAAATAAAATACCCATATAAACTCCTAACTTTTGGTTTCTATAACAGTTTTGAAACCTGAAAATCCCTCAAGAAAAAGTATTAATAAGTTAAAAAATCCTGAAATTTCCCTGAAATCCTGATCTAATGATTGTGTTACTACTTGTCATTCCAGCTGTTGGCTGGAATTTGGGAATGACTGGAACTAAACATCCTTAAGGCCACACGTCCCTCATTGGTACTTACTTTTCTAGCACCTTTTTCTTTTTGGAAGGTGTGAACATCTCCAGTTGTAGACACAACTGGTTTATAAAAATGACAGCGAGGTAAAAGTAGGAATCCCAGATCTAAAACAAGAAAAAGATATTTAAATAATATTGTGCTAGAGAAACATCACACGGGGTTGATGTGATAGCTGACATTCGCTTCAGGAGCAGTAAAGGGTGACAGTGGAGCTGCGGCAAACAAGGTACCAGTCACAGCTGGCTATAATGGCATGGGTGTGTGTGGGGTTGCCATGCCACAGTTGCTACTGTTACAAGTCACACACTGGAAATTTTCATCAACGAAGTAATAAAATTAAAGTAAAGCTCCTTCTTTAGATATTGCTTAAACTCTGAACCCTAGAGGCATGAGTTCTCTGGTGTGGCTAAAGGATGGATGCTTTGTTCTGCTGATAATACTCCGAATATCTCCAGGCAGCCTTAAGTGCTTCATTCCCATGTAGATTAATATTTGGAGCTTCTTTTGATGCAGAACCTTAAAAAAATGCATCTGTAGCTCTGGAAATGCTAATTGCTTTAAATTCACATTGTGTTTTAAAATTCTGTATTCAGACAAGTTTTTTTTTTTTTGAGTCACAAATTTTCTTATGCCAAATAGAGAATCAGAAAGACATCAGAATAAAATTTTCAGAAATAAACAGCAAAAACCATGTGGGACATATGGAATGAAACTATGTCTCCAGTGACGTCATGTCAAATGAAAGCTAAGTAACTACAAGAAATAGGACAGGAGATTTCTGTTGTAATGCACAGAGGTCTCACAAATAAACCAGGGATGTGATCAAAACCTCCCAAACAAAACTATTCTTAAGGGGTGGTGGATTCTCCTGGCAATGGAGTTAAAGGCCACCCAACCACCCAACACAGGTCCTGGCAATTGAACTTGGCTAAGAATAGCAAGCACTCTTAACTGCTGTAATCTCTCCAACTCTCTCCACTAATAATATTTATTCAAAGAAATATAGGCAAATGGCAACTTTAATTTTGTAAGAATATACATTTAAAGGATAATTTACATGGAGAAAGTAGTAGAAGAAAATAAATACCCAAAAGCAGAGGACTTGTTTCAAATAGCAAATGACAATGGTTAGCCAAAGGTGCTTGCTCAACTGTGGTGACATTACCATGTGTCACAGATGAAATATATTGAATTTTCATAGTCAAGCTTCTATTGTTCTTTAGATGTTTTGGTGTTTTGTTTGTTTGATCAAACCCAGCATTAGTTCACACATGCCAGGCAAGAGTACTGAAATTTTTTATTGCATTTGTGCTTTCTGTATTTTCAAGTTGTCACATAATGAGATCTTACTAAATGTTTAATGCTAAACACATTATTTTAAAAAAGGGAAACAAAGCCAGCAAAATAGAGCCATTATTGAGAAAGGAAGCCACAGTAGGTGCTTTTGTCTACACACTGTCATTTGCTATTTGATTAAAAAAAAAGTGGGGTATCAAGAATAGGTGGACATGCAGGAAAATCACCAGTTTTATTATTGATGGATCAAGAATCCTGCCTGAAAGAATCGTACTAAGGTCTCATAGTTTTCATTAATTCAGTCCAAAAATTCAATGCTAGGGAAATGTTCATTTTGTAATTTTTTTTCTTTATAAACTTTACAAAGCAAAAATCTAAAACTCTAAAATAAGACTTTAAAATGACTTAAAAACATGTATTAAATCCTATTTGTTCTGGACCAGAACAACAGAAAAAAAGTACAATAATTAAAATTTATGGTAACAGTATGGCCAATCTTCTTTTGAGCACAATGGTTTCTATCAGGCTGATAAGCATTATAGCGACTCGAACTTGTTTGCAAATATTATAAAAACTGTTCTAACATTATGCAGTTGAAACTAATATTCTCAAGAACATAAGTGAGGTGGTACCTCTCTAAAAGTACAGCACAGATCTTTCAGCCCAAGCCAGACAGTCAGGAATCAGATACTGACCTTATAATCAAAATTTTCACTTAAGAAGTTCTTACGGAGTGCATCGGAGAGGTACAGAACTGTTGTAATGATAACACTAGTGATTAAAAAAAAACAAACAAAATTTACACTTGTAAATATCAGTTACTAGATAAGAATAAAAAAAATCTAAGAGAAAAGAAAACCTCCTCCAGTATGCATGTGGATTCAAAAAGAAAATAAACTAAAACAGAAAAAAAACTCTACTAGAAGTCAGTTTCTTCATAAAAAGATACATAGGAAGATTTACAAGTTCAGACATAAATAAACTTATATATTGATGCTTTATAAATCTTTAAAATTAATTTCTAATGCAAAATTACATAATATAAACATAATATTCTATATTTGATTATCATGAATGACAGAGCCTAAAGATGCAATGGATAGATAAAAAGATAGAATGTGTTGTGCCTTTATTAGACATCTTCATTCTGTGCTTCCACATGTGAGGTGTCAGAGGACACAGAAGGACTATGGAAGGCAGAGTCACAGCACAGGTCAGATTAACACTAAAGAGACAATTTTGGTGTTTATATCTCCTATATAACAGCCACTCCAAAAAGAGGCATCTTCCTAGGGTGGAAGAACACGGGGACAGCTCTATGTGCTTAGCTAAGTGTGCCCCCTGTAAAATACAGCCATGTTTATCTTGCTTGGGAGATTAAGATAGAAGGGTTTGGTGGATATTCTTGTCTACTCTGAACAGAGTTCTATGATTTGTTCAAAATCCACTCATTTTCATAGAAGCGTGTATATTCAAATTTGAAGGTGTTTGTAACTGGTTAATTTAATGGTGAGACAAACCATCACACTAACTATTACAGAGTAAGCATCCGTGCACAAATGGTTGATTTCTATAACTGTTGTGTTTTTTTCTTAGATGAATATGTAACATGAGTTAAGTTGTGATGAGGCCCCAGCTCTCATCCTAAGAGTCAGAATTACAGAGATGAAGGGCAGAGTAACAGGAGACAACTTCCTGAACAGAACACCAACAGCTGAGGCTCTAAGACCAACAATCAATAAATGGGACCTCATGAAACTGAAAACCTTCTATAAGGCAAAAGACACCGTCATTCGAACAAAATGGCAACCTAGAGATTGGAAAAAGATCTTTACCAATTCCACTTCTGACAGAGGGCTAATATCCATAATTTATAAAGAACTCAAGAAATTAAACACCAAGAAACCAAATAATCCAATGAAAAAATGGGAAACAGAGCTAAACCGAGAATTCACAAAGGAGGAATCTCTAATGGCAGTGAGACATTTGAAGAAACGCTCAATATCCTCAATCATCAGAGAAATGCAACTCGAGAGAACTCTGAGATTCCATCTCACACCTGTCAGAATGGCTAAGATAAAAAACTCAAATGATGGGCTGGAGAGATGGCTCAGAGGTTAAGAGCACTGACTGCTCTTCCAGAGGTCCTGAGTTCAATTCCCAGCAACCACATGGTGGCTAACAACCATCCACAGTGAAATCTGGTGCCCTCTTCTGGCCTGCAGGTGTACATGCAGAAAGAACACTGTATACATAATAAATAAATAAATCTTAAAAAAAAAAAAAAAGTGAGAACCATCACACCCAAGTTAGTTTAAAAAAAAAAAAAAACTCAAATGACAGCATATGCTGGCGAGGTTGTGAAGAAGGGGGAACACTCCTCCATTGCTGGTGGGAGTGCAAACTTGTACAACCACTATGGAAATCAGTCTGGCGATATCTTGGAAAACTTGGAATAGCTCTGCCTCAGGACCCAGCCATACCACTTCTGGGTATCCACCCAAATGATTCCTCACCAGACCACATGGACATATCCTCATCTATGTTCATAGCAGCCTTATTTGCAATAGCTAGAAACTGGAAACAACTTAGATGTCCCTCAACCAACAAATGGAGAGAAAAAATTGTGGTACATCTACACAATGGAATACTACTCAGCTATCAGAAACAAGGAAATCATGCAATTCGCAGCCAAATGCATGAAACTAGAAAAGCTCATCCTGAGTGAGCTACCCAGACTCAGAAAGATGCACATGGCATCTACTCACTTATTGGATTTTAGCCATATGGTACAGGATAACTATCCTACAACCAATACACCAAAAGCATCAGGAACATACATAGACTTTGTTACCTATTAAGGGGACAATTTGCCCTAGGAGTGCTACCATGTTGGCCCCCAGTGCAAGAGGAAGCTCTTAGCCTGCATATGGCTGTTGAGCTGAGAGGGGCTGATATGTAGGGACAGTCCACATCAGAGGAGTGGGAAGGGTGGAAGAGGGAGGACAGGGTGGGAGGGTGGAACCAGGAGGAGTGGAATAAGCGTACTGTGATGGAAATGTAACTTGAAGTAATAGACACACACACACACACACACACACACACACACACACACACACACACACACACACACGGCAGAGTAAAATAAAATACCCCACAAACTTTACTCCTTGGTTATGCTACTGTAAAAATACAGACCAGAAGAGTTCTTTTTATTGTTAATTAGAATACAGTTTATAGTCTCTGAAGAATATGAGGGTTCACTATCGTTTTCACCTCCTGGAAAATCACCATGGATCTTTCTTGCCACACACACATGCATTCTGCCACCAAGCTAAAACTTCTCTAATTTTGGAAAACATTAACAAGGCCAAGGGTTGGGTGGATGAATGTGGACATGCAAGGTAAAGAAAAGCAAACTGAATCACCATTTCATGAGCAACCGAAGGAGCCCTGTTTACACACATGTACACGTATTTTTAAACAAGTCATTGGTACTTTTCAAAGAGTTTTGTTACCAAAGTTAAGCATAAGAAAACCCTGTAGGACTGAGAATTGCTGTGATTTCCTCAGCTCCCTGTGGCAGATAGCACAAGCCAGTTTCATGCTAGAGAGAGGAATTCCCTCAGATGATGGAATAGAGTGGTTGTTTACATCGGTCCTTCCCAAAACAGTGATGGGAAATGAAGAAATAATTGAGGTTTCCAAAAAGATTTTATTTTACCCCATGAATGTAAATCTTTATGATCAGAAGATGAAATAGAATTTATAAGGGTCTAGGTTCAATCAATCCATCAGTCAAACAGGCAAAGAAATGAATTCTAAAAATCCAACCAGTGAAAATACATAAAACTTTTACTCTGTGTGTGCATACATCTATCTGTGCCTATGCAGGGGACAGAGTAGGATGTCAACTGTTTTTATCCATCACTCTCATCCTTATTCCCCTGAGAAAAGGTCTTTCATCGAACCCGGAGACTGCTGATTTTTAGGTAGGCTGCTGGCTAGCAGGTTCCAGCAAATCTTTTGTCCCTGTCTTCTCCACACTTGGCACAGGGGTCATAGGGCTGCATGTCCACCCACATTTTTTTATGGAAGTCTAGAACTCTGACCTCAGGTCCTCTTGCTAGTGCAGCAAGTACACTTATTCACCGAGTCATCTCCCTGTCTGAAATTTTGTATTTTTTAATAGCACAAACTTTGTGCTTGATGTTCAATGGACAATTACAGAGTCCTGCTATACCTGTGCTTTGCATAGAAAACCAACTTTTGGTCCATGAATCTAGCTTGGATTATTACTTGGAAGCAAGAACCTCTACTATTAATGAAATTTAGCATATCTGATATTATGACAACTGGGCCTAAGGTTCTGGAAAGAGGATGGCCAACTCAAAATTCCAGTTGAGAAAAGCAATACCTTAGAAGAATTACCAAACAAGTTAGGTCATAAACACAGAGAATATTCATGGCAGCCTGATCTGTATGCACAGATAAATAACATGGAACCTCTGTGGCCTTGGTACTAAAACTATTGGCGTTTTAAAATCACAGGCGGCTGGGTCTTCCCTCTGGAGATTAAAATGTGCACAGGACATCTGGCTTTGCAGAGCTCCCAGCGTATTTTTGGTGAACCTGGAGTAGAGAGCCCCCTTTCTAGACTAGCACTGTGCTTCTCATACTTCAGTGGGTACCTAGAAACCTAATTTGCACTCAGACAATGAGTCAGGCAGCCTGGATAAGTTCTTGGAAGTCTGTATCTCTAAGAAGCTCCAAGTGATGGCAATGCTCGTCCATAATGCATCCTTTGAAGAGCAAGGCTCTAGAGCAGTGGTTGTCAACTTTCCCTTTAATACAGTTCCTCACGTTGTGGTGACAGCCAAACCAAGAAATCATTTCATTGCTACTGCTCTGGAGAATCCTTAGTCAGAAAAGCATCCTAACAAATTCTGCTTCTGCATGCTCCTGTCTGTGGGGTTTCAGCACTCTTAGGGTCTGCAGTACAGCATGTAGTCCTGTTGCTAGACTGATGATCTTGCCCCTTATCAGAGCTTCCTGCTTTCCTCGTATAGTGGCACAGGGTGCAGGCTTTTCAGTGAGTGTGGAAAATACTAAAGTCTGAGAAAATGCTATGCTTCTAAATTAAAATTATGAAATAAAAAAGAAGACATGATCAACACACACTGTGGTGGAAGGTTGGTGGGTTAGAAGGTGTTTATAGTTATTAATAAATAGTTTATAAGTATGCCTTGACATTCAAAGATGTTTTCTTAAGATTTTTTTTTTTTTTTTTTTGGTTTTTCGAGACAGGGTTTCCCTGTGTAACAGCTCTGGCTGTCCTGGACTCACTTTGTAGACCAGGCTGGCCTCGAACTCACAGAGATCCGCCTGCCTCTGCCTCCCAACTGCTGGGATTAAAGGCGTGCGCCACCAACGCCCGGCAAGATTTTTTTTTTGATATTAAGACATGTCAGCTCCTGACAGCATTCCCTATTCTACTCCAAGTAGAAGATGAGCATCGAAGAATCTCCAGTGGGAGATGGTTGAATTAGTAGCAAGTCTGTCACTTGGCAAGAAAAATCCCTTGCTTCAACTGTAGACAGAATGCTGTCCAAAAAGGACAAAACTTGGAAGCAGGTAAGTCAACAGCCTAGCTCTGCCAAGATAGGGTAGGCAAGTTCTTCATAATTCCTGCTCTACAATCAATGTCTGTTGGAGAAACGGGGCCCAACGGCTGAAGATTGATGCTGTAAAGTATGGAAAGAAAATGGGAACTGTCCAGGCAGCCAGTTGTGAGTCATTTCTTAGCGTTGGAAGCTGCTGGCCCTGAACTTCCTATATAATCAGATATATTTATCCCTTTCAGGTCTCTGAGGTGGTTGAAGACTAGATAGCTAGAGTCTCATAATTAAATTTTGAGTTGTTTAGGAATCAAGCGGGTGTTCTGGATCTAAGAAGATGTTTTTAAAATTGTGATGCAAGTTAGGATGAAAGCTGAGTTGGATATAGAACTTTAAACTTATGGAGATGGTTGGATAGTAGAATGTTAAAGTCAGTTGCCAAATACGTAAACACTGGACACTGGGAATGTATGCTAAGCTTTATAATTCTCATGATTGTGGCCTAATTATTTCTGTTGTTTTGTATTGTATTTGTTGTTATAAGAGAAAGAGCCATTTGTTAGACTGAAAGGGGGAGCTGTTGGGGGGAAAAGATATACCTTAAACCTAAAAAAAAGGAAGTGGATGGGGGGGCTGAGGGGGAAGAGGGTGGGACTAGAGGGAGGAGTAGTGAGGGGATTGCAATTGAGATGGAACTTGAAGAGAAAAAAAAAGTATGCCTTGAACACATAGGATGTAACTTCATTGATTGGCCAATTTGATATTTATATAATTTTTACTAAGTTAAAAATGATAGGTTACCTCTAATACCTTTGTAAGAATTCCCAAATAAGTTACAATGGTGAGAAACAGAAATTTTTGCCCAGTGAAGGTAATCTAATATGGATCTGTTTAGTGTGTTTAATATGATAGAGGGAAGACCCCAAAGCAGGACTTCTCAAGGCTAGAAAGCCCTTAGAAAGACTCCACATGTTTGCCATTTATGCTTCCCAGCTCATCCCAGGGTGTTGAACTCAGCACCAAGCCATAGCTTCCCATCACAAAGGACTCCAAGTCAGTTCAAGGAATTCATATTTCCTTGCTGAATACTGTGAAGCTGAAGGAAATGTCTTCACTTGTTCCCAGTTATTTAAAACCACATGGTTCCTCTGGCTTCATTCTTTTCTTCAGCTCTGAACATGGGACTACTTATGATCTCAAATATTTCAAATTCAATAGCTGAGAAAAGTTTGCATTTTGCTACCAGAATGGCTACATTGCTGTCTCTGCAGGCACAATGACTGCTTTGACAATGACAGTCTCCATGGACATAGAATGGTGGGATCCACTCAAGAAAGAGAACTGGGGCACAGGGAATAAAAATTACTGCTTTGGGCGTTCCAGCTGTCTCCTCATTCTGTGATTAAGAATTATCTTCAATCAACTCCATTTCCTAGTTTCTGCTTTCTCCCTCCATAGAGAACTTATGCCCTGGAATTTGTTCTTTCAAATGTGACTGTAATTTGGATCTGCTCAAACATAAGCCCATCTCCAGCAACTACATGCAGACTAAGAGAAACACTCTGTAGACACTACGGTGTAGAGAAACTTGACAATCAACAATGGTGACTTTCTTTTTCTTCTTCTTCTTCTTCTTCTTCTTCTTCTTCTTCTTCTTCTTCTTCTTCTTCTTCTTCTTCTTCTCTTCTTCTTCTTCTTCTTCTTTTCTTCTTCTTCTTCTTCTTCTTCTTCTTCTTCTTCTCCTCCTCCTCCTCCTCCTCCTCCTCCTCCTCCTCCTCCTCCTCC
>CAJQZJ010001694.1:9938652-9960770 GCA_907164525.1 Lophiomys imhausi | reverse complement strand
CAGTCATTTATGACACAAAGACCTGTCAAACGTTTGTCCCTGTATATTAAGGTATCAAGAATCTGTCATATGGATTATGGTATGGTTTGGATCTGAATTGCCCCACCACCACCAGGCTACCATACAGAATACTTGTGCCAGGAATGGCCTTCTTTGGGAGTCTATGGAACTTTTGGGAACAGGGTCTGACTGATAGAAAGAGGTTACTAGGGGAAAGCTTTTGTAGGCTCTGGCCTGGACCCTGGTTCCAGTTCTGCTCTGTTTCCTAATTCAGCATGATATGGACAGCCATCAATTCAAGTTCTCACTGCTATGGAGACTGATCCACCTTGCCATGCCTTCCTTCCCCATGAGAATAGGCTGTATCACTCTGAAATCCTGAACTCAAATAAGTCTTTCCTCCTATAAACTGTGAGGTGTTCTGTGACAATGATACAAAATAACTAATGCAGACTAGTAGAATTATCTCCCAAGATCAACACAGTATCCTGTCAACCAGCAAAAGAATTCTGGATACTTCAAGCACGAGATAGAAAATATACAGAAAAGGTTATTGGTATTTTAGTGCACACATGGTTTTGATATCACAAGCTTCAGAGAAGTTCAGGTGACACTACAACAATCTTCACCTAAGCCAGGGGGAGAATACTTTCCCTGGTAGCCTAGCACAGTGACCTCAAGGATTTGGGCAAAATACAAACCAAACAGCAACAAAACCAATTTCATGATAGGTGTAAATACAGCCTTCATTTGCCTGAGAGGTTTGCTGTGACCGGTGGAAGCATCCTGTCTCTGGCTAGATAAGCAGACTGTTTAGTTCATCTTACGAGCCAGCCAAAAACCAACTTCCTGCCATGTCTCCTCTGGTGTTAGAATATTAGATCAAATAAAAGGCTTATCTTGACCACACTCACCTACTTTTAGTTGAACGTGTATAACTATTAACACGGAGGAAAGAAACAGTGGTCAGTGCAGTGCTAGTTCAGCAGAGACTGCAGAGCGCTGACAGTGGACTAGCTAGGACTGTCAGCTGCAGAACCAGCAAAGCAGCTGGCTACTTGATAGCTAAAGAGGCAGAGAGGAGGGGCAGCTGGCATGCTGAGCTGCAAAAGCTGCAGAACAGCTGGCTACCAAGACCATTGCAAATAGAAGTCTAGCCTCAAGCCACGCAGCTTCTGCAGCAGCAGCAGTGTTCATACCAGCAAAAGGCTGGCCGTAGCTGCCTCTTCAGAAGCGACTGAGTGGTCAAGTCTTTACAGCAGAGGCTCTCAGACACTCCAAGCCCAGAAGCTACAACGCTGGATACAGACAAGGGCTGAGGAATCCTGACTTCCTAGGCATACATAAGAGATACACAGGGCTCTGAGTCCTGCTACCTGGGACTCGCATGAGAATTGTAACTAACACTTGAGAGTGGCCCCTCTGCTACTGCTCCCAACTGTTTGTTGCTGCCACTCCCCATCAAATGCTGAAGATAAAATGCTGCCAGGGACCAGCTTCTGAAGAGCTTCTCAACTCAGGTGACTATGGCTTCTAGTTAAATAGAGTAAAATGATCTCAGCCAGCTGGGTAAGAGGTGATGGGAAGTATACAAGTTGACTTTTGAGAGATGGACATGTTCATTAGCTTATTTATTGTAATAGTTCCTAAGTAAACATAATATATTAAGCTATATTGCTAAAAATATAAAGTTTATTCTATTTCAAATTTACTGTATTGTACATCAATAAAAAACTTTTAAAAGGCATTGCCAACACTATGATTTATGTAAAGACATTATATACAAGTTACTATACTTTGTATTGTCAAGTTCATTCTTTATTAGAGTCACATTGGGTTAACACTGTCAAACACAAGATAATAATAATCTGGATTCACAGCTAGTAAATGGCAAAGCTTTCAGAAAGTGCTTTTCTTTGCAGTGTGTTCATTTAGCAAGGGCACTGAGTGATGCATGTGCCTGCAGAAACTGCAAGGTGTGTACAAATGCCATGTAGAAACTCTCTAATCACAGAGCCTAGACTTTATGAAAAATGAGGAGGTGTTACCTAGATCTTCATGTCCAGGGAGAACTTGCTTTGTGAATGATAAAGGTGTTTCTCGCAGTAGAGTTAAGGTATAGTCATGTCACTTCTGTAACACTGGCAACATTAGTATAGACTGCTGCTAACATAAAACTGAAGCTAAAATTTATTATTGGAGAGGACAATGTTTACATATACTTACAGATTTAACCAAATCCTTAAATTAGCTTTGTGATAAGGTAATTACTTTCTATTTTAAAGACAAAGAAACAAAGGCATAGAAAATTAATCCCTTTATGAATTTCCTACAGTCAATAAAATAGAAAAGAAAGAATCAAACCAGGTCTGCATAAGTACTCTAAAACTATGTCTTAAGGCATAAAACCAAAGTTGCCAAGTAACTTGGATGTATTTCATAGAAAATTTCATCCCATGAGACTTCAAGAGTTTTGTTCTCTACACAGAAAAGCTAACGTCCACTTACTTGGAGACACAGTCTTTTAATTTGATTATCTATCTATCTATCTATCTATCTATCTATCTATCTATCTATCTATCTATCTAATCTATCTATCATCCATCTATCATCTCCCCCCCCCCCATCATGCATGCCATGGTATGCATGTTGAAGCCAGAGGGCAATTTGTAGGAGAAGGTTTTCTCATTTCACAATGTGGGTACTGTGGATCAAACTCAGATTTCACGGACTGGGGTGAATATTTTAGGTCCAACACAGAGACCTCCATCCTTGGATACCAAGGAAGCCAGAGGAAATTGACCTTCCATTCTATCTTCACATAAGTTGTCATTTGGCTTTCTTTCTCCCTAGCTGAGTGGTATCACATAAAGCCAGCTAAAACATATGGCTTATAAGACTCAGAACCACATATAATTCAGAAACATTTGATTACAAATGAAAAGCACTCAGGAATCAAGACTTCAGATTGAATGAAACAAGACTAATGACAAATGTCAACTTCAAGAGCACTGGAATGATATGGCATGTAAAAACCAAGAGAAAAGGGTTCCTGGATCTAAATGTTAATTATGCAATTGTAATACTCTTAGGAAAAATAGGTAGTATTCTTTATGACTAAGTAAAAGGGCTTGTAAACATGAAATCAAATCATGATTCACCAAAGGAAAATTTAATAATTGTATTTCATTAAGATGAAAAATCTTTGCTTTCTTACACTGTTAGGGGTATGGAGAATGATCTACAGTTGGAGAAAATATAAAAACAATGACAGAACTTGGCAGTGAGAGAATAGTTCAGCTAGAAATGAGACAAGACATGAAGGGACATCTTTTAGGAGGTGATACGGATGGCAAGAATGTCAGTGAAAACACGTGCAGTGTAATGTCAGGGCAATGGAAATTAAACCCTAAGTGAGAGGGGTTATACAGCTCTTAGAATATTCCCAACCCTGACACAAACACGCTCAAAAGAAAAAGTTACATCACATGCTGATGAGGGCATTGAGAAATTAGATCATTCATACTATGTACATGTAGGAATGTAAAATGGCATTTACACTGGAGACATTTGACATTTCTTAGAAAACTCAGCATGTAGCTACCCTGTGACTGAGTAGCCAAATCCCTGGGAATTTCTAGTGAAAAACTGGAGAATCATGCCCACATAAGATCTAAATAAATGTACATGTTTATGCTAGCTTTCTTTCTTTTCAACATTTATTTATTTATTCAAGTTACATCTCCATCACAGCCCCATCCCTCCTCCCCTCCCCTCCCACCATCTTTACCATCTCCCTCCTCTCCTCCTTGGGAGAGGGGGGCCCTCACACATATCAGGCATCCTCAGTACATTAGTCACATGAGGGCAAAGACCTTCCTTTTGCACTGGGGCCCAACATGGCAGCATAGCTAGGGCAAAGTGTTCCACTAACAGGCAACAAAGTCAATGACAGACACGCCCCACCCCACCACTCCCTAAGGGATCTGTATGAAGGCCAAGTTGCCTATCCTCTATATATGTATGGAGGGGGCCTTATACTAGCTTTCTTTTTTTTTTTTTTTTTTTTTTTTGGTTTTTCGAGACAGGGTTTCTCTGAATATCTCTGGCTGTCCTGGACTCGCTTTGTAGACCAGGCTGGCCTCGAACTCACAAAGATCCGCCTGCCTCGGCCTCCCAAGTGCTGGGATTAAAGGCGTGCGTATACTAGCTTTCTTAATACTGCAAAAACTCTGTAAATAACCCCACAGACTTTCATAGGTGAATGGTTAAAGATATATCTGTACCATGGAATAATATTCAGCAATGAAAAGGGAAACAGGACATACACAGCAACCTAGACAAATCTTCACAAAACTGTAACAGGATATTTTTATTATAAATATTTATAATTACTAATGCTTAAAAATATCTATAAAAATACCTAAATCCTATAACCTAAAGCTTATAATCTAAAATCTATACGCTATCTAAAAATACCCTAATACCTAAGAACACTCTAATTAAAAACACTTAACTAACATTATTTTAACTTTCTTAAAAGGATATTAATATTCTTAGTGTAGGTCCATACCGTGTGACTTGGTTCATGGTAGTCCCAGTAGGTAGTCTGTTTCAAACTTAAAGTCTGTTGGGCCTTAATTTGCCAGCTCACAAGGCCAATTTATTTCAACCACCAAATTGTGGCCAGTTTATAAATCAGATTGTTCCATCCGCCAAACTGAAAGCAACTTATTCAATCAGCGAAGACTCACCTCCATGGTATCTTTGGCCCAGGAAAGTCTCAATGTCAAAAGCCTCTCCAAGTGGCTTCCAAACTCTGTTTGTCTCCCTCACTTTTCAGACGCTCTGGGGCCTCAAGACAGATGCCTTTAAATGACTCTCTCAGCAAGTTTTTGCTATGCCTTTGCCTTGTTCTATAGCAGCCTAAATTCTGTTAATGGGATACCATGCTGGGTTCTTCTTCAGCATGACTTTTCAGTTGGTGATGGCAGGAGGAAGAGAGAGACTGTGTGGAATTCTCTGGCTTATATATCACATTATCTCATGATACTTGGCAGTCTCGAGGGCCCACGAGATTTCTCATGATGTCCAACAGTCCCGTTGCTTTCTCATGGCAGACGACATCATCTGCGGGGCTTGCAAGGTTTCTTAGCCACTCCCCTACAACAGGGCATATCATCTGGCCACAACTGGCTTTTTGTCCATATCAGCAAACCAAAGGGACACCATGTTGCTCCTTATGTGCTGCCAGATGCTAAACTGAACTGTCTACTAATTTCACTAAAAAGACCTAACTTCTACCACACAGAGAACTATGCTCAGTTTTTCTTTAAAGCCAATCATAAAGAGTCACATTCTCTAAGATTCAATACAGATAATATCCACAAATGACAGAGCTACACAAACAGAGGAGACAGGTGGCTGCCTGGACTTAAGGAGAGGGCAGAGATGAAGAAATGTGGGTTTAGCTGCAATATGAGGAATGACAGGGTGAAGGAAATACTAGGCATTTGATCACATCAACATCCATGTCCTGTTCTGGAATTCTGCAGGAGGCCACCACTTATGGAACCAGGTAAAAGACACATGAAAGATTTTATAATGCTTCTTATATTTCCCTGTGGTTTTATATTATTACAAAATAAAAAGTTTAATCTAAACAAGGGAGAAAATAATAATTAAAGCAAAACAAAACACAGCCAATCATTTAAACCTTCAAGCCTATAACAAACTCCAGTAGCTTTAAGCAACATGCTGGGATCGCCCCATCACACATCAGGAAACAGCAAGTACATGAAGCGAACCTGTGGGGGTGGGTGCCATTTCACACACCAGGCTTCATTAGACCATGAGAAACTGTAATTTACCCTTCTTTGTTTTAAATAAGACTGTTCAGTTATTACATACATTAGGGTTTAAAGTTTTTTTTTTTATGTGTATTAGTGTTTTGCCTGAAAATGTGTCCACGTATGCTCATGTGTGCCCGCTGTCCACAGAGATCAGCAGAGGGAGGGCATTGGATCTTCTGAGACTTGAGTTACATGTGAGCTGCCATGTGGGTGCTGGGAATAGAACTTGGGTCTTTGGAGGAACAGTCAGTGCTCTTAACCACAGAGCTTTTAGTTCTGAGCTTTCTTTTTTTTTAATTTTCCTTCCTTTTCTTTCTTTCTTCCTTTTCTTTTTCTTCATTCCTTTCTTTTTCTTTTCTTCCTTCCTCCATACATATACATACACACACACATATACACAAACATATACTATTTAAAATCTTAGTTTATTAAGAGAGTTTAACTTTACTTGTAGTGGTGATTTGGATGAAAATTGTCTCCCACGGCTCATGTATTTGAATACTTGGTTTCCAGTTTTTGATGCTCTTTGGAGAGGCTATGAAACTTAGGAAGTGGAGCCTCAGTGGAAAAGGTGTGTCAGTGAGGGTGGGCTTTGGGAGTTCATAGCCTCACTTCACTTCTAGTTTTTTTCTCTCACACAGGAAACAGAGAAGCCATAAGATTTATACAAAGGACCTGTAATGTTAAAAAGAATTCCCTAGCTGGGCAGTAGTGGTGCATGTCTTTAATCCCAGCATTTGGGAGGCAGAGGCAGGCGAATCTCTGTGAATTTGAGGCATGACTGGTCTACCGAGAGACTTCCAGGACAGCCAGGGATATACAGAGAAACCTGTCTTGGCAGGTGGATCTCTGTGTGTTCGAGACCAACCTGGTCTATGAAGGGAGATCTAGGACATGCAGAGATGCACAGAGAACGCCTGTCTTGAAAAACAAAACAAAAAAAAAAAAGAAACAAACAACAAACAAAGCAAAAGCCCTGATAACATTAGGAGACAAAGAACCTTCATAGGTACCATTGAGTTTGTTCTGTGCTGGCCATCTTCAGCTGGGGACAGGGCCTGTCCCTAAAAGTGGTTTGTTTCCCCACTGAGACTTCCTTGGAGAAAACTAATTTATCATTTGCAAGTGTCTATCAGTTGGAGATCGATTCTGGGTTAGGGATGAGAGTATGTGTTCCCTTGTTCTTTATGCTCCAGGACCCCAACTGGTGCAGACCCATGTAGGCCCCGTGCATGCTGCCTCAGTCTCTGTGACATATGTGTCCGTCAGCTCGGTTGTGTCTAGAAGCCCTTGGCTCCTTGGTGACCTCCATCACCTTGGCTCTTACACTCTTTCTGCCTCCTCTTCCACAAAGTTCCCAAAGGATCCAAGATGTCTTAATTTTTAAAATAAAAATGAAAATTATTTACATCTAGACATTAACATTCTCAAAGCACCTTAGCACAATTTGTGAAGTTGATAGTAGGTGCTTAATTAAGGCTTATATAAATAATTTACAGAGGGATATTAGAGAATCAACTGCCACAGCTACAAATGATATCTCCTGCTTGAAGAATGTTTAATACATAAGCATTTTAAAAGTCAACCTCATGTGAGTCTTTAAATAAAAATTCCTATATATATATATGGATAACTTGACGGTAAATTAATCGCCTACCATACATGAAATCTTGGGTTTGATCTTCAACACTGTCATGAATCAATAAACACTGCATGTGTTTACATGTACAGCATATTCACATACTATGTGTAAAATACCTGAGATATTATTTCCTCATACTCTGCCTAAATCATGTTATGTTAGCATCCTAAGACAGTGCAGCTTGAAAGCCCCCTAGAATACACCAAGTTAAACTTTTTCATTTAACCCTATCAAACTGAAGACTTTTAAAAAGTTAAGGTCCTGATGAGTCATGGTGAAAAATCCAGAATTAGCACATAGAGCCTCTGCTTTTCAGTTGATGTTCCCCTAGTCCATGTTCTTTAGACAATTTGAGGAGTTAAAAGCTACCAAATTGACTGGGGATATAAACCATAGATTAGTTTAAAGTTAGAAAGGTAAGAATATCAAAGTTGTCTTTCTGAAATTCAAATTGCTTATGATAGCATCTTTATCTATAGGCTTCCTATGTTAGTTTTTGTATAGTGAAGGCAATTTCCTGCTCATTAGCTATGTTCACAGTTTATCCCAGGGAGCAGATTTTCCACAGTCATACTACAACTTATTTCCTAAGGGAAAGGAGCTTTAAGAAGCACTACAAAGCCCTGTACATGTCCCCCATGCTTATGATCTTACAGTGACATCCTGGAACTGCAGCCGCATGGCAGAACTGGATGCTTGAGGCCGACTGGTGATCTCCAATATGGTTCTGAGCAGTATATCCAGCAAGCTGGCCACTATCACGTCTATTTCCTCCAACACAGACTTTTCCTTAGGAGAAAAAAACAGTGTGTTTAGGAGTTTGGCCCTGTATGCATCAAATCTCTTTTTAAGGACAATGGGAGTCTATCCCCAAACGTAGACTCAAAGATTCAGGGAACTCAAGACAATATGAGATGTAGACCTTAGCTGAAAAGAATGGCATTGCAGAAAAACAGAGCTTCAGAGAGTCAATCGCTCCCCTCAAAGCACACCATTTGCCTGCAAAATGTAAAGCTGAGATTAAAAGCAAAAAACGTGCAGTGATGTTGTAAAAGTCACCAATTCTAAGGCCAGCCCTGCTCCTATGGAACCTTGGGTGAATCAGCAAACCTCTCTGGGGTGTAGTCTTCTCTCACAGTATGATGCCCTTAAGTCCTAACTGCACTTACATTGAGTCTTCTCAGCACAGCAGTTATTTCCCAAGACTGCTTTATGTGCAAATGACTGTTCCCATAGAAGTGAGATTTTAAAAGGCCTACAGGTAAACATAAGGGACTGGAGAGCAGTCAGGACCAGTATCTTTGGTCACAGAAGGCCCTGGTTAGTAACTACCGGAGGGCTTCGCTTTCCTGAAGTGGTTAATACTATCCACACTTCAGGGCTCCAGACAGAATATTCCTGCAGTGCCTACTGCATAGAACACATGGGTTCTTAACATAATTGCATAGGGAAAATAAATTTCTATGCACTAAGACTCTTGGCAAAGATACTTTTAGAACATATGCTTTGAAGGAACCTATTGTATATACATATGTACTTTTAATGATAAACTTTATAACACTTGTGAAAAAGCCCCCAAAGCTCCCTCCCAGGAAACTGCTTTCAGCTCTAAATTCCTTATGAGCTAAGTCCTGACTTAGCTAAAACCTGACTGCAGTTTTGAAATTTAAATAGAGGAGAAATAAAAAGAAATCACTTCTAATAGTTGCTTTTAATAGTTTGCTTTTAGTCTAGACTGTCTAGTGACCTGGCTAGCTTTTACTCATGGTGACTGTAACCTGGAAAAATCTTCTAGTCAGGCACGGCTTGTCTCTTTGTGGTCAAATGGTCAGAGAGGGAGCTTCAAAGCAGGGCAGGTATCTTATCCCTGCCATCACTGCTCCATCTCATTCCCTATCACCACTGGGCTTCGATTGTGGGGTGGCAGAACAGCGAACTGTCACCCCTGCTCATCACACTTTCAGATGCAGAACCCATAGCTTCTCTAACATGCCACCCTTATATCCGTTCCAGCAGGGTGCTCTCTCCACTGCCTCCTACTCCAGCTCTTCAGAAGCACATCATAAACACTTCGAAGAGGAACACAGCACGGACTGTAATGTGGAACTGGAGAAATCAGAGGCGCAGCATTCCATTTCAAACTTCTCTGTAACCTGCTATCAATGAGCCCCATGTTTAATTAACAGCTGCAGACTGACAGAAAGAGAACAGGCCTTCCTTCCTATTCAGATTTCATATCAGACTCTTGAGCTGAGAACATCAATCCCAGAGATTGTTCCATTTATAAGGAAACATGCCATTTTTCTCACTTTGTGCTGTACTTTAATACACAATAATTATATTGTGTCAAGAGTCAGGCAAAACAGAAATCTTCAAAGTCATAGCGAAAAGACTTCTGTTGGGGTTGTGTAATGGTTGTACTGCAAGATATTTCTAGTCTCCTGTGGGCTGTCCTTTGCTTCTGCAAGTTCCATGTGATTAGACCCAAGGGCCCTGGCCAAGTTCTGAGCATCATCACGGGGCCTTTTCCAGAACATGCCCAAACCACCACACCTTGCAAGCAGTAATTTATTTTGCCACAGAGCGCTCATCCCATCAAGATTAAAGACACACGTGGGAAGCTTTGAGCTTTCTAATTTTTCTTACTTGGTATTCAGTTCTTCCTTGATACACAACTTTAGGAAGCTAGGTTATTCAAGGTTACACTAATCCCGCAGTTTGGTTTTGTTGTTGTTGTTTTTGTTTTTTAATTCCTTCAGCCTGCTTGAAAATGAAAAGGGACTCTCTGAGTGTTTCTGTTTGGTGTGACTTCTTTGAAGACATTTATCTTCAAAGATTTTATTTGCAGAAGCCATTTGATGAGAACCACACACTATGACCTGCATGTACTTACTGAGCTATTTTTCTTGATGAGACAGAACACGTTGCTAAGGATACGTGCGCACATGATCAAGTCCTTCTGTTCTTGCAAGTGGATGTGGAGGTGATGCAATACGACAGGCAGGAGGATGTACCGTGAGTCTGGGAGAGAGGAGTCATTAGTGCCGCAGCTGCTCCAGTCCCACACAAGCCTCAGCAGAATCCTTATTTTTGATTGTTAAACTATTAGCACATGGTGTTACAGTGGTACTAGCTCTATGAGTTTTATATTAAAAACAGGGGTACTTTTGCCAATGTCTCATTCCTATAGTCAAGAGGCCTCTCTTAGTAAAAGTCAGTTTCTTTCCCATCTTTCCCCCCATTCCTGAGGGTGTTTTACCTCCACATTTCTAAATCAAATGCTCTCTTGCTGTATCCTGCATTCTCTCCGAGGTAGGCCATCTACGATATCTTACAATGGTAGATGGGATTAGCTCTCTTACCTCCTGTTCTACTCCTTGGTTTCTCGAGAGTTACAGCACAGTTTCTGGTCAATATTACAATTATGCTCTCACTCTACCATTGTGATTTCCAGTCCTTGGTATAAGACCCTATTTTTTTTTTCATTGCTTTTTTTTTTTTTGTCTGTTAGCTTTCAGAGTTATTGAGGAATTATTGTTATCCATGGTATTTGTATATTTACTACCAAGTACCTTGCCTTGGCCCTTTCAACCTGTAAAGCAGTGGTTCTGAATCTGTGAGTTGAGACTTCTTTGGTGGTTGAATGACCCTTTCACAGGGGTTGTCTAAGACCATCGGAAAACACAAATATTTACGTTATGAGTCATATCAGTAGCAAAATTACAGTTATGAAGTAGCAGTGAAAATAATTTTATGGTGGGGGTCACTACAAGATGAGGAATTGTATTACAGGGTCACAACATTAAGAAGGCTGAGAACCACTGTTGTCACATGTCCTTTATTTGGGGAAGATATCCTGATTTTCTTACAACTGAGACTTCAAATAAATTCACAGGGTGTGTGGTAGTATGAATAGGAATGGCCCCCATAGACTCATGTTTTTGAATTCTTGGCCATAGGGAGTGACACTATTAGGAGGTGGCCTTGCTGGAGGAAGTGTGTCACTGTGGAGGCTGGCTTTGAGGTCATATATGTTCAAGTTATACCCAGCATGGCAGAGAGTCCCCCATCTGCTGCCTGTGGATCCAGATGTACAACTCTCAGCTCCTTCTCCAGCACCATGTCTACCATGCTTCCCACCATGATGATAATGGACTAAACCTCTGAAACTGTAAGCCAGCCCTGAGTAAATGTTTGCCTTTATAAGAGTTGCCTTGGTCATGGTGTCTCTTCATAGCAATAAAATCCTAACAAAGAGAGTATATGATTCTCTTGATCTCATCTTACATATTTTCCCACATTTGTGTCCCATTTTTCTAGTGACTTCTATATTTTCCAGTGACTATCTACACTTTCTACTTATTTTCTTACTTATACTACCTTGCAGATCATTTCTTCGCTAAGGTCCAGTATCACAGGCTCAGAATCTCTGGAGTCTCACCTCTTCCAGTCCTTGCATCTCACTGAGACAGCACACATAATTTGGGAGGGCTTTATCTTTATCTTTTTCCTTCAATTATTTCTTTCTGTGTTTTCATTATGGCCTTTAACTTTCACATTGGAAATTTTTACTGGTACCTGGTAATTTTTTTTAAACCATCCATTCATCTTTATAAGCAAAGAACAAAAAGAGAATACAAACAAAGCAACTCATGCAACCCAGGAGTTAGGCTTAGAGACTCATATTTCTTTTGATCCTGGCCACTGCACTACCAGTACAAGGATGTCTCGCCTTATGTAAAAGGAAGGAAGTAAGGAAGGAAGGGAACACAGATTACTAAAATACTAAAATTCAAACCTGTAAACTAATTCACTGGGGGCCTTCTGTAAGCAGTACACTCCCAAAAGGAACTTTACTTATTTAGAAAGGAATTATTTGACAAAAAGAACCAGGGAAAAGATCCTGGAAACTGAAAAACCAGAAAGGACTATATAGTAATGTTGAATTAGAAGGGAAGGCAAAGTTCATCTGATGGGTTCTAGCAGCTAGTGGGCTTTAGTTTCTAAAAACTCAATTTGCAGTCAACTGTTAAAATATCTATGAGCTAAGGCTGAAGCAAAGGAGACAAATAGTTCATCTGTGTTCTATGAAAACAGAAATATATGATGATCCAGTCTGAAGAATTACTTTTCTCCAGTGTCAGCAATAGCAGCCATAGGGTTAGGAGGTCAAGGGAAGACAGTGTGAGTGGCTAGCATTCTAATTCTTTTTTTTTTTTTTGAAATTTTTCCTTTATTTTTTATTTCTTCAAGTTACATCTCAATCGCAGTCCCCTCCCTATTCCCCCCTAGTCCCACCCTCCCACCCTCAACCCCCCATCCTCTTCCCTTTTTTTTCTTTTAAGTTTAAGGTATATCTTATTTCCCCCTACAGTTTCCCCTTTCAGTACAACAAATGGCTCATTCTCTTATAATAACAAATACAATACAGTACAATAGAGGTAATTAGGCCAGTTATGAGGGTTATATGGCTTAACGTACATTCCCAATGACCAGTCCAATGTATTTGGTATAGCATTCTAATTCTTAACTTCATAAAAGAAACATCTGGCCCCAATAGGCTAGACACTCTCATGAAACCAAAATTTAAAACCAAGCCTAGATTCTCTACAGGTGAATATAAACTAACTTTGTATTAATTTAAAGCTAGTATGTGTTATATAGATTCTGCCTTTGAAAAGGACACTACTATCACACTCCAATCCTCCAAGAAAGCTCACTGAACACAGGTCTTCATGGCTGTAGAAAAGAGGGGCTTTTGTTTTTGTTCATGTATATACACTAGAGTGGATAAACCTAGCTGCTAGGAATTCCTCATAGCATAGACTAGGAGGATGGTAGGCAAGTAACAAAACTTGGTAGCTTTTCAAGTTTAGCTTAATTTTGGAGACAGTGTATCTTTGTTCTATCAACCAGCTTTAGATAAGGACTGTGGTGTTAGAATCTGCCCCCAAAGAGTGAAGTTTGTCAGTCTCAAATTGCTAATCACTTTCTACAAACTGGACCCCAGCATGGACTGGACATCTGCAGGGTACCAAGGTGCCTTCTTGAAGTGGGAGAGTGTGAAGGAAGGGGTGGGACTACTCTCTACCAAAATACAGTACCTAGCAAAGGGTCTGTCTGTGGAGAATCTCCAGAGCTGGGAGAACCTGAAACTAGATCAAAGCCACCAGGAACTGAGTCATAGATGCAGAAACCTGGAAAGTCATCTTTTAGATGCTGGGACACAGAGAGTACACACTTGGAGGAGAAAACACCACAGATTGAGATAATGTCAGGATTTCAAAGGAAAATAGTGCCGTGCTGAGGATGCTCTCTGTACAGGGTTTGAACATCACAGGCAGTGGCCTAAATACCACCGAGGATTCGATAAAAGTGCCAAATGCTTTCCAATCTCTCTCCCTCCTGGCCGCAAACTCCTACCCCACTTTCACTGTTTTAAAGTTACTATCATGCTTACCCTCAGCTCAGGAGTTGCCTTTCCTATAAGATTAAAAAAAATGCACATGGCTTCAGTAGCTTTTACTATTTTATACCAATTCCTATCCCAAGACTCATGAAACACCTGTTTTGCATCTAAGCACATGAGATGATGTGGAATAGGGAGATAGATTTGCCCTCTAAGATGGTTTAAAAAATAACAAACAACAACAACAATAAACCCCACAAACCAAACAAAAAAAACTTGCTGTCTTGAGCTTTCTGTGGAGGTGGGAGAGAATGGACATTGAACTGGATACCCAATTCTTGATTTAGTTAGAGTCATGTTTGCTGATCCAAGAAGGAAAACATGAGACCAGTAATGGGACAATCAGGGCAGGAAAACATCTTTTTTTTTTTTTTTTGCAAGGAAGAGAGTTAAACTGTACCTTGGAGGATACATGAAGATAAAATTCAGGATGAGTTGGAGAAAGTGAACTACAGAAAGAAGATGGGACAGGACAGGTAGGCAGGGCCATATTACTAGCCTAGAAGATCAATTCTGAAGTATGTCCCCAAAATAGACAAGTGGGATATGAGGTAGGACTTGGAATAACATTGTGTGCTATGTTTCCAAGGGTGATGTTGGTCACACAGCAGATAGGAGGAAGGAACTGTAGGAACCAAAGGAAGAAAGAGCTCAGATGTGGCAGCAAGGCTGGAAATGGGCTGTGTGAGATGTTGGGGCAGACAGGAACCAAGTGATAAGGGGAGGTGGAGGGGGAAAGTGAGAAGGAACCTTTCAAGAATGGTTGCATTTTCCTGCTGGGTGTGTTTGCTCTCTGCAGATAAGGGGTAGGCCACACACAGAGAAGAACACTGCAACTTTAAGTGTAGACAAAGTGACTTTTGGCCAGTGTTCACAGCTCCTGTAGAAGCTGATTTGCAGTACAGGAGACTTCACTACCATTCCCTAAACCTGGCTCCCAGCCTCCACACTTCCTCCCAGGCTCTATTTGCCAAATTTCTTCTAGATATCACAAGAATTGCCTGCTCTAAAATGCAGATGCCCTCTACTCTGTTTCTCTAGAGAATATCCCCAGAATATAGCACTCTAGTACAGTGTTAACTTAAAGAACATTCTAGGTCTCTTGGTGGGCTTATACTGCTAAGGTCAAATTCTCCAAACGTAGACTTTATTTTCTTAACATGTAGGCCAATTGTGGACCTCCTTCTTCCTATGGCTAATACTAGTCCCCTAGAAAACTGTTCACTTTGTCAGTCTCTTCCAACTTCTGTATCAAGAACCAAGTTTCTGCTCATAAAAATCAACCTCCATAATAAATTATGAATAGCAACTGCCTTGCTGGTATCTTATGTTGGGAGATGTAGGGTTATCATTAAGAGAAAGTCAAGAATTAGTTTTAGCTGAACATAATAGCTTAGAACATGCTCATCCCCACTCATCCACTCATCCTACCACCATCTCTGGGTTATAACTGTCAGGAAGGAGTCACATGTGACATCTGGCTGGTCAGGATATGCGCACTCACTCATACAGCTGCAGCCCCTCTGGCTTCATTTGCTTTACTAAGCAGAATTCCAGGATATCTGTTCTTTTCACCTTCTTACATGGAGTGAAGCCAGAAAAGTGCTTTTGAGTCTGTTTCTTCTGCGCAAGTGTGGCAAGCAGAATAACTGTTTCCCACATCCCAACTTCCTGGATCCTGGGAATGACATTATGTGCAGATACAACTGAGAAGATTTATCTGGCCCCATTGTAAACAGAGCATCCTTAGGAATGAAAGAAACAGAGGAATCCGAGCCAGAGAGAGAGAGAGAGAGAGAGAGAGAGAGAGAGAGAGAGAGAAGAGAGAAGAGAGAGGAGAGAAGAGAGAGGAGAGAGGAGAGAAGGAGAAGAAGAGGGAGAGAAAGAGGGAGGGAGAGAGAGAGAGGGAGGGAGAGAGAGATTTAAAGATTCAGTACTCCTAACTTTGAAGAAGAACAGAGGGAACCATGAGCTAAAGGATGCAGATGGTCTCTAAAGCTATAAAAGATTAAGAAGACGAATGGTTCCCTAGACTTTCAAGACAGGAAAACAGGTCTAAAAGCACTCTGAATTGTGTTCAGTGAAATTATCATGAAGTTCTGCTCTACAGATAAGAATTTGCATCATTCAAAGACACCAAGGTGTGGTTTCTCTTACAGGAGCAATGAAAAACTACTATACTACCACCATCTTCAAAACGCCAACCTTATTTCACCTTATTTTGACTATGGTAGCTTTGGGTTATGTCTATAATAAAATTTTAAATGTTAACATACTCTTTGTCCTTTGGTTATACTTATCTTTGGAAGTGAGAACAAATTCACTTAAAATATTTTCTCTGTTTAAGAATTCCACTTTGTTTTGTTTGAAAGGTCAAATGTTTTCCCTTATCTGCTCTGTTGAGTGGGCTACCACTGGGACCTCTTGTGTTGTGGTTCTTTGATTACCCTTCCATGCCCATATAGAAGTTACAATTTTATATTGCCTTTCTTCTGACCACAAGCGAATTAGTTTATTCCACTTGTGAATTCAGGCATCCACATTATTCATTTGGTTTCCCTTCCAATATCTCTTCACTCATGATGATACCATGGACCTACCTGCTTATCCCTTGAGTTCACAGTGAGTGAGTGGGTTTGAATGCCACAGTCACTTGCAACTCTCTGCAGGTTTCCCTAACCCTACTGGGGAGTACCATGTGATTTAAAAAAGGCCTTTTCAATCCTGGAAGACTCCCAGGGACACTTCCTCTTTTTCTCTGTGAGGACAGGCTTCTTCCAGATTTGCTGGACCCTATCACTCACACATGATGGCCTTTCTTTTCTTCAGTGATGAGTCAGTGAATGCCAAGCCAAGCATCACTAGTGAAGTGAGAGAAGCCATTTCGACTATGCTGACTGTGGGTGGCTTGTACTTCTCCATAATCACCCTCCAAGGAGAGTGGCCCCCGTAGCAAGGGCACACAGGGTTCCTATGTTTTCCACCTACAAGTGCCACATGGCAACTATCAACTTCCTAATCCTGACTCTGCGCCTCTCCTCCTGGATCCTGGTGCAGACTCTGCAGGTCATCTCCAGAGTGACCTTTGCAAATATCCTCACCAACTCAGAAAGAGACCTGGTTAACTTCTCGACTGTGCTGACCCTTTTCTAAGGAAGCTCTCTGATCTTGCTTTTTCTATTTTGTTCCCTGAAGTTTAGGAATCCAAAGGAACTGGGTCTGTAGAATGAATAAAATCCTCTGAAATAATTTCTTTACCTTTGGAAACGTATTTGGATGATCTTACCTGACCTTTTAGTGGAGGACTTTAATGAATCATCTGGTTGGTATAGGGGAAATATGGCTGAAATCGCCTTTCCTATGACACAGGAGTTGACCTTCCTTAGCTTGGGGAAATCAGAGTTGGTGTCTGCGTCAAACTAGGGACTTAGTCAACCCCTGTCCATTCTACACCTCTGCTCCCAACCCTACAGGACTCCCTGACTGCTGAAACACAACTCTTCGGTTCCAAGAAACAGAGTATGGAAGCTCGCTGCAAAAAATATCTTTTCTCTAGAACAGTGATTCTCAGCCTTCCTAATGCCATGGCCCTTTCATACAGCTCCTCATGTTGTGGTGACCCCCAACCATAAAATTATTTCGTTACTACTTAATAATTTCAATTTTGCTTCTGTTATGAATTATAATGTAAATATCTGTGTTTTCTGATGGTCTTAGGTGACCTCTGTGAAAGGGTTAGTCGACCCCCAAAGTGGTCTCGACCCACAGGTTGAGAACCACTGCTCTAGAGTTATATGATTTTTTTTTCTTTTAATGAGAAGAAATCAAAAGATTGAACTTTCTTTTACATTGAGTGAAGTATTACTGATTTCAGCAAAAGGAAAAAAAAAGAAAATATTAGAAACAAGTCCTCAACAGGAGAATGAAATGAATGATTATATATTAAGTTAGTAAACTATTATTATATCAAAGTGAAATGTATGAATTCAAGCTATATCTCACCATGGAATAATGTAAAGATATCATATCAGGTTAAAAAGTAATCAAAAGAGTGATATATACCATGCTATGTAAAGATGAAAAGAAACAAAAATTTGGAGAAAGTTACACAGTTTATCTCATAACAAAGAAAGAGAAAATAGTCCCCAGAACCTCTGATGTTCTCAAAGTTTCTATAAAGAAAATATCTTAAACTGTTTAGGATAGTTAAGAAAAACAAACTCCTAGTCATGCATGCATGTCACCTGGTTAGCTACTATGACAGTCTATCACAGATATTCTCTAAGCTACTCAGTAATCAAGTTGTTAAGAGACAAGCAACATTTGCTTATCTAAATACAAGAGATAGATAGGGCATCTTCAAAAACCCCAAGAGATCTGCAGAATATGGCATTCAAAGATGTGGTCTTAAATTAAGATTTTTTTTTGATATCGTGACATATCAGTTCCTGACAGCACCCCCTATTCTACTCCAAGTAGAAGATAAGCATCGAAGAATCTCCAGTGTGAGATGGTTGAATTAGTGACAAGCCTATCTCTTGGCATGAAAAAACTCCTTGCTTCAACTGCAGACAGACTGCTGTCCAAAAAGGACAAAACTTGGTAGCAGGGAAGTCGACAGCCTAGCTCTGCCAAGACAGGGTAGGTAAGTCCTTCATAATCCCTGCTCTACAATCAATGTCTGTCAGAGAAACAGGACCAAAAGGCTGAAGACTGATGCTGGAATGTATGGAGAGAAAATGGGAACTGTCCAGGTAGTCACTGGTTTGTCATTTCTTAGTATTGGAAGCTGCAGGCCCTGCACTTCCTATATAATCAGATATATTTATCCTTCTCAGCTCTCTGAGGTGATTGAAGAATAGACAGCTTGAGTCTCATAGCTAAATTTTGAGTTGTTTAGGAATCAAGAGGGCGTTCTAGATCTAAGAAGATGGTTATAATAATGATGCAAGTTAGTATGAAAGCTAAGTCAGTTACAGAACTTTAAACTCATGGAGATGGTTAGAAGGTAGAAGGTTAAAGTCAGGGGCTAAATATGTATGAACTGGACATTGGGAAGGAATACTGGGCCATTTAACTCTCATAAATGTGGCATATTTAATTCTGCTGTTTTGTATAGAATTTACTGTTATAAGAGAAAGAACCATTTGTTGGATTGAAAAGGGAAGCTGTTGGGAGGGAAGAGGGTGGAAGGGTGGGACAGGAAGGGGGAATAGGGAAGGGTTTGTGACTGAGATGTAACTTGAAGAAAAAAAAATAAAGTACTTATATAAAATAAAAAAAAAAGAAAATATAATATGAAAGTGATGAATTTCTTTTCTTTTCTTTTCTTTCTTTCTTTCTTTCTTTCTTTCTTTCTTTTTTTTGTTGTTGTTGAGATAGGGTTTCTCTGGGTAGCCCTGGTTATCCTAGGAACTCACTCTGTAGATCAGGCTGATTTTGAACTCAGAGACCTGCCTGCCTTTGCCTCTTGAGTGCTGGGATTAAAGACCTGTTCATGATTTACTTGTATGCTCTATTTTTAACTGTATGCTTAAGATGTTTTATGATAAAATGATGTATTTTTTCAGTATGTCTGATACTATATAGCACATATGCATTAAATAACTGTAGTTAAAATCTACCTTAAAAACTTCTTAGTTGGTGAGTCTGATTGGAAAATTTTAAAGTAAATTTTAAAATAACATGGGCACTTAATTATTTTCTTCAGAAAAAAATATAAAAAATTGAGAGGCAAGAAGATTTAATGATAGCTAGTATAGCAAAATCTATCTGGCAACTGATTGCTTGATATTGGCATAACATAAAAGGCAAGAGTAAGAAAAACTTCCACACAGTTTCAGAAAACAAACTACAGTGGTTTGGACAAGAATGGCTCTCATAGGCTCATAGGCTCATATATTTGAATATTTTGTTCCCAGCTGGTGGACTGTTTAGGAAGATTAGGAGATGCAGCCTGAAGTTAAGATATATGCTTTCAGCCACAGTCATGCCTGCCTGTCTCCTAGCATGCTTCCTGCTGTGCTAATCATGAACCCTGAAACCCCCTGAACTGTAAGCAAGACCCAATTAAATGTAATTAAAAAAATAAGTTGCCTTCATCATGGTATGTCTTCCCAGCAATAGAACAGTGACCAATACACAAACTAATGGAAACACTGAAAAAAAAAAAAAACTAAGACAAACAAGGATCATATCAGGTACCTTATATAAATCTCAGAAAGAAAAGGTTGCTTTTCTCTTGATAATATAACAAGAAATCTAAAACAAGGTGGGCAGGGGAAACATGCTAATACTACTACTAGTTTTGATGACAATCAATAATTTACTTGGAGCCCTCCCCACTTCCCTTCCTTTTTCTGTCATTGAGTCTCAGTATGTGTACTTCACTCAGGCTAATCCTAAACCTCTGGACTTAATGGATCTGCCTGCTTTGGCCTCCTAAGTAGCTAGGACTAGAAGTGTGAGCCACATTTCTATTTGGCCTAGAAATGACATTTTAGTAGCCGCACTTTTATATCTGACTGACAAAGCCATTTCCTATCCAAATTATAATACTTTTGGGAAAATACTTTTCATTTTCAATTGCTTCTCTGACCACTGGCCACAAGACATGAAGAATGGCTGTCTAGACACAGCATTTTACCCTAGAGAAAGAGTCATTGCTGTACCTGGGTTGGTGTAGAGCTGGCTCTCTACTGTTTTACCAATGCACTGAAGCTTAATTGCTTGCAGAGTATCATCCACATGCATGATGGTCGGCAGGCTGCCCAGAGTGTCCTGTACTAAGTTGGCCACTTCCCGGACATCAAAGAGCTTCAACAGTTCCGAGTACACAGCTGGAAAGGAGCTCAGGAACACAGCCTTAAAACAAAGAGAAGATTTAAATGAATTACTGAGGCCATGAAAAATACGATGTAAAATGTCACCCAGTTTAAGAACTGTCACAAGCATTCTTAAGCAGACAGAAAATGAGCATCAACTCTGTCACCTACAAAAACAAAAGTAGTATGTGACAGATTGGGAAAGGTTTTAGAAATGTGCAAAGGAAGAACACAATTAAAAACTGGGGGCCTTTTGAAACACCACTCACGTTAGCGCAACGACTGGCACCAACCCCACAGAAACAGCCAAGCACAGCATGATTGCATATGCACAACTGAGCCCTGACCTGTAATCACTTTTTGGAGAAATTATCTGAACTGCTCATTTAAATTTCATTTCTCTTAAAGAAGCCAGACACCCCTGTCCCCTGAGGTACTTGGTTCAGAATTTGGGAGGAAGCCCTGGACAGAACAAGTGAATGTGGCTACATGTAACAAACAGCCTTGCTTCTAATCAGCACGGACTCTGGGAAGCCTTTTTGTCTTATAGGCTTCAGTTTCAGCACTGTAAAATAACAGATCAGTTATTTAGAGCAGTCCCTCATATTTCTCCAAGTATGTAAAAAGCACAAAGAATTTTTAATGTAAACAACCATGTTTATCATTTTTAGAGAAAAAAAATCAATTTTAATATTAAATGCCAAGAGGCAGAACTTAAAGGAAAAAAAAAACCTGAAACAAAAACAACTGGGCCAAGATTGGACATCACAAGTCAGCCTGTTTGAAGCCCAGAGACAGAAGGCAATGGAGCCTTCAACCAGCCTTAATGTGCCCAGTGAGAGAAGGGGGCATGTAGTTCCAATTTGCCAAGACACATGAACCAGCTGGTTTTCCAAGATGACCTGTCACTGTGTGCTTGAGTGGACATGTTGTAATGATTCAAACATAGAACTAAGTTCAAATCTATTAAGTTTAGTGTTTATTCAGTGTAGTAAAAAAATATCTAAGCCGGGCAGTGGTGGCGCACGCCTTTAATCCCAGCACTTGGGAGGCAGAGGCAGGCGGATCTTTGTGAGTTCGAGGCCAGCCTGGTCTACAAAGTGAGTCCAGGACAGCCAAGGATACACAGAGAAACCCTGTCTCGAAAAAACCAAAAAATAAAAAAATAAAAAAAAAATATCTAGAAGAGCCAAAATTCCTTTTTCTTTTATTCTTTTCTTTCTTTCTTTCTTTCTTTCTTTCTTTCTTTCTTTCTTTCTTTCTTTCTTTCTTTCTTTCTTTCTTTCTCTCTCTCTCTCTCTCTCTCTCTCTCTCTCTCTCTCTCTCTCTCT
>CAJQZJ010001694.1:9878142-9938642 GCA_907164525.1 Lophiomys imhausi | reverse complement strand
TCTCTCTCTCTCTCTCTCTCTCTCTCTCTCTCTCTCTCTCTCTCTCTTTCTTTCTTTTCTGAGACAGGATCTTTATGTGTAGCCTTGGCTGTCCTGGAACTCACCTTGTAGACCATGCTGGCCTCAAACTCACAGAGATCCACTTGCCTCTGTCTCCTGACTGCCAGGATTAAAGTCGTACACCACCACACCCAGCCCAAAATTCGAATCTTAATGCTAATGCTATCAACATGTATGAGTTATGAAAGTTATGATTGTTGACTCTTAAATATTAAAGATTTAACAAATATGACAAAATGCATTTGCAGAAGCCATATAGCATATATCACCATCAGGCAAGTTAGTTGATAAAAGTATTATTTTTTGAAAATAATTTTAACTATTTTTGTATTTTTTTTTAAACAGAGTATCATGGGACCTGGGCTAGCCTCCAACTTACTATGTAGCCAATAATAACTTTGAATTCATCTGATGTTCTTGCCTCCACCTTCTATGTGCTAGGATGACAGGTATGCATTATTACATCTGTCTTAACCTGTCCTTCGGGTGGAACCTAGGGCTTTGTGCAGGCTACACGAGTATTCTTCTTACTGGGCTATAGCCATAGGTCCTAATATTTTCAAATATATTTTGCTGAGATTTCTTTCTCTTTCTAAGTAAAAGCTTCATGCTTGTTTCTCAAAAACTTTGTATTTGATTGAATATTCTTAAAATTAGTAACTTGGTATTCCCTGCTAAAGACTGAATTTATATAATCTTCTGTGTACTCTGCAAATAACTGATTCACACAAATGGAGTAAAACAAATAAAAGCAAAAATAAAAAAAATCAACAATTCTATCTTCCTGATTACAAAAAGTCAAATTATCTTCCTCGGGTATTTCTTAATACATTCCTGAATTCTTTATTATACTTCTTTACTTCAAAAAAGTGCCTGAATGTGCCTGAAATGAAAAGTACCTTTTTCATATGACCACTGAAAAGCATAAAGCAAGAGAGACTTTATGATAAGGGCAGGAAGCCAGCTTCATTGGGACAAGTTAAAGGCTATTACTGAAAATAAAAATAAAAGTCAATTTGGTTTTGACCTTCCTATGCCCTGAGACAAATAGAGAAAAATAATTACAAGGAATTTACAGCAAGGTCTTGGGCCTTTACTCTTTCTGCTCTTCATCTTCTTTTCCAGGACATTCTGGGGCAGGAGTCAGTACATGAAATGGGAAACAGAGACCCATGGTAACACCAGCAGAGTTGGTTCTGGGTCCTGCCTGCTAAAGGGAGGACTATCCAGCAAAGCATTACTGCCAAGTTGGGCTTTGGAGGAATAAGTGAATTTTCCTACTAGGCCTAAGATGAGCAGGTCCATTTGGGTAGCAATCGTTGGACCATTGATGAGCACTCCTACTGGGTAGAAATCCCTTGCCCCACCAATGAGCAGACCCATTGGGTAGCAACCTTTGGCCAACTTGAGTTGGGAAGATCTCTTTGTCTCCAGGAGTCAAGGTTTGTCCTGGGTTGTAACTCATATGGAAAAGACTCCTACAAAGTCAAGCCATCAAACTAAGTTTCTGCTTTTAACACAGTCTAGAAACTTGGGCCAGTATGTTCCTTGGCTCTGGATGATGTAGATACAATTCTAAGATGAATGATCATGAACTTGTCCCTCGTACCTTTGCAATTACATTATGTTACATTGAAAAAGGGGTTTTGCAGAAAAAAATGAAGAATGCTACTTAGCTGACTGTTAAATATGCTGCTTATACTGGTGGGCGTAACCTAATCACAAACCTTTAGTCTTTTTCACTTTGTTGCAGGAATTCTAGAGAGATTCAGAGGATGGACAAAACACAGCATATGGCTGCTGGATTTGAAGCAACCATCTGTAAAAATTATTCAGAGTGGCCTCCAGCAGACAAGCCTCCTCCCATCCCTCCAGCCTTCTCTGGCAGCCTTCTAGGAGAGGCCCTTGAGCCCACAACTTCTGCCAACAGCCTGAGAGGTCCTATTCTTATTCAAATGCTTCAGGTAAGAAATCAAGACCTGATTTTCACTTTGGGGAAATTATTAGGAAAGAATTCAATCACGCCTATGCATATTCCTGACACACAAAAGTGCAACCCAATAAATAAGTGCTGTTTAAAGCTACCAAGCTAAGGTATGCTGGCATCAACAAAAAATTAACATGTTGCTTCAACCAAATTTTTGTCATCCTACTTTTTTTTTTAAGAGCAGTGTAGGGTCAACAGTGAGCCTGGAATGGGAAGAAATGTGTTATTAACCTTACTATCAAAATATTGGGAGGCAATTCTCTTGTTTATTAAAGAAAACCAACATCTCAAGATATTACATGATCTTAATTCTGACTTTGCATCAAGCTAAAAATAAAACCATCATATACACATATATAAATAGTGTACAAAGTAAAGAATGACTTCAGTAGAGTTATAAGCATATTTGGAAACTTTATATACTTAACAAATAACAGCCAAAATTGTCTCTAAAGATTAACTGTGGATAGTACTCTGAAAACCAAGAGCAACAAAAGTCAGAATGATGCAGAAACAAGGGGGCTCTGCACCCTGAAGCATCATAGCAACTGAAAATACCTTAGGGAATGCTAGGACTCACAGGAGATACAGTGAAGGTATGCAGATATTTCTGTAGTTTTAGACGAGGAAGAAAAAATGTCTTGGATCTGTAAGAAGTGATGAACAATGATTTAAAGTTACCCTTAAGGACAGATTTTTTTTTAAGGTACAAATGAGACAGATGTGGACTCAGTGACTTAGAACAGTTAAAAGAGATGTTTCAGGGTGAAGCCCTAACCACAAAGTGGTAAACTCTCAGAACTCTTAAGGAGTGTGTGGTGAGCCTACTGTATTGCTCTGCTCAGATTATCAAGTGTTATAAATCAGCTCTGGCAAGGCGTGAGTTTGCTTTTGAGGTCTCTAGCAAGTTCTCTAGTGCCAGGATTGTACTGTTAACTACAGAGTACAAAATGACATTTAAGAGAGACTCTATTATATGCTAGCCCAGGTGGAAGATAAGACCAAGTCTGTAAGGACGAGAATGACAGGACTAGGTGCCGAAGCAGTCAGGAAAAGCACAGTGCTGTAGCTATGTAAGTCAGGGGATTGTGGGCTTCTGGCGCTGGGCACTCTGTGGTAGGCCTTCCAGATGCCACATGACTCCAAACGACATCAACACTATTAAGATCCAGTTTGGTCTAATCTTTATACTCTAGCTCTCAAAGATTTTAAATCTCCAGGGGATGGTGGGAGGCTACTTCTCCATCTTACAGCTTTTAAGCAAGCCATCAGAATTAAAAATATACAAGAAGAAATAAGAAAGTATAGAGAAACACACTAAGACCCGTCTCTTGGAAGGCAATGTGATTTCGAATGTAAATGCAACCTGAACTTAAAGGAAAAAAAATACGATAATAAATCTCCAAAACAAATAAAAAAAAAAAAAAAAAAAGGAAAATCAGAGCCATGCATGCTAGTTCATGTCTGACTCCCCAGTCCTTGAGAGGTAGAGGCCAGACGAGGTTACAGGACAGACACCCTGTCTCAAGATAAAACAGTCAACAACATATTAGTGCAGGTGTACATCCCAATCACACATGTGCAGATACACAAAGTCACGTGAGGCTACTCTCAGTAATAGAACCTGGCAGCATCAGCCTGACATTGGTCTTAGAAGATCAGTCCTGGAAAGATTACAGTAAGTAGAATAAAAGAAAACAGTGCAAATTTAGCAGAGTCCAAAAGAACGATTCGCAAGTTGATAGATTAAAAAAGCAATAGGAGGCTAGAAGGAAAAACCAGGAGAGAATGGCCCTAGTGACAAGTCAGCCCCTCAGTTGGGGAGTGACAGTGTCTAGCCACCTATGTGTTATGGTACATGGAAACATGGCTGACACAAGCTGCTCCTACTCCAGTGTGGGGCTGGGAAACAGAGCTGCTTCTGTTAGGTCAGTATTTAGAGCCTAGGGAATCTTCAAAGTCTAACCCTGGTGATGGTCAAGCTTAAGGATAAAGGCGGCTAGGCTGTTCATCAAGCTGCTGTGTAAAACTAGCTTTCTTCTATTCAGCAGGGATGGAAAGAGTGATTACCTGTGACTGAGACAACGCCCCAGCCCCTTTGCTCTCTTGTGACAGAAAGAAGCGGACCGACATGAGGAGCTCCTGGATGCAGCAGCGAAATTCCTCTTCATTTTGCCCACCCGTGGCAAGGGAAAACAGCCTTCGGGATTGGACTATATACTTAAAAATGTATTCTTGTGCCTTGAAAGAAGAGTTTGAAAGTTAGCTTCAAAGGACTCTGAGAGTATTTATGTAACAATGACATATCATAAAAAAATACAGAACAGTGTTAAATAATTCATCCAAAAAAAAAAAAACGAGGAACCCTGAGATTTTTGAATGATATGTACTTAGAGAGAAAAAGCCATTCTTCTTTGATGCCAAAGAAGCAAAGCATGTTAAGAATTCTTTATAATTCTGAAGTTAGAAACACTGACTATTTTTGATCTTTAAATAGTTTTTTAATGTAGTTGATGAAGAGATGACTATTTTCAAAAGTGACTTGCCACTTAGCATTTTAGTTTCAAGCAGACCAAAAGAATTTTGTAATCTTTACCTATGCACTATTTATTTATCTACTGACAGTGCATATGACAATCTCACTATGAATCAGGGGACAGTTAGGAATAGGAAACCCCTTTAAGAATTTAAATTTTTTTCTGTGGTGGTATTGGGGATGACTCCAGGGCCTCATGCTTGCTAGGCAAGCACATACTACTAAACTGTATCCCTTTCCCCATGTCTTTCTTCTTTACCTAAGAGACTTACACAAGAGGTTTGAGCATTCGAGTCTATCCTGGGCTACCTAATGAGATCCTATCTCATACAGAGAGGGAAAGGAAAGAAGAGGTAGGAAGGAGAGGAAAGGGATTTGGGAGTTGGGAAATTTGTATTCTTCTACATGTTGCAAGGTCATGTTAAGATCAGTGTGGCTCCGTATATTGAGTGTAACAGACGAGGGAGCTACTAAACCAGGAGACTCAGTAAAGCCTCAGGCTTCTTCATTGTGATCCCTATTTCATGACATGACCCTATTGTCTTTTACTTAAGATAAAGGGTTCTCAGAAGCTCTCTGTCAAGTGTGAAACAGGCAGAAATTTCCAAGTTTAATTAACTGCTCATCTGCAGTCTCTTTCCATGACCCTACTTCTGCTGCCCATCTTGGACAATCATCTCAAGTGACAGGAGCCCAGAGGAACAAAGATTCAATCCCCAGCAGGTTCCAATGGACAGGCCTGGGAAAGTCCCCTTCAAATTTCATCAGCTCTGGAGCAGCCATAAACTGATTAAGATCCTTGAATTAGAATGTCAGTGATGCATCATCACCAATTACTGTCTGTGCAGAGGAACCAATTCACACAACAGCTTTGTGAGCCTCTGTCTGTCATCTGTTTTCAACAGCATATTATTACCTTCAACACCTCCTGGATATGCTCCTGGCGCTCTGCTTCCGTGATCCTGTCCACATACCACTTGAGCACTTTGATGAGATCTCTAAAACACAGGGAGCAATGTGCAGATTGCAGAATGGCTAATTCTCAATTAAATGACAACAGATTTGACAAACAAATGTATCAGGAAGATACTTCTTTCTCTATAAAGGCTCACTTTCTCCTGGCAGATTGCTCCAGAATAACCCTATGGAAACTTCAGGTCATCATCATTACTTGCTTTGAAACATAAGATGGAAACTACTGCTGCTCACCGAGATTGCCCTCAGTCTGGAGGTGTTCCGCTGACCCTAGAATTAGGGCTGTCATGAGCAATCTTGGACAACTGCTCATTGGGATTCCTTCCTTCACAATCTTGGGAACACTGCAAGGGTGACTATTTAGCTGCAGGTAAAAGGCAGAGGAGGCACGAAGACAAACTATTCCACTCCAAGGTACACCCCTGCATTTATCAGATCAACTTTCTCACCAGGAGCTGAACAAGGCTTACTGTCAAAGCATGCCCTTGAAGGAGCATTTCCAGAAGAGAAAGTTGTTTTCTTGTTGCTGGTTTATTTTATTTAAGAGACAAAACTAAAAATAAACAATAACCCACAACTTTAAAGATCATAGTCTCACTGAAATAAATGCTGGATACTTCCTAATTTCTAGGAAATAGTTTGAGTAGAAGCCTTTCTTCCTCTCTTTTTAAAGGTGGAAAACAAAACAAACAAACAAACAAACAAACAAACAAACAAAACCAAACCCCCTTGTGTTTAGAGTTAGCTTGCTGGACTCCATTTAGATAATCTGAGTTCCACTGGCCAGAGACCAAGTCTTCACATAAGCGCACAATGCATAGAGCCTGGTGTGCAGCCACCTTGGGGCAGTTATTAACTAGGCTTTCTGCAGGCAGGCAGGGCTGAAGTAGGAGATCATTCATTGTGCTTTGCTTTGCTTATATAACCTGAGCTGCTGGAACAGAGGGAGCTACTATCTAATGGTAGTCTTCAGGGACTAAATGGCTTGAGGCCTGGGACCAGGTCTGTACCTTAGAGCACTGAGCAAGGCACTGAGTAGGCACTCTGTAGATATTAAGAGCTGACTAAATGACTTGGGACAGGGATGAAGGCGAATGCTGCTTTCTATTCATAATTATTTTGTTAAATCATAAATGAGGAGTGCAGAATAAAAATAGGATTCTTATCAGCAAAAATGACAAGAACCTTGACATCTTAGACCAAAGTACAACAGGTTAAGATGGAGATGAGAGAACAACACCAGGTTTCAGGAACGGACTTTAGGAAGGTTTTTTTTTTTTTTTTTTTAATCCAAATAAGTTATAGCCACTGAACAGGGGTATGTGAGGAGGGAAGACAGGGTTTGCAGTGAGCTTCATGTCTGCCTATATTACAACTATATCTTCCTATACAGATGTACAGGTTTTTGCACAAATGTAAAAAGGCCCAATTTCTAAGGCAATTACAAGATAAAGGGCCTTACCTGTATGCAAGTGCCCCAGCGAAGTGACTCTCAATGTAAGTGTCCATGACAGGCTTAAAATGATGGAACTTGCTATCTTGTAGCAAATTTATTATGTGGACCTAAGAAGAAAATTGAGTGTTACAAAACCAAGTGCCAATCATTTTTTGTCATTAAAAACAAATAAATAAGCTCTTACATTTTCAAGTGGCCATTTCTGAGTTTCCTTAAAGTCAAGATCAAGAGGCACACTTTTTGTAATATTATTACCAAAATTTAAGCTTACCAAAGAATCAAACACTTTAGACCCATATTTTTGGGAATTTTCATCTAATATTCCAAACAAGGTATCCAGCGTGTCTTGTAGAAACTGTGGATTAAAGAAGTAAAGGAGAGTGAGTAAGACATACTCTGTCCTCCTCTTGGTGTTCTTGAGTTTCCAAGTGGTAATAAAACAGTATATACCTTTACTATCTCTGAGCCATCGATTTCTTTTAACTTAGAGAGACAGCCTGTGATCTTGTCTGGGTGGGTTCTCCATTTCAAAAGATCAAGCATATCACCTTTTCAAACAGAAAAGGAAGATTAATTGCTTTTTATAGAGAACATCCCTTTTCATGAATGTGCTCTACTGGTAAAAGCTGACTTCCTAAAAGTACTGCCTATCCCATCCCCATACTGGGACTAGCCTTCCTGCTCTAAGATGGCATGTACTTAAGAGTATAATTATCTCCTCTACCCTCCACTGCTCACTGCTCAGTTCTCCAGTTAGATGGTATTGTCCAGGAAGGCTCTCCCTCCCTTCAAAATGCTCCTACCTTGCAGAAGGACTTATCTTTTGCTGTAAAATCCACGACAGCCGAGCTGAGCATGGCTCAGTTGTATCCCCAGCACTAAGAGCAGTGTAAGCAGCCCACTGATATCTGCTGTACCATTTCTGCTGTCTCCTAATTAGATGGTAGTTTCCAGGAGGTAAGAACCTGCTGGATTTATGCTTAGACACCTGAACTTGAATGGTCTGCCTAACAACCAATTCTACCCAGCAACAGAGGTTTTCTTGAATGTCCTAACTCTAACCTTAGGGCCATGCATTGTCACTGTGCTGTGACAACAAGTCCAATGTACTAGCAGACCATCTAGTGAGTTTCTGCATTTAAGTGTGTCTGTTTCTGGTTTCCCAGGCCATCTTCCATCACAGCTTATGAACAAACGCAAAGCCCTATCTCTTCCAGTTCTCTTTTGAAGCTGACAGGTGGATTTGGAGTTCATCAGGTCTTTTAAGAACTAGAAGAGGGCTGGAGAGATGGCTCAGCGGTTAAGAGCACTGGCTGTTCTTCCAAAGGTCCTGAGTTCAATTCCCAGCAACCACATGGTGGCTCACAACCATCCACAACGTGATCTGTGATCTGATGCCCTCTTCTGGTTACAGGTGTTCATACAGATAAAGTGCCCATACATAAAATAAATAAATAAATCTTTAAAAAAAAAAAAAAAAAGAACTAGAAGAAACAAAATGCGCCCCCCCCATCTAAATTCTTGGGCTGAATGTAGACAGCCTCAGGGAGGTGATATCATGGCCAATGTTTCCTTAGTCTCCAAAGGATCAGGGGCTGAGAGCATCTGGGGCTCAATAAGGACAGGGAAACCTGCCAAGAGAGGGAGGGCATGGGGCAGAGGAACCTGTGAGGGCTAGCTTCTGTGATTAGAAGCCAAGATATGGACCACATAGGATTTTCCAGTTTGAATAGTAAAAAAAATTCACTTCAAAGCTCTAGTTTCAAGATGAACAAAACTGGGACTTGCTATTAGACAGAAAAACCAACAAGGAAACAATGACAACAAGCAAAAACTCAAAACTCTAGAAAGGGAAGTAGTTAAGATGAGAATGCATATATGGAGAAAACAGAAAGAGAAGGAATCTACCAAAGCCACTTTTAGGAGAAAACATGAAAAGCACTTAAGAGTGAAGATTTTATTACCGGCCAAGGGTTCTTAATCTGAAAACCAAAACTCTGAAACACTCCAGCATCTGCTCATGTAGATTTTTCAAGTAGAAAATCCACCTGTCTTCACACAATGGGTAAGTCAAAATGCTGGCACATAGAAATGCTGATATGACCATCTTTCAGGCAATTCAGATAGGGCGCACCTGAGACATGAGCCAATCTTAGGCTTAGACTTGAGTTTCAGCCTTCAAATGCTTCACTTATATCCAACTATCTGCCAATCCAAAACCTCCTGCTTACTAAACACTCAGCCCTCAACCTGTACCAAACAAGAACATTTATCTACAATAAACAGAATTAAGAGAAAGATGATTTTGAGTGAAAACATGAAGGAAATTTTAAGGAACTGATTTCAAAATACAAATTTATAATGTTTCATTAAAAAACCCTCAAATTGCTTCACACTCATATCTAACTCAAACATCCCGCAGCATAACTGAGGCCTTTTGAAAACTGACTGCTTATATTTATAGTATCAGACATTCAGTCCCATTGTGGTCCTGCAGGCCTCTATTACTTTCCTTCCTGGGTAGTTGCTTTGTCTTTCTTTCCTTCCTCTGGCATCAAATTTCAGTATGCCATCCTTCCCCAGCATTTTCTCTTTTGAAGTCTCCCAATGTACCTTCTCCTTCCATCTCCTCTCGATTCTCATTCTACCCCCATTCCAACTCTTGTTCTGTTGCCTGGCTCTTCTCTCCATGTATTTAAAGTAGACACAACTGAAGGACATCAGAGCTCCCCCAACCCCCGCCCCAGCACTTTGAAGTGTCTGGGGACCAAAGAGAATTCCTGAGGTAGCAGTGGTGAACTTCCCAAACAGAGCCAGAACACTGACTGTAGTGTTGCAGACATTCCCATCTTTCCTGGAAGCAGGCTGATGAATATCAATTAGGTTTATTTGTACTGCAGTGAATTAAAGAGGCAGCTAGTTACGTCTGTCTGTGTGATCATCCTTGTAGAAATGAAGATATTCTAAAGGAAAGTTGTGTCCTCTCTTTGGGTATCAGACTATTGAAACAATGGCCCTGAAGAAATTGGAATTTCCCTCCAAGTCTCATCCTGGGAGAAAGAAAAGGCTGGAAGCCTGGTGCCACCCAGAGGAGAAATTTGTCTCTCAGAAAGAGATTTCACATAGTTCTGACAACTTGTCTCACCATCTTTCAAGAGAGACTAAAGCAGAGACAATGATGATAGAATGGACCATGCCTTGTCTGATATTTCTCAGTTAAGTATAACCTATGCTCTCCACCTAAACCTAAACTTCAAGTCAGGACCCAAAAGATAGACTTACGAGCTCAGTAGATCTTTTATTTGTTCCTGTTCCCAACATGGCTGCATTAAATAAATCTCCTTTAATTCTTTTTTTTTCTATTTCTTTTTTTTAATACTTTATTTTTTTTCTTCAAGTTACATCTCAGTCACAAACCCCTCCCTATTCCTCCTTCCTATCCCGCCCTTCCACCCTCTTCCCCCCAGAAGTTTCCCCTTTCAGTCCAACAGATGGTTCCTTCTCTTATAACAGAAAATACTATACAAAACAAGAGATATAAATATGCCACATTTATGAGAGTTAAATGGCCCAGTATACCTTCCCAATGTCCAGTTTATACATATTTGGCCCCTGACTTTAACATTCTACTATCTAACCATCTCCATGAGTTTAAAGGTCTATATCTCACTCAACATTCATACTAACTTGCAACACACTTTTAAGAGTATCTTCTTAGATCTATAACACCCTCTTGATTCCTAAACAACTCAAAATTTAACTATGAGACTCTAGCTGTCTATTCTTCAACCACCTCAGAGACCTGAGAGGGATAAATATATCTGCTTATATAGGAAGTGCAGGGCCTGCAGCTTCCAAAACTAAGAAAGGACATACCAGTGACTGCCTGGACAGTTCCCATTTTCTCTCCATACATTCCTGCATCAGTCTTCAGCCTTTGGGTCCTGTTTCTCTGACAGACATTTGTTGTGGACTATGAAAGTGGTCAAGCCTAACCTGTTAGCACTATCAGAGCCCAGGCTCCAACCTTAACACCTGTGATCAATTGTGTACACACACTATTAATAGTTAAGTCAAAATTGTCATCTCCTTGGTCTGCTCCAGTCATCTGAAAATATGTTGGACAGAAATCAGGAGCATTGTTCTACCACTGAAATTAAATAATTTTCTACATCCTATTTAGGGAACATTTATTTAGTATACTATTTGCATGTGACCTACCAAGTGTAAACAAAGACGTAATTTACTCTTTACTAATTTGTGTGTGTGTGTGTTTCAGACAAGGTCTCATGTAGCCTAGGCTGGCTACTTATTATGTAGGCAAGAATGACCTTGAACTCCTGATCCTTCTTCTTTAGCCTCCCAAGTGCTAGGATTATAGGCATGTACCACCACACCCAACCTCCCATTCCTGTAAAGAAGTTCAACAAGTCTACTTGATCTGTCCATCAGAAATATCTGCAGAGTGGTCTAGATTTGGAGCAATAGCCATGAACAATTCTGGAGTCCACACATTAAGAAGAGGTAGACATACCAGGAATACTGAGTGCCCATCTGCTTTGAGAGAACACTGCTTGAGAACAGATCATTTGATAAGTGTCCAGTTGTAGTGGAAATGTAATCTGTGTATTTTCCAAGTCAAGTAAAATGAATGCATACTAATTTAATTCCAATTTGGAACTGTAATTTAATTCCAATTTGCTTTTACATAGAGATGTGCAAATTTCAGAAAGATAGGCTGACTCCCCACTTCAAGTTTGTATCTCTTGAAACACACCATTCATTTCTTGGCTCATTCTGAATTGACTTACACTGATAGGTTAATCGGAGTCAACATAGTCATGAAACATGTATCAGTATCCTCAGCAAGTCAGGGGCCCCACCAAATGTTGACTTTATCTTCACACAGCCAGGCATTTAATATAAGGATTTCATGAGCAGTTAATTTTTGGTATTTATACGAAAATTTTCTCTTGGTTTTACTGGAGACTTGATATTAAAGGAAACAGCTTCAAGTCTTAGGACTTATATTCTCTTATCATAAGTTTATAATTCTAACACTGTGGAACCTAGAACTATAAAAAATTCGGGCAATTTTGTCATTAAGATTACCTGCATGGTAGGCAGGATAACAACCCTCAAATATGTCTATTCCTAGAAATGGTATGTTTACCTTACATTAACAAAGAAAGTTTATAATATGCTTTAATTTCTGATAACAAGGAGGTAAAATTGGGTTTTCCAAGTAAATGTAATCAGAAGGGGCCTTAAGAAATTATAGAGGGTCAGGGTTAGAGAAATTTGAAGATGTCGCACTGTGAGCTTCTGAAGAAGGAAGAGGCCATGATCCAAGTAATGCAGATGGCTTCTAGAAACTAGAAAAGATAAGAAAAAGACTTCGCCCTACCACCTAAAGAAGATATACAGCATCCCTAACAGGAAATGGACTTTACATCACTGAATGCAGAACCACAGAATAGTAATTTCTGTTACTCTAGGCCAGAGAGATTGTGGTGATTGTTATAGCAACACTATCCAATAAATACAACCCCAAGACAACCCAGTTAGGACATTTAATGAACACCAAGAGCTACACAGACACACAACCCTATGTAGAATAAATATAAATTGTGTCCAAGAAGCCAACTGATTTTATTATCTCCATAACATCCCCAGCAAACATCTGAGGTTTCTTAAATGCTTTGTTTATAGTAATTGAGTTATGTCACTGAAGATCATATTTAAGTTAAACCATTAAACACTGGCTACCAATAAAGTCTAGAAAAGCTTAATACAACTTTGTGTCTTATGTAAATACAGTAGCCTTGCTACCAGGAGGGAATTAAAAGGAACTCAATACTATAGAGCTATATTTTGCTGCTTTTTTGGTTCTACATACAGAGACAATTATTTTTTTCCACAATTTTTCCATTACTCCATAAAAAGGAAAAAAAAAAGCTTAGGTATAGGAGCTACATGAAATACAATATCTTGTAATGAATTGATTCCTATCAACATATTGTATCTAGTTTATTAATATAGTATTCGGGCTGCTAGCCAGAAGCCCTATTTGGCAACCATGAAAAATTCAAAAATGTTTGATTTACTTCTTTCATTACAGATGCAGTGTTCACAACAATTTGCCAAGGAGATGCACTTGCTTTATTAATCATAACTTGCTAAACAATTAGTGACATAAAAAGCAATGCTATGGCACAAAAGCAATATCCATCTAATTAAACAACAACAACAAAAACCCCAAGCTTTATCCTAAAGCCTGCAATTAGCACTGTTTATGGTGCTGTAAAACATGAGATTTAAGGTGGTGGCGCTTTTCATCTTTCCTTGCCTTTAAGTGCAGCTTGGTTTTTAATGGTTTATTTGAGGAGTTAGCTGACAGTTGGCTTTCAACATTGAGTTAATTCTTAAGTCATTAAATCACACACGTACTGTTTGTCATTTGATTAGAAATCCTAAACCAAAGGATCAAGAACTTTTCTAGTGCGCTGTCCTTACATACTTTAGTCCTTGCTGAATATGCTTACCAAAATATATACAGTTCACATGTACCCTTAGGAGTGGGGGGCTTGTATCATACATTACCATTTTGAGTGAGTTTTGTGGAACAGAGAAATGATGTTATCCAAAAGGACTCCTTTGTGGCCTTCATGGTCTGATTACTGTTCCCAAGGAAGATAACCTTGGAAAAAGGAAGCTTGAGGTAGCGCGTAGTATCCTGAAGGTTTGTGCTTTCTTCACACTGTGAAAAAATATTAAGAATGGGAGGCGAGATCTCAGAAGAATTATTAAGCATAATTTCCTCTTCTAGCATTTATGAGCTAGAAACATTCTGAATAGTATTACAAACAGAATTTGGCTTTTAAGGAAAATCCATAAAAATATATATAAAAGAATAAGTAAGAGATTTGGACTCTGATCAATTTGAGTTGAGTTGAGCTCTGTCACCCCAGTGTGAATGATCCTGCCAGGATACTGAACCATGAAGGATTCCTGTTGTCCTTCCTTAAGCTTCATTTTCTTTGTTAGAAGACTTAGATTGTTATGTTATGATCATTTGACAATGATCAGAAGACTTTTTTCAAAAGATGCTTACACTTCTCAAACATGTCATCTGAGAGCTGTTGAACTGTTATCACTTTGAAAACCACCAGTTAAGAAAATAGCATTAGCCGGGCAATGGTGGTACACACCTTTAATCCCAGCACTCAGGAGGCAGAGGCAGGCAGATCTCTGTGAGTTTGAGGCCAGTCTAGTCTACAGAGTGAGTCCAAGACAGCCAAGGATACACAGAGAAACCTTGTCTCAAAAAAACAAAAACTAATAATAATAATAATAATAATAATAATTAATAATAATAATAAAATAGTAGTTTAGGTAATGTAACTGTCTCATGGAATAAGGAAAAGCTTTACTTCAAAGAAAATGTTAGCTCTGTTACCCTAGATCCAACGCCCCCAGTCTCATCCCAAGCTCTGTAGCAGAACACCTGTGACAGCCTTCCCTGCCCGTTTCCTTCTCCTGTGGATCTCACAGTTCTTCCCCTTCTAACCTCCCTTCTTCCACTTGTTGCTTTGTCCCAGCTCCAACCCCACCAAGCACCCCTGCTAATATAAGGGTCACTCTTGCCAGGGCAACAAGTAGGGTAACTATGGATCCATACTTACACTTTTGCTTCTCCAGATCCAATCTCCCCAGTCATCCCTAGCTCTGTAGCAGAAAACCTGCTGTAGTCTCCCTGTTCTATCTGATCCCATGCCCAACAGATGACAAAGATCTCCTCCCCAATTCATCCCATTATCCCAGCTTCCAACACCAGCAGGCACACTCTGAAAACACACCAGCTGACCCTTCCAGGGAAAGGGGCTCTCAGAAAGTTTCCTTCCAGGCAGGACACAGCAACCACACTCTACTAAAGTCCAGGGAGGAAGTAAACACCAAGGAACAAAACACTCATCCAACAGAAACAAAACCAGATTCCACCATAAATTCCACCAGATCTATAATCACCCCAATCCCAGATCCCTGGATGTCAGTATAAAAACATAATCAGTGACAACCAGGAGAGTATTGCTCTATTGAAGCCCAGAAACCTTAGTCCAGCAGGCACAGGATATTCCAAGACAGTTGGAGCCCAAGAAAAGGCCTAAAAACAGCCTGTATGAAGATAATTGAGTTACTTAAAGAAGAAATTAATACAGGAAAACACAAATGAACAGTGCAAGGAATGAATAAAACTGTCTAATATCTGAAGATGGAAGTGGAATCTATGAAGGAAAATCCAAACTGCAGGAATGCTGGAAATGAAACTTTTAGAAATTGGAACAGGAACTACAGAGGAGAATTTCCCAACAGAATATAGAGATGGAAGAAAGAATCTCAGATGTTGAAGATATGATAGGAGAAACAGATACATCAGTAAAAGAAAATGTTAAATCTAACAATTTCCTCACACAATACATGCAGGAAATCTGGGACACTATGAAAAGAGTAAATCTAAGAATAGTAAGAATAGAGGAGGAAGGAAAAACCAAGCTCAAAGGCCAAGAAAATATTTTCAGCAAAATCACAGAAGAATATTTTCCTAAATTAAAGAAGGAGATACCTATTATAGGTATAAGAAGCACACCGAATACCAAATAGATTGGACCAGAAAAGAAAGTCCCTTTGGCACATAATAATCAAAACACTAAGTGTGCAGAACAAAGAAAGACTATTTAAAGCTGTAAGGGAAAAAGATGAAGTAACATAAAAAGAAGAACTATTAGAATTACATGTTACTTTTTTTTTTTTTTTTTTTTTTGGTTTTTCGAGACAGGGTTTCTCTGTTTAACAGCTCTGGCTGTCCTGGACTCACTTTGTAGACCAGGCTGGCCTCGAACTCGCAAAGATCCACCTGCCTCTGCCTCCCAAGTGCTGGGATTAAAGGCGTGCGCCACCACCGCCCGGCTTTACATGTTACTTTTTAATAGAGATTCTTAAAGCTAGAAGGTCCTGGACTGATATGATACAGACTCTAAGAGATCATAGATACCAGCCCAGACTAGTATACCCAGTAAAATTATCAATTAAATAGTCAGAGAAAATAAGATACTCCATGATAAGACCAAACTTAAGAAATATTTATCTACAAATCCAGCCATACAGACAGTGCTAGAAAAAAACACCAACCAAGGTGTGGTGGCACATGCCTTTAATCCCAGCACTCAGGAGGCAGAGGCAGGGGGATATCTGTGAGTTCAAGGCTACCCTGGTCTACTAAGTGAGTCCAGGACAATCAAAGATACACAGAGAAACCCTGTCTTGAAAAACCAAAAACAAAACAAAACAAAGAAAACAAACAAACCAACCCCCCCAAAAACAAACAAACAAAACCCCTCCAACCTAAGGAGGTGAACTACAACTATGAAAACACAGGGAATAAATAATCCCAGACCAGTAAAATCAAAAGAAAAATGCATGTGCATGCCCACACACATCACCACCAACAACAAAATAATAGGAACCAAACAATCTTTGGTCATAAATATCTCTTAGTATCAATGGTCTCGAGTACCCAGTAAAAAGACACAGACTAACAGGATCGATACAAAAACAGGAGCCATCCTTTTGCTGCATCAAAGAAACACACCTCAACATCAAAGACAGACATTTCCTCAGGGATGGAAAAAGATATTTCAAGCAAATGTACCTAAGAAAGAAGCTGGTGTAGCCATTTTAATATCTAGCAAAATAGACTCCAACACAAAACTAATCAGTAGATATGGGGAACATTAATATTCATCAAAGGAAAAATCTACCAATATGATATTTTAGTTCTTAACATCTATGCCCCAAACACAAGTGCACCCAAATATGTAAAAGAAACATTACTATAGCTTAAATCACATATTAACCCTCACACATGGACAGTGGGAGACTTCAAAACCCCACTCTCACCAATAGAAAGGTCATCTAGACAAAACTAAATAGAGAAATGCTAAAGCTAACAGATGTTATAAGCCAAATGGGCCTGGCCTGTATTTACAGAACATTTCACCCAAACACAAAAGAATATAACTTCTTCTCTGCACTGTATGGAACTTTCACCAATATTGATCACATACTTGGACACAAAGCAAGTCTTAACAGATATTAAAAAATTGAAATAATTTAGTGCATACTATCTGACCACTACAGATTAAAGCTGGATATCAACAACAACAGAAAGAACAGAAAGCTTAAAAACTGAACAGCTCTCTAATGAATGGAAAATGGGACAAGACAGAAATAAGAAATTAAAGACTTTCTAAAATTGGATAAAAATGAATATGTATCATAACCAAACGTATGAGATAACCAAACACTGAAAATGGTTCTAAGAGGCAACTTCATAGCACTAAATGACTACATAAAAAAACTGGAGAGAGTGCTGGATGGTGTTGGTGCACACCTTTAATTCTAGCAGCTCTCAGGAGGCAGAGGCTGATAGATCTCTGTGACTTCAAGACCAGCCTGATCTACAGAGTGGGTTTGAGGATAGACAAGGCTATACCAGTCTTGGCCCATATACCAAAGGATGTTTATCCCACCACAGGGTCTACAGCTTAGGATTGTAGAGAATTAAACTGAAAGTAGAGAAAATAAGTCAACTTGAAGTGACATTAGTGAAAAACCTACTGTGAAACTTAAAAAAGCTTTCGGCTAGTAGTTGCCTAGATAGGTTTACTGTTAATGTGTTATTGTTTATGTAACCAGTTACAATGTAAGGAGACTTGGGTAAAGAGTATATGGGTATATTACAGTATTTCTGTGATTCTAAAACAACTGCTAAAAAGACAAGTATATGCATTGGAGTAGGCCTGGACCATGGGGACTTTTCAACATGCAAAGCCCAGATATCTTAAGCAAGAAGACCTTGGTCACTAGGCGGAGTTGAACATGAGTGTAATATCTGCTACTTGAGAGACAGAGGCAAGCAGACTGCATTTTGAGGCCAACCTAAGGCAACTTAGCAAGACCCTTTCCAAATGTAAAAGGAGAAAGCTAGTGGTGTAGCTGACTAATACAGCGATCGCTCAGAAAACAGGATCCCCACACCCACTCCTCAGGATCTGCAGCCCCTTTGTGAGCAGTAGTGATATGGTGGAAGTTCACGTGAATGGTCATATCTTGAACAGCCGATGGGTCTGAGGAGTGGAGACCGTGAGTGCATGCCTGTTTTACATGAGATGGGAAGGGAGGAGGAAAACTGTGCCTAGTACAGAAAGAAGAAGAAAAATGATATAGTATAAACATACTGAATGAATGGCACTAGAACGGGAAATGGTTATAGATGGCAGGAGGAAGAGAGGACATGAGAAGAAAGTCCTGGGGGCATGATGGGGGCTTTGCAGAAAAGGCATCTGGCCTCATCCCCTGAGACAGGAAGCAGGAAGAAAGAGAGGAGTGCAGATAAGGATTCAGTTGGTGGGGAGAGGGCACAGGAAGCTGGAGAAGTTTCTGTCAGATGGCTTCTGTTTTCTCTAGTAGACAGAAAGGAATCCTGAGGCCAGGAGATGGTAGACCCTCACCAGTAGGAGGAGTATTTTGGAGAAAACTGCATGCATGCTTAAACAATACATTTAATTCTATATTTCATTTTATGTGTATTCTCAGATAACTTCTATGAAGTTCCCGTTTCTGAATTTACACAATATACTTTGTTTCAATGTTTTGGGGTTTTTTTTTTTTTTGAGAATTGTGACTTAAGAGAAAGCAAAAGTTGTCATAATAGAGCATACATAAAATTTTAAAAGTAATGTTTAACTTAATAAACTTTCCTCTGAGGATATATAAATATTTATAAAATAGTATGTAATAGTAGGGCTTACAAAATTATTTCTAAGGTTTATTTAATCCCATCACAACAATAGAAAGGACTTTGAGATTAACACCCCAATTCATGAAAATAAATTTATTCCTAACTTAAGAGGAAAAATAAGTCATTTTGAAAAATGTTTCAGGGTTGAGGAGCTCATTGGTTCAGCACTCATTTTACTTGTAGGGAACAGATTTGACCCACATACATGTATATGTATATATATGGGTCAAATGTATATATATATATATACATTTTAAAAATATAAATATGCACAAATATATATAAGTATATGTGTGTCTTTGCAATGTGACATACAAGATGGAGAAACTTAGAAATAATCCTTACACTCTAAGAAAAATAGTGTCCTTGTTTACAACTTTTTTTTAACCACAAAGTCTCACTATGTAAACCAGGTTGACCTTGAACTCAAGAGATCTGCCTAAATCTGCCTTCTATGTGCTGGAATTAAAGAAATATACCACCATGCCTGGTCTACATTCTTATTTTGAAGAGAGTTCTTTTTTCATCATTTTTTCCACTTTTCTAAAGTTAGAAGTGAGTAACTGTGCCCCGTTTTTGACAGCCTATTATCAACAGGGATTATAAGTACCTTATGCACGATGAGCTCATGTGTGCCGTCGGGAAGAGTCCTCCCATCTTCTTGCATCAGGGGTACAAAAGAGAAACCAAACAACTTTTTCTCTCCTTTCTCTTTTGCTGTGAAGGAAAATAATGACTTGCTTACTGAAGTACATGCTTATACAACAGACATCTCACACGAGAAGCAGGAGCAGCAACAACTACATCCACATGCCCTGCACCTGCCAGGCCCTCCACACAGTGGAGAGCAGCTTCTGAGGTGGACACCTTTCTGAACCCTCCTAATCTTTAGAGTTACTTATGCCCCTAGCTTTAGGCTACATTCCCTGCCCAGTTGTTTTCACAGGACTCGATATCTGAAATTACATTCTGAAAAATGTCTGGACTACCTTTTTGTCCTCACATCTTCCCCAGCCACTCAGCATGAAGCTCCACCAGGGGCAGGAGTCTCACCTGTTTATTTTTTCTAACAGCATCTGAGACATAGTAAGATCTCAACAAATAATGTTTAAGGGTGGAATGAATACATGTGAGCAATGCTATGTCAGTGGGCCTTTGAAGGAGAATTTCCAGGCTCTGTCCTTGTCTGTGTGTGAGGACAGCGAACCTGGTAAAACTGTTCCCCCAGCTTCTGCCAAGGCGCCTAGGAAGAAACTACAAATTGTAAGCCGGAGATGAGGTGGGGACTTTTCAGACACCAGACACCTAATTAAGGACAACCTTGATGCCGAGGAGTCTAGCTCTTATTTATAGGAAAGGAAATGGAGATCAAGGATGCCAAGAAGTTTGCTCTAGATCTTTCAAACTATCTCAGTCCCTCTAGCAGGTTGCTTTTCTCCAAAGTGTTAGAAAGCTTTTATAGTTCAGCTGCATTCTCCCTTGATACATGGCTATGTGAGGAGTTAGTGAGGGTCTAGCCAGGCACCTATGAGAGCTGAAGAGTTGTTCTCTCCCATATAAGCATGGCAGTGGATCATCACACTTGAGCAGAACAGCTCAGTTTTGGGACACAGTGACAACTGAACTGAGAAGTTAGATGTCCAGGGAATCTCAAAGATTAGCCAAGGGCTTGAGCCATGCATTCTTCCCTAAAAACTGTCCCCACCACTTGAAGAGAGGGGTTGTGGGACCCCTAATTAGGAGGCCATCCCTGGATGTGTTAACTCATTAAATGTGTTCTTCAAAAGAAGATTTCCTTTCAAATTGATTAATTTCAAGTATAGAGAGAAGGGGGAAATAGATGTCTCTAAAAGCTAGCAAAGTTATAGCAGAAGTGCCTAGAATGAGGTTTCCCCACAATAGTGTAGCAACTCATGATCCAAGAGACTTGTTCAGACACACTACTTGAATTCTATTCAGCTGTCTTTTATGTAGTTTCTAATATTCAATTAAAGACAAGGAGAGCCGGGCGGTGGTGGCGCACGCCTTTAATCCCAGCACTTGGGAGGCAGAGGCAGGCGGATCTTTGTGAGTTCGAGGCCAGCCTGGTCTACAAAGCGAGTCCAGGACAGCCAGAGATATTCAGAGAAACCCTGTCTCGAAAAACCAAAAAAAAAAAAAAAAAAAAAAAGACAAGGAGAATTAGGGGCTAGAGATATGGCTCAGAGGTTAAGAACATGGACTGCTCTTCCAGAGGACCTGTGTTCAAGTCCCAGCACCACATGGCACATCATAACTGTCTGCAACTCCAAGATCTGATACCCTCACACAGACATATATGCAAGCGAAACACCAACACACATACAATACAAATAAATAAATCATTCAAAACAAAACAAAAAAATCCAAAGAGAATCAAGATTCTCTAGCAACCAAAATTAATAAAGATAAGAAACAAAGCAATAGTTTTCTCAAATTAACCTTGTGTCATAAAATAAGACATTAATGTTTAAGACTGTGGTCACTTGTCCTAGGCTATTCAATCACTATCAGTGAGTTGAATGGAGTGGTACAGACATCTGTATATTATGATGTCCTTTTACTAGCAAAATACTCTAAATTCATGGACTGTTCCTCCTAACTTGCCAGGCTATTCTTTTTAGTGGCATACTCCAATAATTATGCCTCCTGGAACTCATTCATACACCTTCCCTTCCTTCCCCTTTTCTGTCCACTTCCTAGTTCCATGCCCACTATTCATACCATCTTCTACTACATCAGCGAGTAGTAGTATTCTCACCCTATGGGTCATGGACCCCAAAAACTATCAGAAAACACAATATTTACATTATGATTCTTTTTTTTTTTTTTTTTGGTTTTTCAAGACAGGGTTTCTCTGAATATCTCTGGCTGTCCTGGACTCGCTTTGTAGACCAGGCTGGCCTCGAACTCACAAAGATCCGCCTGCCTCTGCCTCCCAAGTGCTGGGATTAAAGGCATGTGCCACCACCGCCAAATCAATACATTATGATTCTTAACAATAGCAGAATGATAGTTATGAAGTAGAAAAAAATAATTTTATGGTTGGGGGCTCACAACAGCATGAGGAACTGATTGAAGGGTAATGGCAATAGGAAGGTTGATAACCACTGCTCTAGATGTGTAGCCTCCCCACTTCCATTTTAAGAGTCTATCCTATTAAATCTAACTCCCAGTTCATTCTATGCAATCTAGACTAATTCACTGGTTACTATGTAGTAACCCAGTGATTCCATAGCTGGATAAGCCTTCTATCCATTTCCCTAACTAAGTTTCTCATTTTTCTAGCCCTACCCCATGGAAACCACTGACCATTTTATTATCTCCCTAGCTTTGCCTTTCCCAAACTCTTGTACAGCTGAAATCATACAGCATGTGGCCTCTCCAGATTAGCTTTGTTCACTCTGTGGTATTCACTTAAGGCTCTTTCATGTACTTGCCCAGATTGACAGCCAATTTACTTTTATTTTTTGAAACTAAAATATAAATATGTAATATTCCTCCTTTCATAGCCATTCCGCACCCATAACCCCCCCCCACACACACACACACACACACTTGGTATTAGATAACCAATTTGGGGGCTGTTCCTTAGGAAGATTGTTTCTCCTGCCCCCAACATTCCTTAGTTGCCTGTAACTCTTTATCTAGGGTTGGGGCCCCATGAATTTCCCTCTCCTCTGTTAGCGTGTCTATTGGTGTCATCCTTCTTCTGGTCTTGTCTAGGCAGCCATGTTGACGAGACTTTATATTTGTTCTTAATGTCTCTTTGCAAGATGGAGGCTACTGGAGAGAACCACAGCAGATCAAAATGCAGATAAAAAGAGATGGTAGGTACTCAGGCTCAACAGAAACAACTACAACGTAACCCCTGCACTTAAGGCTTAAGGATCATAGTGGAAGAGGGAGCAGAATAAGAGCAAGAAGAACAGGAAGTGTGCTGTGAGAGTGTGTCTCTAGAAATGAGGAAAGCAACACCAATGAAGTCTTATCAACATGGCTGCCATCTATTTTTAAGTGTAAAATATTATTGCACTGTCGGCATGTGCCAAAGTTTAATTATCCATTTGCCCACCAAAGAACATCTAGGTTGTCTCCAAGTTTGGGCGATCAGGCTACAGCTGTCCTAAACAATTGTGAACAAGTTTTCATGTGGATATAATTCGTAAACTCCTTTAGGCAAATAATCAAAGAAACTCAACTGCTAGAATGTATAGGATGGCTAAGTTTCCTTTTTTTTTTTAATATGCCACATTTATGAGAGTTAAATGGCCCAGCATACATTCCCAATGTCCAGTTCATACATATTTGGCCCCTGACTTTAACATTCTACCATCTAACCATCTCCATGAGTTTAAAGTTCTATATCTGACTCAGCTTTCATACTAACTTGCATCACTATTAAAAACATCTTCTTAGATCCAGAACACCCTCTTGATTCCTAAACAACTCAAAATTTAACTATGAGACTCTAGCTATCTATTCTTCAACCACCTCAGAGACCTGAGAGGGATAAATATATTTGATTATGTAGGAAGTGCAGGGGCTGCATCATCCAAAATGAAGAAATGACATATCAGTGGCTGCCTGGACAATTCCTGTTTTCTCTCCATACGTTACAGCATGAATCTTCAGACTTTTGGTCCTGTTTCTCTGACAGACATTGATTGTAGAGCAGGGATTATGAAGGACTTACCTACCCTGTCTTGACAGAGCTAGGCTGTCTACTTCCCTGCTACCAAGTTTTGTCCTTTTTGGACAGCAGTCTGTCTGCAGTTGAAGCAAAGGGTTTTTTCAGGCCAAGAGATAGGCTTGCCATTAATTCAACCATCTCACACTGGAGATTCTTCGATGCTTATCTTCTACTTGGAGTAGAATAGGGGGTGCTGTCAGGAGCTGATATGTCTCGATATAAAAAAAAATCTTAATTTAAGACAACATCTTTCTTTGAATGCCATATTCTGCAGATCTCTTGGGGTTTTTGAAGATGCCCTATCTATCTCTTGTATTTAGATAAGCAAATGTTGCTTGTCTCTTAACAACTTGATTTCTGAGTAGCTTAGAGAATATCTGTGATAGACTGTCATAGTAGCTAACAAAGTGACACGCTTGCATGACTAGGAGTTTGTTTTACTTAACTATCCTAAACAGTTTAAGATGGTTGGTATCAAGAGGCCAGAGCTTCACATTTCATTTTTAAGTATCTCTAGGTACAATACCATTAGGAAGCGTTACCCTAATTTTGTATCAATATACAAAGATCTATTCCAATGTGGCTAAATATACTCTTAATTTTGTATCAATATACAAAGATCACTGCCTATGTAGCCCAATACAATCTTAATATTACATCAATATACAAGGGTCAATACCATTGTGGCCAACTATAATCTTAATTTTGTATCAATATACAAAGATCAATACCAATGTAGTCCAATACAATCTTAATTTTGCACAATAAACAATGGTCAATACCACTTTAGCCAAATATAATACTAATTTTGTATCAATATACAAAGGTATAAGGGCATATTCAATAATCTGTCCCTTCTTCTTGGTCCTTCCCATACTACGTCTATGTCTCATTTTTCTCAAGTCCGTGCACTCCTACATAGGAGAGAAAGAAGGATACAGAAAAGGAAAAGAAGGAAGTCCCTGGGTCTAACCTCCAAAATCCATTTAACAAGACCATTTAACAGCTTGTAGTCTCTTCCCCTAAATAACAAAGTTTTCTGTTATCCTTCAAATAACCAAAAGGGGGGCGGAGAAACACTCTCCCCACCCTCTGGGTATGGGACGTCGCTCTCTTAAAATGACTTCCTGCTGATTTGGGTGGTAGTAAACCTGTTTGGGGCCCAAACCAAAATGGAAAAATGGTTAAAAATGTTAATACAATCCTTTTATGTTCAGTCCTTCTGTTCTCAGCTGTTTAGATGTCCTAAGAAGTTTGTAGGCAGAAGCTGATCTTCCAGGCTTTACTGAAGTTCTGGCTGGGGCAGTGTGTAGAGCTGAATGATCTTAGCGATTTTGAGTTGTTGTGGTTGTAGACTTTTGATGGAAACAGCTATTGAGGGAGTCTGCAACGCTGAATCATCTGGGCCACTCGTCTTCTTCGGTGTCTGATTCTGTTTTCTGTTGAGGTTTCCGTTGTCCAGTTGTCCCTGGGTTCCTTGAATGGATGCTTTGAATCTCCTGGAAAGATAAGAACAGAGCCCTGCCCTAATCCTAACTCTGGGACAATTACCCTTTTTTTTTGGGGGGGGGGTCAGGTAATATTTCTCCTGAAGCAAATTTGGTTTTTTGACAATATATAAAGCAATATCTTTCAACATCTGGATTAAAGAAGAAATTATTTTGTTATTTTGGAGCTAAACAAGCCTTAGTGTATATATTTTGAGATCTCAAAGGACAATTTGTTTGTATTGAGTAGGCCTTTTGTAAGTAGCTTTTAAACTTAGGTCCTTCCAAATCCTATGTGTCTGTCTCTGCATTCTAATTATTGGGATCAAAGACCTGTGGTTCCCATCTGAAGGGATTAAAGATGTGTTCCACCACTCCTGGATCAAAGTTTTTCTCTATTTGGAGTTTGTTTTGTATCAGGCTGACCTTGAGCTCTGAGATCTGCCTGTTTCTGTCTTAAGTTTCCTTTTATAAGAAACCAGCACACTGCCTTGCAGTCTTAAAGGCAGCAATGAATGACTGAGCATTCTGTTGATCCATAGTGCTGCCAGCACTTGTGTTGCCAGTGCCCTGGATTTTGGCCATTCTAGAAGGTGTATGATCATACGTGACTATCATTTAAATGTATAATTCCATCAGGACACATGACATGATATAAAATATCTTTTGTATGCTTGACAGCTGTATACCTCCTTGGTGAGGCATCTTGAAGTTTTCATGTCCATATTTTCATTTTTATTATCATGTCTTATGAGGTCTCTGTATATTTTGGATCACAGCCCTTAATCAGGTAAGTCTTTATCAGATAGTTTCTTCTACTCTGTGTCTTGTCCTCTAACTATTATGATCATGTCTTTTGCAGACAAGAAAAGTAAATTTACATTTTTATTATTTTTTCCAAATAATATATTTTGATCATATTCTCCAAACTTATCTCAGATGCTTTCTGCCTCCCTATCCACCCAGCTTCACGCTCTCTCTCTTTCTCAAAAAGCCCATAGAAACAGGAAGAAAAAACAACAAAAAGAAAACCAAACAGACAAACCGAAATACAGGCTATTAGACAAAAAAATACCAAAACAAAAGGCACATATTCATGCCTCTCTCTCTCTCATATGGACACACACACACACACACACACACACACACACACACCAAAACAAAACACACAAGAAAAAAAGAAAAAACGAAAATAAATGGAAGTCCATTTTGTATTGGTCAACTGCTCCTGTGCACCGGGCCTCCCTTGGAATGTGGTTGATATATCCAGTGATATTCCATTGGAGAAAATAGGATTTCCCTCTCTCACAGCAGGTAACAATAGCAAAGTTTCTAGGCTAGGAGTGGACTTTGTGCACAGTTCTTCTTTTCAGAGCTGGGATTTTGCTTGATTTGAACTTGGGCAGGTCTTCTGAATGGTGTCACCACAAACTGTGGGTTCACATGTATATCAGCCCTGCTATGTCTGGAAGATGCTGTTTCAACTGGAGACATCCACCACCTCCAGTTCTTACAATCTTTCTGCCTCCTCTTCCCAACAGATCCATGAGCTTTAAAGGGGAAAGAGTATGATAAAGACATCCTGCTTAGCACAGAGTACTCTGGAGTCTCACTCTATGCACACTGTCCAGTTGGGGATTTCTTTGTTAACCACCATCCACTACAAGAAGAAGCAGCTTTGGAAAAGACTTGAGCAATGCTCAACTGAGTCCCAGCTTAGTGTGGCTGCTTTGGATTTCTTATAGAAAGGTTCTGTGGGTGGGTGGAGCCACAAAAGCCTGGAGATGGGCTAGAAGGAATAGGTGAAAAGAGCTACCAGAAGAATTAGGGGACCCTGTTTCTGTGCCAAGTGGCACCAGTCCCTAAGGCATTCAGAAAAATATTCTAATTTTTAATGACCTCTAGCTTATTAGTTTTTCCTTTCATGTGTCTGTTCCTGTCTATTAAAAGGATGCCAAACCCATCGTCATCTCTGTTATCTTCTAGAAGTTTTGAAGTTTCAGGTTTTCCATTTACACCTATAATTCAATTTGAGTTGATTTTTTTTTGTTTTGTTTTGTTTTTGGAAGAATATAAGGTCTCTAGCTACATTCCGATTTTACCTGACAACGGCCAGTTGTACTAGTACCTTGTTGGAAAGCCGCTGTACCTCCATGTACTTGACTTTGCTTCTTTGTCAAAGACCCTTTGGCTATCTTGCATCATCTGTAGCTGGGCTCTCCAGTCTTTCCCGAGTTCTAGAATTAGAAGCCTGTGCCACTACCTGCTATATATGGTGCCCGGTATTGAACTTGGGGCTTTGTGCACACTAGCACTCTACCAACTGAGATGATATTCCCCAACCCCAACACACTTTATGTTTAAGTCATTTGATGTCATTCCTACAACTTTATTTATCTTCCACTTTATATTGGCTATGCTGGATCTTTTGCTTTTTCAAACCAACTTTAGAATCTGGTTTGCTTTGTTTTATTCATTTAAAAAAATTGCTGAGATTTTTTTCTTTTTCACTAGGATCGCACTGGACCTACAGATTCAGTCAAGAAGACCTGACATCTGGACAGTACTGAGCTATTCCACCCACCAACACGATTCCATTGCAGAAGTTCTCAAATGATCTGTCAGTATCCATTGCTTCCCTTCCCTTTCCTCCTCCTCACTCGTAAGCTCACATTCATTACCACAAATCTGTGTAAACTGCTTGTCAGTTCCAGTGATTTCTAGGATATTAAATCAAATAGTAATGTCTCTGCCTTCATCTGATGTATCACCAGCAGCTAGCATATCATCTGACCAATTCTCTCTTGGAAAAACTGTTTTCCTTTAGCCTTTTGGATTCCTTCTGACTGGCCCTTCTTAATGTCATTGAACAGCTCTTCATTGTTCCAGGTGTAAATGTACCCTAGAGATCCATTCTTGAACTTCCCTCTGCTATCAAATGTAATACTCAGAGATTTCACCCAGTCTCTTGACTTTAAAAATATCAAAATGGATGCTGTGCTGGAGCTGAACTATGCTGGACCACACCATCTACAAACAGGCATCTTTGCCTAATTCAACATTCCATAAAGTCTTGTTAGTGTTTAAAAGTTGGAACGACTGTAGCATGGAAATCATCAAATATTACAGATCATGGCTAGCCTTGTTCCAAGGCTTATTAAATACTCACAGCAGACCACTAACCTCCATGCAACTTTTCAGCCCAGACCTCCTTTGTTTCGTATTAACATCTTGGATGTGTAGTGAGTGTCAAATGTCTAAGATGGAAAGTTTGCTTTCTGTCACCCATTCCCAAGTAGATGGTCCCTGTTGTCTTCCCACTTGATTAAGTGAACATTTCATTCTCTGGACCAAATAGTGGAGTCATCCCTGACTTTTCTCCTTCTTCCTCATCTAATCCATGAGCGATCTATAGAAACAAATCAAACTGCCATTAACTTGCTGCAGAGTACCTTAATCTCTAATTTATTTCAAACACTGCAAAGACACCCCAAGGAGTCTCCCTATTCCCAACTAGCCCATTGGTGGTCTATTATCTACACAGCGGCAGGCCCTCCCTCAAAATCAGCTTTCCATCTCAAACAAAATCCACAGTCCTCACCAGAACACAAAGGCCAACCTAAGGCCCCATTCCCTTGTTACCAATCCAGTCTCTTAGTATTCTTTGAAGATGCCAAACACGCTTCAACCTCATGACTTCTGCATTTATTGTTCTCATTGCTTGGAATATACATTATGGCTCAGGCCTTCAATTCTTTTATTTTCTTCCTGTCATATATCCTCACATGTTTTACTCCTGATTGTTCCATGTAAAGCAGCAGCATAGTACCATCAATTTCTAGCCCTCCCCATCTTCTTGGCTGTACTCGTCATTCACCTTCTGGCACACAGCAGGCTACCCCGGTATGCAGGGGGCATGTTCCAAGACTCCTCTTGGCTGCCTGAACTACAAACAGTATTAAACCCTATAAATCTATCAGTCTTCCCTATACACATAGACCCATGGTAATCTTTATAATTTATACAGTAATATACTAAGACCACAGACATAGATGCTATTAACTTCCACATGTGATTTTTCTTTTTACTAAGCTCGGAATGTCTATCTTTCTTTTCACAGTGAAGAAGCAGCTTATTGCTTCTTTTTGACATATACAAGCCACCAGCATCACTAGTCTTTCATTTGGGGACCATCGGTAAGTAAAATAAAGGTCAATTGAACATGAGCACTCTGATATCTCAGCAGCTGCTGGGATAATTGAGACAGCTTAGTTCTAACGGGCAGGGATTGCCCACAGCACAGATATAAGGGGTAAAGAAATGACTTGTAACTCAGGCTGGACAGAGTTGGGCTGCGAAAGATTTCTCCCCGCTGCTCAGAAGGGTATGTAATTTAAAGCTTTGGAATGGTTTATTCTGGAAGTTTCTATTTAGCATTTGATCAGAACTGAAACCACGGGAAGCAAGGCTGCAGGTAAGGGGAGGCCACAGTAGGACGCACTTACTGCTCCTCTGTCTGCCCTCCCTCTCCCAGCAAATGCTCTGTGCCAGGAGGAACCTTGCTGTGCTCTGGCATGTGGTGTTACCACCTGGTAAAGTGGATGGCACACAGTAGATGTGAATAAATAATTCTTGTTTATGAATAAGTAATATTCTTGAGTGAATATGCATACATACAGGAATATCTGGTAACTGTGTGATAAATGAGTTCAATGGGCATTTGCACCCTGTGGGATTATGGGGATCCCTCCCCACCCACCCCCAGCCAGTTCTTCTGAATTAAAACAACCGAAAAAACAAAACAGAATTGTGAACCATGTTTTAAGTACAAGGAGGGGAGGGTGGAAACTGAACAGACTTTACTTAAAATCAGCCTCTGTTCTGCTTTCCACATTGGGCATTATGTTTTCTGAACCCTCCTTTCCGCTTTGTCCTTTATTTCCCTCTTCCTTTTTTAAATTCTATTTTGGAACTCAAAGCAAATGACAGGTTCAAGTAAGAAGTATTAGAAAGCCTGACAGAATAGCACAACGGCACGACCGCAAGTCTGTATCCTCACCACAAGTCCTTTCCCTGGAACTTCCCTGGGAATTTAGAACAGTAAGAATTTGCCTCTCAAATCCCTGCACTTCTGTTTGTTTTGTTTTTTTGAGGTAGGTTTCTCCGTGTGTCCTGGCTGTCCTCAAACTCACAGAGATAGGCCTGGCTCTGCCTCCTGAGTGCTGGGATTAAAAGCATGTACCAACTAAGCCTGGCTCTCTCTTCAGTTTTAAACACCCTCATAAGCCCAATTATAGAGACTGCTTAGCCAACTCTGAAAAATACACCATATTTCCATTGACAGGTACAGGACCTCCACCTGAAATGCAGGTGAAGTTCATACTGCACCTCTAATAATGTGAGTCCCCTGTGTCTCTTGCTTGATATTCTGCTCCCAAAGCAAGATTTTCTAGAACCTTGCCAATCACTCCCTTGGTAGTGCCTACACTTCAGAGGCACACGAACTGTCAGAAGACATCTAGAGTGGGAGGAAGCAGAAAACTGGCTTGAACAGGTAGGAAAGAGAGCAAAAACAATTGAAATAGAACCAAAGTTGTGACCAATAATGTCCACATGGACAAGCTCATTTCTGTCTTGAGCTGTTTACATCTGTAAAATGAGATAATTATTTTCTCATTTCAACATCATCCAGAACTGCACAGTGATGCGGACATGCACAAGCCTGTGCATCCCCAGCGCTTTCTAAGTAGCTTCACGTGCCCAGAAAATTCCATGCGGCCTTCTCAGAGCTGACTCAGCTTTCTGGTATTTATTTCCAGAAGGTCAGGATTCCCCAGGCCCACCAGACAAGTGTAGTTTTTCTAATGCTGTGTCTCCCCCTTCTGTTCAACTTTTCTAGGTCGTAAGCTATGAGAGCAACCAAATTACAGAGATGCCTGGGCTTCACCAGGAGTCAGCCCCCTCACTTCCAGGGCTCCCACTGCTTGCCTTCTTCCTTCCTTTGTCACTCTTTCTGCAGCTCTGCCCACAGTGAGCACAGGACCCACCCGCTGCTGGGCCCCACGCCCAAACTTACTGGAACAATGCCGGAACTCAAAGCGCACGTGCGAGCCCCTGAATTTATCCACAGGAATAGGAAGTTTCAGCAGCTCCGACCACCTGGGACTGTTGTTATGATAGAGCACAAAGGAGTGGTACTCACTAGCCGGTGGCTCCCCAGAGCCAAAGGAGATGAAATCCTAATAAAGAAACGGGTACGTTAAAGTCAGCTTCATTTAGACTCTTTAGCAAGAGGCAGAACATTGGCTGCTGGCTGCCTGGCCCCAACAGCATTACACCGGACAGTACCTATCTTTGCTGTGTTGTTTCTGTATTTGCTTTACTTAGTGAGGAGATCCATTCAATTCCGAGCCTGGTCTCCAAGGCCTACTGTGCAAAGGGTGGGATGTGAATGTGATGTGAGAATTCAACTCTGGGAAAACAAATTCCCAGCCCACTGAGAACTGAAGTTGGGGGCACTTCGATGATCCAGGGGTAACTGTAAAGGCCTAGTGAAACCTTTTTAGAACAGTGGTTTTCAACCTGTGAGTTGCACGACCATCAGAAAACACAGATATTTACTTATGACTCATAAAAATAGTAAGATGAAAGTTATGAAGTAGCAATCAAAATAATTTTATGGTTGGTCTCACCATGCCATGAGGAACCATATTAAAAGGTCGCAGCATTAGGAAGGGTGAGAACCACTGCTTTAGAAAAACAGGCCAGTGTACTTCTCCACCGGGCTGTGTTCACAGAAAACACTTCTTCCGATAGAGGGTCTGTTACTGCTTCCCCAAACCACAGGTAGTACCAAACTCCACTTTGGCTAAAAAAATTATAGAAGTAATCATGGTAGATTTTTGTTTGTTTGTTTGCTTGTTTTGTTTTGTTTTTTCCCCCAATTGCTAGAGCAAAAATTAAGAAAAAAAATTAAATGCTATTAACATACTGTATTTAAGGAATGGCTGCTGTAATAAAATGATTGATATACACAGTCAGCAAAATGTAAACACCTTCCTAATTTCTTTTCTGTGAAGGGTTTTAATGAGCTTTTAAAAAGGAAAAGAAAACTATACTGGGTTAGAAAAGAAAACACTGCAACTCAGAAATTAAACGATCACAGTTAGAGACGCAGCCAAAGCAAGTGAAACTGTCATACCAAAGACCACTCAGAGTCAACCTACCTTTAAGGGCTGCCCATTACTATCTACAATGAACATCGTCACTTCCACATTTCTGGCCACGCTCTTCCCTCCTTTCTCAAATTCTCCCCTTTCTACGGTGATGTATAAGTCATTCCTCATCTCACCTATTGAAAAGGAAAAGTAAAGTTGCACATCACACATATCAGGCCATGTAATGCTCTACTAAGAGCAACTTTAGTCTATAAAGACACATAGCTGTTATTATATTACACATATAAAGGTCTCAAGGCATTCACACTTTTATAAAATGGTCTCTACCCTCGCTGCTGCCAGTAAATGATAGAGGAGGAGCCAAGCTGGCCTCTGACTCTGATGCTGCCCCACGGCCAATGTGCATTTAGGAGACAAATGGGGTGGCTGAGTAAGAGGGAGCTGTCTCCCCATCTCCCCATATTTCCTTCATTTCATTTATGAGGTGTGATTACAAAATGACAGACCAGCAGTGATAGCTCAAGAAGCCTGTATTACTTTTATAGTCACACAGCTCTTTGGAGAGAAGAAATGCCTAAGTGGAATGAAATGGCAGGACTTTTGAAGAGTACAATTACAATATAAATCTTTCCCAAAATTCATGGCCAAAATGATCTCACTGCTGGAAGAATCCAGATTATTGCTTTGTGAACAGATGTAGAATAACTCAGCCATACAAATAAATTCAACTCACTATTTCCTATCATCAACTGTAAAACAAACGAGAAAGAGCCTAGATTCAAACTTTCTCAAGACACACAAAAGAATCATCTGTACTTTTACCTTAGTGATTTACACAGCTTGGGTGTCTTTTAATATTACCCCTTTCTTATTGCTCCAAGAAACAAAAACTGAAGCCAAGTAGCAAACTTAGAAGAAAAGGACAGATCACTAGGCAAACTGCCACTAGTGTAGACTGTGGTGGGTAGGGCTGCCGTCTCAGCTTATATAGCAGAACTTTCAAACATTTGATGAATCAAATTAATATTGTCTTTTAATTAAAACAACCTTCCTATAGGGAACCAAATCACAAGAAGGAAACATAGTTACACACATATATATCTGCAGCTGGGAGTTTTGTGAAATTTCCTGGTTAAAGCTATTACAAAAAGTTGCCCCAATTCTCAATACCAGGGAGTAGGAAATATGTCCAGTCACCTTCCTCTACAAAGATAATTGCTTATGGTAGTCCCCTTCTTGACTAGGACACAGACAGGTATAAAACAGATGAACTGTATAAGGTTAAGAACCACTAAACCTTAACTGCCCTTTAAAAGAGCACATAAAACATACATTAGTGGAGCAGTTGATAGAGAGGTCTCTTGAAATTTGGAATTCTCACACAGCTCATAAAACCCAACTTTTAGAAAACAAGGAATTTATAAATACTGGAGAAAAGCAACATATCTCAACACATTTAAGATTATATATAGCTAGGTATGGTCACACACACCTTTCATCTGAGCACTTGGGATGTGGAGACATGTGGATCTCTTTGAGTTCAAGACAAGCCTGGTCTTCAAAGCAAGTTGTGGGACAACCAAGTCTACCTAGTGGATTCTGCCCTCAAAAAATTTTATTCTTTCAAAGGTTTTTGTTTTAACTGCTTCCATACTTTTGAATATCTACACATTACCCTCCCTGCCCTCAAAAAATTTTATTCTTTCAAAGGTTTTTGTTTTAACTGCTTCCATACTTTTGAATATCTACACATTGGCTCAAAAATTTCAGAAGTTTGCTAGCTCTTTTGTAACTGATCTCATTACAATGAAGATGTCCCTTAGTAGACACTAGAGGTTGGTTCTGGGGACCCTTCCCAGGTCCCAAACCCAAGAAATGTTCAAGTTCCTTATGCAAACTGGTATAGTTATTTGTCCAGAACTGATATACATCATCTAACATATTTGAAATAATGTCTGTGCCACTTCTATCCAATGCCTTGTAAATAGTTGCTGTAACTGCATTGTTTAGAGAATAAATATCAGAGAAAGAAGTTTGTTCAGATTGAATGTTTTCAATCCCAAGTTCACCAAATCTGAGGAATTGTTTGGTGTGGTTACAGAGGACCAAATATATATATCTTTCCACATACACACCCTTTCAATGGATATTTATTTTAGAAATTCCATCACAGAGTCAACAACAAATGAACCACTTTTTTTTTTTTTTTTTTGTCTGAATTAGAGACTCGAGAGGAGCTGGGATGCTAACGGGGACTGTACATGCTTGACTGTACATGGCAGAAGGCCATTTTGACAACGATTTTCCCACTAACAGATTTGGAAAATAAGATAACAACATTGAAACCAAGACACTTTAAGATGTTAGCTAACAATTTTCTTGCTCCATGGAGTAGGTAACACACCTCAGAGACTATAAACCACAGTCTGATTGACAGTCAGGCTACAGGGGTTTTTACCTTGAGAATTTCTCATAGGGAGTGATCAGTCTTTCCAAGCCAGAGAAGGATTTAATATCCTGATAAAATGACTCAGTGCTTTTTTGTTCTCCTCTGCTGGAAGGCCACAAGTTGCTTCAACTTCAGCAAGGCAAGAGGGATGAGGGAGGTTTGAAAGGCTTGCTGCATGTCTGTAGGATGGGTTCTAATGATGGAAAGCCAGGGGATACACTGCCAGTATCACACAATTCTCTTTCCATCATTCACAAAGCTTCGTGAGCACTTCCTATGTACAGATACACTATTCTAGACCCAGTAACTGCCACAGTGAATGGAGCAGAAGTTCCACATGTAGTGAGTTGGGTCTTTGTGTGCACTCTGTATGCAGTGAATTCAAGTGTGTAATTGTGTGTGCACACATGGAAACCAGACAGATGTGTCTTCCTCTATTACCTTCCACCTTATTTTTTGAGACTGGGTGTCCCCCTGAATCCAGAGCTTGTACTTTAACCACCATGATTGCCCAGCAAGTCTTCTTGTCTCCATAGGGCCATGCTGGGGTTACAAATGCATATCACCAAGCCTGAGTTTTGTGTGGGTTCCAGGGATCTGAATTCATTTCCTTATGCTTCTGTAGCAAGCATTTGGCCCATCAAGTCATATCCCTAGCACTCATGAGTCAGATCTTTAATAAATAAATTTTAACAAGTAAAATGTGAAGCATATTCACCAATGATTAGTGTCGTGGATGAAAAAAAGAAGAAAAAGAGAGGTAGACAGTACTCACTGGGGACAGAGGAAGAGTGGTAATTTTTAACAAGCCAGTAAGAGGGGCCCTGGTGAGAAGGACAGAAGAGAGCAGTATACTTCAACAAAGAAGGAAGGTAATAAAAGATATTAGATCCTTGAATCAATTCTCAAAGCCAACTGAGTTCATGGTATGGGTTCTTCTATCCCTTTACTACAAAAGAAATGCTTGAATTCAAATATGCCTAATGTGACCCCTTTACGGTCATAAGACAATCAGAAAAAGTAGATCAAGGCTCTAGTCCCCTTTCTGCCGCTATTATTCTGTGAACTAAGTTTAGATAGGGCAATATAAATCCCTGAGAATGTGTCATTACGATAGTAGGTAAATAAAGGCAGAGATGAAGAGAAGAAAGGTATTAGACAGGATGCTTTAAAACTTCAATTTATTGAACTTATTTATTATTATTATTATTATTATTATTATTATTATTAGGGAAGGTACATGCAATGCTGCACATATGAAGTTCAGAGGACAATCTTTTGGGTAAGTTCTGTCCTACCTTTAAATGGATTCTAAGGGTAGAGTTCAGGTTATTAGCCTTTATGTAAGCAATTTTACCTGTGTAATAGCCCTGGCTATCCAGGTCTCGCTTTGTATACCAGGCTGGTCTCGAACTCCCAGAGATCTACTTGCCTCTGCCTCCCAAGAACAGGGATTACAGGTGTACACCACCACACCTGGCTCCCCTGAGCCATCTCACTGTCCCCTATGATGCCTTTGTTATAATCCTGTTTCTATGACTTATAAAAGAACTTCTGGAATAGAGTGCATGCCTACATAGCAGACCAAGCTGGTCAAATTTCCTGAATGGATGGGGGCCTGTCCCTATTGTATTGGATCCAGGAGCTGATGGCTGCTGAGGGAGGAGGGGTTCCTTTCCTTTGGGGCTGTGGCTCCTGATAGGATGCTCATGTACCTGTTGATGACAGCACTCCTATGTGCATATGGGCATCATTTCATAATTAAAAAATAAAAATAAAAACAGAACATGAAGTTGGGAGGGGGACATGGTAGGGACACTAAAGGGAGTAAGACAAAAGAAGCAGTGGATGGATGTGACCAATACACATTATTTGTTTAATGTTTAACACTTTCAAAGACCAAAAGACACTATTTTAAAAAGGAAAAACCATACACACATGGTTTAATATTCTGCTCCTCAACTTTTCCCATTCCTGTAACACCCTCCTCCTATCTTTTGCAAATCCTTTAGATTAAACAAGCTTCTGTTGAAAAGAGAACACATAATGAGAAGAGCATTTCTTCTGGTGGCATTCTACATATGCCTCTCTCCAGGAATTTTGCAGCTTGTGCTATGTTCCAATACCACAAGGTGCCACATTTTGCCAAAATATGCAGAAGGAGAAAGTTGAAACGAGTGCTAATTAAAATCAATGTACTTGAAGACTCTGAAGAAAACGAATAAGCCCAACTGGTGTTAGAAAAGCATCTTGGGTAATCATGAGACAGCACATAAAGAATGAGATGGAATCCCAGTGCCAGTGTGAGGAGCTATTGTTATGACAGTGTTTTATTGAGACCCCACATCCCTCAGATTCATTGCTCTGTGAATTTAATATGTATGACACTCTCTTCTCTTTAGCAGGCTCACTGGCTAGGAATCCTGTACTCACCTAAAGATTTCTCAAAAATATTGTAGGCAAAATAAAGATGAGGTCACAGTAGTGGGGACAACTCAAAAGCACTTCAGTGGATGCAGTCAAGAGGATGACTAGTGATGACCTGACCTGAATGTGCAAGGTCTCTGTCACAGGATGCACCCCTGGACCCTCAAGGTTGCCGTGTGATTGCTCTGGACACAGGCACAAAATGAACGAGGGCTTCATCATATAACTATGGTACAGAGGCACAGCAGGGCCAGTCCAACTCTTTCTCTGAGCATTTAAAGTTTATGGAATCAGAGAAAACCTGTCCCTTGGTAAAGAAGAAGAAATATGTAAATGACTTAGGATTTTCCACACACACTAAAATAAGTGAAGATGGTGGTGACAGATCAGCACAGTGGACATCCCTAATTGGAAAACCCAAAATCTTTTGAGCACCAATATGACATTCAAAGATATCAGAGCATTCCAGATTGTTATTGTAGGGATTCATGTAAATTTCCTCTTCCTCCTCCTCCTCCTCCTCCTCCTCCTCCTCCTCCTCCTCCTTCTTCGAGACAGGGTCTCATCATGTAGCTTTGCCTGGCCTGTAACTCACTATATACAACAGGCTGGCCTCAGACTCAGACACTGGCTTGCCTTTGCCTCATCCCAAGTGCTGATATTAAAGGCATGTGCCATGACTCCCAGCTCTATGGGAAAATTTCAAAATTCTAACACACCTCTAACATCTCAAAAACGTTTGATCTTCATAGTTTTAGACAAGGGACACTCCACTGTAGTAGTGGTCCCTGTAATATGAGCAGCAACAGCTCACTTCACTGAATGCCTGCTATGAGTTAGGTTCCTCACAAAGCACTTGCATGTCTAGCTAGATCTTTTCTTGCATGAGTAGGAAGGCACTATCCATTGCAATTGAGAGATGAGACTAAAGCGTAGAGATTACGATATGTGTGTAAGTTACCATAAGGTAACTCTCTCAGTAGAGAATTCAGCTGTTGTCCCCACAGGAGACTTGAGGAAGGAAGATATTCAGTATATGCCATTGTGTGTTAGTCAGACTAGTCTTGAAATACTATTGTTAGTCCTGGGCACTATCTCCATTTCTGATCTCACCTGTAGCCAGAAGGAAACCTTTCATCTCTCTCTAGTCACTGACATCTTCTGACTGAAAGTATACTATCTCTCCACGTGACCAGGGGTTCAGATCTAAGGTAAGCGATGGCTCCCGGGTGATGCAGAATCTTCTCAACTCTGATGAAAGCTTAGTGAACTTTAGTTGAATTTAGGAAAATATTTTTACAAGCTTAGGCAGGTCCTGAATTTGTGATCTTCCTTCCTCAGGCCTCACATAGCTGGGATTAGAGGTTTGTGGGATTATGACCAAGTAAGATATATTTTTAAGGGAGATTAAATCACTTCATTACTAGACCTAATCTATTTTCTCCAAAATGAGGATTACTGCAGGATTAATTCCATCTGTTACATGTGTTTCTTTACCAGTAAGTAGCAAAGCATATATATATATTTAAAATAATGAAATTCATTTAAAAATACTAGGGAAACAATTTATTATATTATTATCCCAGATCTATACATCACCAAGTTATTTGCAAATAAAACTTAAATAAATCTTGAGTATTGAAGTTAGTTTCTTGATCTCAGTCCCTTCCTCCTCCTATCACCCTGGCAGTTACACTTAATTCTTTTCAGGGTTAGAAGCCTGAAAGATTTACAAAAAGCCCTGGAAAGTATTAACGATGGATTCTCTAACCAAAAGTGACAGTTTAATCAATCACTCTGTGGGAGCGGATCTCCAGGGAACAGGACACAAGCCAGGAAGATGAAGTAGCGGGAACATGATGGAGACCAAGAAAGATTCACCAGGAATATGAACCTAGAGTAGGAATAAGTGCTTAAGAGGTATGTGGAGGGGACAGCCAGCCTCTTATGATCTTTCAGACACATCAGTCAATTGTTCCAAGATGTCTGGAGGAACTCAGACCTTCTTCATACTCAGGATGGCCTGGGCCTGGCTTGCATGGGTTCTGTTAAGACATTTAGGGCCAGGCTGTCCAATATAGTAACTGCTTCCATGTGCCAACTGAGCAGTTGAAATGTGACTTGGCTATATAGAAATGTGCTGTGAATGCCCAATACTCAGCAGCTTTCAAAGACTGAGACTGGAAAATGGTGTGAATAACTCATTAGAACATTTTTTATATGAATTACCTATGAGGTGATATTTTGGGATGCACTGAGTTAAACAACATATGCTGCTAAAATTAATTTTACCACTTCTTATTTCTTTTATATATTTTTAAACATTGGCCACTCATTATTTAAAATTACTTTTGGGCTCACTCTACATTTCTCTGGAGAGCAGTGATTTAAATATTTTGCTGTCCTCTCTCAGAGTTCCCAGCATGAAATTCCCCTTAGAAATAGTATTTGGAAAAAATAATAAAAAAAAAGAAATAGTATTTGGTTTGTATATCACAGTGATATGGCTTCTTAGAGAATAACTTTTTGTAGCTGGAAATCAGTATACTAAAATAATGATAATAATAATGATGATGATAAATTCATAATAAAACAATAGGCACTGAATGTCTGACCCAGGCTTGAAAGCACAAAGGCAGACTCCTCCTCTTCCTCTTTAATACCAGGTAATAAGTGATATTTTTTTGCTTCGAGGTTTCCCAGTTTTTTAAAAAGGCGGCACTGGTTATATCCTGTGGACCTGAAAAGGAGTTCTGTGTCTATTTCTGTCTGTGTCAAGGGCACAAGCTATCCGTGTTACAGAGAGGGTGACTGGGTTAACAAACCTGGTCCTCTTGGAATGAGATGTACCTCACCTGTCCTTCACCCCATCAGAATACTAGATGCAAATGAACTTTGAAGGACAGTCTAGAAAATGAAGTGGGAGGGATCATGCACGCAGACTTTCCACAGGATACTATGATCTAAAATACTGTTCCTAAGTATTTTCTCACTGGTGCATCCAACTCAAAATTTCACTCAGCCACTAATGAGAATGAACTGGTTAGTCTGAAAACAACAAAGGACAGTAGACCAATGACTGTGTTTCTCATTATAAAAATTCCAGTGAGTCTGAGAGCTGTTCTCTGATGTTTAAGTAACTTATGCATCTCTCTTATCTCTGTCTTGTTTGGAATATTAAGAAATTGAAGAAGACAAGGGGGGGGGGGAAGGAAATAATGAAGTGCTTTTTAAAAAGTTTTCTTGCAATCTCATGACATGCAGATCTATGTGTGTCTGGAGGGACTGTTCCCTTGGACAATATGAACCATGCGTTACAGAGTCCAGCCAGAAAGAGACAGAAGCAAACCTCATTCCCCACTCCTTCCATTATTAAAGCCAGACAAAAGCTACACGAGCACAGAAGCACCCAGACAGTTCTTCAGCCGAAGAAGTGCCCTCATGCTTTATATTTTTTCCCTGTTCAGTGATACTGTCCAGGGCCCAAGATGAGGAATTCTGCTAGCAGCTGGCCACATTCTGCTCTAAATATGTTTTTTATATTAGATTTGCCCATCAATTTGCTTCCCAGTGGGATGAATGTTTTTCTTTTTTGTTAAAGAGGAAATTCCAGTTATTTATAGCAACTAGGGAAAATAATGAATGGTTGCAAGAGCCACTGGATAGCATGCCACCAAGTAAACAGATCTATAAACAGTCATTTTCCACAACAGTCCTGTAAGATGCTCAGAATGACTGGGCCAGGTCATTTCAGAAAACCTTCCAAGCAGCTCTCCCAGTCTTCCCTGCATGAATGAATTCTAATCAAGAGACCAGCATATGGTACAGTGGGCAATACAGAACATTTAGGGTCTTTCCTAAGGAGTTCTACCACCAGGTCTCAGAGCTGGGCCTTGGAGTTACAGCAGGTGCTTACTATTAGCATTGAGGAGGGCAATAACTTGGGGAAGGGCTGGAATCATTAGCTCTGAAGACCCTACTGAATGAATAATAAAAAAGAAAAATATATAAAGTAAAAACCATTTCACTCAATATATATTATATGCTTAAGCCATATGAAAAATAAAAGTTTTGTTTCTAAAGAGGTGCTGAAAATATCTCTTTGATGAAGACATCAAATATTATAGTTTCACCGTGTCCTGCTGTGGTCACCACCCTCTTTACAATTGAGATGTGCATATCCACTTCAATGCCTTTCAGAACTCATTTCTAAGCACATGAGTACTCACAGAAACAAGCTGGCTATCACCGAGCATGATTCTTAAAACATAATTTTTATCATATTTTGATCATCTATATATAACTCATCATGTTTTGTGCTTATAATATATTGTTCTCCATATTTAGAAAAAAAAATCAAATGAACAATAGACCTATAAAGATATCACCTAACATGACCTATTTTTGGATGGTATCTCAGCTCTGGTTGTTATTATAGTTGTAAGTGAAATGTAGCCATGGCCACCAGAGTTACTCAACTTCAGAAATAGTTTTTAATTTGCTCATTATCACATACCTCACTTAGTTTTCCCACATGGCCCACGGGCTACATGAACACTTCAAAGCTGACAATCTGACAAATTTCCTCAAATATGCAAGCCAGAGAATATATGCATATTTCACCGTTTTGGTGCACACCAAGTTACCTACCAGGCATGATAATGTTGGAAAAACCCAGCTTCCGTGTTATGGATACACCATGAGAAAAAACTGATGAGTATTCTCTTCTGACTTGTTCAATGTCTCCATGTAACAGTTGGAGGGAGACTGCTAATCCTAAAACAAAGGAGAGACATGCAAGTTACAGTAAGAAGAAGACAAACCATGACACCCCAGTCACTGTGAGACAAAAATGAACCATGTTATGTAAGAAGTGAATATAGTTCTACACGGTCAGGCTTATGGCATCAGATTCTACTAGCCACACAAAATCGACAGAAACCAGAAATGATCTTTGAGTAACACTTTTCCCTCATTAAGACATGAGTTTTCCAGTTTCTAGGAACTGGAGACTCACTGACAGAAAGTTAAGAGCAGGAAGCAGGCTTGTAGCCATGGCATTCTGTCCTCCAGCCCTGGCCATTGGAACATACCTCTTCATCAACATTTATTCTTCAAATAGACAATGAGCAATGAGATCAAACTAGAGCTTTATAAGGCTTTTCTTGAAATTAAAGCAACAAAAGTAATTGTATAAAATCAAGGTTATATTTGTATTATAATATAATACAGAAACCCAAAATGGCATTTTTTTTTCTGAGAATTTAGGATACAGGACACTTTGACAAACAAAAAGGAATCTAGTCAGCTCAAAATTATCTTTTTTTATCTCAACTAGTGCCATTATCACAGCAGGATATGCAGAAGACAATGCTTATTTCATATGTAATTTTCTCAATTCTAAGGCAAGAACTACAAAAAAGAAACTAATGTGAAAATGCTACTATGTACACTTCAAAGACACATCTCCTTCAATTCCTTCCTTCTTTCAACATTTTAAGACAAGAAGATGCAAGGCCTCTCTCCTGTATCAGCAATAGAAAATGAAACCTCTCAAAGTGCCTTATTTAAAAACAAACAAACAAAAAACGGTGAGTTAATTTTTAAAAACCTGCACTCAACCTAAAGCGAGTTTGGATAGTAGGGAAGAAGATAATAAATCCATTCCCTGATGATTGTTAATTTACATCATTATTTGTCACCACCATTTCTTGAACAAGCCAATGTCAACTGACATTAATTAACAGTACTGCAATGCTCTCTAAAAACGATATACAAATGATTTCAACCACACTGGAAAAACTGCAAACCTTATCTACAACACAGGCATATGAGGGTCTTCCTTTCATCTTCCCTAAATAGTATGAGAACACAGAGAACAGTGAAAGGTGTCTTGTGGAATTGCTTTAAAAGAGGAGCAGTAAGAAAGAAAAGAACTGGAAAGGGTGCCACTACAGATGGGCTTGTCTAATAGCATGTCTGTCTCAGAGAAGGGCTGTGAGACTGAAGTCTGGCAGGTTTCAAAACTTTGGCCCCGTTCTCCATTTCTCTGTAACTCTATCTACCCCACCCCACCCGCTCACTTTGAACTGGGAGCCTGAGATCAGAGGAGGAGAACCAGCCCTTCCATAGCCATGCATGGACTGCAACTCTCAGAGCAGCACCAGGGCATGTCATGGGGTGCTGCTGATTCCTTTCAAAACCCAGGCAGTAGGGAACAGAGACCAAGTGGCATGTGTTCTGATCCATCTAGCTGTTATTCTCCCTGACTCTCGCGATCCCACCTCATCATCACAGCTGCTGTTCTCTTCCCTCTTTTGCCCTTTTGCCTTCAAGGCCCACACCGTCGCCATTAGCATCACCGGTAGCTGGGATTTGTTAAAGACCTATTTGTGCCACACCCAGTTTCACAAAACCATTCTTCCTGTTAGGGAGGGCACTGTTCAAAAGTCCCAGAATTCTTTGAGAATAAGATAAACTTGACATAATTCGTGAGATCTTGTTATATTTTTCAAATGAAAATCATTTTAGCGGGACATTTAGAAGGACCTGATCTCAGATACTTGCAACACTATGTGGTAAATATGAAGGAAGGAGGGAAAAATCTCAACAATGAAAAAATAAAACCAATAAGACTGTGTTCTTCAGGATAGGAGCAGGACCAGGTAAAACTGAGCAGGATTCCTATTTGCCCAATGGGCGCTGCATTTATTTAGCCTGCAGTCTTCCCCTTTCCTCACACCCTTCTTTCCTCCCTCCCCTCCCTTCTTTAGAAACAAACAGTGAAGTCTTTTAAGAGAACTCGATAATGAAAAACTATTTAGTCTGAGCTAATGGCATCCTGAAAAAATTAAAGAAGGGAGGAAAAGAAGAAAGTATACGTTTGGGACAGAAATGGGTAGAGGAACAGCAATAATGAGCAGGGAAATGCATCGACGTCTAGCTAGCAAGTGCCACAGAGAGGAGAGAGGGGAAAAGACAGAAAGGGTGTCAGCAGAGGCCAGCCAGCTAGTGGATGTCCAACTGGAATGCCGAAGTAAAGGGAAAAAATGGATAAAGCAGTGGGGGGGGGGGGGGGGGGGGGGGAGGGAGGAAGGAAAATGACTTAAGTGTTGGATGCATTCTAGAAGTTAGAAAGATAAAGAATACAGTTCTAGATGTGACTAATTTCATTATCCTAGTGACAATAATTGTTGATAGTGGGGGCAATAATTGCCATTTGGAGTTGACCCAGTTTCTCCAGAATGAAGAATTCATAGTCAAGAAGTGGAAACGGCAATTGAATGGAAGGATTGGCTACAGTACGCATGCTCTGCCCTCCAAAATCTAGGCTTTTCCCACGAGCTGCAACTCTTAACAGCTAAGGGGTGTATACTCTCAGTGAAGCAAAACAAGAAAACAGCACATGGTACCAGCAGCTGGCCCACCAGGAGCCCTTCACAGAAACATCACAGCATTTGTATTTATTTTTCCATCATTATTTTATAGTGGTCTTTAGTTATCATGACCTTACAACCACAAGCCTGAATAAATGAGTCATCAGAACACTAACAATGCAGTGGGCTTAAAAAAAAAATAGTCATCACTACAAAAGAGAGTCTTGACAAATATTTACATACTGCTGTGAAAAAAGTTAGCTGCAAGACTAGAATGATGATTGGCTGAGGACAAGTGGAACTGGGAGGGGAATAGGGGATTTCTTTAAAGGATATAAAATCTCAGTTCGAGAGATCTTAAAAAACAAAACAACAACAACAAAAAACCCCAAAAGACCAAAAATAAAAGAACTTCTCACCACAAAACAATACAAGCATGTGAGATGATATATACATTCATTACCTTTCATTTATTCATTTCACAATGTATGCATGAATCATTCTATCACATTATACACTGTATTCCCCCTCAAATTTTATTTGTCAATTATATTTAATGAACCCAAGGAAAAAGGGGAAGTTGTTTAAGCACTCTAGTTTTTCAGAGATTAGTTTATCTTTTTGTCATTTATGACACGGGGCAGGCTCACAAAATAGAAATTGTCTTTCTGTTCCCATCCTTTCAGCCCTACTCTCCATCTAGGCATCCTACTACCCAAAGAGGTGACTATTTTAAAAGTTTGATCTGCACACTTTTCTGGAAGCCTACCATTATTTGAATGATCAGTAGGGGGATCAGTTGCTTATGGTGTGAGAAGGAGGCAGACAATAGAACACAAGAATAAATACCACAAAAATTCTGTTCCTAGGAAATTGCTAAGTCAATATACATATAAGTGAATAGACTGTAAAGCAGAGCGGTTAAAGTATATAAAAGGAATATACAGAAAATTATTACTGAAAGGATGTTCTAGTTGAGAGAAAAATTTTACAGAGCTTTATGATAACCTATTTAAGTTACTATTTTAATTTTAGAAAAAAATGTAAATAATGTTTTACGCCTTTTTTCCCCCTGGCCATTGATAGACATTATCTTCATTGTCAACCTAACTAGAGGAGTCACATGTCTAGTTATGTCTTTGAGAGTAGTTCCAGAGAAGTTTACCTAAAGAAGGGAAGATCTTCCCTGAATGTGGATTGCAGCTCCTACATACCAGTGGACTGATGTCTTAGACTGAATAAAAAGAGCAAAGAGAGACATCAATCATATTTAGCATCCACATTCTTATCTGTTTACTGACTGAGGAGTCCAATGTATTCGGAGGCTTCCTGTTTCTGGTACTTTGCTATAATGGATCATGGGCCCTCTAAGATTCCGAGCCCAAACAAGCTCTTCTTCTAAGTAGCTCCTCTCAGGCATTTTACCATAGTCACAGGAAGAGTACCCAAAAATGAAGGTCCAAAATGAGCTGGCTCTGGGAGGAATGCTCCCCTTATTAGAAGAGATGTCATCATTAGCCTGGGCTTTCACATGGGCGTCAACATTTGAGATCCAATCAGAAAGACCCAGTGTGTAATTAATTTGGAGTCTGCCAAAACAAACAAACAGAACAACCAGAAATTGTATTATTCACTATCATGATCAGAGCACAGCAGTGGCATGAAGAAGAAAGGCCAAGGACCAATAGACTATTTGGTGACTCTCACTTTGTGAGGATTAGAGCTAACTCATTTCAGAGGATGACTCTTTTTGAATTCATGAAATTTGGTATTTTTATATGAAAAGTGGCAAGCACAGCGTGATTTATAAGTAGCAGCCAGAATTAATTTTAGGTTGCAACAGCCATTTTGTCACTAATGAACCACGTAACATATAGCTGTGAATATACAGCAATGCAAAATGGAGAACCATGACAAACATTTGCTAAATATATGCGTTATTAAGTGTGCCATTTAAGAAGTGCATGGCATAGCTGCAGGATGCTGTCTCAGGGTTGAGTTTTCTGTGATTTGGTTCCCATCTCCAAAACATACAGATAAAGACATCAGTTTTACAAAATTCTTCAGGTGAAGCCTGACAGAAAGTGCTAAGACTGCCAGAGCGCTGCTGCACCTGCAGTAGAACTGTTGTTTGACACTGAACTGTTTTTCCTCTCTTATTCCTCCCAGCCCCAAAAACCAACAAACTAGGTTCCATTCCAAGTTGCATAAGTTTCCCAACAGCCATATATTAAGAAAACATTCCTTTTATCCAAGCTTGGTGGTTCATACCCACAATCTTAACACTCAGGAGGTGGAGGCAGGAGGATGGGGAGCTCAAGGTTGTTCTCAGCTACAAGGCAAGTTCAAAGCTAGCCTTGGCTACATGAGACCCTGTCTCGGGTAGGGGTGTAACAAACAGCAATCAAATGAAGTAAAATAAAACTTTATAAAGTAATAAAATCAAAAAGGAAGGAGGAAAATATTTACTAGGCCTGTCTTCTTACCACTAGACAGAGCCCAGGTTTTTCTATGTACACAGGTCAATACCTTGTGGAGGTCTGAAGGTGAAACTGTCTATCAACATCACAGCTCTAACACAGAAGGTGGGACAAAGATGTAAGTGGAACAAACAAGCAGGCAATATACACAGAGAGATGTGAAAGTGGAAAAATCCCCAACCACATAGGGATTTGGGTATTGCATCCAGATAGACTAAAGCACAGAGCAAGTGACAAACTTGGGACCCCCTGACATGTACTGCCTGCCATTTGGTAAGCAAGTCTGTCATGGCATCCTACTACCTTACTGTGTTTTCCAACTATATACACTTTTTGCTTCATTTTTTTACTTTGTCATTTCTGAGCCAATAGCACATAGCTGTGAATATATAACAATGTAAAACTGCAAAACAATGACTTTAAGGACATTGACTTGGATTTTCTTATTTTACCTATTTTCTACTATTCTACAAATAATATATTTCTACTAAATTTTTTAATGCAAATAATTGACTTAGAGTCTGTATTTAATCAATTGTTTACATCTCTTCCTGCAATGGGAAGGGGAGAAAAGATCTCCATAGATCGAAAGAGTACATCATTTTACTCCTGCTGTTTGTAGCTGGGGCTCAGGTGTATGTACTGCCACATTTCCATTCTCCCTGTTCACTCTTCCCACAATTCTTTGCTCCTCGACTCCATTTTTACTCTTTCCTTATGGCCCTTCTACTACTTCTTTCAGTGAAAGTGGATGGTAAGTTTTCCATGACTTTATTTGAAATTGGAATTATCTGCTTGAAACTGGAATTATTCTCACTTTGAAGTTATAATGTGGCAAGCATAGAATGCAAAGTTGGCCTTTTTCCTATGGCAATTCTGAGACATTCCATAACACTCAAACCTTTACAATTGTTGAAACTACTTTTGGGGGGCAGAGAGGTGATCAACATTTCCCTCCTGAGTCTAGTTTGGGCTTTAGTGCTCTGTAGTTTAATAACTTATCTAATAATGTATTAGATTATTCAATAGTGTATTTATTTGTATTTTACATATATTGGTGTTTTTCCTGCATGTATGTCTATGTGAGCATGTTGCATTCCCTGGAACCGGAATCACAGATAGTTGTGAGTTGCCATGTGGGTGCTGGGAATTGTACCTGGGTCCTCTGGAAGAATGCTCTTAACTACTATGCCATGCCATCTCTCTAGCCCCTGGATACAACTTTATTTATATCTACCCTCTGTATGATTTCTGTTCTTTCATCTTAACTCTTCAGTTTTCTCAATTCTTTTTTTTTTTAATTATTCACATTGTAGTAAACTTCTTTTTAAGGTTTCTGAGAATTAGAAGAGGAAAATCATGTGCAAAATATCAGCTGTCCAAGGCCAGGCCAACAGGACTGACGACTCCTGCCAGCTACAACTGGCCCTCCTGAGCGGGGATATGCTACAGGCATTGCTGAGCCCCTGAGGAACAGACACAGACGCTTCTGCCCTGTGTTGGGGCACATGTCCTGTGGCAGTTCTCCACTCCTTCACAGTAGAGGATCTGGCCACTGGAGCCACCTGTGTCTGCACCCCCTAGCTCCAAGATGTGGAAGGGCTGACACTCAGGTCTGGGCATCTCCTCCCAGGAAGGCCTGGGATGGCTGTGTGAGACAAGTGTATAGTGTCACGACCAATCAAGCTGAGTCCTGGCCCATCCTGCAGCCTAGCGCTTCGATATTGCTACTGATATCCAAGATCATGCGATCCTACTCATCTCCCTCTGAAGGCCCGGAGCGATCATCAGGGCTGCCAGCGATCCTGTTCCCATTGGTGGTGGAGGTGGAGGTGGTGCTCAGGACGTGGCAATGCCTGCCGAAGCTGTCAGTGATGAAGCCTCGGCAGTCTTTCACACAGATGGTCTCTAGGAAGTTTTCAAAGTGCTGACTATCCTTCTCAGGAATAAAGGTCTTAGAACAAGCAGCAGGAACTTGCGGCTGTCCCCATAGACCTGCCGCAGGCTGATGCAGAACTCATGGATGGAGGCCCCATTGCAGTCAGTATTTGTGTAGCAGTGCTGCGAACTGCTGGATCTCCTGTGAGGACAGCTTGGTACGAAATATGAGCATGTTATCCTACAGAAGTTCCATGGTGCTGGTACTCAGCTCACTCTTGCTGACCGTCTTGCTATGGAGTGATGCCTACATGCAGAAGGGCAATGGTGGCAGGCCTCCCACATCCCCAGAGTCAGGGAAGCAGAAGGTGCTGGCTTCAGCGTCATAAGTGTCCTTCATGTCCACTGTCGTGGGAGAGTCATCGCTGTGCAGTGACAGGTGGTGGGTGGGTGTGGAGGCCCCATCAAATATTGCCCAGTCCAGAAAGTCGATGATGGACTCCGTGTACACAGTCTGGAAGACCTGACTGAGGAGGGAGCACAGGTCTTCTGTGGTGACCTTGCTCTCTGTGGCCATGACAGCCAGGCAACATGCCTCTCTCTACTGGCCCCACTGCACTTCCTGATAAGGAACTTTCCCTGAGGCCTCTAGAACTTTCTGCACACAGACTCTGACTGGGAGAGATGCCTGGGTCCTGGGTTGTCTTCAGGACCACGAGGTGTCTGCACAGCAGCATCTCGGATATAGGAGACAGCAGCGATGTCGTGGATGGGCACACTGAGGATAATGTCCTCTCCATCACTCCAGGCCAGCTTGACATTGTATGCAGAAAGGCTGAGCAACAGCATCGTGCTCCTGGGTCAGGTGACCAGGAAGTTGGTGGGACTGCTTTGCCTTGTCTATGAAATGCAGGCTTTTCAGTCCTACTGTAGGGGTTCAGGTAGCCGGGTATGAATGCTAACTGACCTAAATACTTCACCTCCTTCTCAATATAGTTGCTCAGAAGTCTGTCTGGCTCCACAGGCTCAGGTAATGACAACACCACAGTGAGCAGGGGGTGCCTCTCTGTCACCTCTCATGGGCTTTCTTATCTCTACTCTTCATCTTTTAGGAATACTCATTTAAATGAAAGGGCTTCTTGCACTTCTTGCCCTCCTCCTCCATGCCGCCGCATGTAGCCCCCGCGGCCCGCCCTGGGAGTCCCATCGCCAGCGGCCGCTACATACTCACTCTGGACCCCAGTTTTCTCAATTCTTAACATTCAAATGTTGCAGCTCTTAGCACCCTGGAAGCCCTGTTAGACACACACTGGCCTTTCCATTCACTTCTCTATATCTTTTAAGCATTTATTCAGATTTTTCCATTACATTTTCCTTTTGTGAGGAATTCTGACTGAATTAAACTTTAATTTCAGTGTACCAATTCACTGCTTTCAACTGTGCTCAATCAACTGTGCCCTCGCTAAGCAGTTGTATTATTGTTTCAATGACATTAAAAAAGAATTTTCTTTCTTTCTAGGACCATTAGAAGCTCAGCACCAAGATGATACAGTTTTTTATTTGTTTTTTTTTAAAGGTGATATGCCACTGTGTAATGTCAGCAGAATACATAATCAATATCGTTTATGCATTAATTTTAAAATCTTGTTATTTTATACTCTGACTGTCCTGCATTGTTCATCCTTTTCTTGACGACTTCTTGTCTAAAATCCTAGGATGCTGTGATCCTCACTGGCTGCATCTGCTCCCTCTTAATGGCAACTGACTTGTTTCACTGTTGTCATGACTCATGTTGGGTGAGTGTTGTTTCCCCCACAGGAATCCTACCCATGTGACTGTAGAAATGACAGTGTACAATGGTTACATATTTACCTTTTTAGCCTACCTAGCTTGGATTAACCTTATTTTTACATACAAAATTTAAATTTTTCAAGTATGAAATTTTCCAACTATTACATTAATGTAAATCCAGACTAAGGGCATACAGGTCAATGTACCCAGAAAGATCTATTCTGCATTAACCATTAAAGACCGAGAACAGTTTTCTAAGGCCCAGTACTGGAAGACTACTTCTTGGTCCCAAAGCTCATCCCACATTTTTGGGTCAATTCAACTTAAGCACTTTCTGTTCCCTGACATGGCCTATATCTTATCAGACCAATTACTTGAATATTACTGCTCTAGATTTGAGCTTCACCTTTACATACAATGGCAAGATTTCTCTTTCTTCAAACTTTATTTGTCCATTTCTTACCACATCAGCATCTGCTGCCCTAACCCCACACTGGACTAAAACCAGGGCCTGGAATATACCAGGAAAGTTTGGTCATTGGCCGTACTGCACTCTTGAACCATGCTTATCTTTGTAGCAGAAGAATGGGCTACACAGTTGACTGCACGAGGCTTTGGAAAAATCAAATTATTTAAAACTTCTTGATATCTACTTTTTTTTCCCCCTCCAGTAACACAATAGTCCTTGAAGAAAGTATAATAAAATGCCTGCACTGGGCAACTGAATTGGAATTGTAAATCAACACATCAAATAACCAATCCAAAAATATTCTAATGGTATAGTGTTTAAGAGACATCAAACCTTATCCATGCTTGTTCAAAAAGTTACCCCTTCCTCCAAAATTTCATTAATGTACCAAATTAAAGTGTAAAGTCACAATATTGATGGAAATGTTGATCTAAGACATATAAGCCAATTAAAGGCTAATATTATATATTTTTAAAAAACTCTTTCTTTTCAAACAAAGTCTCATCATGTGGTTCTGGCTAGCCTGGAACTTTCTATGTAGACCAGACTGGCCTCAAATTCACAGAGGTCCACCTGCCTCTGCCTCCCATATGCCAGCACACCCATCTATGCTATTGGTTTTTATTTTCTATTCTAAGTTTCTACAAAAGTTTGGAAGTAAGATTACAAGATGTTAAAATATATGTTTTATAAATAAAGATACTACAAATATCTGACTTAAGAATAGCTGTGCTAATCATGCCACAAGATTTTCACACGTGAGTTGAAGGGCATATTACAATCCAGAAATAGCCTGAAAATGAATCTCCAAACTGAACTACTGGGATAGGAAAGGAAGAATATAGTTGGGGTATCTATAATAATCCTCATTTGTTTTATTTTCGTAATAGATGTTTCATGAATTTTGATCACTAAACTCTAATGGCACCACTTTTTCATAAAAGTCAGCATTTAAAAATATGAGTATGATAAGACCAGGCTCGAAACTCTTTCATTTTCCTTTTTTTTCCAAAATAAGTAAGTCCAACAGTGAGGCCAGAATTAGGCCTCCGTTTGAACTCAGCCACGATATTTAAAAAACTCATGTAACTTGAAGAAAAAAAAATAAAGTATTTAAAAAAACTCACATGTAATTAAAAATATTCCTAGTAGAACAAAACTCTGGTAGTACCATAGAAAAGGACTAGCAGGATGCTCATTATGTGTAATTTTAATAATGTAGATGAAAAGTAATAAGGGATTAAGCCAGATGTCACAAATTGTTTTAGAAGATAAGACCCAGTCTCAGGAGGTTGCCTGAGCATAGAGACTGTGGAAGCAAACACATGAAGCCAAGCAGATCTTCAATCAATCCCTGGCAACTTTCCCTTCTCCTTTTATTAATAACAATGCTTCACATCTAAGAACTTCTGATTTTCTCTAGGTTATATTTATTTTTCTTTCAAACTGAATACCCAACCGCTTTTTATTTTTGGTAACTTGTGCAAAGAATTCACACTCTTCCCCTAACCATCACATTTCTAAGCCATTATGCCAAGGTTGTGCTCTAAAGCAGGGAGAAGTTCCTCACATTGTTAGAGAAAAATGAGAACACTTAAGAGTTCTGATTAACTTCAAGAAAAGCTCAACATTCTTAATCATCAAAGAAATGCAACTCAAGACAACTGTGAGATTCCATCTCACACCTGTCAGAATGGCTAAGATCAAAAACTCAAATGACAGCACATGCTGGTGAGGTTGTGGAGAAAGGGGAATACTGCTCCACTGCTGCTGGGAGTGCAAACTTGTACAACCTCTGTGGAAATCAGTCTGGTGATGTCTTAGAAAACTGGAATAGCTCTACCTCAAGATCCAGTCATACCACTCCTAGGTATACATCCAAATGATTCCTCAAAAACCCACAAGGACATCTCAACTATGCTCATAGCAGCTTTATTTGTAATAACTAGAAACTGGAAAACAACCCAGATGTCCCTCAACCCATAAATGAATAAAAAAAAAAAAAAAAGCTGTGGTACATTTACACAATGGAATACTACTCAGCCATCAAAAACAAGGAAATCTTGCAATTTATCACCAAATGGATAGAACTAGAAAAGCTCATCCTGACTGAGCTAACCCAGACCCAGAAAGATGCACATGGAATGTATTCACTTATAACTGGATTTTAGCCATATAGTACAGGATAACTATCTTACAACCAACAGACTGAAAGGAACAGGAACACAGGTCTTATTACTTGGTAGTGGGACACTTTACCCTAATGGAGCTGCCATGTAGGCCCCAATGCAAGAGGAAGCTCTTAGCGCTCATATGGCTGCTGAACTGAAGGGATTCATATGTAGGGTACCCCACACTGGAAGAATAGGATTGGTGGGAGAAAGGATGATAGATGTGAGACGGTGGGAGGGTGGGGCTGGAAGGGGTGGAGGGAAGGGACTGTGATGGAGATGTAAATTGAAGTAATAAATAAACATTAAAAAAAAGAAAAAAAAAGAATTCTGTTTAATAAAGATTCTGAAAGCACCTTAGGAGACTTGTTCTCAAAGCCAGGGAAAATTATAAAACTCCTTTAGGATTTGACAAACACTTCCAACTCCCCACTGTTTTCCTCTTTGGTTTGGCACTAGGAGACCATAAAGCAATCTTCAGCTATTTAGCTCATAACTGACAATATAAATCTTTTAATTATGCTCACTAGTCATCAAACACGGGGCATTTTAAAATGTAACACTAAAACTTTAGCAGAATATGTATGAATTAAGCAGTTCAAACTACTAAAGATCTCACTCTAGGAAAAACTACATTCATCTAACCCAACTTCCTGCATGCCATTTCTTGTGGGTTCCTCTGGAATTTCTTTCCTTTTAATTGTAATTGTTAGAAAATAAACCCGAGAAATAACAGAGACAGTGTTTAAAAAGAATACTGGCTACAGAAGTTAGCTGTGAGAAGGTAACATTCAAGCTTAAAAGGGAAAAGACAATTGTGAGAGTTATATGGCTTAGCATACATTCCCAATGTCCAGTCCATATGTATTTGGCACCTGACTTTAACATTCTACTTTCTAACCATCTCCATGAGTTTAAAGTTCTATATCTAACTCAGCTTTCATACTAACTTGCATCACAATTTTAAAAACATCTTCTTAGATTCAGTACACCCTCTTGATTCCTAAACAACTCAAAATTTAACTATGAGACTCTAGCTATCTATTCTTCAACCACCTCAGAGACCTGAGAGGGATAAATATATCTGGTTATACAGGAAGTGCAGGGCCCGCAGCTTCCAACTAAGAAATGACATACCAGTGGCTGCCTGGACAGTTCCCATTTTCTCTCCCTATATTACAGCATCAATCAATCTTCAGCTGTTTGGCCCCATTTCTCTGATAGACATTGATTGTAGAGCAGGAAGTATGAAGGACTTGCCTACCCTCTCTTGGCAGAGCTAGGCTGTCAACTTACCTGCTTCCAAGTTTTGTCCTTTTGGACAGCATTCTGTCTACAGTTGAAGCAAGGGGTTTTTCTTGCCAAGAGATAGGCTTGCCACTAATTCAACCATCTCCCACTGGAGATTCTTCGATGCTCATCTTCTACTTGGAGTAGAATAGTGGGTGCTGTCAGGAGCTGACATGTCTCGATATCAAAAAATCTTAAGTTAAGAAAACATCTTTGGCCGGGCGGTGGTGGCGCACGCCTTTAATCCCAGCACTTGGGAGGCAGAGGCAGGCGGATCTTTGTGAGTTCGAGGCCAGCCTGGTCTACAAAGCGAGTCCAGGACAGCCAGAGATATTCAGAGAAATCCTGTCTCGAAAAACCAAAAAAGAAAAAAAAAGAAAAGAAAACATCTTTGAATGCCATATTCTGCAGATCTCTTGAGGTTTTTAAAGATGCCCTATCTATCTCCTTATATTTAGATAAGCAAATGTTGCTTGTCTCTTAGCAACTTGATTTCTGATTAGCTTAGAAAATAACTGTGACAGACTGTCTTAGTACCTAACAAAATGAAAAGCTTGAATAACTATTAGTTTGTATTTCTTAATTATCCTAAACAGTTTATGAGAGATGGTAGCAAAAGGCCAAAACTTCACATTGCATTTTTAAGCATTACTAGGTACCATACCTTTAAAAAGTGTTACCCTTAATTTTGTATCAATATACAAAGATCTTTTGACTAACTGTTATTTTTCATTTTAAAGTTCAATTCTTTATTCTGATTCAGGATACCAACCAACATTTTTATTGCACACTCAGGTTTGTGTCACAGTTTTGGTTTATGTCTATTAATATAGGGGTTTTGTGTATCTGTTCATTCTTACAGTAAATAGCATTACCTGTTTTTATTTTTTGCATAACACCAAGCACATAAGAATCTACTGGCTCACAGCCATTTCATAAATACATACACACACACAATAAATATATTGCATACTGATGGTGCTCAGAAAATGTTGCCCCAAAAGAAAACATTTTAGTGGACTATTCTGAAAGACATCATGTACCAAAAAGTCATTCTGACCTTTCCAGCTTTTCTTCCATGAAATCGATCAAAAATATGTCTTTTCATGTCTGAGGAGAACACACATGTCCTTAAAAGGGAAGTTCTTCCAAGCAGAACTTGAAAAAAAACAGGCTTTGTAAGACCCTCCAGTTCACTGCCATGAGATCAGGAACTCTGCCATGTTTTTCTATGACTCTCCATTCTTTATTAAATCTTCTCTAAAAACACTAAGGCTTGCCCACTTCCTGAGCACTTCTTCTAATGCAAGTTTCCACATCAGAACACATGAAACAAATCTGCAATATTTTCTCTTGCTAATCTTTCTTACAGAAGGATCAGTCAAGAAATTAGGATGGGTGAAGAAGAGCTACATTTCCTACACTACAGTAGTGCACATGATGTTTATCTTATTCAGCATTTTGTGTATGTGTTCATCAGGGTTTCCATTGCTATAACAAAAACACCATGACCAAAAAGCAAGTTGGGGAGGAAAGGGTTTATTTGGCTAAGACTTCCAGATCATAATCCATCACTGAAAGAAGTCAGAACTCAAGCAGGGCTAGAACCTCGAGCCTGGAGCTGCAACCTTGAGGCAGAGCCCATGGAGGGATGTTGCTTACTGGCTTGCTTTGAATGGTTTTCTTAGCTTGCTGTCTTACAGAACCCAGGACCAACAGCCCTGGGATGGCACCATCCACCATGAGCTGGGCCCTCCTCCACTGATCACTAATTGAGAAAACCTCTTATAGCTACATCATCTCATGGAGCCATTTCCTCAACCGAGGCACCTTCCTCTCTGATGACTCTAACTTGTGTCAAGTTGACACATAAATCTAGCCAGTACAGTATACTTCACAAAGCAGATCTTTCACACAGCAATCCTAGTAATCACTTGAAAGTTAATCTCACTTGAAAGTGAGAAACGTAGGTCCTATATATAATAATATTAGGCTCAGCCAGGCGGTGGTGGCGCACGCCTTTAATCCCAGCACTTGGGAGGCAGAGGTAGGCGGATCTTTGCGAGTTCGAGGCCAGCCTGGTCTACAAAGCGAGTCCAGGACAGCCAGAGCTGTTAAACAGAGAAACCCTGTCTCGAAAAACCAAAAAAAAAAAAAAATAATAATAATAATATTAGGCTCTAATCACTACTTCCATTAGCTTATAATTCGAGGTCAAGGTTTTTTTATTAATAATGCACATACCATTAAAATTATCAAGTATAATTTAATTTATATTTAAAATTTAAAAGTGTGTATGTGTAATCTTTTGCCTGTATATATGTATATGTACCACATGCATGCCTGATGCCTATTGAGGCCAGAAGAGGGTACTAGATCCCTTGGAATTGGATATACAGGGGTTGTGAACTACCATTGGTTTACCAGGACTTGAACCTGGGACAGCAAGGAGTGCTCTTAACCACTGAGCCATTTCTCCAGCCTCTTTAGTATTATTTTGAACTATATAAAGGAAAACTGAAAAGAAAAAGGAAACTGAAAGCATATGACAACCATATGTGATAAAGCCCAGGTTCTCTTGTATTACAGAGGACATTGAGAACATTGTCAAACATTCAATAAGGTCTGTGTATTAGAAATAGTATTATACCAATGTTGAGTTCCTGGTTTTGATACTGTATGCTAGATATAGTAGTTAGTGGTGGAGAAGAATGGAGCCAGCAGTTTGCTCTCAAGTAGTTAAAGAGAAATAAATACATATACGCATGTACATTGCACAGTGTACATATCTATATATATGTGTTTGTGTGTGTGTGTGTGTGTGTAGGTACATAGACATACATATATACTAATGCACACAATTCAGGAGCAAAGAGGCCAATGTTAAGAATTTCAGTTACTCAGAAATAATGAAACATAGGACTGTGTGCACACTCACACATACTCACATTTGGGGAATACAGATGAAGTGGATGGAGTTAAATGGCATCCTATGGAAATAAGTAAGTGTTTGCATGATTCACTATTTTTCAATTGAATAGAATTAACTGACTATGAAATAAACTTCAAAAGAATAAAAGAGACAACATGGTTTAATAGGAAATTCCAAAAATAAATGAAAAAGTAACACACTATCTTTTTAGCCAATAGGTGGTGCCATAAAGTACTACTTTTCTCTTAGTGCTCTGAGAAAGCAGTTTACAAATTTGATGTTCAACAGTCAGGGTCACTGATAAAATCTTCGGGTACTATATCACTTGCATGATGGTAAACTAAATGACTACACTGGTGTACATAGACAGGACTGTCAACATAAAAATGCAATCTAACACTACAGAAGTCCCTTTGCAACAGCAACTAAGGAAGACTATTATGGCCAGCACAGAGCCATACTGCTCTCCATGAAACCGTAGGCTCCTTCTGTCGCAATTCCTGTGAAATCTCAGGAGGTTGAAATGTACAGTTGGAGGAGTAGAATGGTGCACGCTCAACTTACAAAGACAAAAACAAAGATTCTAGAAGTTTACCTGTGTCAGGGTGATCTGAAAGCTGCTTGTATTCTATTGCTACTTACTAGCCCCTAGCATCCAGTTGCCACCCCAATGAGAATATATTGTCATATATACCTGTCTTTGTTGTGTAAGCCTCCTCTACCTAATTTATTTATTTATTTATTTTTAAATACTTTATTTTTTTTTCTTCAAGTTACATCTCAGTAACAAACCCCTCCATATTCCCCCTTCCTAACCCGCCCTTCTACCCTCTTCCCTCCAGAGGTTTCCCCTTTCAGTCCAACAGCTGGTTCCTTCTCTTATAACAGTAAGTATTATACAAAACAATAGATATAAATATGCCACATTTATGAGAGTAAATTGGCCCAGTATACCTTCCCAATGTTCAGTTTATACCTATTTGGCCCCTGACTTTAACATTCTACTATCTACCCAACTCCATGAGTTTAAAGGTCTATATGTGACTCAACATTCATACTGTCTTGCAACACACTTTTAAGAGTATCTTCTTAGATCTATAACACCCTCTTGATTCCTAAACAGTTCAAAATTTAACTATAAGATTCTGTCTATTCTTCAACCACCTCAGAGACCTGAGAGGAATAAATATATTTGCTTATATAGGAAGTGCAGAGCCTGCAGCTTCCAAAACTAAGAAAGAACATACCAATAACTGCCTGGACAGTTCCCATTTTCTCTCCATACATTCCAGCATCAATCTTCAGGCTTTGGGTCCTGTTTCTCTGACAGACATTTGTTGTAGAGCAGGGATTATGAAGGACTTACCTACCCTGTCTTGGCAGAGTTAGGCTGTCGACTTTCCTGCTACCAAGTTTTGTCCTTTTTGGACAGCAGTCTGTCTGCAGTTGGTGCAAGGGGTTTTTTCATGCCAAGAGAAAGGCTTGCCACTAATTCAACCATCTTACAGTGGAGGTTCTTCGATGCTTATCTTCTACTTGGAGTAGAATAGGGGGTGCTGTCAGGCGCTGATATGTCTCGATATCAAAAAAAAAATCTTGTTTTAAGATAACATCTTTGAATGCCATATTCTGCAGATCTCTAGGGGTTTTTGAAGATGCCCTATCCATCTCTTGTATTTAGATAAGCAAATGTTGCTTGTCTCTTAGCAACTTGATTACTGGGTAGTTTATAGAATATCTGTGATAGACTGTCATAGTAGCTAACAAAGAGACATGTTTGCATGACTAGGAGTTTGTTTTAACTATCCTAGACCGTTTTAGATGGTTGGTATCAAGAGGTCAGAGCTTCACATTTTATTTTTAAGTATCTCTAGGTATGATACCATTGGGAAGCATTATCTTTAAATTTGTATCAATATACAAAGATCTATTCAATTGTGGTTAAATATACTCTTAATTATGTATCAATATACCAAGATCAATGCCTATGTAGCCCAATATAATCTTAATATTACGTCCATATGCAAGGGTCAATACCATTGTGGCCAACTATAATCTTAATTTTGTATCAATATACAAAGATCAATACCGATGTAATCTAATACAATCTTATTTTTGCACAATAAACAATGGTCAATACCACTTTAGCCAAATAAACTACTAATTTTGTATCAATATACAAAGGTATAAGGGCATATTCAATAATCTGCCCCTTCTTCTTGGACCTTCCTGTGCTATGTCTATATCTCATTTTTCTCAAGCCCATGCACTCCTACATAGGAGAGGAAGAAGGATACAGAAAAGGAAAAGTAGGAATTCCCTGGGGCTAACCTCCAAAACCCAATAAGACAGGACCATTTATCAGCTTGTAGTCTCTTCCCCTACATAACAGAGTTTTCAGTTATCCTTCAAATAACCAAAAAGAAGGGCGGAGAAACACCCTCCCCACCCTCTGGGCATGGGAAGTCGCTCTCTTAAAGTGACTTCCTGCTGAATTGGGTCATAGTAGACCTGTTTGGGGCCCCAACCCAAATGGGAAAAATGATTAAAAATGTTAGTACAATCCTTTTATGTTCAGTCCTTCTGTTCTCAGCTGTTTAGATGACCTAAGGGGTTTGTAGGCAGAAGCTGATCTTGCAGGCTTCACTGAGGTTCCGGCCGGGGCATTGTGTAGAGCTGAACGGTCCCAGCGACACTGGATTGCAGTGGTGGTTGCAGGCCCCCGATGGAGACAGCTATTGAGGAAGTCTGCCAGGCAGAATCAACTGGGTCACTCATCCTCCTTGGTGCCTGATTCTGCTCTCTGCTGAGGATTCCGCTGTCCGCCGTCCCCAGGCTCCCCTAATGGACACTTCGATTCTCCAGGCGCCTCACCAATTGGGAGTTCCCGTATCCCCGGTTTAGTGGCCTCCATGTCTGTGAGAGATGGGGAGAGCCTTGCCCTGGGACTTTTAACAGTCCCTTGGGAGCTGTGAGTGTTCCCGGGG
>CAJQZJ010001694.1:9857429-9877646 GCA_907164525.1 Lophiomys imhausi | reverse complement strand
CTCTCTCTCTCTCTCTCTCTCTCTCTCTCTCTCTCTCGTGTGTGTCTGTGTATGTGTGTGTGTGTAGGTACATAGACATACATACATAAACAGGCAGTGAGAAGGCTCAAGGGCTTTTGGAGCAAAGAGGATCATGGGAAGAGGAAGCAAGGGAGGAAAGGAGAATACACGCCATGGGTTAGATGGAAAAACATCACTCCACATGGCCTGGAATATCAGCATAGTATGGAGAATAATAGCCCAAAGGGACATATGTATATATTGGGGTTTTATTTGGGGAATAGAATTATTAGAATAAGCTAGCTTAGATAGGCTAAGATTGCACAGTCCAGGCTAAGACTTGTTAAAATCCATCAGCTGTCTCTGTGATTATTCACAAGTGGGCTAAGACATAACTCTGTTGCCCTAATAATTTTATTAATCAATTATAAATGTTAATATTTCATATAATATACCTGATTAGCAAATATGATTTGTTTTTATAAGCATATGTGCTAACTAGAGGAATACATCATAAACACATAAATAATAGGAAAACTATTTGGAATTTATGTTACTATATACTGAACTACACTCAGTGAGTTTTATGTGTGTGTGTGTGTGTGTGTGTGTGTGTGTGTGTGTGTGTATTTATAGAGGTGTGTGCACTTGTGGAAATCATAGGACAACTTGCAAGAGTTGTTTCTTTCTTTCCACTACACGGGCTTTGAGGAACCAACTCAGATAGATCATCAGGCTTGGCAGCAAATCCTTTACCCACTGAGCTGTATCACCAGCCCTGCCAGTGACTTTTATAGGCTTAAGTCTTATTACTAAATTTGCCTAAGTAAATACAATGGGCTAACTCTGATTCCACATTCCTAAAATTCAACTGCCATCTACCAGGTGACATTTATATAACAATTTTTTCTTGGCATATTCAAATCTGGCTTATTTTTAATGAATATTTTTAGAATTTTAAATATTTTCAAATATTTGGTTCTTATATATTAATACATTTTGAAATTCTCATATAACACAACTATTAAAATTTCAAATGTGTTAATCTAATTACAGAGTTATATTAATTCAAGGATTTTTTTTTTAACCTTTAAAAGTTAAATGGATCACTGGCTATTTTCTCCTAGTTTCTAAATACAACAGACATGGTGGTTAATCTTCCTTTTAACAGAGTCTTAGGTTACAAGGAAAATGCCAGTTAACCTAGATGAATCTGTTTACCTATTACCCAGACAAGATCACAGCTCCACGAGCAAGAAGGGCATCCCTGGAACATAAAGGCCTAAAATTAGCTGGGAGAATTGTTTCAAAAGTAACTTTAAAGTTATTCTTTCCTTTTTTTTTTTTTCCAATACCAATGGTCAAAGAATAGAAGAGAGTAATAACAGGAAAAACAGCAGTCTTTTCATAAAATGAACTCATTTTTTTCTCGAAAACGTTTGGTTGCAGTGGTTCTATTTAATTGACAATTCTAAGGTCCATGGAGAAAACAGCGGAAGACAGCACATCTAACCATTGTGAATATTCAACACTACACACCCTGACTCTCCACTTGAACGTCTGGTACTCTTGTTTTCTTTTCTATTTTTAAGTAAGTCACTTGAGTGTCTCCTACTCAGTAATGAAGTTGAGTGGACCCCAAATGTGTAGCTGAGCTTGTACTTCCTTCTCCCCAAGGAGACAACATAGATCAAGGTGAAAAGAATGGTGCCTCACCAAGACTGAAGGGAAGTACTTTGCCAGAAAGTGTGAAGGTGTTTATTTTCAAAGGGGGGTTCTGAGCTTTTACTCTGTGAAAGTGCTGCACAGTGCTGAGGCTTAGAGCTGGGCATGTCTCAGATTGAATGAGCTAGAAGGGACCAGATAGTGATCAGGAGTTCAAGTCCTCCAGATGCTGGCTCTGTAAGACCTGGATGGGACTCAGATTTGAAGGAGATGCATAGGAAGGTGGATGTTCTAAGGACAGTAGGGACAGCAGAGTTTTACAGCAGAAACCAGTTACAACCACCCTGTGCCCAGCAATGAAGGAACTCAAGTATTCCAGTAGACAACAAAATGGGATGGTTTTCATCACAGGGAAAGGCCTTTATAAGAGGTACTACGTTACAACAATGAAAACTTTCATTTTCCACAAAGGTAGCAGTAACTATGGTTTTGTTTTTGTTGTTGTTGTTTGTTTGTTTACAGTACAATGGTTATCAATAGAAAAGAAAAGGGAAGGTTCAAGGCTAAGGTGGCTTTTTCTGGTCTCATTTTCTGGTATAGTCTCACTTAAGGATCCAGGAAGATAAAGTGATCAGGCTAGTCAGTAAGGTTGGTAAAGGACTGTCCCAGCAGGTAGAGTGTGTGGCCCCTCCTTCTGGAATTAACAGATGTAGATATAAGGACAACAACAATTAAATTAAAAGTAATCAGAAAGAGATGTTAGCTAACAAATCTACTGAGAAAAGATTGAAGAGACAAAGTGTAGGAGAGGTTGGGTTGTTTCTCAAAGCCACAATCTACCAGTAAGAAAACAGTATTATTATAAAGAACAAACAAACAAAAAACCCAACCTCTTCAGGGAATTATATAAGGATCCACATTAAAAAAAAAGAAATTATACAGGAAGTGCAGGGCCAGCAGCTTCCAAAACTAAGAAATGACGTACCAGTGGCTGCCTGGACAGTTCCCATTTTCTCTCCATATATTACAGCATCAATCAATCTTCAGCTGTTTGGCCCCATTTCTCTGACAGACTTTAACTGTAAAGCAGGAATTATGAAGGACTTGTCTACCCTCTCTTGGCAGAGCTAGGCTGTCGGCTTACCTGCTTCCAAGTTTTGTCCTTTTTGGACAGCATTCTGTCTACAGTTGAAGCAAGGGATTTTTCTTGCCAGTGACAGGTTTGCCACTAATTCAACCATCTCCAATTGGAGATTCTTCGATGCTCATCTTTTACTTGGAGTAGAATAGGGGGTGCTGTCAGGAGCTGACATGTCTCAATATCAAAAAAAATCTTAAGTTAAAAAAACATCTTTGAATGCCATATTCTGCAGATCTCTTGAGGTTTTTGAAGACCACCTATTTATCTCCTTATATTTGGATAAGCAAATGTTGCTTGCCTCTTAGCCCTCTGATTTCTGATTAACTTTGAAAATAACTGTGATAGACTGCCCTAGTACCTAACAAAATGACATTCTTGAATGACTATTAGTTTGCATTTCTTAATTATCCTAAACAGTTTATGACAATTGCTAACCAAAGTCCAAAACTTTGAAAGCTGCTGGCCCTGCACTTCCTATATAATCATATATATTTATCCATCTCAGGTCTCTGATGTGGTTGAAGACTAGATAGCTAGAGTCTCATAGTTAATTATTGAGTTCTTTAGGAATTAAAAGGGTGTTCTAGATCCAAGAAGATGCTAAACTTGTGATGCAAGTTAGGATGGAAGCCGAGTTGGATATAGAACTTTAAACTCATGGAGATGGTTGGATAGTAGAATGTTAAAATCAGTTGCCAAATACGTATGAACTGGACATTATTCTCCTAATTGTGGCCTAATTATTTCTGTTGTTTTGTGTTGTCTTTGTTGTTATAAGAGAAAGAGCCATTTGTTGGACTGAAAGGGGGAGTTGTTGGGAGGAAAAGGATATACCTTAAACATAAAAAAAAAAAAAAGGAAGTGGATGGGGGATTGAGGGGGAAGAGGGTGGGAGGCTGGGACCAGAGTGGGGAGTAGCGAGGGGAATGCAATTGAGATGTAACTTGAAGAAATAAAAATTTAAAAAACCAACCAAACAAATAAACAAACAAACAAAAAAATGGAACCAGGCAACTTATGAGGAAAATGTAGTGCATAGAAGATAATGGCTTTTAAGGGACAAACTATAAGATATGATATATTCTATGACACATTGTTACTCATATAAGACTGTGTACCATATAGTTTATAGTGTTGTATGATTACTGTAGTCTCTAAATAAACATGCAGGGCTAGAGAGATGGCTCAGTGGTTAAGAGCACTGACTGTTCTTACAGAGGACCTAGGTTCAAATCCCAACACCCACATGAGAGCTCACAACTGTTTATTCTGTGATGGTGTAGTGTTAAGCATTCTAAATATTAATTAATTGGTCCTGCTTGCTGTCTGTTACTTACATTGTCCCTGATTGGTTAAATAAAATGCTGAGGCCTGAGATTGGGCAAAGACAGAGAAAGGTGGGACTTCCTGGGATTAGAACAGGAACCCTGCATTTTACACAGAGGATTAATTCATTCCAACCAGGAGCAGGAAGAAGTAGGACACACATCATTGGTTAGAAAAAAGAACTTCACTCAACGTGGCCAGGAACATTGGCTAGCGTGGAGAGTAGCAGTCCAAGGGGACAGATGTATATATGGGGTCATATTTGGGTAATAGAATTAAGAGCTAGCTTAGATGGGCCATGCTCAATTCAGGCCAAGGCTTGTTAAAATCCATGTGGTGTCTGTGTGTATTCATTTATAATGGCTGCTTAAAGAATAACAGCCACAAAATCAATTATAAATAATCTAAATACTGGTTAAATAATTTAATTAGCCATTTTCCTACAGTTCTGACATCCTCATACAGACATATACACAGGCAAAACACCAATGTACATGAAATAAAAATAAGTAAATGAAAAAATAGTTAAATAAGCACTCATACATTTTCTCTACATTACAGGCAGCAACACTTCCATGTGTGAACCTGTTATGTTTGTTACCCAGTACAATTAGATACTGTTGGCTGACACAGAGTGAACCATGTTTTCACTACACTTTCCTGTCAGATTTTCACTTATCTGATGTGAAAAGTGTAGGGCAGGTCAGCCAGCTGAATACACCCACCTGCATTGGAGCCAGTCAAGTTATAGCGCGCATTCAGCTTTTTGATGATGTTCTCATGGATTTGGTACCACTCACTCTCTGTATTACACCTATGAAAACACAACCATTTGGTTAGGCTCTACCACACAAGTTCAAGCCCCAGGTATGACAACACACCACACTCCTGGCTATAACCACTAGAGCATGCTTTCTCCTTGGAGTCCCCAGTGCCTGGCCATCAGGCTTACTTAGCATGGGCAGGAATGCTCAACTTAGCAGTGGCTGACAATAAGGTGTTCAAGACTAAGAATGTGACACCAAAGGTTAACACTTTCACTATTAAATAAATTATGTTTGAGGGCAAATTGATCTCTTTCTTTGTGCTTTGCTTTCTTCATCTGTTAAACTTGTGTAGTTAACATATTAGAATATTGACTAAACATGAGCTTAAGCAACACCTGCCATATAGTAAATGCCACTCAATAAATATACATTTACTTTATATATAATTCACCATTATTAGTTTATATATGTACATGTCATGGAACTTCCAGAATAAATATGATGGGAGTTATTGTCAGGACAGCTAACAGTGAGATATCAAACTGAGCCTTGGCTCTTACAATTTATGCCCTCTACAACATGACCAGGTATGGCTAAAGTCAAAATGCAACCAATTAAGTGAAAACAAACTGATGCTCACACAGCTTACACTGGTAAAAGCCTGCCAGGATTTATCAGAGGGCAATGCAAATACTTTCAGATTTTCCAAGTCTCAGAGAAATGGTATCACTCCATTGTTTTATGGTCAGACCTCTACCTCTTTGCTTTTGTTGGGGGGGGGGTGGTGGAGAAAAAAGTACTAGGAATTGAACCTAAGGCCTCATACATCCTAGGCAAGTGTTCTATCATCATGTTATATCATCCAGCCCTTGCTTTCAGTTCTTGTTATTTACTAGCTCATGCTACCTTTGCTTGGTGTAGTTGGCAGCTAGATTATCATGGCTCTTAAGGACTGGATAGAGGATAGTTTTTATCTGAGTACCACTGAATACTTTTTACATGGTAAAGCCTTAAAACTACCAGTTGCATAGATGGATGGAAGGACAGATGGATGGATGGATGGATGGATGGGTGTCTCACTGACTAGTAACTCCTAATACTAATAAACATGTATCTGCTCCTCATCTTTATTGCTACAATTGTTCCAATGAGGTTTCAGAGAACGTCTCTGTCTAGATGTGTTTATAAATCTGCTATTATTTTTTAATGAGCGGCAGATGCCCCTTCCTGAGGGCCTTGGATATCAAGAGTCCAAATACTATCAACCAAACCCAATTGTCCCACAGTACCAATACTTTTGGTGAGCATATCTGAGGCATATAATACACCATTATTAGTTTATATTTGTACATGTCATCATGGAACTTCCAGAATAAATGATGGGAGTTATTGTCAGGACAGCTAACAGTGAGATACCAAACTGAGCCTTGGCTCTCACAACACTGTAAAATCTAGATGGAAAACCATTTTAGCTCTATAGTTATGAGTTATCAAATTCCATTTAGTACATTTTATTTCTAATTTTCTTATTTCTGCCCAGTAGGGAAGAAAAGAAGATGGTTTGCTTTCTGAAAGACTCTAGAATTCATGTTTTGACCTAAAAAAAACCAAAAAACTCCAAGTAAAATCAACACTCCTGAAGAAGGAGACCTAAATATCTTCCAGCTTCAGACAAGGTATTTGTTTTTAAAGTCTCAGATGGAGGTAAGGATTCAGTCACTTGAAAAAACAGAATTTCTTCCAAATGGATTCCAGTGATCATATCAAAAGCTTTATTAAGGCTGGTTCCTTCCTACTGTCAGAGATGGTTTAACTGGCTAGTATTTTTTTCTTGTAATTGTATCACAATTTGCTGACTCAACAGTAGAAAGAATAACCAATAACATAATTTGATTCTTAAGAAGAAGCAGACAATAAAAAAAAACTATGAAGTGCAGCACAATTTATTTTTATAATGGTCTTTTTTTTTTCAGCTGGTGGCATAATCAAGGGTGAGTCCTCTTACTGCCAGCCCCTCAGTCTTGCTGGTGGTGAGGTGAATATAGCTCTCATCACCATACCTGGAAATACTATACTAAGAAGCAATTAGACTATGTTTGTGAAGGATTTTGGCTTTCTTTAGTACTACCATGTTCTATCATGCTCACATTACTAGACAGTGGTGTGAAATAACATCCAAGAAAATAGAAGTGGATGAGCTGGGAGCTCAGGTTCCAGAGTCAGACATATTTTGATCCCTTCCTTAGTACCTGGATGACAAGGGTAAGTTCCTTAACTCTCTATCTCCTGTGTGAACTGACCCAACACCATCTGCTTCCTGGGTTGGCTTTGAGGATGAAGTGACATGAGGAACTCTGAATCCTTGTACACAGTACACAGCCCAAGGAAAGAGAGCTGTGATTAGTCACTGGGGTCTTAAATGAAGTTATAGTTTAGGACTATTAGTAGCATTTAGGAAAAAAATTACAGTGGATTTAATCAAAGCCATTAATAATGAGGGCTGTCATGAGAAAAAAAATGAAGCAAGTTTTATTACCCACTAGTTTTAAGATGTTTTCAAGTTTAAAACAAAAGTCACAGATTTAACCTCTTAGAAAGGGTAAAAAACATCTCTGGTTCCAAACCAGAGGCTACAGATAACCTAAACTGTTTTTCAACTAATTATTGAATGTTCTGTGGAGGCCTCACTGGGTAGAAAGTAGATAAATCCATGAACCCCTTGCAGCTGTGGTCACAGTCCAATTTTGTGGTCAAACACTGACAAAGGGCCAGTTGTACTATCACCACCTCCCAAAAAAACCCACAGAAACAAAAAATACCTACTGGTATATGCTATAAGTGGCAACACAAGTTTACTCATGGAATTGGCCCACAATGTAGTCCCTGAACCCAAAAGTAGATGTTCTAGTGGGTCTATGTGGATCATGACACTGTTCATCTGATCTTACCAAACCTGTGGGAGGTGTCGGGGTGGGCTGATGTAGACACATGTTTATCATCATCTTAGAAATCATTTAACTTAAAATTTGGTCTAGAAGACATGATCTTCTTTTACCAGAGTATTATTGGTTTAACTGTGCCCAATGCCAATACAACACTGAAATCTAAACCCCTGGGAAATTGGAATGTGGCCTGATTTGGAAAAAGGTTCTTCATAGAGGTAATCAAGTTATAATGATGTCACTGGGGTAAGCTTCAATCCAATACTATTATGTCCTTAAAAAGAGAGAAATAAGACACAAAAACTGGTGTGCACCCAGGGAAAGTTTAATAAGAAGATGAAGGCAAAGGTTAGCGTAAGGTATCAACAGGTATGGATGCCGGGAGAGAGGCATGGAACAGATCCCTCCACAGTCCTCACCCTGGAGGAAGTAAACTCACCACACCTCAATGCAGACTTCTGTCTTCCAGAAGTAACCGGAAGATGATAAACTCCGATGTTTCCACCAGGTTATTTATGGTATGTCATTAAAGCAGTTCCAGTCAATTAACACACAAAGCAGGAGGGTAATCATCTGCGCTTTCCTCTCTTAATTCTAACAGTTATATTTTAAAATTATAGATTTTTGCCTTCTAAGAACAAATTAATTGTGCAAAGGTAAGGACATGCTGCTTCATTGCTTATGAACTGAAGAAGATACCTATCTATTAGATGGTCTCCCTAAATCAATAAAATGCATTCATTGGTACCCTGATTCATACATAGTTCCTCCAGCTGGCAGTTTATAAGGGTTTTGATAAATGACTCAAGCCCACCGTTTCTCATGTTGTTCAGTTACCCATCTAAAGTCCATCTACCCAGGCATGATTCTCAGGCATGCTGTGACCACACCAACCCCACCACACACGTTACTTACATGTACACTTTCAGGACAAGGTCGTCCTTCGTCTCTCCTGTGAGAAGGTCTGCGATGCTAAGAACCGCACAGCCAAACGGTCGCCGATATTGAACACTGCACGCATTCTTTTTTTCTCCTGCTCCCATTCGACCTGTCCAGTTAATAAGCAATCGTGATCCATGAAAACATGATTAGATGTGTCTTAGATACAGACATGGGTACAAGACAGGGCAAATGCAATAAAACAAGGGGCTAGGAAGGAAAGTTCCTTTAGGGCAACGGAAGACTTCTTTTCAAATAAAAACTCTTTTGTCTAATCACCTAGCTGATTGACCTTGAATAGAACATGAGGAGCATGTAAAAACACAATGATTGGATCCCTTGGAACTGGAGTTATAAACAGCTGTGATCTACCAAGTGGGTGTTGGGAATTAAACCCAGCTCCTTTGGAAGTTCAGCACCCTTAACCATTGAGTCATTTCTCCAGTCCTTGTTGAATAGTTTCATATATGCTATGGGAACATTGCTTTCTTTTCTTTTCTTTTTTTGCTTTTCTGTTTGTTTGTTTTGTTTTTTAAGACAGGGCTTCTCTACATAGACATGGCTGTTCTGGAACTCACTCTGTAGACCAAGCTGGCCTCGAATTCAGATATTCCCCTGCCTCTGCCTCCCAAGTGCTGGGATTAAAAGCAACTGCCACCATCACCTGATGGGCACATTGTTTCTTATTGGTATTTAACTATCAATTATTATTTTTGTAGACTACAAGCAGAGAGCATGCTGGGGCTGAAATAGTATGAGTTAACTAATAATAGAATGAAATTAGTAAATTTGTTTATAGATCTCCAAGAGATCCATATTTTATTTTCCATCTAAGCAACATTCTACAGCATCAAGATACATCTGCCACTCCCCTAATCTAATGTTAAAAAGTAAAAAAAAAAAGATGGCAATATCCAATTTAGTGTTTATCAGTTGTTCTTTCTTTTCTCCTGTCCCTCTTCCTGTAGGATAAGCACTATGGAAAAGGAAGCAACACTGTGAAGGAGGGGGGAGTGAAGTCCTGCTCTCACACTGGAAGACCCTGCAGTGAGCTTTGTGAGTTCCCAATTAGCTCCAGCTGGCCTCTCCTCTCTCGTCTTTGCTACCCAGTTTAAGGTTCTCTTCCTGGTTCTGTGGGCAAACACAGCTTTGGAGACTAAGGCTTTGATGCAATCCCAATACCACAAAGACTTGATGTCAGTCATGGTGTTCTCAATGTAAGACTGATGATAAGAATTCAGTTCTGGTTGGTTTCCAGGGAAATCCTCTAAATGGGAAGGGACAGTAGAGGAAGATAATATACTGAGCAACCAGCAAAACACCAAACGAAGCACAGAGGGTGGTGGAGCCTAGACTAGGATGAGCAGGGCTCAAAAACTAACTTCTCTCTTTTTGCTTCTTTCCTCCTTTCCAAATCAAGGACCTGGCCATAAATTCCCAGAACTGAGGCGTTACGGCTTTTGGTTTTGGCAGCCAGAGAGGGTCACTATGCCCTCTTCCCAGTAAAGCAAGTACAAGGGACATTCTATAAAAAGCAAGAAGCATCTGTCCTTGACAGATAATGATCTTCTCCTTAATTTCTCTGCATCAAGAACACTGGCAGATAAGTCTTAATCTTTCTCAAGCATTTTGCTTTAGTTTCATTTCTTCTAGTCTCTAACTATAAAACCAATAACTATTGTTTTGCAAGGATTTATTTGACCAATAGGGAGTAAGCATATGTAGGTAATTCCTACTTCAACATTTATTTTGATGACTTATGATCATGAAAATCTTAGGAGAAAAAAAAGACAATTACTAACAAAATGATCTGTATTTGAAAGGCTGCTCTGGGGCATTATAATACCAAGGTGGGTTGTATCTTCAGCAATGGCTCTGTGAGTGAAAATCATGCATCCCAAGAGCACCCGCTTTGACAATTGTTATCCTGCCACACCAAACTGACAGATGCTTTCTAGAATTTTCTCAAAGCCAGAAGGCTTTGCCTCTCCCCCCCAATGATTTAGGAGATTACACTCAAACCTGACAAATGTTTACACAAAGATATCTAAAACACATTTTGTATTAACAATTAATTGTAAATTAAAATACAAAAAACTAAAAAAATACGATTATAAAACAATCCTTGCTTTTATCATATTAGAGACACATTTTATCTCAAAAGTTCATTGTAGCATATCAACTTTTCTGTTATTTTAAATGAGTCTAATTACTTGCTCACATACTTATCATATAATGAAAAATTAAAGCTGCAAACAGATGTAGGCATTGGTGCATTTCTGCAATCCCAGTACTCAAGGGATGAAGCAAGAAGGTTAGGAGTTTGAGGCCAGCTTGGGTTACATAGTGAGTGTTTGGTGGATGTGATCTACAAAATGAGATCTTGCCTCCAAACAAAACCAAACACCCCCCCCCAAAGCAAAAAAAGAGTTTACTTAAAGAAAATTAACTCCGCTGTCCCTTGAATATAAAAGCAGCATAAAATAGTTTCAGAACACATTTTTAGTGAGCAGAAAATCTATGTGTGAATGATGATATGCTTTATAGTTCCCTTCATAATACAATGTGGTTGCAATATATATATATAAGCTACATCAGTACAAAAACAACAATGCAGCTGTAGGCCTGCATGGCAAGCTGCTGCTCTGCTGTTTCCTGACTTGGGGACAGATGATTCTTAGTATCAGCCAGTTGGCACACACAGAAAAGCTATGCCATCTACACCACTCACTTTCATGAACTGCTATGCTGGAAAATGCCTGCTTTTAGAAGAATTTCCTGTAGAAAAATGAAGGACAGTATTCCCTTTCCAACCAAAATGCTGCTCTGCAAGACGTGAATAATGCTTCATTACCTAAATGTTTTCACAACCAGATCAAATTTGAGAAAGGGAAAGTTGACACTAAAGAGGCATATTCATTTTTCCTTGTAAGGTTTCTCAGCTCCTTGAATAAGCTGATGAAAGTACATAAACTATAAAACATACAGTATCTACTGTCTCAATACCCCTTCCTCATCTCATATATTCTATAATGATGCTCTGTTGCACTCCGTGGTCAGCTTGGAAGAAACTTAGCTCCTCAAAGTTGATTTTGTGGTATTAGAGTTTAGTACTGAAAGAAAAATATAACATATTTGAATCAAATATGTTTGGGGGGCAACAAAGCACGATAAAGTGTATAACAATTTATGTTGTAAAAGATAAAAATTCTATTTGGTAGGAGGGTGAAATCAAGGAGTCTGGAGGATAATTCCTAACCTCTCAGCTTCTTGAACTCAAATTTTGTTCCAGAAAGAAAACTATTATGAGCCACAGAGACCCCTTGGGTATCGCTCCCAGAAGTCACAACTGCTGAACTTACCAATTCGGATAATGTGCACGGTAATATAGATGTCCTTCCTGAGTTCACTGCTACCCAAGTCCTACCAAGAAACAAAGCCTGGTTACTTTAGAGTTCCTATTCTGTGCAGCAAAACTTAAGAGCTCTGTGCAACCTCTCACAAACGAGGGTGAAGATTCACACAGACAAGCATTATGGAATGCTTGGGGCAGAAGGACCCTACTCAAACCCAAGTCTAAATAAGTCAGTACTGCTGATTAGTCTGTGTAAAAGAAACATTTAGGAATAAAGACCACTGTTGATCAAATCTCCTACTCACCCATTCTTTAAACACTTAAGAAGTACAGACTAGATAGCCATGCCATGCCAGGCCCCATCACCACTGTGCTTTTGCAACAGTCTCCCCGGGTCACAAGTATTCTAACAGGTGCGTTAAGCAGAATAAAAAACACAGTGAAGGAAGCAAGTCAACTGTGATCTATGTTAATCAGAATTCCAATCACTATTGCAATCTGTGAGTTAAAGATATTTAAGTAACGTCATAAGTTTCTCTTTCAATAACTTAACTTTCCTAAGCAATAAACACAAGGTGTACTTACCACAAAGAGAGAGCAGTGTCTTTCAGGCTTATCTGGGGCTTTGGGAAGCCCATTTCTATTCAGTCTCAAGAAAAATCTCTCACTGTAAGAGAAAGACAGTTGAACATTTAGAAAATTATTTCATATTTAGCCTTTACTAACTGTTCTTCATCTGAAAGCTCAACATTGGAGAGCACTGAATACAACAAGTGCATGCTTCACTTCTGACAGGACTGGTAAAGCATTAACTGCATGAATGCACAAGCAAAATAAAAATTAACCTTTCCAGCAACAGGACCATTTTCCTTGTCAGTAGTATCCCTGCTATTGCTCTGGACAGTAGAAACCAACACATGATATGAGGGAGTAGAGCCAATCCTTCCAGTGCTTAATTATAAGATGTTTCAATGATTTATAACAAATTGCTGAATTTAAAGTCATGACAACATGGCTTTGTAGTTCTTGGTCTTCTATGTCTATTCATCATAACACAACAAGCATTTCAATTCATGAAACTCAAATTTACGTTGGTCTACAAATAAACAGAAGATCTCAAGCTCCACACTGAGCCTATATTTGAAAATACAGTGTCACCCAAGTTTATACACAAATAACTCACTTTGTCAATCAGCCATTAATTTAAGACCATAAATATTTGTGGATACCATGGAGAGTCAAGGTAATGCATGACACATTTATTTACATTCAAAAATTAAAAAGATTGTCTACCTAAGAAATATTAACACACCCACTATCTCCAGCTTTAAATCCCCCACTGAATTTCAATATCTGGTGGCAGAATCAAATAACTGGCTGCCCCAGGCAGAGAACACAAAACCAATATCCACTGAATAAGAAATGATCACATGATGTGGCCTTGGCTACTAGAGGTTTAGCCTAGGGAAGAAGCAGGGAAATAGGATGCTTAGCATTAGCACACGGCTCATAACCTACCAGGTTTACACATTACATTCATCATAATATCCTTGCCTTAAATAATGGCTCTATTACTCGAATACTACAAGGGGGGAAAATAAGAACCATAATTGGATCTCAATGGAGGATGTGGGTTTCAATTTATAATGGCCATCCAATACTTCTATTCTCTCTCTCTCTCTTTTTCTATTCTCTTTTTGATATAAATCTATATGGATGCATTGAACAGATTCAATTGCCTGGCTAACCTCATCATTTTCTTCTATTATGCCTATTCTTAATCTCTCATATGAGAAAGGGCAAACAATACACATTTCTACTGGGCCATTTCCATTCCTCTTAGCCAGGCTTCTTCCAGAGAGCAGGTGGCCGATACACAGTGAATAGGAGGGAGCTAAGCTGCTACAAGGTTGTGGTGGAGGTCTGGATTTCTTTGGAAACACAGTTGTATTGACAGAGTATGTAAGAGCTGTGGGAGTGTTTGATCTACCCCTGGAAAACAGACTCATAAAAAGGGCATATAAATCAGCCCAATGACTGGCACCTATGCAGAACACCTGGGAGCACTAGTGGTCTTGGTCAACGGGAAGTACCTAGGGAGGAGGACATAAGGTTGGCCAATGAGAAAACATCCTCGTACATTAGAAAGAGTATAATAAAGGAAGGCCTGGAAACTCGAGAGGGCTTTTTTGCTTGGCATTGATTTACATCAGTGCTCATCACTCCTGCACTTTGAAAGACGCTAGCTAGACAAAGGTTGTAGTTGCTGAGACTTATGGCCTAGGTTGGGCGGAGCCCAGGTGAAGGTTCTTTTGGAGTCATAGCCATAAGAGACCTCGACCCCAAGTGGGGGTGCGGGTGGGAGGGCAGCACATGCCCCATGAAGGTTCAACAAACTCAACCAGATGGAAGAGACCACAACCTCAAGTAAATGTGTGGCAATGGCTAGCTCCTAGGCCACACAACTGCCCCAAGGCAGCAAGCTCAGGTGGGCAGATTAAGCCAGGGTGCAGCACCTGCCCTGAGGAGATTTGGCAAATTCAAATGGGCAGAAGAGGCCATAGTGTAGGACCTGCCATGAGGAAATTCAGAAAAATGGGATGGGCTGAAGAGACTGAGGAAGCAAGCGGGGGTTTGGCAACTACCACAGTGATCCCAGAGCCAGGTAACCACTGAGCTGTTGCTGATTGCTGTGTTCCCTTTGGCATTTCCTAATTTGGATGGACTGCTGATTAACTGCCCCAAGGACCTTTCTAATGTGACTCGGGTTGGTGGGTTGGAAGGTATTTATAGCTATTAATAAGTAGTTTAAAGGTACGCCTACACAAGGTTCTTCGACTGCAACTCCAATTCCCACGTGAGTCTGAAATGCAGGCTGGGAAGAACAAACACAACTGAGGATGTGAAGTGAAATCACTCTCACCCAGTGCCCATCTACAATAATTTTCTTTTAAAAAGACTATAAGGTCTCTTCATGATGAAAGAAAATTTCATTATTATTACAAACTTAAGATATGATCAAAGGAAGTACATACAGATTCATTTCATAACAAGGGAATTATAACTTAAATAATCAAACTAATGATCAATTCTTTTGAGAAACCATAATTTACCAGGCACTCTGCTGAGATCTTTGTATGGACTGGCTCATTTAATATTCATCGTGACCTCAAGAAGTACGTCCTATTTATTATGCTGCCCATTTAACTGATGGGCTAACTAAGATAAAAGTTTTGTCCAAGATCAAAAAACTAATATGACTAAGAACTGTACTTTTCATGTTTGCTGAAAATCTTCACTCCTCATTTGAATGTTACTGTTAAATTATTTTTCTATTCTACACAAATAGTGACCTAAGATTTCCTTAGAATGGAGAAAAAGAGACAGGTATGGTAGTGAATACTTGTGAGTCTGAGGCTAGCATGGGCTACAGAGCACATCCCAGGATAGCCAGGGCTACATAACAAGCCCTATCTTTGAAAAGTCCACAAAGAAAAAGGCACAGTTATCTCTGTGTGTAGGATAGTCACATGGCACTAATGTCAAACCATACTGTGAGATTTCAGACTAACTTTTACCACACTGTCCCTGTGCCAACAGGAACAAAGCTAGCACTAATCCTAATTCCAGGCTGCAAAGCAGTTCTTATTTGAAAATTGTTCCCTGACAAATCTGTATGTTTTTCTCAGTGAAAATATGACTAGGAACATAAATTCTATTAAACAAAGACAACATTCCTCAAAGATTTAAGAATATGATTTTATTTAGTCAAAACTGCTAAGGTTTAAGCAGTCTTAAGGTTTAAAGAATGGTTTTGCTTAGCTTCTGAATGATTCGTTACTAATGTGCAGTTACTAATTATAATACCTTAGCACACAACACCAGCGGTGTGAGTACCCTCCCCTGGTCTGTATCGTAGATAGTGTGCCCCATGTCATATTATGAGTGGCCTTCACTCTGAGGCTCCTCTTTTTCTTCACTAAAAAACTTGAGAAAATTTCACACTCTATCTTATGATTTATCTATTGAAAATGGTGGACATCCATAAAACTAATATGCAAAAAAGTCAGACATTTCACATATTAAAACCTCAACTCTAATACTGTCACAAGAACGATTCAATATCTTTAAGTTTCATCAGTATTTGTATGAAAACATCTTCTAGAGAATCCTGTTTCACCGGAATAATCCAATCAAAAAATGGGGAACAGAGCTAAACCAAGAATTTACAAAAGAGAAATCTCTAATGGCTGAAAGATACTTGAAGAAATGCTCAACATCCTTAATTATCAGAGAAACGCAACTCAAGACAACTCTGAGAATCCATCTCACTTCTGTCAGAATGGCTAAAATCAGAAACTCAAATGACAACACATGGTAGCGAGGTTGTGGAGAAAAGGGAACACTTCTCCATTGCTGGTGGGAGTGCAAACTTGTACAACCTCTGTGGAAATCAGTCTGGCTACATCTTACAAAACTTGGAATAGCTCTACCTCAAGACCCAGCCATATCACTTTTGGGTATACAACCAAATAATTCTTCACCAAACTACAAGGACATCTCATCAACTATGTTCACAGCAGCTTTATTTGTAATAGCTAGAAACTGGAAACAACCCAGATTTTCCTCAACTGAAGAATGAAAAAAAAAAACTTGTGGTACATCTACACAATGGAATACTACTCAGCTATCAGAAACAAGGAAATCATGGAATTTGCTGCCAAATGGATGGAACTAGAAAAGCTCATCTTGAGTGAGCTAACCCAGACCCAGAAAGATGCATATGGCATGTATTAACTTATAACTGGATTTTAGCCATATAGTACATGATGGCTATCCTATAACCAACATACAGAAAGGAATAGGAACATTAATTTTTTTCCATGTTAATGGGATACTTTGCCTTAGTGGAGCTGCCATGTAGGCCCCCAGTGCAAGAAGAAGCTCTTAACCCTCATATGACTGCTGAACGGAGGGGGGCTGATATGTAGGGGAACCCCACACTAGAGGAGTAGGATAGGTGGGAGAAGGGGAGAGGATCAGAGGGTGGGAATGGGAGGGGTGGAGGGAAGGGACTGTGATGGAGATGTAACTTGAAGTAATAAATAAACATTAAAAAAAAGAGAAAGAAACCTGTTTCAGAAAGCAATTCTTTTTGTTCTGTCACTATTTTAATTTCACTGGTCTAGACAGAATCCTGATTATGTGAGTATTATACTATATCATATCCTGTTCCAGAAAGAACATCAATACATACTAAGCCAGCAATGTATCCTTCAGCTCAAACATGCCTTAGAGGGAAGATAAAAATAGGTTCAAAATGGGTACTATAAAGCAGTAAGTCATTTGCAATTTATTGAAAACCAGACAGAAAATCTCCATGTCCAATAAAAACCAGTCTATTCATTTGGTGACATGGTGCTGTTTTACAAAATCCATTTCCTTTTAGCTTTAGTGATACAGCAACTACTTACTAGGCAAATAGTTTCAGAAAAAAAAATGGCTTTCAGTAATGCACTTCAGAATCTTTGGACTATAATTCCCTTCCCTCGCATTTAGAGAATATCATAACATATGTTTTCTGAGCCAGGATAGAAACTAAACAAGTCAGAGCCAGTTCATTGTAGCACATCCAACAGCCTCAGAACAGTCTCATATAGAGGTTATTGGCCACATACAAAAGGATTTCTGACATTCTGTCTCAGGTGAGCTCCTACTGCAATCCTCTAGGACGTGTGGTACAGGAACTATTGGTAGTTTGTAAACTCCTAAGTATGTTGTAAGAAGATTAAGTAAATTCCACTTAAGTAAATTCCATTCATTTCTGCATCAGAAGTTGAATATAGCAGTGTAATTAGCAACATGTACATCTTCTGGTTCTCACATACATCTTCTGGTTCTACCTATGACTTGGAAGCCCCTGACTAAACTCAACCCTTTAAGGCAAAACTAAACTAAAAACTAAACTAACAAAACAAAACTAAAAAGAAAAATTTTGAGTAGTTGGAAAGCTTTAATCCCCTTCCGACATTCTCTCTCTCCCCACAAGTCCTGAAAAGTAAAGTTACAGTAGGAAAGCATGCAGAATTTCCTGGCAACAGATGAATCGATGGTACCTCATGACCACTTGTCATGAGTCACCTAATTAGCACATGGCAGCTCTGGGTTCTAGATTATTTCACTTACCTTGTCCCCATGTACATTTTACATCTTTATTACACTAAACAGGATGAAAAAAATGCAGTGTGGTACAGTATTTAAACAATAAACTAATACAAAAAAGCCAATAACAAGAAAATCTACAGTGACATGATATTTTCTAATGCTTTCTTCTTAAAGATTAAACAAAAGAATCCTGGGAAGTATGAGCTGATAAATTATCAGTAGAGAAAAAAAATCATTATTTGACCTTCTTATCTATTGCCATGTTCTCCTAGAGGACGAACTTCACTACTGGGGAAATTTAGAATCACCTGAATTCTATATGTGAGCCACTATAAATCACGACTATATATTCCTACTGACTAATTCTTTCTTTGGAAATAAAGAACAAATCATAATTATTTATTATTTATAACCTACTTTCTTCTAACAAGGATATATTAAAAAAATAAGACAATGAAAGAAGAATATAAATAAGCATCCATGGCAGGGTGCCTGGGGAAAAGTAATGAAGGAAACTATGTACTTTCTGCCAGACTCAATAATTTAGGTTTTACAAAGATCTCATTCAATTCCCACAACTGCCCTACAGGATGGGAAGCATTATCATCCCAATCTTATACATGAGAGAGCTGGGGCTTCAGATAATGTGAGGGATGGAACCATGGTGACATCCAGAATCTAGCAGGAGGGTCTTGGCTCATACCCACAGTGGTACCCTGTCTTAAAAGAACACACTAACTCAGAAATGGACAAAGAAGAGAAAGACTGTGTTACAAGGAATAAATGTTTTAAAGAGTATCAATAAAATTTGAAAATACTTGAAACTGAATGAAACTAAAAAAGAAAAAAAAATCTAGCCAGAAAATAACTAGCGTTTGTGATGGTTAGGTATACAATTGCCTGCTTAGGCGAGCTACTGAGTTCTGAGGTCCTAAGTGATAGCTCTACAAATGAAAAAGGACATTTCAGCAGTATAATTTAGTATAGATGTCCTTACACTGACACAATATGCCACGAGAAGGTATTAAAGTATCGAAGTGGCTATGACATCTCTTCCTTTCTCTACAGAATGTTCCTGTCCTCCACTCTTTTCCTCACCCACTATGAATCTGGAACCTTTTGGTTACACAGCCTATATCTGAGGTCCAGGAGGCCACCTGGCCAGATCCGAGAAGGTCCTTTGGAGTAATAGCATTAAGTGGCCCACCCCGTATGATATTCCTATATAAAATGCTCCATTCAAAGAGAGAGGCAAATAAGCATTCTAATGACCAATGCCAGGGATTTTTATATGACATACTTTCTTATATTTCAAAGAGATTTATACTTTATAGAGAGTTTTAATATTCCCCAACATGGATTCATATTATCACTCTAAGTCACCTGTCACATAAGAATCAAACTTATGTTTGATCTCAGGACTTAATGCACATGAAAGTCACACAACATGAATTTTATCCAAAATACAAGGATAATTAATATCTTGGTTTGAACCATGTGATCCAAAAAATCATGAATTAATTAATCTATGAAAAATTACAAAGAATTCTTTTAAAAAGTTTGGATAGTTAAACCACTTCAAACATATTTACAGCCCCCAAAGTTAACAATAATAAAATGGGGTAAACATTTAAAGGGCTATGCTTTTATAAGCTAACTGGAAAAATAAGAGAAAAGTCCTAATCTTTTATACTCATGCAAACCAACCATAGCAAAACCAAACCAAACCTCAGCATAGCATCTTTGAAAATGCAAAGCTACTTGTCTTAATGTGTCGTGTGGGGTGACAGTTACTACTTATTCTCTAGGACAGAAGTGTGAGGTTCCAGAAGGTGCAGATGAAACAATGGGAACACTGAGATGGGCAGTGGCATAGCTCAACAGTATGGGCATCAATGCATAGCTCAACAGTATGGG
>CAJQZJ010001694.1:9731713-9857419 GCA_907164525.1 Lophiomys imhausi | reverse complement strand
GCTCAACAGTATGGGCATCAATGCATAGCTCAACAGTATGGGCATCAGTATGGAGATTAAATATATGTAGAATGCAGTGGAATGCAAGTGTAACGAAGTCTCAATGGCTTCTATATTTTTTTTCTTCAAGTTCTTTTTGACTAACATGGGGCAAAATGCTTCCAGCATGTTTTATAAGAGATTAGACAATGCTATACCAAAATACTCCAACTTGGCATAAGGTTTGCTGCAATAAAGACAGTTAAGAAGTACAAAATACAGAAAGCTCTGCCTTCTTCATTATGCCTCAGAGCAGGACACTGACTTACAAAGACAACATGTACCAAGCCTCCTCTTCTACCTGGGCGAAGAGTGTTCACCATTGAAGACCACAGTAGACCTCTATGGGCCTGAGACAGGGGCAGATGTGCCACATCAACTACCTTTTTTTACCTACCCTTGACATTATTTGCCTTCACACAATTTTTTTGCCCCTTAGAATCTCAATACCTTCCCTTGTTTAGTAATTTCTCTTAAAATGCAAGTTTGTTTGTGAAGATGCTATGTAAGCTGGAATTCAAAGTCTCCTCTGAGAATTGTTCATTCCCTTGTTATCTACCATGTACAAGATTAAATATTCTTCATCATCATCATCATCATCACTATCATCATCATCATAATCATCATCTTTTTGAGATATTATGTTGCTGTGCTGTCCTGGAACTGTACAGCCCAAGTGGGCCTCACATTCATGATTCTCCTGCTTCTTTCTGCCTCCAAGAACCTGGATTAAAGGTGTGTGCCAACCCATCCAGTTTTCTCTTCTCCTCTTAGTTCATCTTTTGTTACAGAGGTATGTAACAAAAGGCTAAGAAAAAAGTACCCTCCTTCCAGCCCAATACCATGCCAAGAGCTAGAACTGTATCCTTTTCTTCGATGGGTTACAAAGAACACTTGAAACGGAAAAGCTTAAGCAGCATCATGGCAGGCTGAGGTAATGCTGGCACTACCTCAGGTCACTGTGGAGAACAGGCAGGAGGTGTGACGCAGCCCTGAAGTACTTCCTGGACCTTGGGATCTGGTTCTCCTGGGTAGATGAAAGATGGAGAGATGCTGTATTCCAACAGAAATGACTGCCCAGTGGAAAGGGAAGAGCGCCATCTTATCTCAGAGCCTCACATTTGGTTCGTTACTGCTTTCTCCTACAATGTCCAATTCTGAACCAAGAGACCCTGACTTATTAGGGTGGATGGCTGAAAACATTTCTCCATGCTTACAGGTCTACTTACATTAAGGAGACATTTTTAGGTCCCAAAGCCCAAGTCTTAACAAATCCTAATTGCTATCTTTTATGGCTGTCTTACGTGGCCTCAAACAGGCAACAAATCCCTGCTATCTCATGGGCAAAGACTTTTCACCTTTTCTCTTCAACAAGACCAACACCAACGATAGGGCTTTTCTTTGCAAGTCTTTGTAGATAACATCATTAGGGTGCTAACTTTAACGCTAAAGTAGCATTCTGATCATGAGCTCCTTTGATTAAAAAGACACAGAAACAGGGAGATGATAGAGCGATGATACAGCACAGTCACTTACCTAAGAAAGCAGCAGACTCTTCTTATTAATATCTAAGGCTAGAATCATGTATAAGTATCTGCTATGAAGAGATTGACCGAGCAATCTGATGGTTTTGTCAGGTAAAGGATTCAGCTGAATGTCACATGAGAAGATACAATTTTAAAGTATAGCTAAGATCACTACCAATTTTGACTATCAAAATCAGTCAATTTTTACAGCATGACTTTATGCTATTTTCTTTGGATAATAAGAACATGAAGCAAAATTCTCCAAAATGAGAGACTTCAATGATAAGAGGAATGCAACTCTGTTAAAGGGATAAACAATCATATATCTACTGTTTCACAGCACCTGAACAATCATCAGACTAAGGAAAGAGTTAGTTACAAGTGATGATGCTTCTGGTTGCCTGACCTATAGCAATGACTGTAATTTAAAAATTCCCAACTTTCCCTTTTACAAAATTCTTAGAAAGATAAATACTATATAACTAAATACTAAACTAAAGAGAATAATGGAATATGTAGGAAATGAAACAGAAGGGGTTACCACTTAGACTGGGGCCAGCAAGAAATGGGCAAAAGATGGGGTAATAACAAAGGCATTGTGGGGGAAAGATGAATAAAAAATAAAATTTCATAAGTAAAGGACTTAGGAAAATATGTATCAAGGATGCTCTTAGGAAAATATGTATCAAGGATGCTCTGAAAAAGACTTCAACATCATAACAAATAACCCCAGAAGTGTCAAGTGGGATTATGTGGAATTTAAAGGCTCTGTATAGCAAAGAAGCAATTAGCAGACTGAAGAGACAGTGACAGGGGAGAGAAGGCTTTGTCAATTATACTGATATCTAGAGGGCATGAAGAACTATATACCACAAACCCCCAAATTACTCAATCATAGATGGGCTAACAAGCTGAACAGTTTCTCAGATGAAATCTAGTTTAACACTTTTAGCCATTGGTGAAATGTATACCAAAATTGCTTTAAGATTCTATCTCATACCAGTCAGAGGAGCCCATTAAGAAAGAAATAACAAGTAATGTTAGCAAGGATGCAGGGGAAGAGGAACCCCAATACACTGATGGTGGAAATGTAAACTGGTGGCAGACCCACTATGGAAATTAGGATAAAGGATTTTCAAAAAATTAAAAGTATAACTACCATGACATAACCATACCACTTCTGAACATTAAGTTAGAGACACTTGCACATCTGTGTTTATTTCTGCACAATTCACAACAGTAAAGAAACAGAACCAGCCTGCATGTGCATCAACAGATGAATCGGTAGATTACTATGTTTAAAAAAAATACATACTCAGAGACACATACCACATATTTATCTCATTTGCAGAATTGAAATTTAAGCGTGGATAGAAATGTGTCTAAGTGTGCATATGTATCTCTGCAGGTAAGTCATGAAACTAAAAAGTAGAAACTGAAAAGAGAAGAGGAAAGTGAATAATGGAATACGTAGGAAACGAAAGCAGAAGAGGGTACCACTTGGGGAGAAAAGCAAGAAACAAACAGGATGGGGTGATAATGAATGCATTGTGGGGGGAGATGACAAGGAGTCCTGTGGAAGAGTTAGGGGAAGGACTGAGGGAGCTGGAGGGGTCAAGGACACCACAAGAAGACCTACAGAGCCAACTACCGGGGGCCCACGGTGGCTCATAGAGACTGAACCACCAACCAAAGAGCATGCATGGACTGGACCTAGGTTCCCTACAGTTGATGGGCTGCTTAGTCTTCAAGTGGGTCCTGTACCAATTGCAGCGGGAGCTGTCTCTGACTTAGACTCGGAGTTGCCTGCCTTTGGATCCTTTTCCTCTGGCAGTGCTGTGTTGCCTCAGTGGAAGAGAAGTCACTCAGTTCTGATGTGACTTGAGGGCCGGTTGGTACCTCAGGGATGGGAGCTCCCTTTCTCTGAGAAGTGGAGGGGACTGGGGAAAATGGGTGGGAGGGTGGGACTAGAAGGAGAGGAGAAAGTGCGATTGGAATGGAAAATGAATAAATAAATTTTAAAAGAAAAAAAAAAGTACAATCACACCTGTACAGAAATGCCATCACTAGGTCTATTTTGAATTCTGACTAAGAATTAATGGGGGAAGTGGGGAAGATGAGGGACACCTATATTAGTCTTTCTCCAGAGAATGTGTAAGAAGTTTAATAGGAAAACAAGCTTCTAGGAAGAGGAAGCAGAAGTAGACATGGATAGGAGCAGTGCCAACAAGAAGAAGGTCACGAACTCTGATGATCTGCATGAAAGAGGAGTGTCTTAGGCTTACTCATCTTAGACTTCACAGAACCTGATCACTGCAAACACTGTATCCTTGACATTCTATGTGGAAGACATCAATCTCATCTATATACCGTAGTTATTCTGACCTTGTGAAATAATATCTCTTTGTTAGGAGACCATGTTTAATAAGGAATGTTGAAAACAAGTAAATCAAAGCTCTTTGTAAGTACTTTGTGGTGAAGTAGGCATTTAAAAGCAAACAAAAAAAAATAAAGGTTAAGAAGCTTTAAATGAAAGAAAACAGAATGATTACATAAAAACCAAACCCTTAATTTCAATAAACAAATCTTTCATGCATTTTTTAAAACCCAAAAGGATGCTCTTAGGGTTTTTGTTTTTGTTTTGTTTTGTTTTGTTTTAATTTTAAGTCCAGGATAGATGTGGTGGCACTCAGCTATAATCCCAGTACTCTGGAGGCAGAGGCAGAGGAAGGAAGATCAATAGGAATTCAAGGCCAGCCTGGTCCACAAGCAAGATCCACATTAACTAGGACTATGTCATGAGACAATCTAAAAAAACAAACAAACGAACAAAATGTATACTAACTACCATACTTTTATATACCATACTATATAAAGGTGTAATAGAGACTATGTTTAATTTTTCTCAACATTTTGAACCTAAGTGGAGTACACGGTTTGGGAGGATATGGGGTTTTTTTGTGCCTTTCTCAGATGAGCATTTGGCTTTAAGGAGAACTTACTTGCTGGATGACTAAGTACACAAAAGGTCAGTAATTGTATAGCAATGGTGTGAAGTGTACAGGCCTAATTGGCATAAGGTAAGCACACCCCACTTAACTTGAGATTCAAAACTTCCAAATCCTTAGGGGATAATGCCAGGCATTCATTTCATGATTTTTTTTTTTTTTTTTTTTTTTTTTTGGTTTTTCGAGACAGGGTTTCTCTGTGTAGCCCTGGCTGTCCTGGACTCACTTTGTAGACCAGGCTGGCCTCGAACTTGCAAAGATCCGCCTGCCTCTGCCTCCCAAGTGCTGGGATTAAAGGCGTGCGCCACCACTGCCCGGCTATGATTTTTTTTAATGTACTTTTTTAGCATGACAGTGTTTGCAAATGATGGCTCCCTAGAGAGGTATGAGAGCACAGCTCTGACTAGCACAGTGAAACATGAGGCAACTCTTACTGATGGCACTCAACATGCTGGCTCTCTCTTGCTAAGGAGCACATCCCCACCCCCCAGAGGGATGTTAGCAAAGATTAAGGTACTAATGGCATGATCTTTTAATGTTTTGCCTCAACACCAAGGCAAGCCTTAAAAGCTTCCTTTAACTGCGTCATCCCCACTCTTGTCAAGTACTCTGCAAGGTGTTGAGAACATAAAGATGATGAGAGAATACAGTCACACCATTGGTAATTCCTTTGTCAATGTCAAATCCTCCTGCAACATAAATGGCACTAAATACCAAAGAAGCCTTGTGAAGTGGTTACCATATGTGATGATGGCTCATCCCGTAGAGAGTTCAGAAAAACTGAGTTATTCTGAATTCCCTACAGGAAAGCACCTGGGAGTTCATGAAGAAAGACGGAGATGATCATAACACTAGTGAGGGGGAGACTCGCTAATCTGCTTCTGGTTTAAAATGCAGAAACAGGGTAAGAGGGCTCTCTAGTCACCTTGTAAAATACTCCAGTACTTCAGATGAATCAAGCTGTCTGCATAAATGTTTATAGAGAAAGAAAAAGAGAAGTCAATTCAAGTTTATACACTCTGTGAGCTTCTGGTCTCCTGCAACTCTAGTTTTTCTAGACATTTAATAAAATAAAATAATAGGCTTTATATTTATATCATTAAATGCTCTAAAGAAGAGCTGAGTGTTGTAGATTTGAAATAAAGCCTTCCCCTGCTTATTTTCTTTGTATTTGGATCTCCCCCTAGCAGTTTTGTTAAAATCGCTACCATTAAAGGCAACCATTGTTTGTAGAGGCATTATTTCTTTCATGTGTAACACAAAATAAGGGATAAGTCACAGATCTGATTAACTCCGAGGTGACAACAATCCCAATTCCCATGCACCTGCTGGAACAATCAAATGATGGAGAAGAGGGAGGGTGGGAGGCAATGGTGCTTTTCAACAAGAGGCCCCAGGGAAGGTCGCTGTGGGTCACTGCTGGACAGACACCCACAGTGAATCTGTGCCAACATGTCTAGACACAGCAGGAAATGCTCTGGGCCCGACAGGATGGTTGATACTGCCACAGTTCCAGCAGAGTCTCCAAAAGCCCGTGCTACCTATTTTTATTTCATGCACGGTGCCACTTGCTGGTCTGGCTGGGCGCTTTTCCCTATACTGTTTTTCTTTGCTTTGGAAAGCTAACCATTTTTGGTGAAATTTGCAATATGAAATTAGAAAAACAGAGCTAGGCCTACAATCTGTGAAAGTCAAATCACTAAATGTTCCTAATTTATGCAAAAATGTAGATATTGAACTTGTATGACCAGACCATGGTAAGCTTCAAATAATGCATAAAACAAGACATGCTAGCACAGGGCACAGGAAATTAAACCCTGTAAAGGCTCTACTAACCTTTTTGTATACTACTATACACAGACAAAAACGGAATTTTCTCCTAGGCTGAGCCAAATAACCTCTTACATTATATCAGGCTCTGAAAAGGATTATTGAAAGCTATGAAAGCAAATTTCTTAAGACTCTCCTTACCTGGGAACAGGATTCCAAACTTCCTTATTCCCATCCCCACTGTGGTGTTTCAGGATGTAACCCCACTTCAGGCTTCTGATCCCCCTTTCTTGAGCACTCCTGGCTAATGTAATATGGGCTATATATTACCCTTTTGTTAGTAGGTCTCTCTAAACCTTAAGTAACTGCAATATCATCAGCAAAACTTCGGGGAATGTGTGATTTCCCCAGGAATCCAAGGGCAGTCATCATAGCTAGATAATACATACTGCCTCTTCATCATGGCCAGGACCCCATATAAACTGCCGGCTCCTGAGCAATATCCTATGTACTTAACATTCAAGGAGTCCAAGCCAGGAAAGCACTATTATCCTCACTAAGTCCCACTAGCTAACAGCTATAAGAGATGTGAAGTTACACACCAAGGCTGATGTAGCAAAGCCAGGATTTCTACCCAGATAATCTAATGTCAGAACGAGGCCACTTACCCACAATCAAAGGGTGTACTTGCACAGGTGATATGTGTCTCCCAGACAGAAATTCATAGCCATTTACAGTTCAGTAAGGATTTTTATAAAGCCCATGCTTTACCTATTGTATGTACTCAGTACTTCCTCTTCCTTAAATGGATTGGAATTGGATTGAATAAAGCATAATTGTAGGCAAAAGACAGCTTCTATGGAAGTAAAACCTTTCAAGAAAAGTGGGCTTAGCTGCATGATAGTAGAAAAAAAAAATCTAACTTCAGGAAAGTTTGTGAAAAGGGAATCAGCAGAAAGTAAACTCCATCTATGCAATTACTAGAGTTAAGCAGACCCTGCTGCTAATTTCTCAGGTAAAAGCCCATTCCAGCAGCTGGTATGTTTGAGCAGTCTTGAAGTAGCTAGGGACCAACTGGTGGTACTCAGGCCATGCTAACTAAGTTCTCTGATGAGAACAAAATAAAGGAATTAATTAGTCCCAAGACAAAGTTACAATGTTAATTAATGGAGACAGACTACACCAGTAACCAAAAGAATGAAAGTTACATGTCAACTACTAAACTATGTGAAATCCACTGGCCAGCATTCCTTACACTCTGATGCAGATGAAGCAGCATGTATGAAGGGTTGATAAGCATTAATGTCGAATTGCACAGCCTATGTAATGTATCATACTGTGACTCTTTGTATTCCACATGATGCAAGAGCCGTTTCTTAAGTGCCAGATAAAGGAGACCATACTGCCAGTTCCTTTTCTCTACACAATTACAATTCATGCGCCCCATCCTAAGATTCAGATACTTCACAACCACACCCTCTGCTCTTCCTTTCTCATGGCTAATCTCCCATCTGCAAATTCAAGTCTGTTTCCTGATGCTCCTCTCCTAAGGGGCCTGGAGCCATCAGCGATGATTTCTCCTCTCCCTCAGCTTGGCCTCTTCCTGGATTCCTCCTGTCCACTCTTCACAAGCCCAAGTTTCTAGCAGTTCTAGGTCTTAAAAAGATGAGCCCTGTGTAGACCCCATAACACTCAATGGTAAGCACAAAATGGCTGGGGAAGAACACAGCACATTACGAATACTGCAGATAATGAATGTGGAGTAGGGACAGGAAACACTGATCCATACACTGCCTGCTCTGTTAAAGTCTCAGCTTCACTTGACTTTGGGCAAGATCTGTAGGCTCTATTATCTACAAACAAAGGAATATTAGTAGTATTATACCTCATAGGGTAGTTGCAAGAGCTAAGCCAGGAAATATTGTTAAGAGAATTTAGAACAGTGTTTGACATATGAAAAACATTATATAGGTGTTTGATATGTGAACATAATAAAATAAGATCCCAAAGATGCAGAGAGCAGTCTCCCTCCTTGCCTTCCCCAGCTATTCCTTGTGGAATGAGGAAATCAAACTTTCAGCCAGATAAATGCTCTCTAAATATATTTTGCTTATGTGAAACAATGTGGCTAGCTCATTTTTTAAACAGATAATTATCTTCCATTGAAAGAAGTTGTGGGAAGGTTGTATTAACCTTAAATGAATAGTCTGTAATTTTCAATGATCACTAGGTTCTGTGGGCTGGTGTTCTATTCAAGTAGCTGAGAAAAGTACACTGGAATGATGAAGTGTAGGTTAGGCATATGCTAGCCAGATGTTCTCAGAACATGCCTGTATCCTTCTTAGTGTTTACAGGAAGGAGGGTCCATGACATGATCAGAGGCCCACTCTCCTGGGCCATCTTCAGGCAGATTCAGTAACTGTTTAAAAACAAAACAAAACAACAATAACAAAACAGGTTTGGTAAACAAAACCTCAGTCAAGTGATGATTTAGGGAGACCTAAAACATCTGCTGGTACTCAGGAGATGTTATACACTTCACGATTTTGCTGAATGAGCTCGGAAGGGGATATACCACACAATTGACTCCCTTTGTACTGGGTACCTGTGAGGACAGAATCTAAGCTTTTGGTCCCTGGCAGACATCAGCAGCTGACACTACTTCACTTTCCTTCAGATCCTCTGGGAGGGGCTGGTGACATCTGTCAGTGGTAAGAATACTTGCTGCACAAACCTGGTGACTTGAGTGTGACCCCTGGAAGGCACATAAAGGTGGAAGGAGACAGCTAATTCCATAAAGCTGTCCTTGGATTTGCACGTGTGTAATGACATGTGTCCAACCCTCTAATATCATATAGAACCATATACAATAATGGCATACCCTTTGGGGTCACTGAGGGCTCAGCAGGAAACTCGCTGCTAAGCTCACAGTCCTGGTTCTCTTCCAGGGACACACATGCAGAGAGTGGAAAGAGAGCATAAACTCAACAAGATGTTTTCTGACCTCCACATGTGCCACGGCATGCCCCCATAAGGAAACAAATGGAAAATGTCTTAAAAGATCCTCTGAAAGGATTCAATTTCAAGAAACCAATTTATATAGAATAGATTACTTCTGGAGCTTTCTGCTAGTTTCAATATTAGTATTATCAATAATGACATTAAAATACCTTGGGAAAAGAAACTCAAAGTACTGATTGTTTTTGTCAACGTGACACAAATCAGTGTCACCTGGGAAGAGGAAAGCTCAATTAAGGAATTGTCTCCTTCAGACTGGCTAGAGGGTATTTTTTAAATCGCTAATTGATGTAGGAGGTGCCCAGCGTGATATGGATTGTACCATTCATAGGGAGGTGGGCAGGCCCTTTGAAAAAGTAGCTGAACAAGCCAGAGGAAAGCAAGCCAGGAAGCAACCAGTCCCTGCTTAAGTTCCTGCCCTCAGGCTCCTGCTTGAACCCCTGTTTTGGCTTTCTTTGACCATGAACAGTATGCAACCTGTAAGCCAATAAGTTCTTTCTAGTTGCTTTTGGTCACTCTGTTTATCACAGCAACAGAAACAAAACTAGGCTTCCCACAATGCCCTAAAAGCATAGTTTCCATTTGTAGCTCTTTTTTTTTTCTGAGACAATGCAACAGTGGAGTGAAGGAAGCAAGAACTGTTCTGAGTTCCAAGATCAAGTTAAAACAAAACAAAACAAAGGCAAGAGGTCAGAGTTACTGGGTCACCATTAAGTCTCATATTAAGATGTCTGCATCTTGTGCATCTTCAGGCTCTGCATTAAGGGCAATCTGATCACTGTTGTCTGTGTAAGCCTCAGGAACGGAAACAAGGTAAACTCAACATTGTTCAAATACCTACTATTTAAGAGATGTGTGACACATGTGGTCCAGTCAGGAAACAGAGTAGGGAGGCATTCACACTTGATTCTTCCTCCCATCATTACAGAATATGTGGGAGCAGAGGAGTGGGGGGCTGGAAGACAAGCTGGTTTATAGGTAAACCCAGTAGCACAGCTACATTGCACACCAGGAGGAAGGCAGCTTCTGGACTAAACTGGGAACCAAAACTCAACGTTTTGTTTTGTTTTGTTTTTTTGGCGGGGGAGGTCCTAAACCCAACTTATTTTCCTATTTTCACCAAGCAAATGGGAATGAAACAAGGGGAATGCTAGATATATGGACACTTAAATGCAATGCTTTAGAAAACCTGAAAATATTTACAGCAAGACAAATTCAGAAAGAAGCTAATATTAAATCAGGGTTATTTCAATGATATTAATATTATAAATTATTAAGTACATGTTTATATTATAAATATTATAAAATATAATGGTATTATATTGATTCTGTTAATTGATAATTATATTGATAACTTTATATCAGTTAACATTTTATTAATCCTAATATAAAACTTAGTGAAATGTTATGTTAACTCAATTGCAGCATTTGTGAAAAAAATAGGAATTTATTTTCAGGACTTTAGCTTAATAGAATCAGGCAGAAGAGTTCTCCTTTCAAATTCTATACTGCTTATTAAAAACACAATAAGAGTACATTATACATCCAATGTTTTCATAACTTTATAAAACTATAGGTAAAGCAAAAACATTTCAATAGAAAAGAAGGTGTTGAGCCAGGTGTGGTGGCACAGACCTTTAATCCCAGCACTTAGGAGGCAGAAGCAGGCAGATCTCTGTGAATTCAGTGGCAGCCTGAGCTACATAGCAAGTTCTAGGATGGCTGAAGCTACATAATGAGACCTTGTCTCTAAAAGATTAAAAACAAGAAAAGGAAGAAAAGCAGGTGTTATCTCTAATTTCTTAAGTGCAGAGCTATAACAGGTCAATGTTTTAAGACCCTTTTCTTCTCTTTACAGACTGATTTATGGAGGGAAAAGTTCTTCAAGGACACTGATTCATTTCCTCCAACCGAGTTTCAAGTTGATTCAGAATGTATGTTATCACTGTTATTTCCACACTTCATAAATTCCAGCCTTACTGCACCAAAACACCAGTTTCCACATTTTATAAGCTCAGTCCACTAGCAAGAAATAAAAACCACACTTACCAGTTCATAAAAGCTAATTCATAAGTTATCCATCATGCTTTATTATTACAAGTGCATTAAAATAAAGTTAACACATATTTCCTAGAAGAAGAGGGAAATATTCCTACATTACTTTGCATATATGAATCAGTATGTGTGGTTTAGAATTGCTAAACATTCTTGGTATTTATTTTAATAAGTACTTTAAAAGTACTATACAAATGGATCATTATATGTGACTCGAATAATTCCATCCTAATTCATAATTTAAATGTGAATTTGTAATTTAAAACATAAAGTGCTTTACACTTCCATTCAAAATAAATTTAGTTCTCTTAAAATCTCAGTCAGAGTTCAAACGTTTGCTGGGTACACCAAGCATCTATGTCTTTTCCTAAACATTAAGAGTCTGGGCTAGGGATATGACTCAGTGATAGGGACTCACTTAGCATGCACAAGACCTGAGATTTGATTCCTAACACCACAGGAAAAAAAAAAAAAACTTACAAAAGAACAGCTTTCCATAGAGAACCAAGACAGGTAAGATTCTGAGCACAGAGAATGAAAACAAGCACAAAGACTAAGCTGTCTCACAGCTCTGATACTTCAACGGCAGTGTCTGCAAAGTTCTGCCTTGATATCGTTGATCCAGACACAGCAAGATCAATGTTACTATAAAATGAAAAACCGAAAGATAAAACCTGCTGACTTTGATAAGTAAACATTATGGAGAAATTTTATCTTCTTGGTATCATCAACACAAAGTAGTTAAAACAAAAGCTAGTTTGGCACTGAGGCCATCTTTCATTTACTCTTGCTTGGAGTTCTGTAATCTTTTGGTTTCCCAGGTATTCTCAAATCTATGCAAACTTACTGGAAATAACTTACAAGGTAGGTAAACCAGAAACTTGGAGTTCTATAAATGAACTAAGGCTGGTAGACGAAAAACATATCTGAAAACATCCAATATGCAAATATCTATCTGATTACAAGGAGAAAGTCCTGTGGCTGCACACCATTACCTGATTGGGCGATTCTCTTTACTGTCAAAGAGTGAAAAGATGACCTCCAGCTCCTCTCCCAGGTTGGAACACATGAGGCTCTTCATCTGGACAAACAGGTGGTGACTGCTGGCCTGCACTGGAGTGTCCTTCTTCCGATGTCGATGTTCCATCTGAAGGACACCCACCCCAACAGGAAAAACATGGTCAACATGGATTGAAGAACATAACGGCACAAAGCTGCCGTGTGATGGGGACTGCATACAGTCAAGTTTCTTTTCATGCTACATTCAGTATCTAATCTAAATTCCAAATTTTCTTCTAGTTTCTTCAATAAGATGATCAAGGGCTCTTGCTTTAAGATTTCTCTGAAATTTTTAATGCTAAGATGATATCAACTCATGGCATAGATTCAGGAAGGAAGACATTCAAAGGATTTCTGCTGACCCTAGTCAATGTGAAGGATGAGAACAAACCAGTTATCCTAGAGCACAGATAACAGAGCTAGCCTTGTGATGCCGCTTGTAATCCCAGTGGCTTGGGAGGCAGAGGTAGGAGGATTTCAAGTTGGAAGACAGACCTGCCTACAAAGTGAGTTCAAGGCTAGACTGGGCAACCTGATGAAACCTCCTTTTCTCCCTCCATCCCCCTCTTCACATGTGTGTGTATGTGTGTGTGTGTTTGCACATGCACATGTGTGTATGTATGTATGTATGTATGTATGTATATGTATTTGTGTATGTATGTATGTATATATTCTAGTATGTATGTATGTAGTATGTATGCTAGGGATATTGCCCAGTGGTAGAGCACTTGCTTAGCATAGCATATACAAGGCTTTAGTTTTAATACCCAGAATGAGAAAAAAACAAAAATCAACAAAACAACCCCCTCAAACAAACAAACCCCTTCAGATTCCAGTTACAGATCATTTGATAAATGAAAGCCGAAGAATATTACATACCTTGTCATTTATCATATTTTAAAATTATTTTGAAAATTATACTAAACTTAAAGCTTTGGTAGCTTCTGAATGAGGCTGTGGTAAGTCTTACTGTACCACTAAAGCAAGTAAATGTTTCTAACTTGCTATGGAGATATGGAGAGATGGTCAAGGAGCCCATACAGAAGCTAAAGTTAGGAAGAAACAGCAGGAAATCCCCTTCTCATCTTGTCCTCACTGCAGTCACCTGCTGTCAAACTTGTGACATAGAACCAGAGCTAAAAATGTACATACTTTGAGGAAGGGAAGAAATTACCTGTGGGGAACAGGTGTGAGAGCACGAGGACAAGCACTTAGTCACTACATACCAATTAGTTCTCTACTACATGCCAAGCACTGGAACCACAACAGTGAATAACCAGAAATATTCCATGCTTCATGGAGATGGTATCCACCAAGGGGATCAATTGTCAGCAAATCTTGTGCTCTTGTGCATGCACACACCCAGACACACCCACTCACCCATACACACACAAATGCTCACAAACAGATACACACACACACACACACACACACACACCCAAAGACACACTGACACAAGCATACACACATACACAGCCAGACCACACACACACAGAGATACACAGACAGACCACACGTGCCCACACCCATCCACTCACCCTAACACACACACAAACCCTTCAAGAGTGATGAATGGGAAAAATCTATATTGTCAGGAGAGCCCAAACGGGCATACTGATTTGAGCCTGGGATGTCAGCAGATTCCTTAGAAAACTGTCTCTGTGAAAGGAGCAAGAATTGTGGCTTCTCTAGGGCAGGACTCCCCATTCTGATTGTAGTGAAAGAGGCAGTCCGTTTCTCCTTCTAATCCTTTCGAGGTTTATAAGTAAATGCTTCCAGAAAAACAAAAACACAAACAAAAAGACAGTGAGAATACCATGGTAATATAAAAATTTATATAGGCTTCTAATTCTCCATTTGCTGTGCACATATTGGCCCAGCTGCCAACTGCTGCCAGTCTACTTAGCTCCTGGGTCGCTACTTTGGATACCATTGATGCAGGGGAATGGCAGGGAAGGACCTGGGAAGCCTGGTAAAGTAAGGGATGGTATGGTCACTTTCATATGACAGACTGCCAACTGTTACTCCATCTGAACCTCCTAAGAAAGCAATAATTTCAGTATCAGGCATTTGAACTCAAGTGTTTTGAACTCTATAGCCATGGACAATTGTTGAGGTTGAAGGCCCATAACCACATTTCTATATTGGCTACCTTTTAAGGCTTGTAAGTAGAGTTCAATAATTACCAAATGATTGGCCAGCTTTCAGGGTAAATGCCATTTTTACAATTTACAGTTGTAGATGCAACTGCGTAATATCAAAAAGTTTATATGCTTCTAACTTTTATTCTGAACTATCTAAAAGCAAAGGATCACAAACAAGTAACCCACTAAATAGACCTTTAGTCACCTCATTCTAATCAGGTACATGGGATACCTCTGTGGAAGTGAGGGGATACACACACACACACACACACACACACACACACACACACACAAAGTGTACTTCATCAGCCATAACTATTAGAAAAAAATTTTTGAAGAAAAATCAACTACAGAGGATGGTGGAAGCAAAATTCTTCCCCATTTTCTGTGAGACTTGCTATATTTTGTGCTTTCAAAATTCTTCTCAGTGGGACTAAAGACACATCACATGCTTATAAAACTAATCTCTTTAATTCAAAAGCAAGTCTTTCCCCCTTGGAATTGATCCCCACATAGGTATAGTCAAAAGTATAGCACAGCACAAGCTACTCTGAAAAAATGAATGGCTACCGACAGCCAGAGCAGGGGCCATGGACACCAAATGCCTCCTGTAAAGAACTGACCTCAAGGAGGGGCCTGTTCTTGACCTCGAAGAGTGTGAAGTTCCCAGAATTAATTGTGGCATTCAGTATGAATTGACAGGGAGAAAATCAGCGTCCTTACTCATGCAAATAATGTAATATACGTAGAGCAGTGGTTCTCAACCTTGACTGCACTTTAGAGTCACCAAGAGAGCTTTTAAAAAATACTTAAGCCTGGGTCCTGTCCCAGAACAATTAAATGGGAATTTCTAGGGGGTGGGGAGGGGTCTCAAGAGCTGTACTTTTGAAAGCTCCCTAGGTGGTTCTAATGGGTAATGAGGGTTGAGAATCATTGATGTAGATCATATGCGGAGAGATGGAAATTACAGCAGTCTGAAAAATGCATTGTTGCATCTGACAAGTAATTAATTACTGGCCCATGATTACTGAACCTACCTTGCGTGGTAGGACTAAGACTGCCTGATTCCGTGCTATATACCTGTGACACAGACCCTTTTGTCTAGAACTCTGTAGCACTTAGTCTCCGCCCGCCCACCATTCTTCCAGATCTGGGATGGACTTGGATTTAAGTAGGTTATGATTACTTGCTAATTTTTGGGTAGTTCACTACCTTTGAGGTCTGCTAAAAATATCTCCATGAAAAGATAATTTCAGTAATAACACTAAAAAGGTATGCTAATACTTCAAGAGCTGTAACTCTAGTCACAACACAGATAATAACACTTCTTAACATAATGTATGGCAATAGATATATGACAGCCACATTACATGTACTTACAGCTTATATTTTAACTATACCTTTCACTAAGAGAAGAAACAGATTCACTACAAAGATTTCTTCAACTCAAATTGGTATTCCTCATGTGCTGCATTAATTACTAGAGGAATGGGCTACACCTGGTTTTCAACCTTGGTGGAGGGGGTTGTAGAGGGCTTTGGGGATATATACCACCCCCGAAGTGGACTCTCTCTACAGCCACCATTCATTGTGGCAACCAAATTCTGTCTTCAGCCAACGTCAAATGTATCACTGGGGTGGGGGTAGTTAAACTTCTTTAAGAAGCAAAGTTTGCTATTTGGCAACCACTGCTGTAGGCCACTAAGAACTGCAAACAGGACAATAGGATCCTACAAACATAAAATGTCTCTAAAAATATACACTGCCAGCCCAAATAAGCAGAGGTTTTGGGCAACTAGCTTTTACTTATAACAGAACTGAGATGTGGTCTTTGGAAATCTAACCTTTGTAGGTAGAAAAAAGTTAGCAAGGCTAAATTTAGCACTTTCCCAGCTTAAAGGGGAATAATTGGGTGAGAATGATCTGTGAACAGGGCTGGCAAAAACAAAACCAAGACCTTCTTCCCTAGGGTAAGGCATCGACTTGGGAACTTGTGTTTCAAATGTGATACTAAAAAAAGAAAAAAAGAAATAAAACATTCTTTCTGGGAACATTTACCTTCACCCCACAGTCCTTGATCCAAAATGATAATATACTAACAACCCTGGTCCTTGATCTAAAATGATAATATACTAACAACCCTGGTCCTTGATCTAAAATGATAATATACTAACAACCCTGGTCCTTGATCTAAAATGATAATATACTAACAACCCTGGTCCTTGATCTAAAATGATAATATACTGCCAAACAAAGGCATAAGATTGGTGAGAGAGCCTCCCAAATTCTCTCCCTGGTGAAATCAAGGCAGGCAGAGGCTGACACGTTTCACAAAGGGGAAAGAGCAGAGTGGAAGAACGCTTGATGGAGACAGGACACAATAAGGAAGAATAAGAAAAACAGCTGCCTTTCAAAAAGAACACATCCTTCTGATATTCATGAGCTCTGCTTCTTTTTCTTGGGTTAGTGCCTTTGCTTAAAGCAGGCACATGAAATTGTTATTGAGGAGACATTACATTTTTGTATACAAACATGACAATGTTTTATGTACCTCATTTATAAAAAGATGATTTTGGACCAGAATCAGAACTGTAAGATACCAAATCACCCCCTTATTGTCTTTCCCAGAAACGGCAGACATTGCTAATCAATCAGGGCCTACATGAGAGTCCAACCTCTCAACACCATTAAGGTCAGGCCACCACCGCCAATAAAGTATAATATTAAAAGAAGTGAAATCAATTCGACACCCTATAAACAATGTTGAAAGGAAAGACAGAAGAAGAGTTATATACAGAAATCCAAAGTAGGGAAAAGAAAATGTACTGATGGAAGACATTATTAGTTGGTCATCAAATACTTCCCATCTGGAGCTAAAGCTGCAGGTACAACTATTCTCTGCCAGGGACAGACAGACACAGGCGTGTGTTGCACGGAACCTCCAGGGAGGCTTGTTAAAGTAGCTCAGTCAACTGCAATGAACCTTTGTCCTTGCAACTCCATGGAGGACAGACATAAAGGCTACAACTTCTGCAACTGTATTGCACTTCAACACCAAGTGCTACATAACCAAAATACAAGGGTCTGTATCTTGTGCACGTAATACAATTTATTCACAAACCAATTTAGAGTTTTCTGCTCCTAGATCATCGGAAAATTACCTTTCTATCATGTCTAGGCTGCTATTATTCATTTCATTAAAAGCAGCCACACCTAATGCCCAGACTTAGCACATATAATATCACTTACTTTTGCCATGTTGCCTCTCTAATGAAGACGAACTAAAGATCAAAAGGAACGAAACCTGACCGCACAATTAGGTGCTTTTCAAATATCTTTCAAGGAAGGCAACTGACATGAAGAGAAGTACTTTGTCACTTAGAACACAGACAGACTGGATCTCAAGAAGATTGAATATTAGTTCCCCAGTCCTGGGCGGCTAGAGGCTGGCCATGCAGTTGTGTGGAGCTACAGTTCAGGATGTAATTCAAAATCTACAATGACCTCAAAATCCCTGACAGACTTGCTGCTTACTGAGGAAGGCAGTGCGCTAGGGTGTGATAGGCATAGCACAGGGAAGGGAAGACAGTGCAGCCTCAACATGTAACGTGGAGAGATTTTCCATGAGAAAATACAATCCTCAAATAAGTAAAATTAACAGCAGAGATGTGGCATTAGACGATTTGACTGATTCAAAAAGGTAAGAAGACATGACCAACAAATAAAGTACATAGATTGTATTTGTTTCATGAGCTAAAGAGCAGTGAGTTAACCTGAAGTATTCTTATTTTGTTCTTTCTGCCCATTTCCCCCTCCAATCACCTTCCCAGAATTTTTAAAGACAGTCTCATGTAGCCTAGGCTGGCCTCTAATTCCCCGTGCAGCCAAAGATAATCTTTATGGTTTTTTTTTTTGTGATGGATGGATTTTTTATTACATATACATATTACACCATATTACATTGTGGTCCCAACTTTTCAAAAAGTGTTTCAAAAGGCCATTCAAACCCATAGATGGAAAACTATTTACAACCTTTCTTGCTTATTATTTACTGTTCTGAAATTTACTTAAGTGAGTAATTATGTTTTGATCCTTCTGCCTCCACCTTCCCAGTGGTATGATCCCGGGGTCATGTGACACCACGCCCTGTTTATGAGGTGCTGGGGACAGAACCTAGAGTTTTTGTACATGTTAGGTAAGTACTCTATCAGCTGAGTTACACCCCTCCAACCACCTTTAACTGCTTCCTTAAGACATTCCAGATATTCCATTCAAGTGCAGATGTGAGAAAGGGCCACAGCCCATAACACTGAATGCCCTAAATTCCATGTACAGCAAAGGAACCCTCTAAAAAAGAAAGCATCCCAATTCACAGCACAAAACACAGACATCCTGAATACATGGATGATCAAGGAAGAAAGTTGAAGGTACCGTAATTAACTAAGACTGACTTCTCACGGGTCACATATCCTAACTAATGTAGCTGAGGGCTTTTCCCAACAGTTTTTCAGATATGCATGTATAATCACCAGTTAAGAATACCTCATTACTCTCATAAAAGTACTTTAATGGAAAACTACTTCAAAAGCAGCAAGACCTTCAAAATCAAGTCTCCTATTTCTGGAGGATGTTCCTTTTAGGAACATTATAGCATGATATTGCGATCATTGAGAAAACAGTAAAGTTAGGCATAAGGCAAGAGCCTTTGGCATCCCCTTCTAGCCTAGACTTTCTCCTGTAATTTGTGGTTGGAAAAAGCTTACTTACTGTGGTGATTTGAATGAAAATGGCTCCCATACACTTGTAGGGTGGGGTGCTATTAGGAGATATGGCCTTGCTGGAGAAGGTGCGTCACCCGAGGTTAGGCTTTAAGGTTTCAGAAACTCAAGTCAGGCCTAGTATCTCACTGTCTCTTCCTGCTGTCTTTGGATCCAGATGTAGAACTCTCAGTTACTTCTCCAGCACCATGTCTACCTGCATGCCACCATGCTTCCTTCCCTTCATGAAGATAATAGACTAAACCTCTGAACTATAAGCCACCCCCGATTAAATGTTTTCCTTTATAAGAGTTGCTGTGGTTATGGTGTCTCTTCACAGAAAATGGAACCCTAACTAAGACACTTATTATCATGAAATTCCACATGGGCATTTAGAAGCACAGGCTGACTGGATTATGTTGAAGGAACTAAGCCAAAAGGTAGACTACCAGGCAACTAGGGGGGAAATGGTGTTAGAGGTGACCTTGTGATGGGGAGTTTGTTCAAATATTTTAGGGTTATCAATGGTCTCCAACATTTAGAAATGGGTGAGGGCCCAAGCATGGGTATAAACCAGCGGTTGAAGGGTACTTTTAGAGATACTTTTTGAAGTCTATATACATGACAGTAATGCGGGGGCAGGGAGAAACATGGCACGTTGGTGAATATTTTATTGTCCAGAAACACACAGGTGAGGAAGGGTGACATGTAATCCTTTCACTGGACAAAGCCAAAAGACCAAGGATCCGTGAAGAAACTTAAAAGCCTGAACTTCCTTCCTAGAGCCTGTTGAGTTGAGGGCTGTGTGGAGAACTTCAGTGTTCTGAGACTGAGAAAGAGCATTGGTACTGTTGTTTGGGGCATGGTCACCTCAGCTTGCAAGTCTCTTTACTCTCTTCAAATTAAACCAGGAACATCCAGTTCTTAAAACATCTCGTATGCAGAATACCATGGAAACCACCAAATTAGCAGTGAAGCCGTGAACAAACGTTCTATGCACCTACCAGTCGGTACAGCTCAGTGATGCTGATGTCCTCTGGGTCTACCATTGCATACTCCTTCCTAGGCACCAGGTCTAGTCCCAGTTGTCTAGAAAACAAATTTCAAACATTTGCGAGGGAAGTTACATTTATGGAGTGTACTAAAACTGTTTTCACTACTGTATTTGGAGCTGTGATCAAGTCTGATCATTCACACTTCTTTTTCCCCACTTGTGTCTAGCGTGACTTGTTTCTGCAGTTGGAGGAGACACAGAACAAGATTAGGCAAAATTGGGAAACAGCAGGTGACAGAGGCAAATCATGGTGGGATGCATGAATGCTCTCAGTAGTGGATGTCTTCCCATGGACAGCAGAATGTGAGTGAAGCCCCTTTTCCCGCCAGTTTTCCTCTGCTGACATTTTTAGCATATTCCTTTCTGGGTCAACCACTATGCAACACTGACACCAAAGCCACAAAAGACCCCTTCCTCCTCAAGCATCCATAGTCACCCCAAATGGCTCCCTGTTGCCTCTGCAATGTTTCCTGTCTATCACACCACCTTCTTTTTCACACTCCTGTCTCATGTTTAGTTTACTGGCAGTAATTTACTGTGGCCCTCTCGTAGCATTACTTTCTAGGAAGCTTTCGGGTGTTGTACTTCCAATTACAGAACCACAGCTTTCTTAACTTTTGTTTTAAAAATAACAGAGAAATCCTGAATCTCTATGCGTGCTTCAAAAATCTAATTCATGATGCATCATTAAAATTTCTAATTTAGCACCTACTTCAGGTAAGGCACTTCCCAGTAACCCTGAAAAATACTAGCTTTTAAAAAATGAGAAAACTGTCACTCAACACCAAATTCATTCCTTATTTGTTCCTTCTTTGAATATGTTCAGATATTCAAAGAAATCGCACACATCCATTCTTTTTTAAGAACAGCTGTTTACTCTCAAAACAGTCATGCCCTCCTACACTCTACCACTCCAGGGACAATGACAGTGTCAGATCCTATTTTCTGTCTCCTCCCAGCAGTCACTGAACTAGGTAGTGAGATATCATTTGACACCAATCACATTAGAATCTTAGCACCCACTCTAGCCAAAGTTTCTTCTAAAAGAAGGTGCCTAAGCCCCATTGTCTCCTGGGAGAGGTGAGAGTAGAGGGTATTCATGTGACCAACTCCTCTTGATGATGGATATCTGGCTAGCCCTCATGTGGGCACTTGACATCTATGGAAACAATCAAGAGCTGGCCAGCAGTCGCAGAGGCTGGTATAAAATGCTCAAGCCAAACAGGACTAATAGCTTACCTACAGGTTGTCAAGGATATTCCCTCTTTCTGAATCTGAACCTGAGAATTTAGAACCACACTTATAATATTAGAAAGAAAAGATCTGCAAAGGGCCACATACCTTCAGCACTACAAAAATGAGTCAAGATCAGCTTCAGCTGTGAGCTTCAGGTCCTTCCTGAACTTTGACTCAAAGAAATAATATTCAAAGTTTCTATGCTCTGAATGGCCTGAGTTACCAGCTGCTGCTAGCTTTCTGAAGTCATAATTGTGTAAAGAGCATCTTACCTGTTGCTATTCACTGTTGTCAGTTAAGAGGCACTGTCTAAGGGTGAATAGGCCACTGTTTGAGGTGTCTTAGCTCACAGAATGAGAGCAGTGCTTTAAGAAGAATATGGAACAATTAGGCAAGGCTTAGAGAAAACACATGGAGCAAGACCACACAGGGTATTAAGAAGCCATTAGGATATTAAGGATATTAAGAGCTGGGCAGGAAGGGATAAATTTTATATCAACCCAGCCACTAAAAGACTCTGTGACACCAAAAAGAAGAATGAAGCTCTTCGCCCTCCCATGTAGTCTCAGTAGGAATTCAGAGGCCATCATGGACTCTATGGGTGACAGAAATCTGGAGCATCACTTGAATTCTACCTTGGGATTTCAAGAGAGAACTATCTTTTACTGATTCTGTTAGGGGACGTGAGGGATCATCTCCTACTTCATCTCAGATCCCCAAATACAGGGCACTCCTCTTCACATTCTTCAGGAGTCTGATATGCAACCTGACACTGAACACACACTTCATTCATGTGCTGACAGATCACGTTATAGGACAATATGACCTTGTGTAATAGGCGACAAAATGATCTTAATTTGCTTTCCACTTAGCACTCTTTAATAAGGGAATGAACTTATCCTTATAGGAATATCACAAATGTATAATCTCTATGCTGGAAATTATTCTTAAATAAATTGCCAATAAAATTTAAAGAAAATAGCCGGGCGGTGGTGGCGCACGCCTTTAATCCCAGCACTTGGGAGGCAGAGGCAGGCGGATCACTGTGAGTTCGAGGCCAGCCTGGTCTACAAAGTGAGTCCAGGACAGCCAAGGATACACAGAGAAACCCTGTCTCGAAAAACCAAAAAAAAAAAAAAAAAAAAAAATTAAAGAAAATACAATAAAAACTTGGGAAAATTCATGGCTGATTTAAATTGTGCTGTTCATTTCATGCATCACCTTCTGACCAAGTTATCATAACTTAGCCACAGAACTGCCCAAGGCATAAGCTAAGAACTCATGTACGTCAAAACCTTCAGCCTCAACACAGCCCTACTTCACAATTTTCCTCTACTTCCTCATTGTTTGTTTCCCTTCATCACACTGAAAAATGGATTGTTTTGTTGTGCTTGTTTTTTAGCCTGTTTCACACTTTCTTGTGATTTTTGATAATCTAACCTGATCCAACATCCTTTTTAATAAATTGTCCTCATTTAAATGAGGACTGGCATAATGGCCAATAACCAACTATAATTAAGTAAAAAGTCAAAGGATATTTAAAATAAGAATAAGGACCAAGTGATCTGGGCATGGTCTCACAAATCTTTAATCCTAGCACTTGGGAGGCAGAGGCAGAAAGATCTCTGTTTGATGCCAGCCTGGTCTACAGAGTGAATTCCAGGATAACCAGGGCTAAATATAAAAAAATCCCCCCACCCCAGAGTGACAGGGGAGAAAAAAAAATCAACCAAACAACAACAAAAAATAGTAACGACCACATGAGGTCAGACCGGACAGCCTTGAGAGATATGCCTCTCAGGACTATTGCATGCGCAAAGGAGAAATTCAACAATGCTGAAAATACAACCCATAGGAAGTACAGTATGTTTTTGGTCTAATCATCCTGAAGCCGAAAGGGCCTTTTAACTTCTAGTTCAGTTCACACATATGACAGAGAATCTAAGCAGGTGTGATGGCCCAGGCAGTAAATGTACTTGCCACCAATACTCAGGACCTGAGTTCAATCTCCAAGACCTAAATGTTGGAAGGAGAGAACCAATTGCAAAGTTGTCCTCTAATCACCATGTGTACACACACATATACACAAAAGAAAAAGAGAAAAACTAAAGTAGAGCTCCTACTTAAATGTTCTTCCTGCCAGCACATGTCCTTTCTTGCTTTTATTTCTCACAGGAATGAATTTTCTAGGCATATTTGAGTATTTTATTGTCTGTAAAATACTGAATGGCATATCATATTCAATAAGACATCACATGTAATTACTCATGGTTTCCTTCCTGGTGCTTTTTTTTTTTGTGTGTGTGTCCCATATTCATTCTCATTCTGACACCCTCCCGACATCCTATACTAAGATCTATTAAAGTTCAAATAGCAAATAACTACTTGATAAAATGAAAGAAGGGAAGGGTGTGGCCTTGCAGAATATTGAGAAACTATATCACCGCCTTAGTCTTGAGCTTTGTGCAACCTAGGATCACCAATAAAGTTGGCTTATACTAATTTGTCACTCATATATTAATATTCATACTAAGTAGAGTATCACCTTTGGTTGGAGTTTCCAGTAATTAGATTTACTACTTAAGTGCTTGGCTGTTATTTTAAATAAGCTTCTCAGATTTTTATTTAAGTAAATCTCAGCCAACGACAATGTTTACCTGAGCCCTCCTAAGCAGTTCTTCAAAGTGGCCATTATGCCTGCACAAGATTTCTCTCAGCTGTGTACTCATCATAAGACATCTAGCAGAGACTGGTGAGATCATTGTTTGCCTCTGGATTATAGTGCTCAGCTGTACACAATATACCATATACACCATGATATAGAAGATGTATACAATAAAAGCAAGTACGTGTACCAAACCTAATGACAACAGGATAAGAAGGAACATTTTACTCAGAATCTATATTTAATTAATAATCTCCATGACTAGTATATTTCTTCTGACTACCTATACGCTGTCACACTATCAGGCATTGGAAAGTAAAAAAAAAAAACCTCTGTGCTCACATCAGACCCACAGGATGTGGCTTTTGTCCATCATTGATGGTCCACACAAAGCCTGAAATAGAAAGAATAAGGAAATCTCTGTGATTCCACCCAGAGGTATCAGCACATCCTGGCTTAGCTGGTGTCACTTCTATGTTTCTTCCAGTACCCTGTAATTGTCTGTACTCACTCATTTCCCCAATCCAGTCGGGCAGTAATGTGGCGCTTCACATCCTTCATCCTGTCATGGGTAAGATGGCCGACTAGCACCTGCCGCCGTAGATCTAGGATTTCATTCATGATATGCCACAGGCGGTGGAAGAGATCACCTTCATTTCTCTAAGGAATATATAAACACAGTGATTTGGCAGTCAGTCATCTCGCTGGATTGGAAAGTAACCAAAAGGGGGTGAAGGAACCAAGTGCCTGCCATGGGATAGACAGCTTCACCACCAATAAATCTTTCCTACTTTCTTGTCCTCAGAGACATTTGGAGCTCTATATATTTCCTTCCAAGTCCCACAATGCTACTCTCCTTCCAAGTCAACCATGACATCTCTACTCCCAAACACAGATGCTATGTTCCTTACTTTCAATGTACCATTCTCAATGCTTAGCCTAGCCTCTGCTTGAGTATACAGCCTCATTTTCCTCTCCAGTGGCTCTTTTCCTTAGCTCTATCCAAACTCTATTATGCTTTAATGTGTGGCCTGACTTCTACCTGTCAAGTGGTTTTCCCTGATTACTCATGCTCATGTTTTTTGTCTGAGCCATGGCTGTATACAACTAAAACCAATGACATGGAAACATTGGCAACCTAGAAGGTTGCTCTTAATTCTTCATCGAGTCTCGAGTTTGAGCACAAAGAGAGATTTCTGACTCAAACACTGATCAGTGTTTACTGCCATTATCTGATCAGTACTCAGACATAAAAAATGATGCTTGCTTATTTAATTAAAGAGATCGTATAGCTTCAGAATAATCTCTGTCAAAGCCATTAATCCCTGTGGTTTGTTGAAAGAAAGATGGGTAAAAAACTATGGATTTAAACTAGAACTTGCTCCTTACTATTTTCAAAAACCCTAGGTATGGATTTAATCTTCAGTGAAACTGAACAGTACTGTTATTCTGCAGAGATACTTTTTGAGTTTGTGACCACATGTGTGACAAGGGCACAAGGTGAAGACCCAGACTTGGGAGTCAGGTGATCGTCACCTATCTTCCACCTGTGTCATTCCTAGTTTGAAGCACTCCAGCAATTCATTAATCTCTTTGTGTTTTCTTATCTGTGACGATTACTACAGTCTCACCACAGGGGGTTACTGTGAAGACAGAGGGGTCAGCAACAGAGTGTGAAGATGTTCCTAGGAACATGTTCCTAGAAATGATCATGTTGCTAGTACTATTATGACTCAGCATGGTTCACAGTCAGCACTCAACAAATACTGTGACTTCACCAACTCTGAAAAATATACATCTTACCAGAGAGATATTGAGTAATCATCTATTCTACATGTTTCTTAGCCATAAGATATACCTCTACTTTCTACAAAGATTATTAATAGTCTATATCTGTGGTTCTTAACTTAAATGCTGAGACACTTTAATACAGTTCCTCATGTTGTGGTGATCCCAAACCATAAAACTGTTTTGTTGCTACTTCATAACTGTGATTTCCCTACTGTTATGAATAGTAATATAAATATCTGATATGTAGGATATCTGATATACTACTCCCCAAGGGATTGTGACTCACAAATTGAGAAACACTGGTCTATATGAGTAGTATATCAATTTACAGAGGTTATATCTACCAAAAGTTCTCTAGTGCTATAACATACAAAAATTATCAAGTTCTATAGATAAACACACACATACACACATATACACATACATACATATAATTTAGAATTATATTAAGTGATGTGTTTTCTGCTGTGCTAATACCTGATGTCTTATGGGGCCTTTGGGTACTGCACAGGTCTAACAAATATGCCAGAAGGACATGGAACTTTCTCCAGGAAGCCAATTCTGGATCTTCCAAGGCATAAATAATCTCTTTCTCCTTTCAACTTCTTACTCACTCTTTTGAGCCTGTTTCCTATTACTGTCTTCTATTGCTGCCTGCTCTTTTCTCATGTTATACACTCTCTTACAAGCTGTTACAAGGGCACTGCAACACAATATTCTTGCAATTAACTGCTCAATGTCTGTTCCCATCCACAGCAGCTGTGTCTGAGCTCCCAGAGGTGGAAAAGAATGAACACATAGATTTATAAGTGTTGTTTCTTGCACAGCTCCCGAATTGGGTTCTGTTTAGGTCATACAAATGAATAAGCAGAAGACCAAACAACATTTGAGGATGTCTGTGGTAGGAAGAAAAACTCCATCAAGTTAAAGGAAATTACATAAGTGAGTTCAAAAAGTCAGGCCTCATGCAGCAAAGGAGAGAACAAAACATCACGGGATAAAGTCTGTTCACATTGTTTAATAGGATGAACTTGACTTTATACATCACCTCTACTGACAAGGAGATAATGACATGAGAAGGAAGCAAAATCTTTTATAAAAATGAAAACTAGCTGGACAGGAAGCTAGCTCAAGGAAGAAGCTCTAAAAGTGGAAGGGATATTCCCACCACACAATGGGTCTACCCATCAATGTGCCCTACTACTTTAAGAAAAGAAGCAGGGTATAGTGGCCCTTGCCTTTAATAAAAGCCCCAGGAGGGCCAAGCAGGAGGAATGCCATGACTCCACACCAGCCTGAGCTTCACAGTGAACACTCATCAAACCAACAGAGAAGCAAACAAACAAAACAAAGCAAAAATAATGAAAAACACAAATAAATGATCTGCTCATAAAATTACAGTTTGTAAAAAACTGCATTTGAAAAAAATGGATAGCTAGGAAGCATACTAAAAAATATTTTAAAACTTTATTCAATTTGGTATTAAATGAAAAGAATATATTACAATATTAAGCAACTGGATTAAAGGAATACCTAGAAATTCTCACAACAAATTGAACACATGGCCAAAAGTAAATTGTAATTTCCTATTTTAGAGAATGGTTGAGGTTTGATTTGGTTTAAAATGAAAATAGAACAGGTTTTTGTGATAGCAGACCTAGATTTTTACTCTGGCTTTACTGCTTAGTGTAGGACTTGGAATAAATCATCTGTGATAAGATTTAAGAATAAAAGTACCTAGGAGAGCTCCAGGGAAGAAAGATGTAAAACAGCTCAGGATCTGCACCAGGACTGCTGCATTCCTCTCAACTTTATTCCTGCTTACAATGCTGAATTTATTAAGGGGTATTTTAAAGATTATATGTAAGACCTTACCAACACTATTTAAAAGAGAAAACTAGAATTCCTCAAGTAGTCACCATTCTTTTATATGCTAAATGTCTACGTACATTACCTCATATACTATCTGCAATGTGCAAAACTTATTGCTCTCATCACAGATATTTCAATGAAAAAGCTGACACTTTGTTCTGAGACCATTGAAGAGAATATGTATATCTGGAGAATATATCTATACATATTCTCTTCAATAGTTTCAGAGCAAAGTTTTTCAAGACAGGGTCTCTTTGTGTATCTCTGGCTGTACTAGAACTAGCTCTGTAGACCAGGCTGGCTTCGAACTCACAGAGCCTCTACTCCCTGCCTCTACTTCCTGGGTGATGGAATTAAAGCTGTGCACTGCCACCACCCAGCAGATTCATCTTTAAAGTTAAAAATATTCAGTAAATCCAGAACTAGGTCCATATAAACAGTCATATTTTTATTTGCTTGTTATTGAAATACAATACATATAAAACCCATACTCCATGGGGACAAGGAGATTATAATATAAAACAATTGTGACTAATTGAGATCTACATCTTGGATTTCCCAAGAAGGCCCAGTGACTTACAGCAAGCTGTCAAATATTAGTTGATGGATACTCATGCTCACATATTTCTTAAGATAATTACCTAAGTGAAAATCACGCTCTTTAAGAGTTACTTACGACATAGAGTTGTTTCCACATGGTTCCCCAGTCTCTTAATGTTGATGTCATCTCTGTAATCACAGAATCTTCAGTGGGGATAACCATTTCAAACTGCCTGTGAAATTTAAGAAAGCAAAGCAAATCAGAGACAATACTTTCTTCTAAACAGTCAAGAAGATCAAGTAGGAATGAAAGCCACTTGTGGTTTGATTGTGACTATGACCTTGTAAGGAATGCTGTAGGTGAGGGTACTACAACCCCGGAGAGGCCGGCTGCTTAATCTAGGTCAAGACTGAATGGTGCAGTGGGAAGGAAGAACATAAGCGATCTTTTTGTGTTAGCTTGACCAAAAGGCATATCTTTCAATCTCGATAAACTCAACAGCTTTCATCTGTCACACAACGATCCCCAGACTACATCAACTATGAGGTGATTTCTGCCATCCAAGGGCCATGAAAAGAGAACTCAACAGGAGTAAAAGAAATGCTGTTCGGCCATCTGGGTGTATGGAATGTGAGCTTGTAAGCAACTCAGAACTAGAGCACTCACTCAGCATCCATTTTGAGCTCACTAACTCCTCAATTACATTATTTGGAAGAGCCCAGTGAAAAATAATGTCTATTGTTAATACTGTTACCATGCAGCACAGCCAAGGCTCAAGATGTCATTGACACTAGATTACACATTCCAGAACATTCCTCTGTGTGCTTAGGATAATAGACCCTTCTCATTTCTTCTTTTAAGGTCAGAAACAAGTATTATTAGTCAGGCATGTATGGCTGTCCTGAAGAGAAGCATTGTAAGAACATAAATGGGAGGAGGCTTTGGTTTGCCCTTCAGTCCTGCAGTTAGCAAAGAAGGATCTCCCTGTTGCATCTCTAGTTTGTTTTCTTAAATTCTTTCAGGTTCTGTGAAGGTTTAAGAGGTTATGTGCCCATTATCATTACTGCCTCTCAGAAGAATGCAATCAGCAATATTAATAGAGACTCTTTCCTTTAATTCAAGATTATTTTTCTGAAGGCCAACAATTTATATGTAAAAGGAAACAGCTTATTAAACTCTGAGGGAGATTTCTTCTTAGCATGAGGCTAACTGCTCTGCAGGTGCTTTATGATGTCATGCCCAAGTGTGTACTGCTGTCTTAGGGGGAATAACCATTTCAAATTGCCTGTGAAATTTAAGAAAGCAAAACAAATCAGAGACAACACTTTCTTTTAAATAGTCAAGAAGATCAACTAGGAATGAAAACCACTTGAGGTTTGGATATAATATAAAACTCTTAATATAAACACAGACACTAAAACCTTAGCTTGACTCTTTCCCTAACTGAGCTCTGTCTCCTCATCTCTCATTGCTAAAAACCTGTCTTCTGAATATTTCCCTTCTTTCTAGGACATAAGTGAAGCTGAAAACGTAAAACCAGGATTTCAAACTAGAAAAAAAGTAAACAGTACTATAAGCCCTGTAGAGGATACAGTACTGTTCAAAGGGCCTACACATGACACTTCCCAAAGGCAGAATATTTACTTGGCTTTTGAAGCAGCTGTTGCAATTTAAATGATGAATATTTGGATTCAGAGATTATAAAATAATATTATACAAGGCCAAAGAGGGAGCAAGAAATCCCCAGGAATCCCTGCCACTGCACTCAACATTTTAAAAGTGTGGTCTCAGATGGACAGTGGTGGCACACACCTTTAATCCCAGCACTAGAAAGCCAGAGGCAGATGGATCTCTGAGTTCAACACTAGTTTGGTCTACAGAGCTAGCTTCAGGACAGCTAGGATTACACAGAGAAATCCTGTCTCAAAACAAAACAAAACAAAGTAAAGCAAAACAAAACATAAAATAAAAGTGAGGTATCAGCAAGAATTAAACAATACAGAAGCAGCTACTGTAATTCACGAATTCTCATTTAATTTATGTGGAAGTTCGCTTGGGGTTATCCAAACAAAATATAAAATTTTCAACACAAAACACCATTTAGGCAGGGCAGCTCTTTTGTATTAACTATATAAACACCTAAATTAGTGTAGAAATAATCTATTTTAAGTAAGCAGCTTGAGATTATACTTTGTTCAGTTATTCTGGGATGAACTCCACATCAGCTTCATCCTTGCAGTCGGTCCATCATCTCAAAATAAGGTCAGTGATATCAGCATGCTGATGTACTTTCTTCTCAGGAAGAACAATTAGTTGGCAGTCCGTGTTGCTGAATGTTTTCAGGACAAAGTCTTTCTCCTACAGTCCCAGACTGTGGACCTACTGCACAGTTCATGAACAACTGCAGTAATTCCTTTTTAGAAAAGAATCTGTCCACCCTGAGGACCCTGTGCTGTATAATCCCCATCTTGCCTGGTGATGGCTTAGAACCTGTAAGTCTTCAACTCAAACAACTAAATTATGGGATACTTTTATCCACATTTACATTAACTTTGGGCTCCTCGGGTGGGGGAAGATATACACCAGTACACCAGGAAAAACAACAACAAATATATATATATATATATATATATATATATATATATATATATATATATAGCTAAAGATTTGGCTCAACAGTTAAGAGCTCTAGTTACAATTACCTAGAACATAGGTTCTATTCCCAGCACCCACATGGTGGCTCACAGCCATCCATAACTTCAAGTTCAGAGCATCAGAACTGGGGGATTCAGGTACCTGAGACACCTGGAACACATGGTGCACAGACAAACATGCAGACAAATACTCATACACATAAAATAAACTTTAAAATCAAAAAAAGAGAAAAAAAGGAATATACTTCTTTTAAAATTATGTCCCAAGCTACCTGGCACTGCCTTGGTTAGTAGTTAGCAGGATACAACCCAGAATCATCTGAGATTAGAGACTTAATGAGGGACTATGAGGATGAGGTCAGCCTGTGAATATGTCTGGGCAGAGGGTTGTCTTCACTATGTTAATTGATGTGGGAAAATCCGAGTTAAGAGTAGGCAGCACCATTCCCTCAGTTTGTGTCCTGGACAGTATTAAAAAATGAGAAAGCCGAGCATAAGATGGCATGTTTTAATTAACTGTTCTCTGCTTTTGGCTGCAGATATAATGTGACTAGCTGCCTAAGGTTCCTGATGCCTTGACATCTCTGCAGGGATGGAGTTTAACTTGGAACTCTGAACTAAAACCAACTCTCTTTTAAACTGCATTTGATGGGGAACTTTATCACAGCAACAAGAAATGAAGCTAAGAAACTACTAGAGTCTTTGAGCTCTTTCCTCCTTGATCTCAGTGTAGGATGGTGTCTGGATGGCTCATTGCATAAAAGACAGGAAAGTTGGACTGGCTTCAGGTAAAGGTAGCAGGGGAAGGGGGTGAAGGAACTTGTTCAGCTGGATACCTTAAGGGATGGGTGGACCAAGACAATGTGCCTCCTCCAGATGACAGCAACCTACAAGTCCTGAGAAAAGCATTTAGCCAAAGCCCAGGACAAGGGTTCCAAAATAACAACTGTGAATATGACCAAGGGCCTTAAAAAGGATATGAATAAATACCTTAATGAAGACTATGACAACACACACAGTTGAATGAAAACAATTCAAGGCATGAAAGTAGAATTTAACAAAGAAACAGAATCACTAAGACAAAACAGAAATAAAACTGAAAATGAAGAACTCAGGATGTGAAACAAAACCCTCAGAGGGAAGTCTCACCAGCAGATTAAAACTATACCTTGAATCCACTGTCTTGAAAAACTACTGAAGTGTTTCAAAGTATTCGCATATATGGCATACAGAATACTAGTTTCCTAGATTATTTAACATTTATCCAAATAGGGAAACCCAATGTGTTTCTACCATAGACTGTCAATGCCTTGCTGATGGTCCATCACTGAATGCTTTCCAAAGGGTGAATGTAAAATTGTCCATTTGAATAACATCTCTGGAAACTTTTGGTGAAGTTAAAATTTAAATATATTATTTACTGTGCTTTTGGAGTTCAGATAAAAAGTCGCTATTTATTGCTATTTGCATAAATATATAATTTCTACCACAGAACCTAATATTGTAGCCATAATGAAAATAACTTTATAATTCAGAGATGACTCCTTGTGACAGTGGCACCAAATATAAGCATCAAAATCTACCTTACAACAAATTATTTATTTGTGTTACCTACTCAATGCCAGGCAAGTTCTACTGGGATATTTGGTAGGACCTCATTTGATTCATATAATCCTGACAGCTGCCTTCAGTCAGTTTAGAAGGGGACAGGAACATATTTTTAAACACTTAAGAAATCCTCAGTAACTGGGCAGTGGGGCCCACGCCATTAATCTCAGCACTCAGGAGGTAGAGGCAGAAGTACCTCTGTGAGTTCAAGGCCAGCCTGGTCTACAAAGCGAATTCCAGGACAGCCAGGACTATTACACAGAGAAACCTATCTCGAAAAACAAAACGAAAAAAGTTCTCAGTGATCAATGAAGTCCATCCAACAGAACATATCATTCAGGCATATCAGATATTTTGTTTTGTGAAACTAGTTATTTAAATTTCACGCTGAAGTATACTAAGGGCCTTTCTGAAAGTGAGTTAATGATTTTTCTAGTGGGCCACATTTGTGGCGATCTGTGACAGGGTTTGATCCACAGGTCAAACGGAAAAATAATAGATGAAGTCAAGGATGTAGTATTATACTAACTTAGGGGAAGAGATGGGCTTTGCCTTTCTTGTTTTTATGCTCTTGAGACAGAGCCTTACTCTGTGGTCCTAGCTGGCCTGGAACTCCCTGTTTAGAGCACCCAGGCTAGCTTAGAACTCACTGAGACCTGCCTGTCTCTCTGTCTCCTGAGTGTTGGGATTAAAGATGAACTACCACAGCCAGTTTGTTTTTATTTGTTATTGCTGCATGTGGATGAGGTGTGTGCGGTCATACATGTGCTGTGGCATATGTGTGGTGCTCAGTGGACAGTTTTGTGGAGTCAGTTCTCTTCTTCTAACTATGTGTGGCTCCCAGAGATTGAACTCAGGTTGTTGAGTTTGCCCAGCAAGCACCCTACCTACTGGCCACAGGCTTTGCTTCTCTATAAGTAGTGGTAAATCAAGGAAGTTCTCGGCATTGAAGCTAGGTGACTCACCATGTTAGGGGCTCTGCCTGGCATGTTTCTCTAAAGAGCAGGAAACCAAAAAGGACCAGTTTCCCTGTTTATGATCAAACAAATTTCAGGATTAATGGACAATAAGAAACCATAGTACCTGAGGATGCTCCAGTGGCTCAGCACTCAGAAATGGGTACTTATTCATCTCTGTTTGCTGTCTCAGTGTCTCTTTATCAAACAACAAAGGCCAGAGTTTGGCCTTCTGTAGTTCATTTTGCAATACAATGACTAAACCTTTCAGTTCCAAGATAGTCAGCAATTGTGGCAAAACCTTCCAACTGTTAATACAATTCATTCTTACCCTTTGTTCTTTACACAGGCATTTTTCAAATGAACATAACTGGAAGGAAATATACCCTAGAAGAGAAAACATGAAGGTTATGGTCTATCTGTCTCTTAAGGCCAGTTGTTCATAAGCAGTATGTATGAAACAGTTATACCTATGACAATATCAGGCACAGCAAAACTCTAGTGAACTGTGGATTAAAACATAATGTGGCATAAATTAGTACTTTCTAATACCCGTTACCAACTTTACATATTTAGAGATTTTCTAAATATAATTGAAAACAATCAAATCTCACTCACTATATACTTTCTTTTTGTTTCATTTACTTATCTTTGCAACATAGTCTTGCAGTAGAGTCTTGTCTAACCTGAAATTTATTATGTAGACCAGGCTGGTCTTAGATTTGTACAGTCTTTCAGCTATGCTTTCTCAAAGCTGACTTATGGCTATGGGTCACTACTTTGTCCAGCTAAACAAGTTTGTTCTTTATAAATCAGAAAGCATTCAATAATTCTATATAAAAACCGTGGTTTTAAAAAAAGGGGGAGCCAGGCCTAGTAGTACACGCCATTAATCCCAGCACTCAGGAGGCAGAGGCAGGCAGATCTCTGTGAGTTCGAACTCAGCCTGGTCTACAAAGTGAGTCCAGGACAGCCAGGAATACACACAAAAAAACCCTGTCTCAAAAAACAAAAAACAAGCCGGGCGGTGGTGGCGCACGCCTTTAATCCCAGCACTTGGGAAGCAGAGGCAGGCGGATCTTTGTGAGTTCGAGGCCAGCCTGGTCTACAAAGCGAGTCCAGGACAGCCAGAGATATTCAGAGAAACCCTGTCTCGAAAAAAAACAAAAAAAAAAAAAGGGGGGGGGGAGACCTATGATGATGTTGTTATTTGGCTATTGTTTTTGAGACAAGATCTCACACAATATTGGCCAACCAGCGAGAAACTCACTACAAAGTCCAGTTGTCCTTGAACTCAGCACTCTTTTTACATCAGTCTCTCAAGTGCTAGGATTATAAATATGTAACATCAGACCAGGCTGAAAACTATGTTCCAATGAATAATTTTAGCTTAAAATAGCACTCTGTGAGAGAACACTTGCCTGGTATACATGAGGCCATGGGTTCAATTGCTGGTATTACCAAAACCAACCAACCAAACAAACAAACAAATTTGGCTAGTGTGATAGCTCAGCGTTTAAAGGTGCCTACAGCCAAGACCTGAGCTCACGCCTATGTATTCTACAGTACTAAACAGGAAGAGATGTTTTATAACTGTCTTAATAAAATTTATATTTATTTCAATATAGCAGAATAAACAAGTAAGTAACATTAATAAAGAAAAACTAAATCAAAATTTATGAGATGAGATGAGATGGAAGTGACAGAGAAATCATAATAATTTTTTCAGAAATATGAGCTAGATGAATAATTAAATATTAAAGCTATTTGTATGTGCCCTGCAGATGTCCAAAAATAAAAAACTTTAAATGAAGGCTAAAGTATTACGAAATTAAATTTGTATGTTCACTTGTCCCTTAGGCTTTCCTGGGGACTGATCTTAAAATAATGAAATGAAGTAATTAAACACAGTTGGATGTTCTAGCAGAAGCTATATTTAAGCAAAGAGAAAAGCAAATGAATTTAGATTATATTTTGAAAATGAAAAATGATACAATTTTTCATACACAGTTTAAACAAAGCTTAAAGAATTAAATTTAAAAGGAGAATTAAACCAAGAAAAAAAAAAGAGAGAGACATCCTAGAGGAGCCCGCAAGATAGTCCTTTGTTGTCAAGCCAGAAAACCTGCATTTTATCCCTGGGAAAAGCATGTTAGAAGGAGAGAACCACCTGTGTGCCATGCTATGTGGGCGTGCTCCCCCACAACAATAAAATAGAAAAAGGGAAGGAAATAGTAGACTATGCAAACTGTAGCAAAAGCTACAGATGATTAGAATGAGGCACATAGTAATTATTACAATAAAATGTCACAAACTATCCAGATGAAAAACAAAGTGGCCGGGCGGTGGTGGCGCACGCCTTTAATCCCAGCACTTGGGAGGCAGAGGCAGGCGGATCTTTGTGAATTCGAGGCCAGCCTGGTCTACAAAGTGAGTCCAGGACAGCCAGAGATATTCAGAGAAACCCTGTCTCGAAAAACCAAAAAAAAAAAAAAAAAAAAAGAAAAACAAAGTGAAAGTCACAGTACTTCCTAAGGGTGTCTATAAATATAGACAATGGCTCTGAAGGCATTCTAAGAAGATCAAGAAAGATGAGCAGGTACAAGTACCTTGTCCCTGGTTCAGCCCCCATCACCCAAAGTGCCCTTGGCATGCCACTAAAACAAACTGGTTCCTTCACACCAGCATCTTGCAAGCAATACTACAGAAAATTTAAAGATTAAATATCACTATTCCATATTTCTTGTGGAATATATTTCTCCTGCCTGAATTTTAATTTACCTCTCTGGGAAACTAACACTTCAAAAAGATTTTATTTATATCTAATGAGCTTAAGGACTTCCCAGTATAATATTCAAGGGCTATGGAGAATTATGATTTCAGTATCTTACCTTAAATTTAATCCCAGTTCAAAGGAATTTACAAAATTATGAAAATCTGTATTATCATTTTTGGAGTCTAATTAAGAGCCCAACTCTAATTTCAATTGTACAGCAAAATATATACATTTTAGAATCCTATAATTACATTTAGAAATAAGTTTTTACCTTGATATTGGGGTTTTTTAAGGCAAATCCTCTGTACCAGCCTGTGGAGAAATAATCATGATTACATTTCAATGCATAAACCACGATAATATTTAGGAATGGCAATAATAAATGATATGTTCTTTGATGTTGGAATTTTAATCTTCATATGACTATTCTATGCATAAGTAAAATGATTCTAGGATTAGGCTAAGTAACGGATCAACTGACCCCAAATTTGAACATTTTATTCACATACTGTTTTATTGAAATTGTACCAGAAGTTTGTATAAGTGGAAATAAATCATTTTCATCAAAAGCATTGGGATTAAATAAACTCACTGAAATTTACTATTTTTGTTTTGTTTTGTTTTGTAATAGGGCCTGTGTAGCCTAAGATGGCCTTAGTCTCTTAGACTCACAGTCTCTTCCTCAGTCTCCCAGGTACATATAGTTATGTGCCACCAAGCCCAGCTTACTCTTTAGTCAGGGGACATTATTTTACCCTAAGCCAGCTTCTCTTCATTTTATTAAAGGCCACACCCTATGTCTATAGGAAGTGCAAGAGTCTACTCAGATTTAATGCTACTCTAAGTTCTGCCTCATGAAAAAAGCCCAGGCTTGACTGTCAAGCAAGATGCCACTAGCAGTGATGCAGCAGGTGTGTGTATCCACAAGCCCACACCCTGAATCAGCAGTGATGCAGCAGGTGGGTGTATCCACAAGCCCACACTCTGTATTAGCAGTGATGCAGCAGGTGTGTGTATCCACAAGCCCACACCCTGTATCAGCAGTGATGCAGCAGGTGTGTGTATCCACAAGCCCACACCCTGTATCAGCAGTGATGCAGAAGGTGCGTGTATCCACAAGCCCACACCCTGTATCAGCAGTGATGCAGCAGGTGTGTGTATATCCACAAGCCCACACCCTGGATTAGCAGTGATACAGCAGGTGGGTGTATATCCACAAGCCCACACCCTGGATCAGCAGTGGTGCAGCAGGTGTATGTATCCACAAGTCCACTACCTGCCACTAGATCAGCCTCATGTCCTAAGAGCAGATACCCAAATATATACTTGTATCACTATACCATTTGATCAACACAGCTTGCCACAGTATCTGCAATGCGTAAGCTCTGAGTAACTCAAAAGCAGTATTATATAGTACCACTCGAGGGAGGCCTCTCTTTTTTTGTCAATTTAAACAAATATAAGTATACATTTTTGTAAGTGCAGAAGCCACTTTTCATATTGATAGGAAATTATTTTGCTATGTAGAAATAGTCTATCTAATTTAATTTTTTGTGACTAATTGACTTTTTGAAAGCAAATATTTGAATTGTGTTTGCCGGGCGGTTGTGGCGCACGCCTTTAATCCCAGCACTTGGGAGGCAGAGGCAGGCGGATCTTTGTGAGTTCGAGGCCAGCCTGGTCTACAAAGCGAGTCCAGGACAGCCAGAGATATTCAGAGAAACCCTGTCTCGAAAAACCAAAAAAAAAAAAAAAAAATTTGAATTGTGCATTACATTTGTTTTGGGTCCTCACAGTGTTTTCTAGGAAAGATACACACAAAACAAAAAGAAAAAAAAAAATCACATCTAACCATCTTAACAGCAGCTCCAGTAAGGAAAACTGAGCTGGAAGTGAGAATCTCTATTTTGCAGGGTTTATTAACTTCTCATAAGAACAGATCCAAGATGTGTATTGATTTGTAATAATTATTCTAACAGAATCGAAAATGTCCTGACAATTTCAGAAATGCCAGACAGATCTCTGTATAATTACTTTATACAGAAAAAAGGTTTAGATTGCCAGATCCCATTAAATACACACCCTCTTTCTATGAATGAATTTAAGGACAATTTTAAATTCATCTACCAAGTAGAAACAGACATTGCATTCAGTAATGACAAAAGAAACCTTATTATATTTTTGGATTTTTCAATTACAGTGGACAAAACAAATATCCACATATCATCAGCATTTAAAGCCAGATTCCAACTAAATGTAGTAGTTTCATTTGTCCAAATACAATTTAAGGCTGATGAAATTTGTAGGATGGATCATTATCATACAATAAATCCCTGGAGTAAGGAAGCCTTCCTGGAAGGAAATGGGTATTATTTTAATTTACTCATGACATTCTAAATCTAGTCATTTTGTTAACAAGAAATGTAGTCAGCTCATCTGGAATCCTTTCAAGGATGAGAAATTCAGGACTAGAATAGATCCTAGAACAATAATGGAAGCATATAGGAATAGATTAGGTATTTTTAATGAGTTACCCGCTATATAAATTAAAATAATCACACAGGACCGTAAAATGAAGTCTACTAGCATTTCAAAATCATTGGATAATTTTATTCCAAATTTGGAGAAGAAAGACTACAAGGCTAGGGTGGAGCTGGCCAGCCCTCCTGAGTTTCTTGCTATTCAATCTCAGATATACCATCTTTTGAGCTTCAACCTCAGGTGCACCATTTTTGAGCTTGTCATTCAATTTTTTGATCCCCGGGGTTTCAGGAAAACTAAGTTAGGGGTTAATCAATAATTCCCACCAATAGAGCATGTTCCACTGCCTTCTACATCTCTATACAAGGACAAAAAGATGATAAATTAGGAAAAAGTACAACCAACTTAAAAATAATACTTATTTTCTCATAATCACACACTAAATATGCAAGAAACAAGTTTTGTCAAAAAATAGTTTGCTGTGACTACTGGGAAATTTTCTGAAATGAACAGAATTTTGAAGTGTCAGGCAGAGTCATAGGATAAGAACTGGGACACTTTGCCCTAGTGGAGCTGCCATGTAGGCACCAGAGCAAGAGGAAGCTCTTAGCCCTCATATGACTGCTGCACTGATGGGGGCTGACATGTAGGGCACCCCACACTGAAGGAGTAGGATAGGTGGGAGAAGGGGGAGTAGGTGGGAGGGTGGGACCAGGGGTTTTAGAGGGAGGGGACTGTGATGGAGATGTAACTTGAAGTAATAAATAAATATATATAAAACAAAGAAGTCTCTTCCCCTCTTAGCTCTCATGTGACTGATGAACTGAGGGAGGTTCATGAGTGGAGTCCCCCTGATCCGAGGGGAAGGACAGGAGAGGACGGAGATGGGGGAAGAGGGTGGAAGGGTGGGACCTGAAAGAGAAGAGGGAGGGGACTTTGATTGAGATGTAACTTGAAAAAATAAAGTAATTAAAAAAAACTGTGATGGAGATGCAACTTGAAATAATAAACACAAAAAAATAAAAATAAAAAAGAACTCTCTTCCTGAAACTTCAATCTGTCACTATGAGGTCACTCACCATCGCACTTCTCCAGGATCTGAACAGTATCTCCAATTTCCAATGACAGGCCATATGGGACGGTGCCTCGAAAACTGGCAATAACTGTAAGAAATGATACAGAATATAAGATGGCAATCAGAGCAGCTATCCTGCTTACAGTTAAACATTATTGCATAGAGAAACGAAAGTGAGCCTGCTGTCATTTACTTTTATATATTTTAAAAGAAAATCATTAAGCTCATATACTTTGCCAGCCTCTTGGTCAAATAAACACTATGAATATACCTTGAAAATATATGGAAGGCACCACAGGAGTATATAAAACACCGAGACCATTGCCAACACTACATGAAGGCAATGATATTGCTTGTAAAGGTCCTTGAGGGGACTGTGTGCTTCAAGTCCTAATGCATTTACTGACTCCCTCCAGGTGCCTGGCCATGGTAATTAATAAACAGATGTTAATAATAATAGATGAAGAATATGTCTCATACTCAGTACTAAGCTTGGTTTGACTGGATTCTTTACCTTTGGATTCTTTCCCTGAGACTGTAAACTTTAAAAGAGAAGGGAGAAGGGATTGTATCATTCTCATTCCTAGAGCCATGCCAAGTTTATGGCATACCAGCAGTCTTTCTTGCAGTAAAATCAATGGTGACATTTTATTTCCTAATGACTGAGCCATCCTTAGAGCTAAACACTCAACCATAATTCTCACATTCATTAGTACTCTCAGTACTTGCAATAGGGGTGGGGTGTCCCATTAATTATAGATCAATGCTTTAGATAAACTGGATTCAGAAACACATAGCCTAGGATATACCACCTACAGGAAGACATGCACCTAGATTAGTCACTCTAGGCCACCCCAGGAATGACAGTGAGAATAAACCTTAGAGATGCACAAATAAAGAAAATAATTCGAAGCACATAAAGGAAAGGTCATCACCTACAAAAAGACCACATACACTGAAGCCAATTTTCAATTTCTGTCAGGTTGAAAGAATTTTTAAAAGGTGAAAATTTTCATTGTATTTATAATTTTGCTTAAGGAAATAAGGTTCAGATATAAACCTAATCACCAAGCCAAGTTTCTGTTACTTTGGGGAATATATTTGAAAAGCCTGAACAAATACATGAACCTGTCAAAGATCAAAACATACCAATAAGTTAACGGGCTTTTAGAGATGTCTCAAACCCTTTTATGATCTCAAAACAAAATTAACAGTGGAAATCAAAATACAGGACAAAGACACAACACAAAGTATCACAAGATAGATGAAAATAACAAGATAGGGACACATTTAGAACATTTTATGACTATAGACAAACACTAGTTTATTAAGTCATTTTTAACTATAATAATAGATACCATATGGCCTCATACTAATGTTCAAGAAAATATTTGCTTGAAAATCAAGGGCTCATATACCTTGAAAGATGACTTCATATAACTTTCAGATACTTTTTAAGAGGCTGACCGCCAAACATACAGCACATTAATTCTTATTTGGGGAACTCCAAAGCAAACCCAAACTTGGACCAGACTTCCTCTCCTTCCAGGGCAGCCCTTCCTTGCTTTGTACACTCTCTTAGTTCACTTTGCATGCATGCGAAATATGTCAGTCTCATCATTTAGGTTTTAGAGGTTTTGGACAACGCATTTGTGAAAAGCTCCATGAATATGGGGATTATGTTGGCTTGGGCTAATAATTGTCTCTCAGTTCAAATAGGCTGAGCTTAGCATGTGATCACTGAGGGGATGAATTAAATCATGACCATAAGTGTAAAATGCTTGGTCTGAAACAGCCATGTTTGCTTCATTGTTTGGAATACTATTTTAACAGTGTTCTTCAAACTTCCAAGAACCAACCTTTGCTAGCTGTGAAAAGTGATGCTCTCAAAGAAGCTATTAAGTTGGTTTTCTGGGTTGTAACTGAATTACCTCACTTTTTTTTAACATACAGGAATGAATCTTCCCCTCACCCCATCACAGTTCCCTGGAAACTACAAGGCAGTATTAATTTAAATCTTAGCCTGACAGGCTTTCTCCTCCTTTGGAACCACATGATCCCAATTCCTTCATCCCAGCTCTTAGGACACACTGACTACATTTCATGAGTGTCTCGGCACACGAATGGAGTCTGAACAAACACATGGAATTCGTGGATGGAAGGATGAATGAAACCACTAAGAGATGTTTCTAACGGACTCACACCACTTCAGGGACCCCTGCCATAGCAGCTAAACAGTAAGTTGTCAAGTACAGATTATATTGAAGAAAAGCACTTCCAGGGCATGGCTCTTGCCTCTGCACTCTGAAATGGTCAGCCACTTTCAGTTTCTGAATACACATTGCTGAGTTCTGATCGGTGTTATTACTTAGGCTTCAGGTTGTAAAGAGAATGCTGAAAAAACAAACCACAGGCAAAACAATAGATGATCTGAAAACATTACTGGTCATATTTGCTATCAGTGGCATATATTGCATTACAAACTAAAGGTAACTAGCTTACTGAAGCCAAGCTCCAGAGGAAATGCACATTAATGAAAGTTCTGTTTGCATTTCTATGGGATACTCTTATTATTATTATTATTTTTTTATGTTTATTTATTACTTCAATTTACATCACCATCACAGTCCCCTCCCTCCACCCCTCCGGGGACCACCCTCTCACCTTCTCCTCCTTCTCTGACTTATCCTACTCCTCCAGTGTGCGGTGCCCTACATATCAGCCCCCCTCAGTTCAGCAGTCATATGAGGGCTAAGAGCTTCCTCTTGCACTGGGGACCTACATGGCAGCTCCAATAGGACAAAGTGTCCCACTAACAGGTAACAAAGTCTATGTTCCTGTTCCTTTCAGTCTGTTGGTTGTAGGATAGTTATCCTGTACTATATGGCTAAAATCCAGTTATAAGTGAATATATGTCATGTATATCTTTCTGGGTCTGGGTTAGCTCACTCAGAATGAGCTTTTCTAGTTCCATCCATTGGGTAGCAAATTGCAAGATTTCCTTCTTTGTGACGGCTGAGTAGTATTCCATTGTGTAGATATACCACAGCTTTTTTTATCCATTCATCGGTTGAGGGATATCTGGGTTGTTTTCCATTTTCTAGCTATTACAAATAAAGCTGCTATGAACATAGATGAGGAGATGTCCTTGTGGTTTGGTGAGGAATTGTTTGTATGTATGCCCAGGAGTGGTATAGTTGGGTCTTGACAGAGAGCTTTTCCAATTTTCTAAGATATCACCAGACTGATTTCCGTAGAGGTTATACAAGTTTGCACTCCCACCAGCAATGGATGAGTGTTCCTCTTTCTCCAGAACCTCGCCAGCATGTTGTCATTTGAGTTTTTGATCTTAGCCATGGGATACTCTTAAAACATGCATTTTAAAATTTTGTTTTGGAAACAAACTTTCAACTAAGTTTCAATGAACTTTCTACAAGTGTTCTTGTGAGAAACAAGCCCACAATCAGAAGTTAACTTTGCCATCAATTACTGTACAATAGCTACATCTTTATTCAAAACTATGCTCATAATCTGTTTTAGGGTCAGCTTTCTCCCCAGTCATGTTAAAATTTACTAAACATGGTTACATGATATGTTGTCCCCTTCATTTCTTTTATTTGTTAATCTTCTGAAGAACTTAACAGCTACAAAACAATTCACAAAGAGCTTGGAGAGCTGCAAACTCACAAGTTCAGTACTACTGTTCTAGTACTGAGAATACAGTTCAAAGTTCACTGTATGAATTATGTTCATTTTCCCCAATTACAATGTCCAAACATTAAAAAATCCCTAAGCTTTCCTTTTGACTAAAAATACCAAAATTATGTAATTATTGGGAATAAATGTGTATAAACTTCATTTATATTGGCATCTTTAAAATATATATGCAAGGGCCAAACCACTATATGTATATCATTGGTGTCCTAACAAATATCCCAACAATGAGCCTACTGTCACAAACACTGTCTTTCCTATATTAGTGCAGTATAGACTGGCAGTTTATTAATATCTAAATAGCTGCAATCTAAATCAGAGACAAAGAGAAGTTAAATTGTGCTATGTAATAGGAACTCATTTCTCAGTTTCAAAAATACCATTTAGTTATATAAAGAACAAAAATATTTTTAAGCGTTTAAGATGGGTGCAGAGAAATTCAATCTCAGAGTCCTAGGACTTCTAAGAACTGAAACTCAAAGCATTTAATTCAAAAGTTTTATAAGTCAACCATGTAGATGTAAATTGCAGACAATAACAGCCTGTTCACCAGCACTGTCAAAGTAGTATTTACAATGACTCCACTTGCCACAATTCATTTTGAGCCTCACAAAGGCTGCCTGGTCCTTGCCCTTTAGAAGCTGACAATCTGAGATGAATAGAACATGGAGCAGGAAACAAATAATGAAAATGCTTTGTCCCTGGTGACACAACGAAGAAATCTCTAAGAGAGAGTTTTGGCTTCTTCTTCATGGTAAAAAGATCCATAACTCACCAACAAGTTGTGGTCTCAAGGACATGAGCTAACTACTTAGAACACAGACCATGGAGCTGTTAGTCTCGGGTTCTGATGTTACTTCACAGAATTCGACTTAGTATTAAAATGAAATGTGGGCTTATTTTTTCTCAAAACAGACAGCCTTCCTCAAAATTAAACACCTCACTTTAAATGAGATAGCTGTAAACCTTCAATGCTGGCACTGAAACATTACAGTGCCTGTCAGAAGACGGGAAGAAGCAGGCGCTGGCTGAGGGCCTTATATAGACATGCTAGTCCTAGCACACTTAACACTGGCTTTTCCCTCACTGAATGTCTGTCTGGCTCTGTTGTCATGAATATAGCCTCATGGAAGATTTTTATCTTGTACAGGGATCATAAGGCAACAGCACAAAGGTGAGAAAGAGGTAGAATTCTTGAGGAACTTAGATACAAGCTGTGGAGGTGCAGAAAAAGGGGGAAGAGGATGAAGAGGACCTGAATTCTTTGTGGGTACTTTATGAAAGAGTAAACTGAAAAAAAAAAAAAAGAAGAAGAAGGGAGAGGCACTACCTTCTCCACACATTCATGAATTCCCTGTAGAAAGCCTACCGTGGAGCTCCATTGATAGTCTCATCAAACATGCTCCTGTTGCCCTAAGTTTCTCAGGCAGGACTTGCCAGAGGATAGAATGTCTATTATTGAGATGTGTATTGGCACCTCTCCTGTGGAAGGGCAGGGTAGAATCTCCTTCTTCTTTATTCTATCTTTAACCCCCCACAAGATGAAAGTAGAAGCACTTTTGTCCCAGTTAGCCTGAGCTATCACCTTGACACAGCCTAGAGTCATCTGAGAAGAACTGCCTACATCAGACTGGCCTGTGGTCACATCTGTGGGGGGTACCTTGATTATTAATTGATCAAGAAAGGCCCAGGCCATGTTGGGTGGCACAATCCTAGGCATGTGGTTCTGGGCTGTGTAAGAAAACTAGCTACTTATGAGTCAGAGAGCAAGCCAGCAAATGTCATTCCTTGCCTCCAGGATCCTGTTTTGAGTTACTGGCCTGACTTCCATCAGGGATAGAGTGTGACCTGGAAGGATAAGACGAAATCAAACCTTGTCTCCATCAGATGCATCGGTCAGTGCTTTATCACATCAACAGAATGAAACTAAAACAGATGTCATCAATAACTCAAAGGGACTTACAGCTGGCTGTCAATGTGACAGGATGATCATGGAGGCAGATGGTTTACAAAGGAGAGGGAAAATTACAGGAAATGCACAAAGAGATGGAGTGTTATTTTTTTTGGACACTTTTGATGCTTAAAATTAATACAGGAATGATAGATATATGCCGTGTTCTAACTTCCATCTTCAGGCCTGCGCCAAGTCTGCAGGTGCCTTTGTCCTGCCAAGGGGATTCATTGGGATCTGCACACATGGTAGGGAGGCCTGAGAGACACAGACACACACATACTAAAAAACATTATCCCCTTCTTATGCCCCAGTATCCGAGGTCAATATTTGAGAAGTTTCAGACAACTCTATTCTAAGTTCTGTGACCTTGAAAGAACATAAACGGAATGAATGACACTCATTTCTGACACTTCACAAGTATCACAGCCTGACCTTCAGGCTAGTTATACCATGGATTTCAGTGCACTCTGTCAGTGTCACTGGCCTCAGAGCACAAGGCAATGCAAAGTATGGCTTTGGGCACTGGGATGACCATGGGAAAAATTCTTCTAGCAATGCATGGCATTCTCTTGTTGCTGGGGCTACAGAGGGACATGGTAACTGGCTGCCAGCCCATTCTAGGACAGCCTCAGGTGAAGGCAGGTGCTCCCCTCAGGTCAGGCCTCCTTGCAACAGCAGCTGTCATCCGATGGCAGTCAGATCTTCGTACTATAACTCATCACAGCTCTGAAGGGCCATTGCAGCTCAGGTGGTAGACTGTCATTAGGTTTGCATTCCAGTTCATCTCTCTGTGCAGAGGCTTCTTGCTTCCTGTCCTTGTCCACAGGGTGAACCCTAAGAATGCCTCTTGATAAATACCCAGAACTCTCAGCTTAAGGTTTCATTCTTCTTTGATTTCAGAGACTACGAAAAAGAACCAGAGCAGGAAAGGAAGGTACTGAGGTAACACTTATCAGGAGGGAATGACTAACATGCATTTGATGACACTGTCACTGTGGCAAGAAGTGAACTTGCTGTATTCCCCACAGGGCTGCAGCATATTTGCCATGGTGTTCATGCTACAAAAGCAAGGGCACTCTCCGAAGTGGCTCAGGAACAAGTGAAGGTCACAACAGAAACTTTACTGCAGCTACCAATCGGCACTTTTAGAAACAACTCAAAATGGCAAAAAAAAAGGTTATGTTTAGGACCACTTCCAGCCACACAGGACATCTTAGAAGAGAGTTTAAACAACTATCTCAAAAGCATTCTGGCACACTGGAAAGGGGCAAGATTTTAAACAGAGAGGAGGACACCTGGGACTTAACTCCACAACCTAGGGACCATGAGGTCCTCAGCCCCACCATTGCTCCCTCATGCTTCCACCTGCTTGGCCAGCATCAGAGAGATGTCCCTAGAGTATAGCAGATGTATGAGAACTCGACTTGGGACCCTGGAAGTATATTTTGTGGTTTTTCCATTAGAATTGTTAACTAGAAATGTGGAAGCTGGATCTGAATCCAAAAGCCAAAAGTCAAATCCAAAAGACTTCCACTTGCCAGAGGCAAACACTTCTTGGAAATCATTCTTAGCAAGTTATGTTCAGATGCTGATTTAAGCAACTTGACCGGTAAAACAGAGAGTTATGACTGATTTTCAGATTTAAAAAAAGAAAAGAAACTTGCCTAAGGAGTCTTTGAAAAATAATGAGTTAAATTTTCGTAACTCTAAGGCAGAGACAAATGTCTAAGTGTTGGGCTTTCCACATTCATTTCATGGCAATAGTGTATTATTTGTCTAGTAGACAAGAAAGCCTTAGGACACAAAGCAGATGGACGTTACAGAAAACAATAACTGCTTTTCACATCGTTTATGTGAAATTTTATTGGGTAATTAAGATACCATTTTCCCATTAAATGTATTAAATCAATACTGAGTATTTGGCAGATACACATGAAAGAAAAAAACAAACTAATAACAAACAGCTGCCTTTTCCCAATGTTGAATGGTTACTATTTAAATAATACTATAGAAGAATTCTTTTAAATACAGAATCGATCAGATTCCTTGGCTTCATTTCAAGTTTTTCGTTTGATTTTGATAAATGGAGAAGGAAAAAAGAACTGTTCTATGAGTTTCTGTCCTCCCTTTACCTGGTTTCTGTCCTTAAGTACTAGACATTCCAAGTGACAATACATACAGTGTAGAGTGTTAGCTTTGTGGGCACAAGGGAAGGAGGCACAGCTCCCACTGTCCCTAAACACCCCAAGGAGTTCTCGTGGTATTTCAGGGGCCTTGCCTTAGGTAGAAGCAAAGCCATAGCTTTGATGTTGAAAAGAATACCAGGACTGGACACTATATAAAGCAGAGCTGGTGATTTTATTAAAGACATTTTTTTTTTAATTTTTTTTTTTTTTGGTTTTTCGAGACAGGGTTTCTCTGTGTAACAGCCCTGGCTGTCCTAGACTTGCTTTGTAGACCAGGCTGGCCTTGAACTCACAGAGATCCTCCTGCCTCTGCCTCCTGAGTGCTGGGATTAAAGGTGTGCGCCACCACGCCCGGCTATTAAAGACATTTTAAACAAAGGCTTAACCATGAGCTCTAGGAGAAAAAAGAAACGCTCAGAAGGAAATAAAGTACACCCAAGTGTGGGTACGGGCTCCGGGCTCCTTAAGGGAAGAGTGCAGCTTTATTTGCAATAACCATACATAGAATTTTGATGGAGTTTGAAGTTGCTATCTTAACACACTGGGTGGTTCCAGATGGGCATGAGACAGGGTTACAACTGATAAAGTAACAGTGTGGTTCGCAGGGATACAGGAAGGTAGGCTTTCTTTATCATAAATAGCTTTATTTAAGATTTTCAGGTAATGTCTCTGGGAAAGAAATAAATTGCTGTCTCAACATATTTGTATATGAATGGAATATTAATTCTATGTCAGCAGTCTTATAGCAAATGCATCAGTTGTGACAGAATTCTTGCTACTCGGATGGTAAGAAGCTTTAATCGGATGTGGGATCCTTTTCCCGAGATCCTGTAAGTTCCCCATCTTTTGACCCTGCTCAGGAGCACTGAAGGGTCTACCTGAGCAACAACCATCTCTGCAAATGCCCAGTGCACAGTCCTTGTTCCTCTTCATGCTTGTGGTAGGAGTGAGTGAAAACTAACAGACAGTTCAATTTAGCATCTAGTAGCATAGGGATTATGGATTGGCAAAAACTTGGCGTCCCTTTACTTGAAAGATATGGGCGGAGCCAGTTATGGCAGGACAATTTGCCCTTGAAAGGCATTGCTAAGAAACCTCGAAAGTCATGTAGATGATGTCATTAGCCACTAGAAGCAACAGGAATCATGGGACCATACTGACACACTGTTGAGGGAGTGAGTCTTCGGAAAGCCCTCAAAAACTTTTGGTAGCCACTGAAACCAGAATGACCAAAGTCCCTCTGCTGAGAATCATGACATGGGACGATATAAAAATCAAAGATCTACATGGTCTCGGTCTCTGTTCTGTGCTCACCCACCGGGAATCCACATTGGGGAAGAGCATAGCAAGGTACACAGAGTTTGGTCCGCTGCAATCCAAAGCAAAAACATGCCAAGGGAGAATCCTTTGGAGTATCCTGCCTTGGAGCCCCAGAGTGCCAGAAAGGTGAACGAGACATCCAGAATAGGAAACCTGAGGGACACCACAGAGGTAATAACTGGCTGATTGAAAAGACTCTCTCCATTGGCGGTTGGAACAGACTGACTTTATAAACTGGCCACAACTTGTTGGTGGAAATAAACTGGCCTTACAAACTGATAAATAAGTCTTAACTGATTTTAAGGTTGGAATATTTGATGGGACATCCATAAACCAGGCCATCCTGCTTGGACCTACACCAAGAGTATTAATATCCTTTTAAGAAACCTAAAATAGTGTTAATTTTTTTAATTGGTATTACAGTGTTTTTAGGTATCAAGGTATTCTTAGATAGATTTTAGATTTAAGGTTTAGGTGATTGTTAAGTATTAATAAATGTAAATGTGATATATAAAACATTCTGTTGTTACAGATGGTCCCCAGACTAATAAGCAGACCTATCTCACCTAGAGCAGCCATTACCCTCAAATAACTAGGCATTCGCTTTTCTGAGTTACCTCCATAGACAGTTTTCTCACCCCAGTTTGAACTGTGACTCCCATTCGCAGTGCTCATTTCTCAGGAGGACAGCATGTACATGACATTTCACAGTACATAAACCAAACTAATGCCCCATCTGAAGACAGAGGACCATGAGTTACTAGTACTACTCTAAGTCCTGTGCTGAGGGCCCACACAGCATACCAAAGGAGGAGCAGAATGGAGGAGCAGAAGTGTCCCACACTCTCTCAAGACCTACCCCATGCCTGTGTGCTTTTCCCAGTCCATCCCTCTCCATCAGCCCTTACATCAGTCTCACACAGGGCTGCTTCCCAGCTCTGTGCAAGTGCTGTTGCCTTTCTCACTTGGGATTTAGGCTTCCAAATTAACCAGGGCATCCTCCTGAAGGAGAGTCCCCCTCCCTGGCCCTCCCACACATCACAGAGCTCCCACTCCTCCAGCACTTAATACACACTACAATCTAAGGTTGAGACTCATGCTCACAGCACCTAGCACAATGCCTGACACATGGTAGGTCTTCAACAAAGATCACTGAAGAAAGAATAAAATCACCAAGTCTTATAGTTTACTCATGTTCTCAAATCAACATGAACAGTGTTAGGGCTTAGAACACAATGGGAAGTCAACACTGCACCTGATTTGTCAAGTTTGTAACTCATGAGAAAGAAGTTTCCTACGTCATTTGTGTCCTACAAACGACGTGCCATTTGGTCCTTCCCTTGCTCATTTAAACTACTGTTAAGAAATCAGTTTGTCATTTCTCATATCTGTAGGCATCTTGTTAACCCCCAAACTCAATGTATTTTCAAGGCTGGAACTAGTACTTTATCCAGAACGGCACACAGAAAGGAGGAATAGTTCTTTAGTATATCCTTCAAGGTGAATGGGAGGCAGGATCCAGCCTATCAAATAGCATCTTCAGGTGTGACTTATTTCTCCTTATTAAAAAGCCTTCCTAAGCCACTGTCACCACCAGTGCTGAGATCTGTCAGAGGTGATTACTGGTATTAACAAACTAATCACCATTTATAGTTTTTCCCTTGCAAAGACCAGGTATCCTATGGAGACACACTAAGAGAATATGCAAATATATGCTTTGTCATTAAATTTCATAGGCTGCAATGATAGCTCTTGCTTACAACCATAGCCATATCTAATTCTGATTTTCTTCACACAGGGATATTCAGACACAGCTGGACTGTTTTACTTGGAAACAAAAACTGCAATGGGTTCTTTTTAAAGTAAAAGGAACATAGTGAGTTTAGTCTTCATTTTTTTTAAATAAAAAGCATAAATTAACAATACTACGATAGGTATTTTTCAGATGGACTATTCAACATGTATACTATTTCATTTGTATTACAAAATAAAAAAATATCCGACTTGTTTCAGAAAATTAAAGAAATCAATAACTTAAATACATTCTGTCCAAGGCTGGGAAAGTAGTATTAGGAACTGAGTTCAAGCCCTAGCAGCCACAGGAAAAGCCAGCCACAGCAGTGTGCACCTATAATCCAGTGCTAGGGAAGCAGTGACAAGTAGATCCCTGGGTCTTCCTGGTCAGCCATCCTCGCCTAATCAGTGAGCAGCAGGTCAACAAAAAATACTACCTCCAAAGGACAAGATGGATAGTTCCTAGGAACAACAGCAGAGGTTGACCTCTGGACTCCATATGCCCAAACACGAATATGCATCCAAAGCAAACATCCACAAACATGCAACTATGAGCATGTACCCACACATGTATTCACAAACACATATGAAGATTTTAGTCCACTTGTCACTACACAACGTGAATTCATAAGACACTGCCTCCTTAAACAATAATCTGTGGATGTGCGTTTGGCAAACACAGCCAATATTTTCAAGGAAAATCGGATGGGTCTTGTCATCAACCACAACGATCCTCAGCTTGAACGGAACCTTTCTATCTTTGCTACAATTAATCATTCATAATGGAATTTTACTAAAGACATATTTCTTGGCAGTAACCTAGTGCTTCTAATCATTTTGTACAATAATGCTTGCCTTCAACTAAATTGTTAAGCCTTAATGATATTTAGAGCAAGAGCTTTAAACTGCTGCATAGTATATTAGAACTGACTTAAAAATCCTCAAGGTACTGACTAAAACTACAGAGCGACCCAAGCCATCTTAGAAAAGATCAACGTTTTATAGACTGTATGTAGTTTCTTATTTAAAAACAATGATTCTCAACTGCCTCGTTAGCACTTCAGTAACTGTCACTAGTTGAGGTGCAATGAAAATGAGAGGAGTGGAGTTACTTGTAGAAGGGGAGTTACCACTTAGAGCAAGTCCCACAAGAGGAAAAGGATTGGGGCTGGCCTGCACTAACTTCTCCCCAGCACTGTGTTTCTCATCCATGTCTGGTCCCAGCAAAGGCTCACCTCAGCTTTTCCATGTGTGTGGGCCAGAGATGCCGACACAGATAGTTATGAATATGCCATATTCTTTTCTGTCATTTCCATTTCTCCCAAGGGAACACTGTTGTGCTAGGAGCACTGATCTCTTTCCACTCCCCCCCCCCGCCCCCCACATTCGGCAGGATCTGCATAGCAGCCACCTTACAAAGGGGGCTGAGAGAGCAAACTCTGAGGCCCCATTTCCATGTAATAAGTTCTCTAGGAAAGCTTTTGGCTTCCTCTCAATTATCTTTTTTTTTTTAAAATAAAGTTATTAGAGGGCGAAAAGCTTCTAGTTTGTCTTAGAGAATTTAATGATAAGTTGAGGCAAAATTCACAAAATTGTAAGAGCAAAATCAGAGAAGCAGAATGAAAATGAACTGCACCAACTCAACATTTATCAATTACAAATGAACTTTTAAATACTTCCTCCGGGTTTGTAGAGGGCACCAAGTTTCCCTGGGAGCCTGCTCTCCGTTCTTCCCCTCTTCCAACTGTATAAACCAGTGAAGCAGTGGCTTCACACCCCTTTTTCCTCACTGTATAACTCAGCTAACTATAGCAATCTGGAGTGTGGTTTTCTAAACAACTTTACTGTTTCACAGAGACTTGTTAAAATTACATCTATGCCCATATGCCCCCTTCCCCCCCTAATTGGCATCAAAATTCACGCCTATAAATATTTATCCTTTGTCCTTTCATGAAGAAAATTAGGTAAGTTTGAAAATATCTTTAAAAGAGACAATAGGGCTGGTGTTAGGGCTGAAAACAGTGGCTTAGTTCACAATATGTTAATTAGGAACAATCAGTCTACTGGAGATCTTTGGTTCAGAAGATAATTTGCATTTGTTTTTATTTTTCTGACTATCAATTGAGGTAACTTCCTCTGTCTGTGAACTGAATTTGACAGTGTGAAAACCTCTGGGGCTTTATGCAAAAAGTGAGAACTTTCTATATTCTAATTAGTATAGTACTCCACAAGTACTCAGATATTAATAGGATTTTTGAAACTTAACACAATTTAAATTTTTATAATAGAAATCCCCAAAAATATATCCAATGTCCAAAATTTAAAATGAAGGTGGGATGTATTCATCTACAGTGTGTGGAAATTTACAGGCATTCCTCTTAACAAAATAGCAAGCTTAAACTTCTAAGCATGGCTGAAGATACAGAGATGTAAGATATAACGATATATAAAATATGACTTGCCTGGAAGATACTTCTTTAATTAATGACTATAGCTAAAAGTATGTGAAGACCTCCAGCATCAGTCAAATGTAAGTTATGCCTTATAAAACACTAACAGCTTAATAGAGAAATTCAGTTTCACTATTGGTAATACAGGTTAATATAACAAATTCTAAAATTAAAACTCAATTTCTCTCTATATAAAGTGGATATATTAGGTAATATTTCTAAATATAAATGAATGAATTTAAACACTGGGTAGGAGCTATCAAGATTTCAAAAGAAAGCACTTTACAAATCTGAAATTAGCATTTCCTAGTAAAATGTAAAGCAGTAAGTACCCTTGCCCTAGGCAGCTAAGCGAAGTATTAATAAACACTGAAAGTGTATCTTTTAAATTTAATTTATTATGTGTGTGTGCATTCATGTATGCACACACAACAGCATGCATGTGGAAGTCAGAGGGCAACTTTTGGAAGGAGTTTCCTTCCTTTTACCCCAGTTCCAGGATTGAACTCACATCAGGGTTTTGCGACAAGTACTTTGACCTGCTGAGCCATCTCCGAGGCCCTTTCTTCCACATTTTAAAATTAATTCAGTTTTAAGCTCTTTCTAGCATAGTGAATAAGTGTTCCTTTAAAAATCTTTTTCTTGAGTCTAGAACAGTAAGTTTGCTTACTGAAAAACATAGCTTTAAAATATAACATGTGTTGACCCAGGTTCAATTCCCAGTACCCACGTGGCAGCTCCCAAATGTCTGTAAACTCCAGCTCCAGGGGATCCAACACCCTTGCACAGACATACGTGCAGTAAAAACACAAATTCACCTAGTATAAAAATAAGTAAATTATTTAAAAATGTGTTCTGCATTCTCCTTAAACCATGGACAGCAGAAAGACCGTTCAGTTTATTTACCTAAGTGATAAAGCAGAATGATGTCACCTTATGCAGGAAACTCTTATTTCAAATGGGAGATGCAGAGATGAAAATGCTAACACTAGAAAGACTTTTCCTAGGTTGTCACAAACCTGGGACAGATGGCCGAGGTGCCTACTTAACACAGCAAGCAGGACTGGCTTCCAGGTTCTCCCAGCACCCCTCAGTCCCTACCTGTTACAGGATATAGTTGGCCTAACCCACCCTCTAACCTACACTTCTCCAGCCCAGTGGCTGGGCTGCTCCAACCTCAGTTGCCCTTCTGGATATAATCCAGCCATTTTGGCTATGCTGATCCCTTTTTTATCAGTCTATCCTTCACCTTCCTGGCCTCTTGGTCTTCTGGTCTCCTAGCTTTCCCTGTTCCCCCCACCCCCTCTCCTCACAAGGCCTGGCTCAGGGACCTGTTCACTCTGGGAGATGTCTCTGCCTCTGGCTATGCTCTCTCTTATATCTGCCATATATCTTCTCCTCCACCATCCACAATACCTAGGAGCGTTCATGTCCTCCTTTTTTTTAATTTCTTTTGTTTTTGATTCTGTAGTTGAAGCTCTTTAACCTACTTGTAGAAGTCATAAGTCTCCCTGGTTGTCTCTGCCGCACACCAACACCAGTTCTGACAAACATAGGGTGCAAACAGACTAAAAGCTCATCATGAAACATGCATTAAAAGCTAATGTTTTTCTGTCTTTGACATGAGATTGAAATTTCTCTATTTTCCAAGACCAGGCCAGAAACAGATTGTTGTCAGTTTCCAAAGGCTATGTGTCTTGTAATATATGTCTGCCTCCTCAGTATATCTCAGGCTGGAATGCCCAAGATGAACAAAATCAGCCTCAGACTCACTCTATACCTTTGTTGTTACAGGCTCTTCTGCTAGTTACAGTAAAACATCTTACATTACAAAAGAAATGTTACTGTCCAGCCATCCTGGTAGGAGGCCCTGATGCCTCCATCTACCCTGCAGCCTCACATTTAACCTTCTAAAAGACAAATTCCCACTTTTACATTTGATTTGGAAAATGAGCAAACATCAGCAATTTCTTGAGGACTAATCTGGCTTAAATGAACATCTCTTACATCCTTCAACCCAAAAAGTGTTAAGATCATCAGGCCAGAGTTGATTTTTGGTTTCTGTGTTAAAGGGTAATTGATAACCCGCAGGCAAAAGGCATTTCAAAGTGTGGTTCCTGCAAGGTACAATGGCGTGGCTGTCTGTCTGGAATCCTGTTATAAAACATGATCTGATCCTAAGTACCATTTGTGATTTCTCAAAATAACTCTGTAAACTTTCTCTTCTACTTCCTCAAGTATTTACACTTTATTCAAGGGGAAAAGTTGTAAGAATTTTATCTCCAGAGATTAGCTTCTTGAGGTTTTTAGATCTCTGCCAAGCATACTTTAAAAAATCAGAACTGTCTTATCTAATCAGGACATCTGTAGTCCCACTATCCTCTCAATTTCACAAGTTCAGGATAAAGTTCAACATCAGGAAATTAAGAGGGTAGATTGCTAGTCCACAGCTGCTTCTGCAGCTGGGCAGTGTATTTATATTTTATCATTTTTATTTCTCACTCCCAGTGACTTCTTAAGCCTCCACTGACACAGCAGTATTGTTTTAGGAGACAGTAAAGCACAGGAGACAATCCTTGTTTTTCCTTCCCAAACAGATTTGCTCACTTCCCCGAAGACAGCTGTAAAAGTGAAGGCTTTCATTAGCGAGACTGTGGGGTGAATTATTTTGTAAAATCCTAAGGCTGCCTACTAATATAAGAATTAGAAGCTGAGCCCCCCTCACCCTTCACCACCTGTGACAGTGTGGAGAAGTGGCCCTGAGGTCATGAGAGCAGGTGAGCTGGCTCTGGACTCCTGGAGCTACCACCCAGGCTCTGAACTGGCTCACCCCAAAGTCCATATCAACTGTGAATGGTTGGGACATATGAAAGGACCATTCCTGTTGATCCAAAGCTGCAGGATCGCCATGACACAGAGCAGCAACAGGATAACCGGGAGGAGTCCCAATGAAGATATTGATATGAAGATCCAATATTGATGGTGTCACAGAAGTCTGAGATCTTGAACCAGACTAATGACTCATTGCAATGAACATTTACAAGTGAAGATGTGTGGACAGAGGGATATACTGTGGAACACACTGTGACATACTACAGCTTCCACAATGAGATGTTTTCTAGGCTTTTGCAGTTGTCTGTTTATGTGCTTTAGTTTGCAGGAGAGGTTGCAAAGGTGAAGGCCAAATATGAGGGATGGGGAAATGAGTAAGACTGGGATACGTGATGCGAATCTCACAAAGAAGCAATAAAAAGTTAAAATAAAAAGGAGCTAAGGTATATAGTAAGAGCTTCCTAGAACTTAATTTCTGTAATTAAAAACTAAACTGTTTTTCCCCCTGAATAGATTTGCTTGTGCTGCCTACAGTCCAGAATGAATCCTAACACAGTGCTGTGCTCTTCTCTTTCCAAAAAAAAGAATTAGAAGCTGAAGAAGAATTTTACTATAGGCAATTGAGCTTGAAAGACAGAGAACACTTCCCATACAGAAGTGAAGAGATCCTCTGGTGTAAACAAGAATTAAAAGGAGAAAGGGTGTGAAGAAGGGTAGGGAGAGAAAGAAAAGAGGCCAGTGAGATAAAGAGGCAGATGGCAAAGAAAGATGTATGTCACAGAATTGTGCCAAAAGTGGGGCCTGCTTCATATACCACTGGTCATGTTCTAGCAATAGGAGTAGAGGCTAAGGGAGACATGGAGAGTCCAGAAATTTCAAACCACAGAGGCGTGTGTTCTGCTTTGCCATCCTCCAGGAGGTGCTGAAAGGATCCCAGTCTCGAGATGTTGTGGAAAGAACAGCCTGATAGGCTTTGTAAGTTGAGTCTCCTCTCCCCAGACATTCTCTTCTTAAGAAAGGAATGGAAGGAGCTCTAAACAAAGCACCACGTTCCATACCAGCCCAGGGCAGGGTAGAGAATACAGCTGAGTTCTGGAGTGTTGGCAGCCTTAAGGATAGCTTAGTCAAGGTCAAATGAGAAAGAAAGATGGCCTCAACATATCCACATCAGAAAACACACAGGGGTAAAAGCTGATACTCAAAACTAATAGAGTTTTTCTCTTACAAATTATTTTGGTCCATAAATCAACCCTCTGAATCTAAACATTTAAAAAGCATAAACTGCTATAAATAGGTATATGAAGTCTAATACACAAACTTTAGCTAAGCTTTGGTTTGTCTAGGCTTCTACTTGTTAGTCCTATTCAACGGACATGAAGGGAGTAGCAAAGACATGAAATAGCACATGCATTCGTGTGAGTGTGTGTCTAAGACTAGGCACCTGTTCCCAAAGGGCCTATTCTTAAAAAGAAAATTATAAATAAATAAAGTAAATTAAAAAGTAAAAATCAATATCTGTTTATCCTTTGACTAATCTGAAAAAGAAAGTAGTGAGGGCATGTGTTCCACACAGGCCTACCCTGTGATTCCAAGTGCAAACCTAGACAACATCCACTCTGCTAGCTAGTACTTCCTATATGTTAGCAATCTTTTCTGGTTTTTGTTAAGGTTTCTTGACACATAGTTTTTCTGTGTAACCCTAGCTATTCTGGAACTCACTCTGTAGACCAGGCTGGCCTTGAACTCATAGAGATCCGAGTGCTTCTGCCTCCTGAGTGCTGGTATTAAAGGTGTGTACCACCACGCCCAGCTCTGTTAGTACTTCCTATCTTTCAAGAGCTTCCTGGTATACTTCCTCAGAAAATTCCAAACCATTCCCATTTGTCAAACAGGACTATATACAAAATGGACCTGTATCCAGATGTCTGCAGAGCCCTTCTGCTCACTTCTCCCACTTAAGTAAGCCCCTGATCCCAAAAACAACTACCGGTGACACACTGTGAAAAGCAACACCATACTAAAGGCATACTAAATGCTATTTTTAAAATAATACATGTATTTTCTTCTAACTAATGTTCAATTATAATCTGAGGAAGACCACAAGGCTTCAGCTGGAACACATTTGGTTAGTATTATTTTGGGTCATGATGGTGTTATAAGCACTCACAACTGAGTTTACCTTTCCTTCTTTACAGACATCTCTATGTCCTGGTTCCTCAGGGGATATATATGATGGAATATATTTAACAGTTAGTCACTCAATATATATGTATTAAGCATCTGCTGCAGACCTAGTAACATATTATACTACGAATTACTCTATATAGTACATGCTCACAGTGACTCTGCAACACAAATTATATTTGATAGATGAGGAAATATGGGCAAAAGTATCTTACCTAGGAAACAAAGCCAGAAAGTAGTGTACAGGAAAGTTCAAACCCCTCTTATCTGGTAGATGTCCCAGCTGCAATTATTATTCCTTGACAGGTGAATAAGCACCAGGGAAGAGAGGAAGAACACAGAACAGGCTTCTACATAGGTGGGTTCAAACCCCACCTCTGTATCTTAAAAACCATGTGATTCCAATCAGCTATTTACTTTGTTGTGCCTTGGTTTACTTCAACTCTGAGACTTATGTCAGAGTTTCTTAGAGCAATGTCAAGATAGATGGAATTGCATGGAGGTTATGGAAAATGTTCAGTGAAGTGACTACCCTTACACTAAGGCAACATATGTGAACTGTCAAAGTCCTAGTAAGAAGCCTCCAACACAAATACTGATTACCCTGACTTGACAATCATACATTGCATACATGTATTAAGAAATCACACTGAACCCCATATATATGTAGCTACTATACATCCATTAAAAAGGAAAAAAAAAAGAAATCTTTCCCTGATGAAATATTTATTTCATCAATTTCCGTCCTGTTATTCATTGGTGCAATTTCCTGCTCAGCACTTGTGACCCCAGGTCTGCAAGAAATCTGAGTACAACTCTCACAGAATAGCTTCCAGGCAAGATTTGAACAGTTGCTCCATCAAGCTGAGGGAAACACATGTGAGATGCGGCACTGAAGGCGTCATATACACCTGCTGATCAGTTAACATACAGAGTTTCAGTGCAGGCTTGTCTACCCCATAAGGTTCAGTGCTTACTTCCATTCCAGTTGCAGAGAGTGGCTAAGGACACCAGGCTGGGGACTGGGCAAGGCCGCACTCTCCCTCACAAAGACACACCACCTACTTCTGCAGCAAAGCCTCTGGAAGCCAACACAAGTTTAGATGACATCATGCCTCTGGGTAGAGACCAAAGGTCTGAGGTTATTATCCTGTCTCCTATGCTTGATTCAGTAATAATGAAGGGTTGTTTACATGTACTTTGTCCTTGGAACCAATCACAGCAATACTAACGACAGAAAGGTAGGCCATCTGTACTGCATCACCTCAGTGCTGGCATTACTTAACGCATGTAGCATTTCTACAACTGAAAAACACACAAAGAAAATAATCCTCAACTGATCAAGTCATGGCACAACAACTAATTGAGTCATGATACATCTCAGAGAAAAAAAAACAAAAGTTCAAAATCAGATTTACTCTTTAACCTGTACCATACCTTTCATGTTGTAAGCTCTTTAACATTTCACATTATAAAGCACTACCCAAGAGACGAAATGATAGTATAGAAAGTGTCTCCTTCCCTTGATTAGTCACACACAGGAGCCTACGATTCTTTGTTCAGGCTTTCAGTGGAAGACTCGGCTTATTGTGCCTGCGAGCTCTGCTCTTTCCTGATCTGCTTTTAGAGAAAGGTTCCTTCCTTGGGTCTGCATCTGTTGAAACCATGATCTCAGATGCAATGCTTTCAGCTTTCCAATAAAATGACTTCATAAGAGAATCAATTTGCTGTAAAAACTTAATAATTCAATTATTCATGTGTCACCGGGGACTTTTTTTCAATCCTGGCTTTAAATACCATCTGAATGTGTGAGTCCCAAACTGATACTTCTGGTTAAGATTTTTCACTTGTTCTCCAGATGAGCATATTTAGTACACTTGGCTTTTCATTTCATACTGTTATTAAACTGAATGCCAAAAGTCTCCTCTCTACCTTAACCAAAGCAAGTCTACTCTACTGTCAGCCTTCCATCTAAGCAAACAGGTGATTGCTCCCTGTTTGCCTCCTATCTCTCCTATCCTTTAGCCAACCTGCCAACTCCTATTCTCTACTTGTCAGTTACATCTAGATTCTGATCACTTCTCCATCCAGACACCCACCAGTTAATTCACCACCATTACAAGGCTAGGTTATTTGAACTAAGCTCTTCCTACCCTTAAAACCATACTTCCAATTTCCACACAGCCATAATGATTCTCTTAAACTCAAGGTAGATAATGTTATATGTCTACTCCAAGTCACACAATTTCTCCCTCTGTTGGACACCGAGATACACTGGTTATGCTCCATCTTTGGGGGTTTTCATGAGTAAACAATGCCGGAGGTCTTAGTTGTACATACTGTATAATGAGCAATGTCATATAAAACTTCTCTGAATGAAATGCCACCTTACCTTTTTTGTTAGAAGCTACAAAACTTCCCAGGAAAGGACAACTCTGTTCTCATTACTATGCTACTGAGTTCACTTATAAATAGTCAAATTTCCAAGAGGAGAAACTTGGCTTACATAACACAGCTGGTCACTTCCAAAGCACTAATCAACAGAGATGTTGAAGAGGAACCTAGTCTTTAGTGCTGATGATGATAGTACAGATGTCTTCCAAATGCTGACGGAGCCAAGTGTCCTCTACACTCACTCAGTACCTACCGTATGCTGGCACTTTGCAGGGTGCTGAGGTCTAGTGATGGATGCTTTGAAAAGCTGCCATTTCTACCTCACCAGTATCAAGCTTGCTATGCTTTCATGGAGCTTACATTTCAACCCTGTGCAAGTGAAGTTGCTGTGAGCTCAGGGTCTCCTTGAATGAAGATAAGAAATAACCTGGATCCAGCAGCCGGTCTCCACGTGGCTGCATCTACACAATGTACCTCATGGGTGGTTTTGACAGAGAGACTGAAGAGATGCTTGGGCTTTCAGTCTTCGTTCAAAGTGCTCAGTCATCAAGTTGCCCAAGGAGAGGCCAGGCTATTCTTTCAGTAAGATAAACCCATTTATTAGTTTTCCTAGTGATGGCTCCTTGCATCAGCTTGATTCCTCCCTCCATTTCAGCCTGCAGCATGATCTGCCTCAAATAGAGCCAATCAAATAGCCCCAAAATAAACCTGTCAATAATTCCTCATGATTGGTAAGGTAAAGACCTTGTCCACTGTGGCTTGGCTCAGGAGCCTGCCTCATCTCTCAAAAACCTTGACTTTCTCTGGGACACATTAGATCCTTGCAGTTTCCTTACTCATAAGGCTGGTTTTTAACTCCTGGATGCCTTGTGTGTCCTATGGAGACCCGTCATTAGTCCCATTCACTGCCTAGAGTGAATTTATTCTATAGTCAACTAGCAGGAATATTACCAGCCCCAGATGCCTTTTCTACCTACTCTTTCACAAATATACAGCTATCTTTCCAACTCAAAAGGGTAATTAAGTGCCTATATTTAGTACCCCCAAAATATTCAGTGCCAAGTTACCTCAAATATATCACTTCCACATGTTAGAAACACTAGTTTCTTCTCCAAACTATACCTCCCCACAGTACTTTCTATTTCACTGCACACTTAAGACACAGGAAGATCCCAAAGAACAAAGGCCTCCTAAGTGCTTGAATGTTCATCCCCTAGAACAGATAACAGCCATCCAGTCACGATATCCAACATACCACTGCTCTGGTAAGGCCTGTGAGCCAGTCTATTTGGGATTTTTTTTGAAACAGGGTCTTATTATATAGCTCAGGCTGTCATTAACCCACAAACCTTTTCCCTCATCTTCTTTAATGTTGGTGTTAAGGCATGCACCACCATTATGAGCTCAAGAATGCTTTTAATATTTGTAAAAAGTTAAAAGTTTTGTGCCAGCTGTGTAGCCAGGTGTGGTGGCCACACCTTTGATCCCAGCACTCTGGAGACAGAGAGAAATGGATCTGTGTGAGCTCAGGGCCAGCCTGATCTACATAGAGAGTTCCAGGACCATCATGGCTACATGGAGAGACCCTGTCTCAAAAAACAACAACAATAAAAAAAATCAACCAAACAACAACAAACTGTGTGGGAGAGAGATTGAGAGACTGCTGTGGAGGAAGGACTTGAAGGAGAACAATGTTTAAAATGTACAACATTACAATGATATGTAACTTTGTATGTCGAATACACTGAGGCCATGATGAAACCCCTGACTTTGTACCCGTTTCTTTTTTTTGAGAATGATGTATGGATATGGGTTTATTAAATGTATTAAATACCACATTAATGATTAATATGAAATGTTAATAATGTGAAACTGCTTGTGGAACACATGGAAATCTTTTCAATTTTTCTGTGAACCTAAAAGTATTCTAAAATAAAAGACTGATGCTAAAAAAAAGTTTGTGCCATGTGAAAGTTACATTAAATTCAAATTTCACTATCCATACATGATATTTCTTGGAGGAACCACTTTTTTTTTTTTTTTGCTTTTTAAAAAGTTTTTTCCTTTTATTGAAAACAGATTTTTTTTCTTCCTCGCATAATGTATCCTGATTATGGTTTTCCCTCCTTCTACTCTTCCCAGTTTCTCCCCACATCCCATCCCATCCAGATCCATGTCCTTTCTGTACCATATTAAAAAAAACAAAACAAAACAAAAAAAACAGGCTTCCAAGGGATAAAATAAGATAAAACAAAAACTAGCGGATTGGAATAGGACAAAACAAACAGAAGGAAAAGAACCCAAGAGAAGACACAAGAAACAGAGATCCACTCATTCACACACTCAGGAATCACATAAAAACACTAAATTGGAAGCCATAATATATAGCAAAAGACCTGTATGGTAAAGAAAGAGAACCCCAGTGGGAAGTGAGATGGCAAAGCAGCTAGTGAATTGACTTTTAAAACCATTAACTTGAAGAAAGCTTTCATAAAGGAATGAGGGTCAAAATTCAAGTCTTTTGAGGACTGGGGGCCAAACAGGTAACTGCAAACAGCAGAGAGTTCCAATACCTTCCTCAACCTTTATGAAAGCATTCTAATTCCAAGAGAAAAAGTACTTCCCTGGCAGGGTAGAGACCGGAGTTGGCATCAAAACAAACATTTTCTAAGGTGTTATCAGGCAATTACAATCCAGCCAATTATTTGTGGTGATAACCTTCAGTGCTGAGCTCACGCTCAGAGTATGTGCCTTTGTCTGGGGAAAATAGAGCAGTGGTTTTTATAACAAATGCTGGTTGGTCCCTGGAAACCTGGAGAAGAAAGATCACCTCTTTGTTAGTGTTTAAATCTGACATGCCTTGCAGGGGCTCTCATTTTGGGTGCATGTACTCTGCTGTTGTAACTACTTTGGGAGCCCATGAAGTTTTATCAGATGGGGCTAACTGATGGGTTAGTTAGGCCTACAGGGGTTAGGCCTTTGAAGGTTATATCTGGGCCTCTGGTTCCTGTTGAATTCTTTACTTCCTGGTCAAGCAGTCTATAGACTATACCACATGATTTTGCCCCTATGGGCTTCTCTGCTCTGTTTTTGTTACTATGATAAGCTAAAACCCTCTTAAAACATGAGTCATGAAAAAAGAAAAGACAAGACCAACTTTCTTCTCTTGTTTGTGTCAGGTACTGTGCTCAGCGTAATCAAAGATAGCAAATATATTCGGCTCCAATAGCAAGAGAGCAGAAGTGATGGCTGGCACAGACTCTAAGGGCCTCATTGGGCTTTCTCCATCTACTTCTCTCCCAGCACTGGAAGACACACAGTTAACAATGGATCCTGCGACAGCTCGATTATGTTCATATGGCTGTGATTTATTTTAAGATCTATTTGTCTCTATTCATTTCAACACAGTAGTGCTGAGTGTAGTACTCTCCTACTGCCTCCCTGCAATGTACTTCAGACCTGAAGCAGGCCTGGTCCTGCATCCTTGGTTGGAAGCAAGCTCCTTGTTTCCCTCTTCTGTCTCTTAACACCATGCTCTTTCTAACAGACCTTCGGAATCCTCCACTGAGTTCTCAGCACAGAATTCTGAAAAGTGCTCTTTCTTTGTCTCTGTGCCCTGTCACTGATGCCTCCAGAATCCAAAGTGCAATGGTTAATCTTCATTGTCAAATTGCCTGGATTTGGAATCCACTAGGAGACACACCTCTGGGTGCATCTGTGAGGAACTTCCTGGGAGTTTTAACTAGGGGAGAAAGAAGCACCCTTACCCAGGGAAGGAAGCAGGATCCCATGGGCTGGGGTCCTCGACTGACTTTTGGGAGCTGAGCTACCAAAGCTTTAACCAGTATCTCTTCCAATGCAGTGGCCTCTGTCTCTTTAAACAGAGCAAAAATGAAGCATACTCAAGGTACTAGTCAGCAATTTATCACAGCAACGAGAAAAGTATCTGATGAGGTCAACATCTTCAACATGCATAACATGCCACTCTCGCCCATCTGATCCACCTGACTGTAAGAGGAAGAAGCGTTAACCCCCAAAGAGCTGGGTACACTCAGAAGCTTCCAGGGCTAGAAAGACATTTGGAATTTTTTAAACTATATAACATAGAATCACTTCTTTCACAGAAAGGTCCTAGATAGGAGCTGTTTTTATAAAAATGAAAACCATGAACAATTTTGAGAGATAAAAATAAATGGGAAAAATAACTCATAACATGTCACTCTTCATTCTGAGCCCAGGACCAACAAGCAACTTGTGTTTGGGACATCTTTTGCTAAGTCAAGCTGACATTGGACAAGGACTGCCATTAACCATTGTGTTTCCATACTAATTTGAATGACAGAATGAATGTGTGGCTTTGGTTAATCTGAAATGTCAGCCAGCAGTCACTCTCAAACTTACATGAAAATGCATTAGTTCCAACAGACAGCTGGGCTAATGGAGATGATAATTGCACTCACTGGGTGGTTTGCTTGTGTTGACAGAGGCGACTTTAATGTGAACCAGGCTGATCCCACTTAATCCTTAGAAACATAAAAGTAAACTACTGATGACTCACAGAGAAAAATTACTTGTGAAAATATGGCTGAGATGAAACAATATCATGATTTACTGTTTTTAAATACTTAGGACAATTAAATAGCTCTACTATTTCAGGGAAGATTGGGATATCTAAGTCATTGCAAATTTAATTTTCAGGGTCAAAAGGACTTGAATTCTCTTAATATATGCAAAGCAGTTAAGAAGTATTTCATCTGCAGAAAAATCCCTTACTTGTGTTCAGAACTGGAGCTAAACCAGGTGGCACACATCTATAATCCCAGCTACAGGGAGGCAGAGACAGGAAGATCACAAGTTCTAACCCTCTCTGGGCTAGACTGAGTTCAAGACCAACCTGGGAAACATAGGGAACCATTGTCTTACAATTTTTAAGGGCTAATGATGAAGCTGAGGGACTTAGAGCTTGAGTAGCATGCAGAGGCCCTAAGTTTCATCCCCTGTACCCACCTCAACAGCAATAACAAAGAACATAATAAAGAAAACTCGGCCAATCTCTGATGCAAATGCTGGTGTGGCCATCATAATAAGCTCACATTGTGGATACAACGTGTCATGCATTAGCTGCAGCTTGGGAGAAGTACCTTCTGCATTTTACATTCTTTTCAGCTGGGCAAATGAGCAAAGTCTAAACAGATTATTCCTTGAAACTTAGCCAGACTGATGAGGAAAGATATTCCACCTTCTAAGATTTTGAGCTCTCAGACACAGGAAAAACTAGGCATACCCAGACTGCACTGGCTGGTATGAAGAGGGCTCTGAGGATATAGTGAACACCCCTGACTCAACAGCTGCTTCTGCAGCAAAGAGTCAGCTTTGTAAATTTCCACCTAATCAACTTTTTGAAAACTAGTTTGAATGTTGGTGTCTGCTGTTTGTGAAGTATTGAACACACTGCATGCCAAACACTCAGTGATGCAATGGTGGCAGGAATGAGCCCTTACTCTTTTTTTTTTCAGGTGCTGGGGTCTGAATCCAGGGCCAATGCAAACTAGTCTAGTGCTCTACTACTACTGAACCTCAATCCCAGCCATTCTAATGCCCTCTAAGGCAGAAGTCTCCCATTTATATTCTCCTGCAACTTGTACTTTATTTGGTGAATGCATGACCACCTGCCCGCTGCATTTAATCTCAACATTGTGGAGAGGAAGGGGAAATGGCTGTAGCATTTTATTAACAGTAGGATAACCATGAACCCATGGCCATCACCAACCAATAGCTAAGCCAAAGGATTGGGACATCAACAAACATGGAAAAAAAGCAGAAAGGACATGATATCGATGTGTTGGAGTGGGGTCTTGTGCATGGTTTTCAGATGTTTATTTCAGTGCCCTGAGATCTGGTTACTACCCTACCTGAGGCATTCTCTGATTTGCCTTAATAAAAAGGCTGACAGTCTATCACTGGGCAGAGAGGGAAGCCGTCGGCAGGACTTCCTGGGAGAGAGAAAGGGACTCTGGAAAGAAGAAAGAGGAAAACTTTTTCGCCAGGAGATATGGAAGGAGACAGGCATGATAGTGGGCTTAGAAGGTACAGATAGCCACATGGCTGATTGAGACTAGGTGATAGGGCTAACCTAGGTGAGCTAGTTGAGAGTCTGCCCAGCTAAGGCATATGCACTGAAATATTAGAAAGTCTTGGTTTATATATTCTACAGGCCGGGAACGGCCACCCTGGGTCTCAGGCCTCTTCCCCTGGAAAAAATAAGCCTCAGGTCTTTTACAACACTGAGGGTGCCGAAGAAGCAGGTGGTGATGCAGAACCTCAGCAGTGACAGTGGACTTCATCACAGCCTGCTCCTGATTCAGCTAAGACATTCTTCACTTCTTCATCAGACTCCATTTCTACCGTGGGGCTGGGCGGCACTTGCTCACTCACTTAAGATGGAAGACCACTGCGCTTTTGTTCTTATTGAAGAAATTTAATTCTGCTGGCTCTCTTACCGTTTACAGTGCTTTCTTTACTTTCTTTTCTTCCTTCCAGTCCCTTTCCTCCCTCTTCTCCCTCTCTCTTTCCTCATCTTCCCACCCTTCCTAATAAAAACTTGCCTGATACTGTTACAGACTTGTCACATCGTCCTATGGATGTCCAAGAAGTGAAAGCAAGTGCAGCCTACCTGCTCTCTCTGGCCTTCATGCAGCAGGAGCCGCTCCCCTGCTGCGGCTCATACACACTGCATGCTGCCGTTTATGAACTGACTTCCTTTCAGAGGGAATTTGCTATGTGTATTCCATCACTTCCAGCCTCTTCAAATTAATCTCACTGCTATAGGATGATTGCCTGCTCCACTCGAGAGCATCCTTAAAACTATTAGATTAATGCCCCAGAAATACAGATTTATGAGGGAAATGCTGACAAACCAGAATTAAAGTCGGGTGAACACGCTATTAAAATATATCCTGACAACATACCCAAAGATACACAGAGTGCATTACAAAGTCAAATTATCCAAATCAAAGATATTGCTTCCTGAGAGTTAAATTAAAAAACCATGTTTACCAAAAAAAGAAGCCAGTAGGTTTACATGATGCGACTGGCCATTATCTCCATAGGAACAAGGCTGGAAAACAGAAGTACAAATGCTGGAGCCACTGAAATCTATAACACAAAATTCACCAGAATTTTTAACCTTGACAGAAGATTCCTAAGTAGGTCATAACAAAGCTCACAAAGATTTGACAGCATGAACGTGTGTGTGACAGGTGACAACATGCACATGAGCTTTGGAGGAGAATGTCGGGATTTTCTTATTCTGACCAAACATCGACTGCATTAAAATGACATGCTTAAGAAGAGAGTGTGCAAAAATATCCATTCAGATGCAGAAACCAAAAGAAGCACCATGCAATCTTCAAGTGAAGGTGTTGCTGCCATGCAGTTAGAAGTGCTAAGAGAAAGGCGAGACACTCTAAATAAATTAAGGAATTATTTATGTAAACATGCTAATTAAATTAAAAGCAACCTGCCTCTCCAAATCCCATCCTTGGATTCCCCCTCTGGGGCTGCCTACTTTAGTCTGTAGAGGGGCCTTTTGGTGCTTTGTAACTCCATGGGAGTCACCAAAGAGGATCTGTGTCACTCTGAATTCCTCTCTTCACTACCAGGTGTTGTAGTCAGATTCCTGAGCATTGTGTGAATATCAGCCAGAAGAAAGGCTGCAGCTGAAAATGGAGGCAAAGTGCAATTGATTCCCAGACGAACTTCTGAGATTGCCCCATTCCCTATTTTGCTGTTTTGTTTTCCCCAATGCTTCCTCCCAGCTAAAAAAGATGGGAGAAATTGAAGGTAAATGTGCTACTTTTTATGCACAGTTTCAGATTAACATTTAGAATGCCAACTGTATGATTTTTCCAAACACATGTACTTTCAATGAGGGAAAATGTTCTAATAGTGAAGGGGGGGGGAGACACAACAACAACAAACAAAAGCCCCCGGAATCTAGATGGAGGTACATTAATTCTCCTTTCTCACACTCATAGATGTCATTGCAATCACGCTGGCATCAATCATGGAATTTCTCTATTATGTTAGAAGTAACTCCGAGAAAGCAATTCCATGAGACATATTTTTAATTTTTTTTCTATTTTTATAATACATGTATTTGTAGAAAAATCATCATAAAGCAAATAACCTTAAAGGAAATAAAAACAACATGTAGCCAGACACACACAACATAATTGCAAAGCTGGGCTAACCGTCTTTATTCTAAACTAGAGTAAACGGGTTAACTGAAACAAATGTTAGAATGGTAATTTCTCTTATTATCTGCTGCTTGAGACTCAAGAAAGGGAATTGTAAAATTTCAAACCGATACAAAGATTTTAGAGTACCCTCAACCTCACCCCTGAAACAAAGAAACAAACAAAAAAGAAAGTAAAAGAAAAAGAAAAAAAATCCCCTTTTAGAGAGGGTTGTAGTAAATATCCATGGCCGTAGGGGTGCACACTGCATTTTGCTAATGAATTCAGAAATGCCCTTCAATTTACTCCTTATCTCACCACAACCCCGGCTCATTCTGACCTTCCTGTGTGATGATCTGCCACCTCTACGTCAACCTCAAAGCTAACCCTTCTCTCTCTTCTCCTGCCCTATCTGTGAGGCTGGGCTGTTCTTTCCTGATAGTCAGGTTATGGCTGCTTGATCTGCTTTTGGCATGAAGTTATGAAAACTGTTCTGCCAAGGAAAAGGATGAAGAAAACCCATTAGTTTTCAAATGTTCATACTTGTTGCCCCAAGCAATACAATTCTTGAAAGTCTGAGGACTTCCCTACTGAGGAATATGCTTCATCTTTGAAGAGAAAGCAACAGACAAAACAGACAGACAGACAGACACCAATCTAACAGAGCTAGGAAGCTGATGGAATTATCTCCTTCAGCCCTTCAACAATCAAGGCTTTAGTGTGGAATATAGTGCTCAGTCTTGGAGAAAAATCTCCAAATAGATTAAGAAATCTTAAACAACAGGGCATTTACTTACAAATCCTACAACAGGACTGCTGTCAGCTTCTGAGAGGCTTCTTCTCAAATCTCTATCTCAATTTAAAGGGCTTACTATTTTCGCATGTATGCACATATTTGTTATTGGAGAAGAAGGGTGGGAGAATAAAGAGAGGATATAAAAAGATAAGTCATTTGATCAACTGAAATGGATAAGACAAAAATAAAGTTTTGTAAGCATCAGCATCATAGCAGGTGAAATCAAACAATTAGTGAATCTATTTCCTCACATGACAAAGAAAAAAGAAAGAGAGTCAATTATAGGATCTGAAATCTGGTGAGGAGATTCCTCACTTCATAAAAAGACAAAGACCCAAGTCTGAAGCTATGTTAAAAACAAAACCAAAAAAAAAAAAAAAACAGGCATAGTATCACTCAAATGTAACCAGCACTGGGGAGGCAGACAGGTGGAGTGGATTCTTGGAGCTGGTTGGCTAGAAAGCCAAGCCTTCAAGACAGTTCCAGGTCTCAAAGAAAACAGCCTCTGAAGAAGGGTACTCGAGATTGTTCTCTGGCCTTCACAGTCACGCGTGCGCGTACACACACACACATCTTCCTATATTATATTTTAAAGGAATTGAACAAGGAAAAGAAAACTGCACAATGTCTTGAAAATGGACAGTCTGAGGGAAGGATTAGAATTCCAGCATTGCTCATAACTCAGCACTGGGACTCTGCTCAACACACAGTGATGAGGAAAAGGGTAAATTGATTAAAACCGAAATCCTGTCTTGTAAACTGCTGAACTGTAGCAAAGCTGAAATACAAGTTCCAAGGAGCAGGCAGTACCTCTGAGGCCACCTGGCAACATTTCCCATTACCAAGATGCTTTACCTGAGATAAAAGACAGCAAACTGAGTTGGGTCAGGCCAAGTTACTGGTGGCAATGTGGATTGGTCAGGGAATAATATATATTTTTGAGAAGAGAAGGCAGATCAAGGCAAGATAACCATAAGTCATGCATGCCCTGAACTAAAGTGGGTAGGGAGAGATTCTATGATGCGAAGAAGTCCATGTAAAATTTACAAAATCTCAGGCATACCAGTCTGGTTAAACATTCAGGGCTCTCAGAAAAGAGTATACTCAGAGCCAGCTGAGTTCTATCTGTTTATCTTCTTAGATCAAGAGATATGTGCTGAAGGTGACAGGCCGCCTATAAATTGAGGTGGAGATTTGGAAACAAATTAATTCCAAAGAAATTAGAAGCAGTAGAAGTTAACTCACTTCTACTCCACCAGATCAAAGAAGTGACTATGGAAAGTGGTCCACATTGCAGAGACATGATGAGCAAAGGGCAACTGTAAAAATGCACTAACATGCAACAGAAGGGGGGAACAGGATGCAAAAGACAGAGGCAGAGTCATGTGAGTGTAAGGAACATTACCCCCGAAACAGAAGATGGCTTCCAGATCCCAGCAAACTTCCTTCAACTGCACAGAGCACCTGTAGTTTACAAACAAAAGTCGAAAGGAGGGAAATGGAACAAAGAGAAAAAAGTGAGAGGAGACCGTCAAAATCAGGAAGCATGCAAAAGTAAATGTATGGTGCAGGTGAGCAGCAAACTGCCAAGAGCATGGTGACAGGACATAAACATTTAGCCAAGATTAGATACAGCTTTACTGAATGCTCAGAGAGAAGACCAAGTAGAGAAAGCGGCAAGTACAAAAAATAGCCAAATGACAAGACAGCTGATATTCTTGAACTAACACACACACACACACACACACACACACACACACACACACATACATGCATGCACATGGGCGTGAGTGTACATACATGTGAGGCAAGGAATGAAGAGAAGGGGTCACATTCCTAAAATATTGCTGAAAATTCTAATGCTTCCTTTATAAATAAAGAATGGAGGTTTCAGATCAAAACCACACACTGCATGCAGGCGGTAGAGAAAACAGACACAAATAAAAGGAAATAAAGCTATGGTTTGATTAACTCATTGAGCAGAAGAATGGAAAGGTCTTCAGGCATCTGACATAAAAAGCAAAGTCATCTGCTAGACAGAGAATTATTTTAAAATGAATTCAGGCTGACTAGGGGAATCTTGACAATGATATTCAATGTCACAAGACAGTGGGGCCGTCCATGTCTTTAGAAAAAGAAGCAAATGATCCAAGAATACTAAACCTAGCTACGTAACACTTCGAGTATAAAAACAAAAGGCAAGCATTTGTAAATGTTTAATAATGCAGGAAAGAGAAAATTAATGAGTCTTTCCTGAGGAAAGACAACACACAAAAAAGCACTTGACAATAAAATCTGGATAAACAAGAGATAAGTCAGAATAAATAACCCCAACATGAAAAAACCGAGGCAAAAGATCCATGGTGAGCACAGGAACCAATACAAAACTAAGACTAACAATCGGATTGCTATGATGGCATACAGAGAATGAATGTTGTGAAATCTGGAAAAAGAAAAACCGATAACAGCTCCTTGGAGAGAACACAAGTATATGAACCTTCTAATTTCATTACATGGAGATACTGAACTAAGCAATATCTAATATATGCATTTAATGTGGTGAGGTTAGTGATAGCGTTTAATAGCATAGGGATATTGGAATAGTAAAAGCCTGGACTTTAAGGTAAAAAATTAATGTTGGATGTGACATGTCCTTGGGAACCTGCCAAGGACAGATGACTTCTTTGATTATAGGATGAGGGGCGGGAACATGCCCTGAGGTGCCTGCCCCAAGATCCATGACAACAGATCACACAATTTCCAGACCACCTGTTGTTCCTTGGCCCTCTCCAAAAAGCTTTGGAGGGACAGTGCCCAGGGGCATGACTTGGAAGCACAAGAAACCTTCTGCCGAAAATCTTGTTGCCGATTCATTAGGACAGGTAAAGATATTTAAGTAAAGATTCACGTGGACAGAGGGCTTCACTCCTCTTCCAGTCACACCTCCTCCTTGTCTGGAAGAGAAACTTGCATCACAGTCTCACCAGGAGGCTTCACCCTCTTGTATCGACCCATTGCGGGTCTAAGAAGGGATTTTCCCTGGTATTCTGAAGCGTCTAGGCAGGGAGTCGTCTTCCCTCGGAGCCCAGGGGCTTTGGACTGGACAGAGCACTGAAGCAAGACCCTTGCAAGCCTAAAGCATCTGAACGGTGAGCTTAAAAAACTTTTCATCTGGCACTGCAAGGGCAATTCCTGCTTGATAAACTGTCTTGGGATCTGGCGAACGAAATTCGGAGACTTTGGGACTGAAAGATTTGATGAAGGCCAGCCATCCATAAAGATCCACGCCCAGAGGAAAATATCCTTTTGAAAAACCTTAAATTAGTGTTAAATGTTTGTCTTATAGGTATTAGGGTGTTATAGATTAGGTTTTAGAGTTAGGGTTCAGGTTTTAGGATTTAGGAACTTTATAGACAATTGTTAAGTAACTGTTAAGTATTAATAAATATATGCTTGATAAATAAAAATTTACTGTTACAAGTGTGTCTTAAAGTTTTTACATTGAGATATAGTTTTACATATATATGTATTATATATATATATATTACAAAGATCATAAGTATATAGTGGAATGTTGGTGACAAATATATGCATTATCACTTTCCCAATCAAGATCTAAAATGTAGCTGCCATAATTTCAGAAAGATAATTGTTGGCCCTTTCTGGTCAATCTTCCTCCCATCACCCCAGAGGCAGGCACATTGCTACTGCCATAGATAAACCTGCCTGTTCTTCAACACCTTGCTAGTGGACTCTATAGTATTCATATCTATCTCTCCGTATCTGTGATAAAAATTGTTCTGGGACCATAAAATGTCAAATAGAGGATGTTCACATACCCAATAAAAAGTGCCACAATATTTATATTTAACATTTGCACAATCTCATACACTTTTAAGTATCTCTGAGTTGTTTATAAGACCAAGTATCATATAAGTGTCATGCTGTGATATGTTGCCTATAGGAAAATAGCAAGAAAGTAAAGTCTGTACATGATCTCTATATATGAAATTTCTTTCCTGGTATTTTCTGTCTGTGTTTGGTTGAATTCAGAGATATGGAAAATACAGATACAAAAGTCTATTTGTCTTGTTTTATGCAATACAATGATGTGAAATCTGTCCATGTCATATATTTACAGTCTCCTTTCTATTGCTAGACATGATCCTAGTTTATTTACTTATATAATGTGCTTCAAAGTATTTAGGTTAGGTATAAATCTGAAGTAAAGATTTTTTTAAAACTTTTTATACATTCTTTGTGAATTTCATATCATGCACTCCAATCCCATTCATCTCCCTGTCCCTTCATATCTGCCCTCTACCCTTGCAACCTTCTCCCCTAAAAGAAAACACACAAACAAGCAAAACCCCCAAAACAAAACAAAAATCTTTCTGTGGAAGCTGCAGTGTGTCACACAGTATACGCTTTTGCTCAAACAGCTTTACTTTCAAATATTCACTGCAATGAGTCATTGGTCTGGTTCAAGGCCTCTGGCTTTTGCTACCCTATCAATACTGGATCCTCACTGAGTCTCTTCTCAGGTACTCTGTTGTTGCCCTGAGTCATGGTGACCCTGCAGCTTTGACTCTGCAGGACCCATGACTGGTTCCTTTATGCACTCCAGCAGCTCATAGATGGGGTAGATGTTGAGGTGGGCCAACTCAGTCCTGGATCGGGGCCTTCGTGGAATCTTAGTTGGTCAGCCCACCAGCTATCCTGTGCCCTTGCCACCAAGGCCAGCTCTCCTGCTTTGCCCAGGTGAGGGGTGGGGCCAGTTTTCCCACTCTCAGATTTAAGTGCAAATCTGAAGTAAACATTTTTATAGTATTTTATTTGACTTTTGAAGACAGAGCCTTACTATACAGACCAGGCTGACCTTAAGCTCACAATCCTTTTCTGTCTTAGTCTCCAACATGCTGGTTCTATAGGTATATGCCACCCTACCTGCCCTGAAATTTAAAGATCTTACACAAATCTTGTTTGTACATATGACCTCTAATTATTTTGGATAAATGTGAGCAAACACTGGATCATCTAACAAGAAATAATTCCATATATTAGTAGATGATCCACATTCTCGTATGAGCCATATATTTTTAATTTCAGAAAACAAAATGTGTGTAGTGGTAATATCACAATGGTTCCAACTTTTTCATAATTCCTTTAACTCCTTTTTTTTTTTTCCTTCAAGACAGAATTTCAGAAACTAATGGCCTCACGGGCCAGGGATAAAACTCCCTAGTTAAGTGCTTGTTTAGTATGCATTAGGCCCTTGGTTCAATCTTTAACATAAGAAGGGGGGAAAAAAAAGAAAAATAAGAAAAGAGAAAGAAAACCAGAGGGATGGTATAATAATGAGCCTTTATCAAACGTTCAAAAGCCCCTCCTTTCCCTTTTATTTTTATTTTATTTTATTTTTTTTTTGGTTTTTCGAGACAGGGTTTCTCTGAATATCTCTGGCTGTCCTGGACTCGCTTTGTAGACCAGGCTGGCCTCGAACTCACAAAGATCCGCCTGCCTCTGCCTCCCAAGAGCTGGGATTAAAGGCGTGCGCCACCACCGCCTGGCCCTTTCCCTTTTATTAACCTCAATGCTTCCAGTGTCTCAGTGCTTTAGTATTATTTATACTCATTTACCTATCCATACATCCTTCTCCTACCTCTGTGTATGAAGAGAGTGACATTCGCCAAATAATAACATCTTATTTAAAGTAGGTAAGATCTGGAAATGATTTGTATCTTCTCTGTATTATTTTATATGTCTACCATTTTATAAAACAAAAATATTTTACATTTAAAAATTTGATGAACCCATGTATTGTTTGGTGGGAATGTGAAAGCATTTATAGAAATCTTGATGGTAATTTAAAGGGCATTTAAAAAATTAATTAGCAGGCATATTGATAAGCCATTTCTATTTTGGGAACATTTAACTTCTAAATATTCTGTAGGAAGGAATTGTAGAAGAGGCTGGGAGATGACAAGTACTATTTGTTTTCTTGTCGCATAACTACACCAGGACCAAAAAGCAATATACCAAGCTAAAAAAAATTTTTTTTAAAGAGGAGTTTGGGGTTGCCATATTGTCACTTCAATGCCACTGTGTCTGTGGAGTTACAACTGTGCTCAAGATAGAATACCCTCTAGGTCAGTTCTCAACCTGTGTGTCATGATCCTTTTGAGGGTATCAAATGACCCTTACACAGGAGTTGCCTAAGACCATTGGAAAAAATAGATATTTATATTACAATTCATAACAGTAGCAAAATTACAGTTACAAAGTAGCAATGACAATAATTTTATGGCAAGGGTCACCACAACATGAGGAACTGTAGTAAAGTGTCCCAGTATTAGGAAGATTCAGAACCGCTGCTCTAGGCTTACACACTATGAAGCAACACTATCAGGTCAAGGCTCCCCAGAATCACTGTGCAGATTGAATATGTACTTCAAATGCATTCCAAGCCTTAGTATGAGTGATGCCCTGAAACCATTTCCAACTCTATTATTTCAGTGGAAAGATGCTAACTCATTACTTACTGATAGTGGAGGAAACGGCCATAATTCCTATAGATAAAGTTTAATTACCAAGAACTTACTGTGTACCATAGAAAACTGAAGTTTTTAAAGAGGATTTAACTTAGGAGCCGTAGAAATCCACAAACGTACTTATAGATGGTTATTCTTTCTTTTCTTCTCACTGAACAATTGTTTACGTGCTCTCTTTTATTTTTTATACATTCTGTCTATTTTTAAAGAGCCACTGTAGGGATAGATGTCTAAAAAGCCTTCCTTTTCTACAGGATTTCATGGCTTCCAAACTGATACCCTATTTGAACTTCTTTCCCTAAGCTTAGAATAGATCCATATACACTTGTTTCACCAGCACCATATTCTTAAAATTAGAACTATAGTGCTTATAGCTATGGCTAATAATAATAAGTTTTTCCACAAATAAATTTAATCTCACCTTTTACATAAAAAACTTACTTATTCTAGGTCTTTATTTCCCATATTAAAAACTTAATTCAAGTTAAATTAGCATTTGATGTAGAATAAGATCCAGGTCTGGAAACAAATCTCAGAGGTATACTACTTGTTTAGTATGTGCAAAGCCCTGGATGAGATTCCCCAGCACCAAACACACACACACAACAGAAAGAACAGTTTCCAAGTATCCCAATTACTTAAACCCAGTCTTTTGTAATCAGACTTGACATCAGCTGGCAATTGAATGTGAGATTCCTACAAGTGTAATGTAAATTCCATTCCAATTACAGCATACTGCTGTTGTCATTAATAAAACGTGAGGAACTTGAGATACAGACTAATGATTTATCTTGCATATATTCCACTGCTTAGAAAAATAAAGATGCAGTATCAGTGTGTGCTCATCCAGTTTTATGTGAAGCCAAATTGTTTGAACGAGAAAATTTAATGGCAACAGTAATAACATAAAGTGATTAGACAGAAATTCTCCAATAGGAGTCTCAAGTGACAGACATTAAAATTTCAGTTACTCTACCATGAAGTTTTCTTATATACTAATTATAATTCTATGTGGAAAGCTCTTCATAATAGAGTGATCAAAATACAGTAAATTTAATATACAACATAGACTCTGTGCTTCTGTTTTAAAATGTTCAATAATAAGAAATAATTCGCTGGGCGTGGTGATGCACACCTTTGATCCCAGTACTTGGGAGGCAGAGGTGGATGGATTTCTGTGAGTTAAATGATATCCTGGTCTCCAAAGAGAGTTCCAGGACAGCCAGCACTACACAGAAAAACCCTGTCTCTAAAAACCAAAAAACAAAACAACAACAAAGAATTAATTAAGAAAAATCACTGTATTCCACTTGGATGAAATTGAGGCAACATTAAGAAAAAGGTTATAGAAGAGTATTTTAACACATGATTAATATACATCATCTAGTAAAAGGTGATGCTGAAAGTATGACTATTACTTCTTTAAAAGTATTAATTTACTTTTAAATGCACACAAATACACACTAGAGTCCATACACATACATACTAGAGTCCATACACATACATACTAGAATCCATACACATACATACTAGAATCCATACACATACATACTAGAGTCCATACACATACATACTAGAGTCCATACACATACACACTAGAGTCCATACACATACACACTAGAGTCCATACACATACATACTGGAGTCCATACACATACATACTAGAGTCCATACACATACACACTAGAATCCATACACATACATACTGGAGTGCATACACATACATACTGGAGTCCATACACATGATTTAAAAGAACAAAATGCATGAAGGGTCTATCCTTGTCATCTCTAGGCCATGCACTCAGAAGCACTTATTATTTCTCCCTTCTGTTCAGATTTTTTTCTTTTTATTGAAAACAGATTGTTTTCTCACATAATATACCCTCTCCCTGCACTCCTCCCAATTCCTCTGCACCTCCCCTCCTATCTGGATCCACTCCCTTTCAGTCTCTTATTTGAAAACAAACAGGCTTCTAAGGTGTAATACTAAAATATAATATAATAAGATAAAATTAAAAATAACATATCAGAATAGGACAAAAACAAACAAACAAGCAAAAGAAATTAGTGCAGGAAACAGCCTAAGAAACACATATGGACTGGTGAAGGGTGGGGGGAAAGAAGAAAGAAAAATAACTCTTTTAGCATTGTAAAAAACAAAAACAAAAAAAACATAAATGATAAAAATTTTTTAAACTTGTATTTTATAAATATTTTCTTCTCCTGCTTTGAGGTGTGCAATGGCAGCAAACTTTGTTCTTTAACTGTCTTTGTTCTATAGAAGTGCTTTTCTTCAGAGAAGGTGATCTTCTCTGAAGAAAATTTGTTAATGTCTTGATTTTGTTCACAAATCCCAAACTAGTGCTTTAAAAAAATGGAGGAAAAATGGGAAAAAAGATACAGAAAAAAAAAATGCTCCCATTCCTAACTCAGAAGCAGTCTTCAATTGATAACCATTTGCAAATAAAAATTTAGTTTTCTTCAATGGAGTCTCACTGGGAACACAAACTACTTTAAAGGGTGGACTGTGTGCACCCAACAGTAGATGGCCACCAGAAAATGAACTCAAGGATATCTTTGGATGTTCCTTGTCCCATGACATCGTGTCATGGTTTTACTTTTCACATTTTTTTTTTTTTTTGGTTTTTCGAGACAGGGTTTCTCTGAATATCTCTGGCTGTCCTGGGCTCACTTTGTAGACCAGGCTGGCCTCGAACTCACAAAGATCCGCCTGCCTCTGCCTCCCAAGTGCTGGGATTAAAGGCGTGCGCCACCACCGCCCGGCAACTTTTCACATTTTTAACAATGAGTAAACATAATTTTTGATAAGGCAATAAATAATATGTCTGCTTAGACTGAGATACAGAGTCTACTTGAAACTATTTTTCCTGAATAGAGAAACATTGAAGAATCCTTCTGATTGCAATCCTCCTAGCATCTCAAGAGCCCATCTATTGTGGAAGAAAAGTCATCTTACGCCCAACTATGATAATATTATGATAATCAAAAACATGAATAAAAATTTTCAGGCAAGGTAAGACCCTGAGGAGTAGATGGCAGAGTAGATAAGAATATACAATTATAAAAGTTAAAACACAAGTTTCTTCTGACCTCAAGGACACTGTGGAGAGAACAAAGGAGGTCATTATAGAGTTATGTATTAGCTGACACTTTTAATCAATGTTAAGCACATTTTAAGTATCAAAATATGTTGTAATTCAATTTGTCAATTTCAGATGAAGGCAGGTTCTTTGATTAATTGTCCATTTCATATATAAAGAACAACTCCAAAAATGGTAAGAGGTAATTTCCAACCAGAACATAAAACTCTCATCTTCTAATAGCAAAATTAATATTGTTTCTAACCTATTGTCCCATTTTTATTCTGCTTCACCATGGGGTGAAGCAGGAACAAAAAGGCTTCTTAAACTTTTTAGTTTCTGTTCAGCTGTGAACTTCCAGTTTAGCAGACACTTCCCATTTCTGAGTTTCCTTTCCTCATCTATAAAATGACCAGGCCTATAAGATTTCCACAACCTTCCCAGCCATAAATGACTATTGAAAAACAAGAAAAGGACCCTGACTTAGAATCTAGACTTCCTGTTCTCTTTTGCTACACACAGCCCACCTTTAGGTGACCCAAGCTTACCTCACTGGACTGAGAATGGCAGTCCACTGACTCAAGGCAACACAAGGTCGCCAGTTTTCTGACAGAATAAAAACAGTAGTATGGTACAAAGTAATAAAGGTATGGTCTCTGGAGATGTTTAGACATCATTTCAGTGACCCTTGTTCCACTTCCTGGATCAGGCAGAGGTGTATGTGGTCCACAGAACCAGTAATTCAGAAATGGGGGTGCTTTGCTACAAGCACATGCCTTGCTGTTTTGAGTGGGAAGATCATAAAAAAATTATGAACAAGACTATTTCATCACAGACAGCAACAGTCAAGAAGCCACCAAATAATGGCTAATTCATAGCAAACATACAGACACACACACAACAAACAAACACAAAATACTTTTACAGCTATATGGGAGAAAAAACTAGAAACTAGTATGTACTGAATAGAAAGTCTGTAAATCCACGTGGCAAAGAGTAAGTGAACACATCAAGGGGAATGGAGTTAATGGTGCACACAGTACGTACAGAACTGATTCCACTGTCTAAATGACCATGCTCTCTGCATGACCAATCAGCATGGATAAGACTCCCTTGACTCTTCCCAAGGTTTGAAAGGCATACTAGGCAGAGAGAGGGAAATCCATCCAACCATGTTCTCTGACTTAACTGCAGTGATCTTCAGTTACAGCAAGCATATTTTCCTTTGAAGAGTTGCCTCAGTGGAATATACTCCGTCTATAGATGTATGAAGGCTTGCCCTCTGAAATTAAACCCTCAGGGTCCCCACTAGCCAAAGGGAAATCTCCACATTCATGGGGCAATAGAGAGGGAAGGGAGTTTTGAGGCAAATGCGAGTCTGTCCTGAGGAACAAATCTTAGTAGAAAACCCAAAGGGACCACATTGTTTAACTTCCTCTTAGTAGGAAGATACAGATATTTAAAGGAATTCAAATACTCATCTGTCAAAACGTCCTCTGGCATGTAATAAGGAGTTCCAGAAATGCAAATGCACAGAAAACAATGTGAGGGAAATCAACTAATGTGAAGGGACCCAGACTAATACAGAATAACATAAGGCCGGCTCCTGGGAGCCTGCGATCTGCTGATTCCTAGAGCAGCGTGGCCAGGAAACAACAGTTGAGGTTGTTCTCTGGCCTCTATGCATGTTCACACACACATGCATGAACAGCTGTGCACATGTTCATGCACACCCTCCAAACAAAGACCTGTGAACACATGAACACACACACACAAATGAGTAGCAAAGACACTGGACTAGGATGCTCATTCTGTATGTTCAAAAAGTTGAAAAATATTTTATAAATAATACCAGATACACTTAAATCAAATTTCAAAAAGTGAAAATGCCCTTGTGAGGTCTGTGATAAAGGCTCAGTGTATAAATCCATTGCCATGCAATCATGAGAACCTAATTTCAAATCTCCAAACCCGCATAACATCAAACAGCAAACATCAAAAGACCTCATTTATAAAAAGGTGGAGACAAATAATTTGAGATTACATGCACTTGGTCATACATGTATCCATATACATAAACACACAAACACACACAGTCAGAGAGGGAGCAGGTCACAGGACATGGAAAAATCTAAATGAGATGTCTCTGTGGGTAAGGGCCCTTGCTGCCATGTCTGACAACTTGAGTTAGATCCTCAGAATCCACATGGTAGGAGAGAATTAACTCCTGTACATTTTCCTCTGACTACCACTCATGCATCATGGTAGGTTTTTGTGGGCACATGCATTCACACACAGAAATAAATATAAAAAATTAGATGTAATCATATTGATAATCACATTATATGCAAACGAGTCTGCACACCACAGTTAAAAGCTAGGAATTGGCTCACTGATATTAAATGAAAAGTCCGAATATATACTGTTTATAAGAATGTATTGCATATGAAAAACAGGTAAATTTAGCATGGTAATACTAACCAAAAGAAATCTGGAATAGCTTTATTAATCTACCAGCAAAACAGATTTTAGACAACCAACCATTAGTATGGTCAAAGATCATTACACAATGATAAACAATCACTTAATTAAGAACACCATTTTTGTATCAAACAACAGCTCTAAAATAAATCTAATAATAGTTATACCAAATCTGTGTGCTGCTGGAGAGTGGTGCTTGAAGTTTACAGACCTAAGTCTAGAGAGTAATGGGACCAGAGTATGGATCAGCTGTAGAACAGTTGTCAGGAGTAAGGCTGCATTTGAGTCCGAGCATACACACCCCAGAAAAGACTCTGTCTTAGTCACTTCTCTTTGCTCTGATAAAACCCCACTAACAAAGGAAACTTAGGGAAGAGGGAGTTTATTTACCAAGGAGAATAACAGTCTGTCATGGTGCAGAGGCCAGGCAAGCAAATGGTAGGCATGCTGGCAGGAGCCTGAAGCTGAGAGTTCCTATCTCAAATGCAAGCACAAGGCAAAAGAGAGGGGCCTGGAAGTAGTGTGAGACTTTTCATCTTTTTTTTTTTCCTCTTGTTTCTCTGTGTTACAGCCCTGGTTGTCCTAGACATGCTCTGTAGACCAAGCTGGCCTGGAACCCACAGAGATCCAGCTGTCTCTGCCTTCTGAGTGCTGGGATTAAAGGCCTGTGCCACCACGCCCTGCTGAGGTTTTTCATCTTAAAGTCAGCCCTGGGAGACTACTTTCTTCAGCAAGGCCGCACCACTAGACCTCTCCCAAATAGCACCACTGACTGGGGAACAAATGTTCAAAAGCTCGAGACTATAGATGATACTTTTAATTCAAACAATCGCAGACTCATTACTAATTTTACCACCATGTGACATGAAAAAAATCCCACAAGGCTTCATTTTTCAGCTCATACTCTAGGTACAACCAAACTAGGTAGCAATTATAAGTATGTATGAGGATCTGCTTCAACACTTGGCTTGTTGTTAGGTAAAGCAGACACTGAAAACTCATTTCCCTCTTCTTCCTTGTGTCTGTTGACAGATTCTCTCTGAAACAGGGAATTCAACATCATGAATAGGAGGGGCATTTCCCCCCAGAATTTAAAGATAGCTCTGCCAGAGGACTTTAAGACACTGGTTCCCTTTGGACCAGTCTTGGTTTAGTTTCAATTTTGAGAAGTCTTTCACTGAGATATAAGAAATCTTCCTGTAGGTTATAGTGAAAGTTACATTTTTATTCAGTCTAAGGTCACTGCACTCACTCTCTTGGTTTTAAATGAACTATACATTTAAATGAACTATACCAACCTAAACAATTCTAAGTATGGTATTTGTCACCGACAACTTTGGCAGTACCCTGTCTAACCCATTAATATTACGTGAGCATTATACTAATCAAGAAGTACTTTGGGGATTTGATTTCAACTAGTTCTACATACTGTCAAGCAATGTAGAAAGAGTAAAGGTATCCATTAATACAAAAGTCAACAGTAGTTCTAATAACATATTTTTAATTTTAAAATTGTTATTAGTATTGTGTACCAGGTGCATACCTGGTCCCTGCAGAGGCCAGGTAAGAGCATAAGATCCCCACGAATGGAAGTTAAAGAAGTTTGTGAACAGCCATGTGGATGCTGGGAATTGAACCTGGGTCCTCTGGAAGAGCAGTCAATTATCTTGACCACTGAGTTAATTCCCTAGTCCCCAATCACATATATGTTAGAAGTCAGGGGCAAGTCAACGGCAAGGAAGAGCTCTAGCTGGTGAACCATACCCTCACTCTTCCAGCATTAAGAAAATTGCTGATTTCAGTTTTGTTATTTGTATTGACCTAAAAGTATTCATTATGTTTTATACTGTAAGATTGTCAGGTAACACTGCCAAACTATCTATACACTGTCTTGTTTAGTTTAATATTTTTAAGTTGGAATCTTTTAGAATTATCACATTATATAGACAAATCAATGAATTACGAAAAGTACTGTGTGATCTGGCAATATAGCCTATCAGGCACACCATCCTAAAAGTGAGTGCAATCATAAAAAACAATCAACAAAAGTGGATAAGGCACAGCTCTCACATCAGCCTTATGTCTTACTGTGTACAATTTAGGGATTTGCTCACACAAAGAGTGGGTGAGACACTAAAGAAAGAAAGTTCAGTGTCAGAACCTACTACTACCGTGGAGGGTAGGCTACCACAGAGGGTAGGCTAGTCGTAGGATGTTATAAAAGGCCTTCACAGTTCTACACACATATCAGTCACTCTTTTCAGACAAAGAATTACCAATGCCACTAAATTACAGGTTCTTTTCAAGTGACTTTTTTTATTGATGAGAAGAAAAGCAAGGCAGATCGAAGGATTTAGGTGACACCTTCGGTGCTAATTTTTACAATGAGATATCTAAAAATGATTGTAGTCATTTCAGAGAAGCCATTAATAGGTCAGAAAGAGATCAGAGATAAGAATGACATTTTCTAATAATAAAAAATTTAATTTGCTCTTGGCTGCAAATATTTTTTTCAATAAAATCCCAAGAACACGCAGAAAAGAATCTTTGTAGCTAGTCAGATGATATAATATTATAATACAAGATGATTTTATATGACTATGAAAAATATTCTAGTATTTTTAAAAACCACTGGAGAAAATACTATTAAATCTTCACAAGACTATTCTAACTTATTGCCTGGAAAACATAAATTTAATTAAATCCTTTATAAAAGACTGAAATAAATAGATGGACAGATAGCTACCTGGTTTTATAGCTCTGTGTTTCCAGGTGTTTATATATTGAGATATTCCTAGCTAGATATACACATATATACATGCAAACATGCACACACACACACGGCTACCTTTTAATATCCAAATCCTAAAAGTCTTTTCACAAAAAGTCATATACATACAAGTAACATTGCATTTGGTAAAACTCCAGGCTTCCATTCAATATTCCTCTCTATTTTCTCTTCTTTTGGGTAAATATAACATTTCAGATGTCTGGTGCTAGGTTTCGTAGGGACTCAGAGATTTGGGCTAGCTCAGGGAGGCAGGCCAGGCCTTTGCTGAGTCAGAATGCTTCCTGAACACCCATTAGCCACCTGGATCTCTACATTGCTTGGTAATGCCAAAGACATCGCCCTGAACTGTATACAGAAATCTCTGCTGCTTCCTCCTCTCCCACCCACCCACTCACCCACAGTAAAGCTAGAAGCAGATGGACTTTTGTAGCCCACTCCCACCCAACACTCTCCTTTGATGTCTCTGCATTTATTCACACCCCTCCCTAATAGAATTATTATGCTCTTAATGCTTCCTCTCAACATTCTCATTTTAGTTTTACCATCTAAGGCTCAAGAAAACTTGTATAATTCACATTAAATATAAAGTTAACTGTTTTCGAATTAACTCACATAACATACATATGATTTCAATTTTTAGTTCTGCTTGTAATTTATCAAACTCACAAAAAAAAAAATGAAAAGTGGGAAGCCAGTTAAATGTTGTACTTCATGCTACTCAGTATTTATTCGTTTTAATTATTATTACTTCCAAGAGCTCAAATATAATGTCTCTCAATTCTCTTAACTGTTCAAAGCCTGGAGCTAATAAAAGCACTTACTCTTTAGGCCCAGACATCACTCAGCAAAGGTTATAGCAGTCCATAAAACTTACTAATTATAGTACAATATTTGGTCACACGCAAGACCCAGGGGTGCTGTTTATATCCTACTCTTCAGATCAGGTTCAAAGGTTTGAAGTTCAAGGGAAGGACAAGGAAGGTACCACAGCCTGCGGGGCAGCAGACCACACCACAGCACTAAACCCACAGGCAAGCAAAAGACTCCCTTGCCCACCCCATTTCATGGCTCACTGGGTATGTGCATCTTTTCCAAGACATTTTTTATTAAAAAAAAAAAAAAAGATCATGTCACTCACACCCTACATTCTGACTGTTGTTTCTACAGAATTTTAGACATAATGCTGATTCTTCTCAGAAAGAAAAGTATCAGCAACTCTTCATAACCCTCTGAAGGTATCATCTAGCTTAGTTATAAAGTGTCACAAAGTATATTATAAAGTATCACTATCAGCCCAGTGATACTAATATAATAATTAAGTAAATAATAAAGGAATCTTTCCAAATATCTGTCAAGGTTCAACATAAATAAAAGACAAGGTTTTCTTTTGATTCTACTTGCAGTAGAGCTTGCTTTCCCACTCAGTGGAATGCATGGTGACACAAAACCAACCCAGCTCCAGCTCCTGCAGAAGCCCCATCCTCATCACTGTCACTGTCATCAGCCAGTGAGCCCAGCAATTGGGCTCAGGACTACCCCAAGACCACAGGAAACAGAGGAGAGGCATTGGCTGTCAAATGCAGATGGAATCACACCTACAGGAAAACTGAGTTTCTGGGGAGAGACTCAGAAATGTTTAGGTGGTCCCCAGCTTCTCCAGTTCCCATGTGTGATGCCTCAGAGTGTACCCTACCTAGCCAGCACTTGTCTGAGGTTAACAGGGACTAAACCACATATATATGTTCATTTGGAACAATGACGGAGAGAAAACACACAATTCCACTGTATAACTAGCTCACAAAACAATGACTTGTTCGGCCTTGGGTTTGGAACTAAAAAGCCATGTTTTCTTGGCTAAGTCACTTAATATTGTTTTCCAATTTTAAAATGAAGATATCTATCATCACATATATTACCACCACTGACTCCAATCTAGAAGAAATAACCATAGATCCCAACATTAAAATCCTGACCACCGAGCCATAATCAATCCAAAACTGTGACTGTGTTAACTGACTTCGATTTGATTCAGAAGTCCTATGTTTCTTTTCTAGAAGATCTAGAAAGGAAACTGATAACCTTCAAAATCCTACAACACAATGAAATATAACTCTGGATTTTTCAGTTCTGAGGAGGAGAACTAACAGTTTTTCATTAACTTTAAATTTATTAACCTGTAGTCTCAAACCCTTTAGATTTTCCAATTTTGTGGAGTACAAGTTTTTGAAGTAGGACCTAACGATTCTTTGGATTTCCTCAATGTCTGTTGTTATTTCCCCCTTTTCATTTCTGATTTTGTTGATTTGGGTATTTTCCCTCTGCCTTTTAGTTAGTTTACCTAAGGGCTTGTCTATTTTGTTGATTTTCTCAAAGAACCAGCTCTTGGTTTTGCCAATTCTTTGTATTGGTTTTTTTGTTTGTTTGTTTGTTTCTAAGTTGTTGATTTCAGCCCTGAGTTTGATAATTTCCTCTCGTCTGCTCCTCATGGGAGTGTTTGCTTCTTTTTGTTCTAGCTCTTTCAGATGTGCTTTAGGGTGGCTAGTATAGGAACTCTCCAGTTTCTTTTTGAAGGCACTTAGTGCTATAAACTTTCCTCTTAGCACTGCTTTCAATGTGTCCCATAAGTTTGGGTATGTTGTGCCTTCATTTTCATTGAGTTCTAAGAAGACTTTAATTTCTTTTTTTATTTATTCCCTGACCCAGAGGTCATTGAGGAGAGAGTTGTTCAGTTTCCATGTTTTTGCAGGCTCTCTGTTGTTTTTGTTATTGTTGAAGCCTAGCTTTATTTCATGATGGTCTGATAAGTTACAAGGAGTAATTTCAATTTTCCTGTATCTGCTGAGGCTTGCTTTGTGACCAACTATATGGTCGATTTTGGAGAAGGTTCCCTGAGATACCCAGAAGAAAGTATATTCTTTTGTTTTGGGGTGAAAATGTTCTGTAGATATCAATTAGGTCCATTTGATTCATGGCATCTGTGAGGTTCATTATTTCTCTGTTTGGTTTCTGCATCGTTGATCTGTCCAGGGGTGAGAGTGGTGTGTTGAAGTCTCCCACTATTAATGTGTGAGGTTCAATGTGGGATTTGAGCTTCAGTAGTGCTTCTTTAATTAATGTGGGTGGTCTTACATTTGGGGCATAGATGTTTAGTATTGAAATTTCATCTTGGTGGATTTTTCCTTTGATGAGTATGTAGTGTCCTTCCCCATCTCTTTTGATTAATGTTGGTTGAAAGTCCAATTTGTTGCATACTAGAATTGCTACTCCAGCTTTTCTCTTGGGTCTGTTTGCTTGGTATATCTTTTTCCAGCCCTTTTCTTGGAGATAATGCCTATCTTTTTTGCTGAGGTATGCTGTTGTAAGCAACAGAATGTGGGATTCTGTTTTCACATCCGTTTTGCTAGCCTGTGCCTTTTTATTGGGGAGTTGAGTCCATTGATGTTGAGAGATATTAATGACCAGTGACTGTTACTTCCTGCCATCTTGATGTTGGTGGAAATAGTGTGTGAGTGAGCTTCTTTTCTTTTGGTTTTGCTGCAGGCATGCTATTTGCTTCCTGTGCTTTCTTGTGTGTAGTTAACCTCTTTGGATTGAAGTTTTCCTTCCAACATCTTCTGTAGAGCTGGATTTGTGTATAGATATTGTTTGAATTTAGCTTTGTCATGGAATATCTTGTTTTCTCCATCTATGTTGATTGACAATTTTGCAGGGAATAGTGGTCTGGCCTGTCATTTGTGGTTTTTTAGGGTCTGCAAGACATCTGTCCAGGCCCTTCTGGCATTTAGAGTCTCTGAAGAAGAGTCAGGTGTGATTCTGATAGGATTGACATTATATGTTACTTGACCCTTTTCCCTAGCAGCTTTTAAAATTCTTTCTTTGTTCTGTACATTTAGTGTTTTGATTATTATGTGGTGGGAAGAATTTTTCTGGTCTAATCTATTTGGAGTTCTGTAAGCTTCTTGCACAGTTATAGGCCTCTCTTTTTTTTTAGATTTGGGAAATTCTCTTCAATGATTTTGTTGAAGATATTTTCTGGTCCATGGAGGTGGGACTCTTCTCTTTCTTCTATTCCAATTATTCTGAGATTTTGTCTTTTCATTGTGTCCTTGATTTCCTGAAGGTTTTGTGTCAGGACTTTTTTAGATTTGACATTTTCTTTGTCAGATGTATCCATTTCTTCAATTTTATCCTCTGAGCCTGAAATTCTTTCTTCCATCTCTTGTATTCTGTTGGTGATGCTAGTGTCTATAGTTCCGATTCTTTTCTTAAGGCTTTCCAGTTCTATGGATGTCTCTGATTGGATTTTCTTCATTGCTTCAACTTCCCTTTTCAGGTCTTCCATTCCTTTAAGCGCTTTATTCATTTCCATCACCTCCTTTGCAGTATTTTGTTGTTGCTCTCTGAGGTATTTGATTTCCTTTCTTAGGCCTTCTATTATTAATATAAGCCTAGGATTAAGGTCATTTTCCTTTGTTTCAGTCATGTTCAGCTGTCCAGAGTTGTCTGTAGCATTATTGCTAGGACCTGGAGACATCCTATTGTTTTGGTTTTTTTTTTTTACCATGTTCTTGTGCTGACCTTTGGTCATCCGATTGACCCAGGTGTTGTCTGTTTCTTTTGTCAGCTGACCTTGGTGCTCTGGAAAACTCCCTGCCCTGGGGGTTGGCTGATCCTGAGATCCTGGTGTTTACCTCCAGATGGCGGGCAGGTTCCTGTAATAGACTGACTGGCTCTCATAGAGGAGGGTGGCTGCCTCTCTCCTCAACTGCTTGTGACCCAATTGGACCAATATAGAGGGGATTGGAGTGGGGAGAGGGCTAGCCTCTGAGGACCTGGGAGCTGACAGGTCTCCTCAGAAAGGCAGGTAGAGCTGTGGTTGGGTCTGTGTTCTCTCACTGACCCAGTCGTTCTGGCTCCCCAGCTAGGCTGACTATGCAGGCAGGGAGCTCCACCCACAACGGGTGCTGGCCTCAGTGTGCCTGTTGTTGACTGCCTCAGATGCTTGGGTGCTAGGGTGAGTGACCCACCTGCCCCAGTATTTATGGAGAACACACAGTTGGGAGCTCTGTTTGCAGTCAGACTTGGCTCCTAATTGCTTTGTTGTGACTGGGTTAGGTCTCTGCCCCTCCGCTACAGTGCACACTGTGCCGCCATGTTGGAAACTCCAGAAAAAAAATCTCACTTACCTTTGCTCTTGTGGTGTGGCTGTTTTTCCCTCTTGGGTGTACAGGTCCAAGTGCAGGCTGGATATCAGGCAGACAGGTGGGGCCGCTAGTCTGTGGCTGGAGCCATGGGCTGGATCCGCTCCTGGGCTACATTTCTAGTCAGAGCTCCTCTCCAGACTGGTGACGGAGCTGGCGGATCTCAGGGTGGTGTTCCCGGGAACTGCGTGTGCTGTTTTACCTGGTGACCAGTCTCAATGTTCGCCGTGGGAATTCAGACACTGTCTGTGTTTCATTGTTGGCTAGGGGACCTCACATTCACTCCACAGTGACTAATCTCATTCACCTACTACTCAGATGCACTGCTCTATGGTCGGCGCAATCTTGGATCACCCCCTATTTATTAATTTTTGAAGTGATCAACCTCACAGCCTTTTGTACCCACTGAGCACTCCATCAATCCTCTAAGGATGTATATTAAGCAAAATTGATAGAATTGTATTTGTAGAATGAGTCAGACAAGTGTCAGAAAATACACTACAATTTCTCTGTATAAAGAACTATATTCCTAAGTATTTTAAATTTCTAAAATATATAAATAAATATATTTCAGGTATTCAAAATTTCTTCACCTGGCTGGAACGATGGCTCAGAGTTAAAAGATATTTGCCACCAAGTCTAATGACCCAAGTTCAACCCACCAGATCCACACTGTGAGAGAGCTAACTTTCACAGTTTGTTCTCTGATCTCCACATACCCACCATGGCAAATACACACACACACACAAATAAATGTAAAAATTTTTTAATATATTAAGCCTAAAAATAATTTTCTCTCTCTCAATGGTTTACTATATGAATTCTCCCCTGTGCATTCCTTTCGTTGCATGCTATGCCAATGTGAAGGGCTCAGGGAAGGGCAGTCAACACCAGGGAACAATTGTCTCACATTTAGTATATTGTGAAAACTCACAGTGCACCTGGGCTTGGCTGAGTGGGTTTCCAAATAAGGTTATCTCAGTTAACTAAGCTAGTTTACAAATCAGGGTGAGGACTTTAAAAGATCTCCAGCAGGAAATATGGACTAAAGATAACAGTAGAAATGGAAGCATATATGCAAACAAAGATCTGTGATTCTGACACTCAGATGTTTTTACTTTACCCACGCATATGTTATTGATAAAAGTGGAACACTTCATCACATCCAAAGGCAGACAACATAATAAACTAAAAAGAAAAGTTTGAAATGATCAAGAATACAATTTCAAATAACCATTACCGTCGATGAAGAATCCAGTTCTAACCATATCAGATGTGTTAGATAATAGCTGTTTAAAATAAAAATCAAATTTATGTAAGTTAAAACTCATCAAACTTCAACTCTAAAATGGTTCTAATTTCAAATTTATCTCAAAGATGTATGTTAAGGTTAAAATTATTAAGTATATTTAATAAGTATTGCTTATATGGTGTGATTTTATATCACTAATGCAAAGTGGAGTTTGGTTTTTTGCTGTTGTTGGTGTTTTTGTTGCAGGGGTTTGTTTTTTGTTTTTTTTTGTTTTGTTTGTTTTTCTTCTGGTTTCTCCAGACAGGGTTTCTCTGTGTAGCCCTGGCTGTTCTGAAACTCACTCTGAAGACCAGGCTGGCCTGTAACTCAGAGATCCACCTGTCTCTGCCACCTCAGTGCTGGGATTAAAGGAGTGCACCACCAAGCTCTGCTAAGTGAGTTTAGTTTACTTCATTCAACAATGAAGATTGTAAATAAAATACATATACAGGGAAAGCATATTCCCATTGTCTGCCTATGGAATTTCACTGCTATAGGAGGTTTTAGGAATTGTATAAAGGAGATGTTTGAGAAATACTCACATAGAAACATTGTTTTGGGGGATCCAAGATGGCGGCGGCCGGCGCGGACATATTTTGATTTCGGGGTCAACAGTCACAAGGTGGCAAGTGTTGCAGGATGCTGTACAAAGGGCACAACCCCTTCTAAATCTCACCGAGCTACACAGGGACCACGGAAGATGCCTGGGCAGGATGCCCCTTCCAACTCTCAGACACGCTAGGAAGCCTCTGAACCCGGGAATCGGGATAACCCATCCCCCCAAAAGGAGAAATACCCGGTAAGTTCCAACCTAATATCCAGCACGCAGATTGAGAAACCACGCAGAGATAATCTCCACCCTGCTGGGCACTCCCAGGTCTCACACAGAGGATCCAATTATCTGGGAAATGTTGCAACCCTTGGAAGTGAAGTAGCTCCACTGCAAAGCGCCTTCAGATCCCAGTCTGTGACGTCACAGGCCAGCTTCCAAGCCTCGGAGCGGCAAGGCTATTGGAGCTGAACTGCAGATTTACCCCCTACAGGAACCAACCCCGGGCAAACAGTGAGATAATTGAAACTGTCCTATATCGAACTTTTGTACTAGTAAGGTCTTTTCCGGCTGGGAATCAGAGCTTACTTATGCACAGCTCCGCCACCTTAATTAATTAGGTCCCCACCTAGGAGGCTGGACTGAATGACTCTACTTATAGGGGTGGAGCAAGGTAACTCCTAAACCACAGTGCCACCTTTGGACCCAAGTCCAGAAGACAGCAAAAAAAAAAAAAAAAAAAAAAAATTCCTCATGGCCAGAGGCCAGAGACAAAAAAACAAACAGAGCGAAATGTCTCCAACAAAAGAAAATAACGCTATCCCGTCCAGCCCGAACCACCTCACCACAACTGAAACACATGAAAACGATGACAATTCTACATTATGGAAAGTGATAAAGTCCCTTCAAGAAGAACTTAAAACTATGAAGGAATTCAAAGAAGCCACAATTCTACAAGTCAAAACAACGAATAACATCATTAAAGAGCTCCAAGCCAAGGTGACCCAGCTTGAACAGGAAAAGGATAAAGCAATGAAAGACCTCCAGACAAAAACAAGCAAACTGGAGAAGGAAATGTACAAAACGAACACTACCATTCAAGACATGAAAATAGAAATGAAAACAATAAAGAAAACACAGTCAGAGTTAAAAGAGGAAATGGAGAATCAAGAGAAGAGAACAGGAACTACGGATGTGAGTATGAAAAATAGGATGCAAGAGATGGAAGACAGGATCTCAGGCATGGAAGATTCGATGGAAGAAATCAGTACAACATCCAAAGAAAATGAGAAAGCTAAAAAATCTCTCACCCACAACATCCAAGAAATCAAGGACTCAATGAAAAGACGGAACCTAAGAATTATAGGCATAGAGGAAAGAGAAGACTCCTGACTCCATGGTCCAGGAAATATCTTCAACAAAATCATAGAAGAAAACTTTCCAAACCTAAAGAAAGAGATGCCAGTAAAAATCCAAGAGGCTTACAGAGCACCAAACAGATTAGATCAGAAAAGAAACTCCTCTCGCCACATAATAATAGAAACTCCAAATGTAGAGAACAAAGAAAGGTTATTAAAAGCTGTAAGAGAAAAAGGCCAAGTCACATACAATGGCAGACCCATCAGAATCACACACACCTGACTTCTCCTCAGAAACTTTAAAAGCTAGAAGGACCTGGATGGATGTCCTACAAGCCCTGAGAGAACATAGGTGCCCAGCCAGACTACTATACCCAGCAAAACTCTCTATCAACATAGAAGGAGAAAACAAGATATATTCCATGACAAAATCAAATTCAAACAATATCTCCTCACAAACCCAGCCCTACAGAAGATCCTAGAAGGAAAATTCCAACACAGAGAAGATAACTACACCCAAGAAAACAGAGGAAATAGAAACCTCCACAGCAACTAAACAAAAGAGAAACACAAGACAGCCAGCTATACCAAAATAATGGGAAATAACAACCCCTGGTCACTAATATCCATCAACATCTATGGACTCAACTCGCCAATAAAAAGACACAGACTTACAGACTGGATCCGTAAACAAGACCCATCTTTTTGCTGTATACAAGAAACACATCTCCCTACTGAAGATAAACACTACCTCAGAGTAAAGGGCTGGGAAAAGGTCTTCCAAGCAAATGGACCCAGGAAACAAGCTGGAGTAGCCACCCTAATATCAAACAAAATAGACTTCCAATTGAAGTTAATAAAAAAAGACAGAAAAGGGCATTACATACTCATTAAAGGAAATATCCACCAAGAGGTAATCTCAATATTGAACATCTATGCCCCAAATACAAAGGCACCTACATTTATAAAAGAAACGCTTCTAAAACATAAATCGCACATCGATCCAAACACTTTAATAGTGGCAGACTTCAATACCCCATTCACAACTATGGACAGATCATCAAGACAGAAGCCAAACAGAGAAATAATGAGTCTAACAGAGATCATGAACCAAATGGACCTAACAGATATCTACACAACTTTTCACCCAAACACAAAAGAATACACCTTCTTCTCAGCACCTCACGGAACCTTCTCCAAAATCGACCATATAGTTGGACACAAAGATAGCCTCAACAGATACAAGAAAATTGAAATAACCCCTTGAATCGTACCAGACCACCATGGAATAAAGCTGGTCTTCAATAGCAAAAGAATCAAAAGAAAGTCTACACTCACATGGAAATTGAACAACTCTTTACTAGAGGACCACTGGGTCAGGGAAGAAATAAAGAAGGAAATCAAAGACTTCTTATAATCCAACGAAAATGAAGACACAACATACCCAAACCTATGGGACACAATGAAAGCTGTGCTACGAGGAAAGTTCATAGCATTAAGTGCCTTCAAAAAGAAAATTGTGACAGCTCATATTAGTGAATTAACAGCTAAACTGGGTGAATTGGAAAAAAAAGAAGCAAACACTCCGAAGAGGAGCAGAAGACAGGAGATCATCAAACTTAGGGCTGAAATCAACAACTTAGAAACAAAAAGAACTATACAAAGAATCAATGAAACCAAGAGTTGGTTCTTCGAGAAAATCAACAAAATAGACAGACCCTTAGCCAAATTAACTAAAAGACAGAGGGAGAAAACACAAATCAACAAAATCAGAAATGAAAAGGGTGAAATAACAACAGACATTGAGGAAATCCAGAGAATATTTGGATCCTACTTTAAAAATCTATACTCCACCAAATTTGAAAACTTAAGTGAAATGGACAATTATCTTGGTAGATTCCACCTACCAAAGCTAAATCAAGATCAGATAAACAGATTAAACAGCCCTATAACCCCTAAGGAAATAGAAACAGTCATTAAAAATCTCCAAACCAAAAAAAGCCCAGGGCATGGGCTGGAGAGATGACTCAGCAGTTAAGAGCACTGTCTGCTCTTCCAGAGGTCCAGAGTTCAATTCCCAGCAACCACATGGTGGCTCACAACCATCTATAATAAAATCTAATAAAAAAAAAAAAAGCCCAGGGCCAGATGGCTTTAGCACGGAATGCTACCAGACCTTCAAAGAGGAGCTAACACCAATACTTTTCAAACTCTTTCACCAAATAGAATCTGAAAGAACATTGCCAAACTCATTCTACGAGGCCACAATCACCCTGATTCCTAAACGACACAAAGACCCAACAAAGAAAGAGAACTTCAGACCAATCTCCCTCATGAACATAGATGCAAAAATACTTAATAAAATACTAGCAAACGGAATTCAAGAACACATAAAAAGTATCATACACCATGATCAAGTAGGCTTCATCCCAGGGATGCAGGGATGGTTCAACATACGAAAATCTATCAACGTCATTCACCATGTAAACAAGATGAAAGAAAAAAACCACATGATAATCTTGCTAGATGCAGAAAAAGCATTTGACAAAATTCAACACCCCTTCATGCTAAAAGTTCTGGAGAGAACAGGCATACAAGGGCCATACCTAGAAACAATAAAGGCAATATACAGCAGGCCGGTGGCCAACATCAAATTAAATGGTGAGAAACTTGAAGCATTTCCTCTAAACTCAGGGACAAGACAAGGATGTCCACTTTCACCATATCTCTTCAATATAGTACTTGAAGTTCTTGCTAGAGCAATATGACAACTAAAGGACATCAAGGGGATAAACATCGGAAACGAAGAAGTCAAATTATCCCTATTTGCAGATGATATGATATTATACATAAACGACCCCAAAAATTCCACCAGAGAACTCGTACAGCTGATAAACACCTTCAGCAAAGTGGCTGGATACAAAATTAATTCAAAAAAATCAGAAGCCCTTCTTTATACAACAAACAAATGGGCTGAGAAAGAAATAAGGGAAACAATGCCCTTCACAATAGCCACAAACAACATAAAATACCTGGGGGTAACTCTAACCAAGCAAGTAAAGGACCTATACAACAAGAACTTCAAGTCCTTGAAGAAAGAAATGGAAGAGGCCTTTAGAAGATGGAAAGATCTCCCATGCTCATGGATAGGTAGAATCAACATAATAAAAATGGCCATCCTACCAAAAGCAATATATAGATTCAATGCAATTCCTATCAAAATACCAACACAATTTTTTATAGACTTGGAAAGAGCTAGTCTCAATTTCATATGGAACAACAAAAAGCCCAGAATAGCTAAATCAATCCTGTACAATAAAAAAACATCTGGAGGTATTACCATCCCAGATTTCAAGCTGTACTGCAGAGCAATAGTTGTAAAAATACCATGGTATTAGTATAGAAACAGACCAGTAGATCAATGGAATCGAATTGAAGATCCAGAAATAGATCCACACACTTATGGCCACATAATTTTTGACAAAGAAGCCAAAACGGCCCAATGGAAGAAGGACAGCATCTTCAACAAATGGTGCTGGTCCAACTGGATGTCCATTTGTAAAAGAATGAAGCTAGACCCATACTTATCACCTTGTACAAAACTTAATTCCAAGTGGATCAAAGACCTTAACATAAGGCCGGCCACACTAAAGATACTAGAAGAAAAAGTAGGAGAAACCCTCGAACTCTTTGGCACAGGCAACAACTTCCTGAACAGAACACCAACAGCTCAGGACTTGAGATCAACAATCAATAAATGGGATCTTATGAAACTGAAAAGCTTCTGTAAGGCAAAGGACATTGTCATTCGAACAAAACAACAGCCTACAGACTGAGAGAAAATCTTCACCAACCCCACATCTGACAGAGGGCTAATATCCAAAATCTACAAAGAACTCAAGAAATTACATGCCAAGAAACCAAATAATCCAATCAAAAAATGGGGGACAGAGATAAATAGAGAATTCACAAAGGAGGAATCCCTAATGGCTGAGAGACACTTGAAGAAATGCTGAACATCCTTAATCGTCAGAGAAATGCAACTGAAGAAGACTCTGAGATTCCATCTCACACCTGTCAGAATGGCTAGGATCAAAAACTCAAATGACAGCACATGCTAGCGAGGGTGTGGAGAAAGGGGTACCCTACTCCATTGCTGGTGGGAGTGCAGGCTTGTGCAACTACTATGGAGGTCAGTCTGGCGATATCTTAGAAAACTTGGAATAGCTCAGCCTCAGGACCCAGCCATACCACTTCTGGGTATACACCCAAATGCCTCTTCACGGAATCATAAGGAAGTTTCCTCATCTATGTTTACAGCAGCCTTATTTGTAATAGCTAGAAACTGGAAACAACCCAGATGTCCCTCAACCGAAGAATGGGTTAAAAAACTGTGGTACATCTACACAATGGAATATTATTCAGCTATCAGGAACAATGAAATTATGCAATTTGCAGCCAAATGGATGGAACGAGAAAAGCTCATCCTGAGTGAACTAACCCAGACTCAGAAGGACACATATGGCATCTATTCACTTATAGTAGGATTTTAGCTATATAGTAGAAGGTATCAATACTACAACTAACACACCAAAGGGAACTTGGACATAGACTTCTTACTTTTAATTTTAATTTTTTATTTCTTTTATATATTAGTTATATTTTTTTCTATTTTTTAGTCTTTTTTATCTATTGTATGCTTATTGATTTGTTTGTTTAGTAGTTCTCTCTCCCAGGCAACAAGACACTTTTCACTGATGGTACTGCTTCATAGATCCCCAATGAATGAAGAGGCTCTTGGCCCTCATACGACCTCTCAACTGAGATGAGGGACTGTTATATAAGGACACCCCACCCCAGAGAAATGGGATGGAAGGGTTAGGAGGTAAAGAAAAAAAAATGAAATGTGATGTTTCGGCCTTTTACTACTAACTGTCATGAACTGTTTAGGATAATTAAGAAAAGCAAACTAATGGTTATGCAAGCCAGTCATTCTGTTAGGTACTATGACAGCCTATTATAGTTACTTGCTAAGCTAAACAGAAATAAACCTGCTAAGAGACAAGCAACATCTGCTTACCCTAATATAAGAGATAGATAGGGCCTCTTCAAAAACCTCAAGAGATCTGCAGAATATGGCATTCAAAGATGTTTTCGTAACTTTAAATTTTTTTATATCAAGACATATCAACTCCTGACAGCACCCCCTATTCTCCTCCAAGTAGAAGATGAGCATCGAAGAATCTCCAGTGGGAGATGATTAAATTAGTCACAAGCCTATCTCTTGGTAGGAAAAGCCCCTTGCTCCAACTGTAGATAGAATGCTGTCCAAAAAGGACAAAACCTGGAAGCAGGTAAGTCGACAGCCTAGCTCTGCCAAGACAGGGTAGATAAGTCCTTCATAACCCCTGCTCTACAATCAATGTCTGTCAGAGAAGCCGGGCCAAACGACTGAAGAGCGATGCTGTAATGTATGGAGAGAAAATGGGAACTGTCCAGGCAGCCACTGGTATGTCATTTCTTAGTTTGGGAAGCTGCAGACCCTGTACTTCCTATAAAATCAGATATATTTATCCCTCTCAGGTCTCTGAGGTGATTGAAGAACAGATAGATAAAGTCTCATTATTAAATTTTGAGTTGTTTAGGAGTCAAGAGAGTGTTATACATCTAAGAGGACACTTTTAAAATTGTGTTGCAATTAGTATGAATGTTGAGTCAGATATAGAACTTTAAACTCATGGAGATGTTTAGATAGTAGAATGTTAAAGTCAGGCACCAAATACATATGGACTGGTCATTGGGAATGTACGTTAAGCCATATAACCCTCATAACTGTGGCCTAATTACCTCTGTTGTACTGTATTGTATTTATTTTTATAAGAGAAAGAGCCATTTGTTGGACTGAAAGGAGAAACTGTAGGGGGAAATAAGATATACCTTAAACTTAAAAGAAAAAAAAAAGGGAAGAGGATGGGGGGTTGAGGGTGGGAGGGTGGGACTGGAGGGGGAATAGGGAGGGGACTGCGATTGAGATGTAACTTGAAGAAATAAAAAATAAAGGAAAAAAACTGGAAAAAAAAGAAACATTGTTTTGTATTATATTTATGTAATAAGAAAAAGAGCCTTTTATTGGACTAAAAGTAGGAGAAGTTGGGGTGGGGGAAGACACTCCTTAAATTAGAAAAAAAAGAACAAATTACCAATAAACAGAAAAAATCATTATATTAAAAAAAGGAAGCCGGGCGTGGTGGCGCACGCCTTTAATCCCAGCACTTGGGAAGCAGAGGCAGGCGAATCTCTGTGAGTTCGAGGCCAGCCTGGTCTACAAAGCAAGTCCAGGACAGCCAGGGCTGTTACACAGAGAAACCCTGTCTCGAAAAACCAAAAAAAAAAAAAAAAGGAAACTTAAAATCTAACTATGGGACTCTAGCTCTCTAGTCTTCAACCACATCAGAGACCTGAGAGGGATAAATATATCCGATTATACAGGAAGTGCAGGGCCCGCAACTTCCAAAACTAAGAAATGGTATACAACTGGCTGCCTGGACAGTTCCCAACTTCTCTTCATACATTACAGCATCGATCTTCAGCCGTTTGGCCCCGTTTCTCTGACAGACATTGATTGTAGAGCAGGAATTATGAAGGGCTTGCCTACCCTGTCTTGGCAGAGCTAGGCTGTCAACTTACCTGCTTCCAAGTTTTGTCCTATTTGGACAGCAGTCTGTCTACAGTTGCAGCAAGGGATTTTTCTTGCCACGTGACAAGCTTGCCACTAATTCAACCTTCTCCAATTGGAGATTCTTTGATGTTCATCATGTACTTGGAGTAGAATAGAGGGTGCTGTCAGGAGCTGACATGTCTTGATATCAAAAATATCTTAACTTAAGAAAACATCTTTGAATGCCATATTCTATTCTACAGATCTCTTGAGGTTTTTTGAAGACCACCATTCTATCTCCTTATGTTTGGATAAGCATATGGTGCTTGTCTCTTAGCAACTTGATTTGTGATTAACTTAGAAAATAACTATGATAGACTGCCCTAGTACCTAACAATATGACATGCTTGAATGATTATTAAGTTTGCATTTCTTAATTATCCTAAACAGTTTATTTTATTTTTTTTTAAGATTTATTTTATTTATTTTATGCATATGTGTGCTCTATCTGCATGTACACCTGCATTCCAGAAGAGGGCACCAGATCACATTGTGGATGGTTGTGAGCCACCATGTGGTTGCTGGGAATTGAACTCAGGACCTTTGGAAGAGCACTAGGCAGTGCTCTTAACTGCTGAGCCATCTCTCCAGCCCCTCTAAACAGTTTATTATAGCTAGAGTCCCATAGTTAAATTTTGAGTTGTTTAGGAATTAAGAGAGTGTTCTGGATCTAAGAAGATGTTTTAAAAATTGTGATGCAAGTTAGGATGGAAGCCGAGTTGGATATAGAACTTTAAACTCATGAAGATAGTTGGATAGTAGAATGTTAAAGTCAGTTGCCAAATGTGTATGACCTGGACATTGGGAATGTATGCTAAGCCTTATAATTCTCAAAATTGTGACGTAATTATTTCTGTTGTTTTGTATTGTCTTTGTTGTTATAAGAGAAAGAGCCATTTGTTGGACTGAAAGGGGGGAGCTGTTGGGTGGAAAAAGGTATACCTTAAAAAAAAAAAAAAACAGCTGGGCAGTGGTGGCGCACGCCTTTAATCCCAGCACTTGGGAGGCAGAGGCAGGCGGATCTTTGTGAGTTCGAGGCCAGCCTGGTCTACAAAGTGAGTCCAGGACAGCCAGGGCTGCACAGAGAAACCCTGTCTCAAAAACAAAAAAAACAAAAAAAAAACAAACAAAAAAAAACAACCTTGGGGTTATTGAGGGGAAAGAGGGTGGGAGGGTGAAACCAGAGGGAGGGGATTTCTATTGAGATGTAATTTGAAGAAAAAAAAAAAGAGACTTGTATAGAGCGCATTCTCCTAAGGATGCATCTTAGTTCTGCTTGTCTTTTCTCTAAGAGTCGTCTCCTTTTCTCCATCTTGGTAAATGTGGCTTATAATGCACAGGTCTTGTATACAGTCTCAAAAAACCACGAAAACATCTGTTATATGGAACAGCAAATATTGCTCTCCTACTCCAAGAAGGAGTCAAAAGTACCACAAAGCAATGACATAAGGTAATATACCTAAATTATCTTTAAATGTGAATTACTTTTGCATAATCCACATTAAATTTAATTTGTGACCCTTCATCTAAATCACATTGTTTGATGAAAATCCCTGGTATCTTTTCAGTTCCTTCTAATGCTCACGTTCCCGTGTGCAGCTTCCATAGACTAAATTTGACACCTGCTCCCTGTTTTATTAACTCAGCCATGAATATATTAACGATTGAGTCCCTGAAGCGAAGGCCACATTTAGCCAATTCTCAGTGCCTCATTTAGACTAAAGCCTTTACTGTGGGTTTTTTTGTTTGTTTGTTTGTTTTGGGGCTTTTTTGTATTAGATGGGTTAGGGTCAGATGATCAGCCAGAAGAAAATGAAATAACCCAGAAAGCAGATGGAAGAGACAGAAAAAACAAAAGAAACAAAAAACCAAAACAAAACAAAAAATCTGGAGATGGGAGTCTACTGCAAATAAATAATAAAGTAAAGGAAAGCCTGCTTCTTTTTCCAGTGTATCTCCATCACACTGCACTGGAATCTGGTCTTTTGCAAACTAGGAAGTGAGGGCAGGAAGACACAGTTCAAAGAATTTGGAGGGAGGAGGGAGCTCTTGTGGAACCGTAGGTCAACACTAGAGAAGAAACTGGAAAGTGAGCAGTTCAGCTCCACTCAAAGGACAAATGGAGTTTCCTACACTGATCTGGACTAAATTTCAGAACATTTCAAGAGGACCATTGTATTTAAGCACACAAGACATCTAAAGGCAAATGAAACCACAACAGTACCGTTCTAGAGCACATGCAATATTTTCCTATTTACACAATCAGATGACTTGAGAATTTTTTTTTTTTTTTTTTTGGTTTTTCGAGACAGGGTTTCTCTGTATAACAGCTCTGGCTGTCCTAGACTCACTTTGTAGACCAGGCTGGCCTCGAACTCACAGACATCCGCCTACCTCTGCCTCCCAAGTGCTGGGATTAAAGGCGTGCGCCACCAACGCCCGGCTTGAGAATTTTTAATCCAATAAATATAAAATCACTATCACAGAATTCAGAAGTCTACATTTTTCATCAATTGAAGGTGTGATAATTTTATGTTTCTTCATTTTCACTTAAATAGCAAAGATTATACACAATTATCTCAGCAACCTATGATAATAATAATTGATGGAGATTCCAGACAAGCAGCCCTTACTACCCAAACTCGTATCCTTAATTGTCTAATTGACTAATTCAATAGTCTTTTTACTAATATAAGAATGGATTTATGACTTCAGACAAACAGACCAAAAGAAGAAACAGAATGAATGCCAAACATGTTAACAAACATATTCCAATGGCTTTGCCTATTAGAGAAAGCTTCCCTTCCAAGCAGCATGCACTAGCTATTCTCATTATACACATACAAACACAACTATTTTTCTCAAAATCATACCAACTACATTTTGTTTCACTGTGACAATACAAAAACGCCTTAAGAGAGGAAGGTTTATTTATTCTGCTTCACAGTTTAAAAGGCTTTCAGTTCATTGCTGTGAAGAGGCATGGCAGCATGGGTCCATCCTTACCGGAAGGGACATGAGGTGGAAACTATTCATATCAACATGGACTAGGGAAAAGGGAAGGCAGGCCCAGCATGGGGTGAGGGTGGAGCTACAATCTTCAATACATTCCGCCTACTTCTGTCAGCTAAGCACCATCTCCCAAAGGCTCTACAACCTTCCCAAACAGCACCACCCTCAAGGAAACAAGCATTCAACATTATGAGCCTGAAAAGGATATTTCAGATTCAATGCATCATAGTAATTCCAAAGATGCTATGTGCAAAAGGCAGTAAAAGCAGTTTAAAGTGAATTCAAGAAAAAAATTAAGAAAACTTTGGTATCTTGAGGACAATGAAGATCATATCCAAGATGGTACCTAAAAGCACTGCCATGTTCACTGCAGGAACATCATAAGTATGACAATCTGCATGAGGGACTTTACAGCCAGGGAAGAGAAAGACCATTCCAGAAAGGGCTGCTAGCTCCTTCAGTGAGCAACTATTCCCACCCGGAACCTTCAAGAGAAAAAGAATGGATGTACAGTCATTCCAGATTTTTAAGCCTTTTCAAGACCAAAGGCAAAAATCTAGCACGAAAAGAATGACAGAAGTTAGCACTTTAGAAAAATGCAAAACAGTGTGACAACAAACACCATCTCCCCTCCATTAGGGTGCCTGTTACCCCAGAGGCAAAAAAAAAATGCAAGTTAGGATGGGGCAAGTGAACTATTGATGTTATCCTAAAATTATGCAAACCACCATGGAAAGGAACACGGTAGCACTTCAAATTTTAAGTCAAATTACATTAAATCCAGACGTTCTACTTAGGAACTGAAAGCAGGGTCTCAAGGATATCAATGTACAGGCCCGCATACATTGCACCCATGTACACGCCCACGCACATTGCACCCATGCACACAGATTGTGCCAAGGAACCATCCAGTAGAAGCAACCAAGGTTGGCTATGAACAGATGAATGGATAAGGGAAATGTCATTCACACACACAATGGAATTACTACGCAGCCTCAAAAAACAACTGACATATACACCATGTATGTACCCTGAAATGTATGGAAAGGAGCCCTTAATGGTATGACTCTTCTCACACAGGGGGATGGAGAATTCAAAATGTGAAAGGCCAAAAGTCAGTGAGCCAATTCCTAGCCAAGAGCCCAGCTGTGTGGGCTGAGGGCAGGAGGTAAGAAGTTAGTTACCCTTGAAGGAATGTCAGTTTTGCAAGAGAAGAAAACCTGGATGGTGGGAATATCTGAATTTAAAACCACGAGTTGTACACTTCAAAATGGTTGATGTCACATTGCATGTTAGTTTGTAAAACACCAATCAAACAAACTTGTTAATCCTTAGTGTCATATCCCCCTTTTTTTTCAATCCCTTTTCACATTTGTGTGTGTGTGTGTACAAGTGCACAAGTCTGCTTTACACTTTTTATATTCCTTTATTTCAAATGATGTATATTTCTCAATATAAAGTGGAAATGATGAGTTAAAACATCCTTCTCTCGGGCTGGAGAGATGGCTCAGCGGTTAAGAGCACTGGCTGCTCTTCCAGAGGTCATGAGTTCAATTCCCAGCAACCACATGGTGGCTCACAACCATCCATAATGATCTGGTGCCCTCTTCTGGCCTGCAGATATACCTATGCAGACAGAATAATGTATACATAATAAATAAATCTTTTAAAAAAAAAAAACATCCTTCTCTCCACTTGCAAGTGCCTTTCCCACAAAGAGAAGATGATCACATGTAGAAATCTGCACTCAAAGTAATGGACACTTTGGTTGAACTCAAGGCTCAATAGAAGGCCCAAATGTAAATACCCTGGAAAACTGCTGTCTCCCGTCCCAGAGGCCTGCCTAGCTCTCAAGGACATCACAGGTGGGCACATCAACAGCCAGTCTTCATGAATTCAATCCACTAACACACACAGTGGGCATGAGAAGAGCCACACAAGACATGCCCAGGAATAATACCTCATGAAAGCCTTCCTGCTGTCTCCTACACAAGCCTTCCATCTAATACAGAATAAGGGTTAACACACACAGCCATTAATTTATAAGCTGTCTCTTGCTATCTGAAAAAAACAAAACAATTATTTCCTTTGAAAAGGATTATGATTGTAACTGATTCATAGTAGCCTTTCCCGAATCTATTTTGTGGAATCACATTCTGGGAGGTTGTTAATAATGTCTCACACAAGCAAAAAGGTGTAGATGATTATTTTAAATGTCAACAGGCTTCTTCTCTGGAGAAATTCCCAGAATGTTTGTTATGTTAATCTACACTGGGAATCCCCCAGAGGGGAAAGAAGTGATGGTGCCGGAGAGGTTTAGGAATACTGACCTCCAGCCAGGTCTGCATTGTGTCCTTCCTTACAGCACATGTTATTTTACTTGATTCTCAGCAGACCCAAGTGGTAGGTACAATTATATACTATACTATATACATGAGGAAGATACTGTGATGGAGCAGAAACACCACCGTATTTTTTTTCACCCATTCATCCCTCCTACTGTCCCATTTACCCACCCACCATTCACACACTCACCCATCTGTCTGTCTCTCTGCCCAACCGTCTGTCTGTCCGTCCGTCCAAAAATCCATGCATCCCCCCCATCAATACTGTGAATTAGTGAACACTTCTATTGGACATCTCTAATCATCAGTACTATACCCTCGCATTAACACTGATAAACACAACCATCTTTAATTTTACCAAGTGTGTGATTTTTTTTAAGTTTATTTATTACTTCAAGTTACATTCAATCACAGCCCTCTCACTTCACCCCTCCCAGTCCTTCCCTCCCACCCTCTACTGTGTGTGTTCTTTTTAAAGTGTCAATCTTACATGAGTAGAAAAAAGAGCATAACAAGTATCTCTCTTTCCCTTTTAACTTCACTTTGTGTAAACCAAAGTAGGTTTTAAAGGAGAAGACTATAATCCAAATCATGGGGGGGGAAAGTACTCTGAATTTTCATCAATAGTTTCATCTCAGCTTATGAAATAATACTAATTTCTTAAATGTTATAACCCAGAGGAAGACGGTTGTCAATGTTAATACATTCAGCTGGTGTTTCACACAGTATCTTTTGGTGAATATACAGCAATGAATGACCAATGACAAGTGTTAATACTGGTGTTGCTATATCTCCCGCACCAAAACAGCAATATGACAAGAGAGCTCAGATGAGAGAGCTAAACAAATTTATCTGCAAATATATGTGTAATAGAAGTATACAGTCTGATTTCTCTCTGTCTCTCTTGATGGCATACGTTTTTCATTTCCTGTACTTCAGCAATGAGTATACACCTACACAGAGAACGCCAACACATACCTCCCCACTGCCAAAAGGGGAGTCCACCTTAGACACAAAGCACACAGAACGCTCCCAGCTGAAAATAACCACAGTGGAAAAGACAGCTACGGAATCTTCCAGACTGAACAAACAGGAAAACAGGAACATCAAGGTTCACGGGGAGACTCAAGACAGGAGCCCAGGGAGTCAGGAAGGCATGATGGCTGCTTTCCATATACCATCCCTCGTCTCACAGCCTTCCAGCATCCTTTTGTCATATAGTGTACTATAATAAGATGGAGGGCATTTGCTGATGGGATGCATAGATTTCTCAAGTTCTAATTTCGATCTTTGCATCTTAGCCATACCTTCTCAGATATGACAATAAAAAGAGGCCCTTTTTATTATCTCTTTTTTTTTTTTTTTTTTTTTTTGGTTTTTCGAGACAGGGTTTCTGTGAATATCTCTGGCTGTCCTGGACTCGCTTTGTAGACCAGGCTGGCCTCGAACTCACAAAGATCCGCCTGCCTCTGCCTCCCAAGTGCTGGGATTAAAGGCGTGCGCCACCACCGCCCGGCTATTATCTCTTTTTATACGATACCCCATGTTTTATTATTTCCCAAGGCAGGCCTTGGGAGACAGACAAGGCCAAGAGTATCCTGAACAGCAGTCACACGACACGGGTGTCTACTGGAAATCTTTGTTTCCCTTTTAGTCAGAGGCAGAGCCTGTCTGTGGCATCTCCTTATCTGGTCAATCCTTTCTAGGCTTCCCTTACAGCTATTGTGCAGCTGGACACATTTTGGTTTGACCTTGTGGGACCTGGGCGTCTATTCTGCCAACAGAGGTGATGGCAGGGATGTGGATTTGGAAGACAAACGTGGTGGGAACAGCACAGCTGGCAGGAGAGGCTGTGTGGTTCTGGGACTGACAGGAGCAGCAGCAGCAGCAGCTCTCTTGTCAGACTAATCCTGTGGGGGTGGTTCTAGGAAATGTTCATGGAAATCTAGCCTACAGCATGTTTCTGCCCTTTCAAAGAGTCTATAAACCAGCTAATATCTCACAATAAATCCTACTTAAGCCAGCAACGGTGGAATCTATTGTCAGCACGAGGGAACCCTGGCAGACGGACTCTAGAATCTAAAGAAGGCTGCTAAAAATTCCGACCAGTGAAGCAAACATTCCCAAAGCCTGCCCCTCCTCTCTATGGGCACTGAAATCAGCAAAGACTATACCACTCTCTGTTGAGGGTTGCTCTAATAATAGCAAAGGAAAAAATGTACTATAGGTTTTCCAGTTGGCCACAATAACAAGTGGAAATAACAGGCTTTTTCTTGTTAGACTAAAAACTATAGAGAATGGGAAGAACTATGAGAAGAACACTACTAGAGCTAAAGTGTACACCATTAAAACACATATGATGAAGTCTAAAGCCCCAGAACCTCAGAATCTGACATCTGATAGCAGAGTCTTTACACACGTGATTAATTTAAAATGAGGACACACATTAAACCCACCTGGTGTCTTTATACAAAGAGTAAATTTGGAGGCACAAAATGAGGCTACTAAGGTGGACCCACATTAAGCACAACTGGTGTCCTCATACCATGAGTAAATTTAGAGACACAAAGAGACACTAGTGGTATGTGTACAAAAAAAATGGCAGACTGTCGGAGAACACAGAGAAAATATTGCCATCTGTAAATGTATTAGAAAGGCAGTGATACACACCTTTATTGCCAGCACTCAGGAGGCAGAGGCAGGCAGATCTCTGGGTGTTTGAGGCCAGCGTGGTTAAAATAGAAAGTTCCAAGAAAGCCAGAGCTACATAGTGCATTTCTCTTGTATTCTGCTCTGTGATATCTCATATGGCAGCCAGTGCCCCCTGGCAGAGCAGCATAGAGGGCCTTCTTCATTCTTCAGCACAGATGGGCAGTGCTTAGATAACTGGTAAGATAATGTTGAGTTCATCTGTGTACCCTTTACCTTTCTAGCCACACTGCAGACACGGACACCCCAAGTCATGATTCATCCCATGCTTCTCATATCAGGATATCTGTGTGTGTCATTCTTCTGCCTGAACTCTCTTTCCTGGGCTGTGATAGTTAGTCTTGATTGTCATCTTGGCAGGATTGAGAATCACCAAGAAAACACCTGTTGGTGCGCATATGAGGTTGTTTATAGATTTATTTGAATAAGCCATCCCACCCAGATTATCGATATATCATCCCAAGTGTTGGGATCCTTGATTAAATAAAAAAGGCAAAAATGAGATGAGAACCATTATTCATCTCTCTTCTGCTTCCTGGCTAAAGACATGATATGACCATATTGCCATGCCTTCTGGGAGACAAAGTAAGTGTCTGTTTCCTGAAGTTGTTTTAGTGAGGTATTTTATGAAAGCAATATGAAATAAATTGATAGGTGTATTCTTTATGTGTTTGGCTTTCTCACCCTAGAAACTGTGAAACTGCCTCTCTTTAACAGACTAAGCTTATTTTCCCTCAGTGTCAGTAAAACTGATGATGACAATTTTCATTATTATTTCTAAATACACAAAGGCTGGTTCTTTGCTGTTGGGTTTTGTCTGTCTGGTTTTTTTGTTGTTGGTGGTGGTGGTGTTGGTGGCTATGGAGTAGGTGGTGGTGGATGGGTCTTTTTGTTGTTTTTGTTTTTGCTTTTCTGAAGTGCTAAGACTCAAACCCAGAGTTTCTTTCTGGGCATGGCAGGCAAGCATGCTACTATTGAGTGTTACACACCCACTCTCCTTAATCACTTTCGTTTACTCGATCCTTCTTGCCTAGTAAAATGTGAACATCATGAGTCAGGATAATATGTCATCACTGTATTGCCAAAGTATAGAATAGTCTGGTTCACTGAGCAACCGACAAATGTGTGATGAGTGTAACTGGCCCTTAAAGTCTGTGCTAACCACTTCTCCACTGAATAGAGAGATGTTCTTTGGAGCTTCTGTCCAAAGATTCTAATTTAATTGGCCTAGTATGATAGCAGTTAAGCATACAGCTGGATTTTATCTCAGTAGACCAGATGACTTGCAAAGTTCATTCCAACACTAGTTCATCTAGTGCAATTGGTGAGCTCCAGGTTCAGTGTAAGACCCTATCTCAAAAAGAAGGTGAAGGAAGACACCTTACATTAACTCCTGGCCTCCATACTCACAGAAACACATGTGCGAGTACACCAGCTTATACAGACAGCTAAGTGTATGGTTCTGTCCCTATGGAGAACCCCCACTCATTTTTTCCTAGTTAACAAGCTGGCTGTTTTCAAGCAGTGGATTCATATATGATTTCATAACCATTCTTGTATTCTTTTACAACAATGTCACCCAGTGAGCTTTATTCCAATGATAACCGAAGATCAGTCACATTTACTTGGTGAAAGAAAAACAAATTGCTACTCTTAGATTCATGATACCACCCAATCCCAACATCCTAACATCAAAGAACTAGTCAGGAGCACTCAAGCCAATTCTCACTACATTGTTGACCAAGGCAACTGAAGGCACTCCATGATGGGAAGTGACAGGAGTGTGGGAATGAGTCTGCTACTGAGGTGTGCCCAAAGGTGTAACATCAGCTAAGTCTTGATGGATCACAAAATATATTGAGAGAGAAAAGAAAGTCTTCTATATTCTCACTGGGTACTGAGAAGAAGAAAAAAAAATGTACTGTGTTAATGACACGGCAGAATACTAGGACTGCCGCTTATTTCAAAACACCATGACTTGTAGGAAATGGGCAAAAATGAGTTTGCTGCCAGCTCTTCCAGAACTGATAGTTTTGACTTGCGTCCAGTTCCTCTTGGAAAGAAAAACTCCTCAGGGTAGAGTGGATGTGCAAAACATGCCTTGAAAGGGTACCACTTAAATCCCCAGGGAAGTCTCTAGCGCTTACCATGTCATTGCCACGGAAAACGACAGCAGACACCTATGAGGATGAACTCAGGCTACTTGTTGGCATTACCAACTTAATCATTAGCGATTTGTGGTGAGCAATACTTAACAACTTAGACTGCAGTGCAAGTGTACCGGGTGGTGTCTCACTTGCCTCTGCATCCCTGGGAACTCTCCCAACGCTCTGCACGGGGTGCTCATACTGTCGCCCAATTAATGGCCCCAAGATCCTTCTTGTGTCACCCAGAAAGAAACAGATATGCTTCCTTTATCAACAAGTGATTCATTAGGGAATTGTTGCTTTGAGGAGTTAATACTGAAGCAAGCAGCTGCAACAATGACATGCAACCAAAAAGAGAAATTTTAATGAATAACATCACTAGGATGATTCAGCAACTTCTATTCTCCAATTCCTCCCCAAATGTGCCTCCTTCAGAGAAGCGAATTGCCTGACATTTAAAACATACTGCAGTACCTTCAGTAACAGTGACTAGCTGTGCTGAGCACCATGTCATTTGACATTAACACTACCAGACAATGAATGAAGCAAAGTTTCACCATAAGATGAATGATGCCCAATATGTTTATTCTGAGAATGAGTCATCTTTGGCTATGTAAAGCTGAATACATTATAAAATCTCCACCTTTGGTCTATTTCTCCTTTAAGCTCATGCAACTATAATTAAACATGCAATTTTTGCCTTCAAGGGATACTCAGACTAATGAGAGAAGTCACATAGTTCTGTAATTAAAAGGCAGGGCTTTATGGGAAGAATGATTTCATTGACTGTCAATTATAACTCTTGTTGGAAGATTTACAGAAATTTGTTTTCACTTTTCCTTATGTGTGAAATGGAAGAAATGCCAGCTATCTATCTCACAGAGTGGCTGTGAGGACCACCTGCACAGTATAGAAGAAGTTTTTGTAGGTGGTATCCTTTGCTGCCGCTGTTGTCAATGGAGCTTGTGCAAAGACAGTATATGTACACTGAAGCCAGAGAACAAGGTAGAAGTCAGTTCAGTGTTGTATAGCAGAGAAAGGATGCCCACCTAGAAACTTTTCGTGGGATAAAAAGGGAACACCAAAAGGTGGAAATGAAAGACAACAAAGCAAAGATGAGGGTAAATACCAGAGGGAAGAAAGGTAGCTTTCTCTGGAATGGGTTTCTTTCTGTCTGGTCGGTTGGTTCATTGTTTTCTTTGTGTGTGGCATTCTGTTTGAAACAGAGTCTCACTATGTAGCTCTGAATGTCCAGGAACTTGCTATGTAGACCAGGCTTGCCCTAAACTCACAGAGATCTGCCTGTCCCTCGCTTCCTAAGTGCTGGGATCAAAGGTGTGTGCCACCATGCCCAGCCTTTGGTGGTGATCAAAAACAGGAACTTTGATCTTCAATGCAGTAATGGTGATCCACTGAAGGATCTGAAGCAACTGAGCAAAAACAAGTTCATTTTAATGGCAGCATGGAAGGTGGGCTGGATGAGGGAAGATAAAAAGATTCCACAAGGAGCAACAACAAAGCAAGCAGGTAAAAACACAGAAAATTATCCAGTGAGAATAATCTGAGGAAGTTGACTAAAGCACTCTAGATACCAGTACAGGAGGAGAACAAAGATATGCAATTACTTTAGCATCTCAAAAGTAAGCCATGACATCAGTGACCCACAGTCGTTACAGGAAGTGATATACTTCTAAAGGAAATGACTAAGAGTGAGTTCCAGTCACCTCGAATTTTAAAACAGAGTAAAGCTGGTAGAATCCAAGTAGCTGAATGTATGGATTGCAGAGACAAAGATCGGAAGACTGTGTTAAACCACAGGCTGTCTTAACAGAGTTTTATTAAAATAAACAACTAAAAATACAAACACATCAAGATCTTGAGCCCCAGTTCACATGAGGAATAAACACGAAGACATGCCCCCAAAGCAAACAGTATCAGAACACAAAGACAATGACTTGGGCTCTGTTAGCCCAACCCATATCCCTTCCAGCTACAAATCTCTGGAGATTTATGATTTCATTCAGTTGACAATTTAAGAATTAACCAGTATTGGGGAGTGGAAAGATGGCTCAGTGGTTAAGACCCCTGGCAGCTCTTCCACAGGATCTGGGTTCACGTCCCAGCACCATATGGCAGGTCACAACTGTCCGTAACTCCAGTTCCAGGGAATTGGACAACCTCACACAGACACACATGCTGTCAAAATACCAATGCACATAAAATAAAAATAAATCTTAGGAAAAAAAAAAAGGAATTAACTAGTGTCTCCTAGATGACTGGGCTAACGGAGCATGAAGTAAGCAATAACCACTGGAGCATCTAAAGCCCTGTACCCACCTCACTACATCCTCTTCCTCTCTGAAAGCAAGAAAAACTTGCAGGCAAAGGCTTATGGGAACAGCCAGCAGAAAATGGTTTGCCGTACATCATTCCTTATAACCATGCGGCAGAAGGGAAAATCAATGTGTTCTAGATAAATTTTTTTTGTTTTTTTTTTTTAAATAATAGCACTGGTTGCAATATGATTTTGCCTTAACCAAGTCCATGGCAGAGGTTTGTTCCAAATCCACCTAGCACTCCTGTCCGTCTCCAGAGATGACAACTATTGCCCAGCATTTTTCTACTATTCTGAACAATTAGTTCATTCTCCCTCTGTTTTTCTTTGTCCTGGCTAGTACTCTGTAGTATTTCCAAGTCAGGGACTTCTTCCTCTGGACTTGCACTAAACATTGCAAAACGCCTGGTAAATGGTGACTAAGAAAAGCAAAACTGAGGGAGGGACAGAGGGAAGAAAAGAAGGGACAAGAAACAAGGAGAAAAGGGAAGAAAAGAAGCAGAGAAAAGAAGATTACCTAGGATCATCATTAAGTCAACAGTATGAAAGTTCAAAATTTAGCAACCCTGATTTAAACTGTAAATCCTTAACCCTGTCTTATGGTTCTGTTCTCTCTCGCTGAAATGATGCCATTTCAACAGGAATGCCACAAGCGTTGTGTAAGTATGACAGCCCACACAAGGGACTGCTGTACAATCCTCTCAGAGATTTTCGAACTGGTCAATTTATTTTTTTCCTACAAAATCTTATCTTGTTGCTTGCATGTCACTGGTCTCAGGACAGAATGCTACAAGGACCGTAGCTTTGGAACCCGGCATGGGTGGCATTTGTCTCTTGCCAAAAATGCATAGACTCACCTCTTCCATCAGGTAAATGGGTTAGGGTAATTAAATCTCAGATACCACCTTTTTCTACATGTCTCTCATGTCTGTTTCTGATGCTTCTCTGTCTCTCTCATTCTGTCTGACTGTGTCAGTCTCTCTGACCCTCCCTCTCTCCCCCTCCTTGCCTCCTCTCTCACTCCCTTTCTCTGAAATAGAATCTCATGTGGCCCATGGCTGGCCCTAAACACTATGTAGCTGAGGATGGTCTTGAACTTCTGATACTCTAAGTACAATTTTATGGGTTTCTTGACTGTCATAGGTTGAAAAATGATACATATATCTTCACTATGATAAACTGGTTTTACTATAAAGCAATATGAAAGTGAATTCTTGAATCACTACTGGCTCTAACACCATAAAAACATCTTCTGTTTCCTTTCTCAGAAGCTCAATAAAATAGTTACTATTTCTCTTTCAAGTGTTTCAAAGCAAAACAAAACAACAACAACAAAACAAAAAAAGTGGTTCCATGTAACTACATAGAGCTTTTGAAATTCTCCCATTTGGGGAAACCTACCTAATAAAATAACATGGCAACGTGGCAAGTGAGTAAACAATCTATTTTTATTTCATGGACCCTTTACTTCATACTAGACATTATTCCAGGCCCTTAGAATCCATAATCCCTTCTCATGGGATAAAAAGTCCTATGTGTTTTGTAATTCAGAATTTTTCCAGACTTTGGGAAAAGCAGTTTAAATTAAATATCATGTGTTTCTAGGCTTCTCGAGTCTACTTGGGTCACTAAGTAGCCATGATTTGTGCTTTTGAAGCAATAAGTGTGTGTGTGTGTGTGTGTGTGTGTGTGTGTGAATATTACATGTTATATTTTTGTAAAATGAGATATGAAAAGATGTATATGTTATACACAGATTTGGGGATGACAAATGAATGAGGTACAATCTTACATGAAGCAGTTAAACATAGAGATTCTTATGCTTCCTCTGCGTTCGTCTTTAAGCCGCTGCCCATGGATCAGCTTTAAATCTACTGTCTCCTGCAATGCTCACCTGGCAACCTGAAAACCCCATTTCACCCTTACCAACTGCTGTTGTCAATATGGCCTTCGGGAGTGTGGGGTAATGGAGGAGAAGGGAGCCTGTCAATTGCCCTATCTGTCTGTGACTTCATTGTCCCCAGCTACACAGGTAATGCTTATTACCTGGGCAGCAGGCCTCCCTCCAGCTGCACTTCAGTCTAGCTGGCTAGTTCCCCCACTTACAACACCAGCCTAGCTACCCTAAGCTGTCGCTCTGAAATCATGGTAGTAGGATGCAAGCCCGTCCCTCGTCAATGGCCTGGACCTCAACCGCCCAGTGACGTTCTACATTTTAGCTACAACAGCACCATGGAAGCAGCACCTGCTGATCAGAAGCCTGCTCCCACTTTCCAGTTCCAGGAGCTGTATACATTCTCGCAACATACGTTGTTCCCACAATTCCAGCATCCTTGATGTTTTAGAGAATTATTGTAATCTTGCGTGCTTCTTAGGTATCACTTTTCTATCCAGTTAACTATTAACTACATTACGATAGCCTGCACAAATAAGTGGGAAGGACTTGGCTCTACCTAATACACCACATGTAATATAGCATACTAAATATGAGCACACAGAATAAGAAGTATTATCATACAAACAGAACCAGAGAAAGCATGGATGAGCCATCTCCTTACATGGTAGAAAGGGACTGACCTGAAAAAAAAAGATGGGAGAAAGACAATCTGTTACAAAACAGAAACACTGCTGATTGACTAAGAAATCAGCTTGCTGAGAGCCTGGCCTGGGCATAAAAGGGATTTTTGCAGGAGAAGGGAAGCAGGGATAGAACAGGGACAATTCGCCAGTGCTCAAAGAATCTAGCAAGCTGATGAGGCAGGCTCTGGATGACAGAGCACTGGGGGAATTGTAGAAGACTGCAGGGGAAGAACTGCAAAGGCACAGAGTAGATGTCAGGTACAAAGCATAAGGCTAGCACAAAATATCAGCTCTGATAACTGGGAATCCTGAGGAAGTTTAGATACAAGTCACTGAATACTGCATAATTAAAATCAAATTAGTCCCCAATCTTTGGGGCATACTTGTTGACAGAATAATGGAATTTTAGTTCACCTCACAAAATGATATGACACCAACATCCGAGTCAATGGTTTATCATAATAAAAGACTTCTACCCAATCAAAAACACCCCCAGACACCCACAAAACTTGTCATAGTGCAAACATAAGCAAGACTAAATTCTGTCCTTATTTACAATCATTCTTTACTTGTATCCTTGCACTGTTATTTTATCTAGACCATAAAACATGACTTTGACAAAGAGAAAAGTCTGACACGTCTATATTCTTATAGATGCTCTTGCAGTGACTAAAAAGTCCTTTTAAAATGTTTAGGTATCCACATTAAGAAACACTGTAATTGTTTCTACATACAACTACAGCACTTAATTAGAACTGTTCTTGGTAATTTATTAGTGAACTGTGAAATTTTACTTTTAATTCAATGGAAACAGGTATAGTGTTTTGTTTACAGTGGCTATGCAATAAATATCTGCTTATTTGACTGAGAAAGAAAATGGGGGGTCTTTAAAACATTTTAGAATATTACTTATTAACTCTAGATCCGGACAATCAGTGTTAATTAAAACAAATTAGATTTGGCAAAAGGGTTAAATGTTTTTTAATCCATTTTCATATTAAACGGTCAATATATGAACAGCTGAGAAGAGCTTAAGACACCGTGGCACACTTCCACAGATGAGTTGATGATCAAAGGCATCTGGCTTTTTTTTTTTTTTGGATTATTTATGGAATTCCACTTGGTATTTTCAAAACATGTTTTGCAATATTTGGATATTTTCCAACTGGCTTACTTAATTCACATTTCCCCAAACACTCATCTGATTTGGAAGTCTGGTTATTTCTCCTTTATTGTTTTCACATGAATACTAAGTTCTCTGTAAAGTATGTTTGGGGTTTTACCAAACAAAATGAAATTTAAAAATGTTTAAAATCTTAAAAAGCCTTTTGAACTCACAGAGATCCACCTGGCTCTCCTTCCGGAGTGTTGGGATTAAAGGTGTGTGCCACCATGCCTGGCAATTACAGATAGCTGTGGACTGCCATGTGGGTGCTGGGATTAGAACCTGGGTCCTTTAGAAGACCAGCCAGTGCTCTTAACGGCTGAGTCACCTCTCCAGCCCCAAGCTTAGAAATTTTCAATTCATGGTACCTCAGGTTCTGAACATAAATATGTAGCAGAATGCCAAACATTGCACAGGACAAGACAGTTCAGGAAGTAATACTACATCCAATCAAGAGCAACCCAGCATCAGGAGGGTGCCAAGTGTCAGTATTATTTCTCACAGCAGGAAACAGGCACAGAATACTTTGGAGATTCTTTGCACCAAGAGAGATGTCAAGAATGAATGGCAAGTCATGTGGTAAATAGGGTTGGCATGCTTGATTTTATTCAGTAAGAATGTAAAATTGAAAAAAGGGGGGGGGGGAACAAAGGATTAAAAGAATATAGAGAGAGTGGCTGAATGTTCATGAATGAACTTCAGGTTTTCCAGTAGTGAGAAGTTCAAATCCCTGAAGCAGTAAACTTTTCTGGTAACAATAATTTTTAGGATAAATCTTTCCCCATCCTTCTATAAAGGACCCCATAATAAGTTATCAAACAAAAAGGAATGTGCTATAAATGTTAGCCCATATCACACTAACAGCAATAAGCTACTTGTGGTCATTCTCATCAATAAGAAAAAAACGAGTAGTAATGACATTTTTGATAGGAAGGATCAAATGGAAGGAAACTGGAATAATGCATTTTTTCTTTTATACTTCTTATACTAGAACATTATTTTAAGAATTTATGGAAACTAGTATATGTTTAAAATACATATTGCTTATAAAACAAACTTATGAATTGGTTCTCCTAAGTTCTTAAGAATGATGGAATAAGTATTAAGAAAGGGTCTTTCATTCATAAGCACGCCATAATGAGCCACCACAGCACCACACATTTTAGAGTTCTAAATGACTAGAGTTTTAAATGATAGCACTTTGCTGTACCTTTAAAGAGACTTATCATTTATGGATATGTGTCTTTTAACATGCCAGTTATTTATCTGCAGTGTCAGAGCAACAGTCTATGCTTAATGTTGACACCAAAAAGCTTTGAATAATAGTTATGTTTTTTGTTGAATGCCCTCAATCATTTTATAAAATCCTATTCATTTGAATAACGTTGGGGTAAGAAAAAGTTAATAAACAAATATAAAGTATGATAATATGCTTTTTGAATGAAACACTACCAAAGCAAGAGCTATAAGAAGGACAAACACACTGGCTTAGGAATAGAAATAGTGAATAAGACTCAGTAGAATTGTTGGGAAATAGCAAAAGAAAGAAATTTAACAGATCATTGGGAAGAAACTGCCTTAACAATGCTGCAAGCTTCCTTCCCAAAGATTGGATAGTGAAGTAGGGTGTCCATACTGATACAATCCTACAGGATCCCCACCATTAGCTGGAGGGAGGCAGAGGCAGGGAAATATCCCAGTATCAATGCAGAGGGAACTAGTTCATGCACTCAACCATGCACCTGCTCACTGAGGCTGGGTGTCACTCTCAACATAGGTTATTACTATCAATGAATTGCAAAATATTATACAATATGATCTGTTCTAATATGTTACAACTATAACTGAATCCCAGGTATCTTTTATAGCTACTAAGTACGTATAAACTGAAAGAGTTTTACCAACACATGCATTACGTAAACGAGAATAAGTTTTAACTTTTCTAAAAGTACAACTAAAAACAAAGAAACAGAGCCGGGCGGTGGTGGCGCACGCCTTTAATCCCAGCACTTGGGAGGCAGAGGCAGGCAGATCTTTGTGAGTTCGAGGCCAGCCTGGTCTACAAAGTGAGTCCAGGACAGCCAAGGATACACAGAGAAACCCTGTCTCGAAAAACCAAAAAAAAAAAAAAACAAAGAAACAAACAAAACCCCACTGAACAAAACAACAATAAAAACCTAAAGTAATTAAAAATGGGCAAATAACCAGAACAGACATGGCCAAAGTCTATGAAAAAAACATTCAACTAATCATTGATCATCCATGAAATGAACATCTAACCCACACTGAGATATTGTCTTACCACAGGTAGTATGGCTCTGATATACAAGATAAAAACCACTGTGTATGGTGGTGCATGCCTGTGGTCCCAGTTCTAGGGAAGTTGAGGGAGGAGACCTGTAGGTTTTATACTGTCTCAAATTGAAATAAACAAATATAACAAAGCTAATTATGTTGGGAAAAGGATGCTAATTTAAAGGAACTCCCTTGCACTATTTAGTAGGGATGTAACTTAGTAAAACCACCATGAAAAGCACTGTATAAATTCCTCAAAAAACTTTATGTAACCTCTGGGTATGTATGCAAAGGAGGGAAATCAGTCTGTCAAAGAGATATCTCATCCGGATATTTACTGCAGCACTCCTCATAACAGCTAAGCTAGGCATCAACCAGATGGGCACCAATGATAGATAGAACATGTGCTCAGTCTCTCTCTCTCTGTCTTTCCCTCTCCCTCTCACTCTTACACACACACACACACACACACACACACACACACACACACACACACACGAATGGTACATAGTCATAAAAGTGAAGTTGTGTCATTAGTAGCAACATGGATAGAACATTACAATAATGAAATGTCAGGCACAGACATGGTAGTTCATGGCTACATTCAGAATACTGAGGAGGCAGAAGCAAAAATCTTGCCAGGAGTGTGGTGCCAGTGTAGGCTGCAGACACTGTCTCAAAATGTAATAAATTAAAAACTCATTATAAATTAAGTGTGTAAAGTATGTTATTCACACAGAAAACAAAATAAAACCCACATGTAATAACACCCAGTACAATGGTCATTAAAAATTCTGCATTGAGCTTAGCAGTGTGGCATGTGCCTGTATAAACCAGCCAGTCAGGAGCTAATGAAGGATACTCTGAGTCTAAAGCCAGTCTGATTTGCAAAACAGATATCATATACGCACCTATAATATCTTTTAAGGCTACTGTAAGAAAGAAAAACTATGAAGAAACAGTTTATGCATTCATAAAATTGGCCTCAACAAGTACTAACTATTAATAACATCACCAGGATTATTTTCCATAGTCTCCAGAAGGCACCCTTAGGAGCCAAGACCAGAACAGATAGAAAGCCATCTGGTCAACGGAAACTATAAATCTGTCTTTCTCATTTCTGAGATCCCTTTTCTTCATTTTTTAATTTAACATACCTGCAGGGACTCCTGTTAGACTAGTCTTTAAATTATACCTTATTTAAATAAGTTTCTAACAGGGGAACTAATGTTAGAACAAAATTTTAAAACATTATTTGTTTGAAAAAAAAAAAAGAATCTGTACTTTAATTTACCATTAGGGAAACATAAATTAATAGACTTTCTGAAAAGTAAGTAAGACTGCCAGAAAAGTCACATGATATCCAACTAAATACAAATTTCAAATGAGACCACCAATAAGTTTTTAATATAAGTATGTTTCCAATGTCACATGTGGCATACTTATAGTAAGAAACTGTTGCTTAACTGAAATTAAGTTGTATCTAGTATCACACACATTTCTGTGGTAAATCTACCAATTCTACCTAACAGGGTAAATTCAACATCATGAAAAATATTCTTCTATAACTAAATTTTTGAGCTTCTATTTCATTTAGATTGTTTCCTTGTATTGATAGGAAAATGTCACGACTCTGCCAATTTTTGTTTAAACAACATTTCAGGAATTCTTTTTCCCTGACACATAATTTACTCATGTCTCAATTTCCTGTGCCTGATTAAGTTGCTCAAGAAGTCACATGCAGTTACGTACTTGTGGCAACATGCAGGAACACAACTTCCCATTTGGCCACAGGCAGACAGGCCTTATGGTAGACTTTTGTTTTCACCTCTGGCAGAAACGGATGAGACAGTTCCTCTGTTCCAGAGAATAGTTACACAACCGCTACATACAAATCATCTGGCAAGGAACCAAATCATGTCAATTTTCTCAGCCCCTACAATCACAGTCACCATCACTAGACTACAGTGAACTGGCACTTGAGTGGCGATGGTAAGGTACTTAACTATTTCAAAAATATTTATATTGTGCCATTAAAAATCTGTGGGGTGTAAAGAGTAAAAATAAAATTAAGTTACAGCTCCAGCTGTTCAGCATCATAAAAGAAACCTTTAGGGCATGGATGACTGCAGATGTGCATTTCTAGAAGGTCTGTCAAGTAGCCCATAGGCAACAGGCAATCAATGACTGGGGAGAAAAAGAGTAAATCCAGCAACAAAGACACTGGAACACAAGTGACTGGGAAGCCACCAATGAAGAGCTGAAACAGGAAGAAGAAACCCCACACCAAGGGAAGCCAAGTCATGTGGACAAATAAAGGAAGTTGGGAGGATGAAGGACCAAACAGGATGGAGTCAAGAGTCATTACAATAACTCAGTCTCTGGGAGGCAAGTACTTCTCAGAGTTAATCACAGTATACAACTCACAACATGGCAATTCATGCAAATATTCTGAACACTATAGAATCCTCCAGAACTTCTGATTATCCTGGTCATGAACAAGGATGCGAAGAATTCAGGATCCCCAGGGAAATTCAAAATGAATCTATAGATGAGTATACTCTGTCAAGCTGAACAGACCAAATCAGCAAACCCAAGTGGAACTCTAAACTCATTTAAGGGAATTTGTCATGTCTTGAGGTTCTTTCCAATTTATTTTTTATCCCTTTCTAATTGTATCAGCTATTTCCGTATTTTTCTTTTTTTCTCCTCTCTCTCTCTCTGTCTCTCTCTCTCATTCTTTTTCTGATTCAGGGACTTGCTACTGTACAGCTCAGGTTAGTGTGGAACACTACATTCTAGGCTTCAAGTTCAGAGCCCTGCCTGCCTCTGCCTCCCAAGTACTGGAATAAAAGGCGTGAGCCTCATGACTGGCATACTTAAAATATTTTATGGATGTTAGTAAGAAAAAACTATTATTAGCAGTTCTAGTCCCCACCACAATATTTCATACAAATATAATAATAAATAATGCAGAGCTGTTTTCTTTAGGGGACCAAAAAGAAATTTGGTAAACATAGGGCTCAATAATGGAAAAAGAATGCATTCAAAGATCACAAGTGACAATGTCAAGACTAAGAGCTGGAGATGACAGAGCGGTGGGACAATGAAAAGCAACGAACATCACTTAAAGACCCTACACCATGTCTGGCGGGAATGAAATCTCTGCTAAGGGAACTGTGCCGAGTGAGATCTCGAACACCTAATACTAGACCTGGGAATACGTACAAAGCATGGTGAAACAGTGGGCAAAATACCAGCCACTGCAATGGTCCATTTGTGGGTCTGATTGGGGCCAGGTAGAAATGAGGTACATGCTCAGACATCCTAAGAAAGAAAGAAGCAGAGGTGGAGTTTCTGTGGTTCAATGAGAGTTTTCATCCCCTGAGGGTTGGGGGAGAAAATAGGATTGGAAAGCACTAAGCAGGCTGGGATTTCCCATCAAATCAAACAACATAATTGTTGCCTATCACAAATTCTTTTTCCTTCCTGTATGTAACTCAGGGAAGGCATTATTAAATTAAACCCTCGACTAATGGAGATGAGGAGGCACTTATGGGCAGGGATGACCTCATTTTCTCCTCTCACATTGCCTTACATTTAATGCATCTTGGCTTATAGATTGCTAACTGAAAAAGGAGATGGGAGAGAAAAACACTAACTACCACAGCACGTGGCAAGATATCTCATATCTGAAGCAATTACATGAAATCAGAAGTGGTTTTCATTCCACAAAAAAATATGTCATTTTTCTAAACATGGGAAAATCTGACCTATGTGACTTAGGAATACATTTTGAAATAATATTATTTATTGTGGAATATATTTTAAAAATCACTTTATTACTTCTGATTTATTGTAGAGATGGTAAAGCTAAAGAACACTGGGCCTGTGTTACAACAGACTAAGCATACATGAAATTAGCACTAATTATATTCACCATTAATTATCTCCAAAATAAATGTTCTCATTTAATAATGTCCTTTTATTCTCAGTGTGTTCATAACACTAATCCTGTTATATTAACTACTATTCTAATACATATTATATATTTACTATACATAACACTAATATTGTTAATTATTAACAGGCCTTTCCTCCATCAATTGCACTGATGTAACTAAAGTGTCCACGAAGAGAACTTCCCTCTCTGGAAGAAAACCCTAAGTCCTATGTGGAACTTTTATAGCCTCATCTGAACAGGAATCTTTGACCCACTCACTCAAGGCATAAATTAAGCAAGGAGATAAATTGATTGTGGGGAAATTAGAGATATGAATAACATTAAAAACCTTTTTAGGCGCTGATATGTCTTGATATCAGCGCCTGACAGCACCCCCTATTCTACTCCAAGTAGAAGATAAGCATTGAAGAACCTCCTGTAAGATGGTTGAATTAGTGGTAAGCCTATCTCTTGGCATGAAAAAAACCCTTGCACCAACTGCAGACAGACTGCTGTCCAAAAGGGACAAAAACTGATAGCAGGGAAGTCAACAGCCTAATTCTGCCAAGACAGGGTAGGTAAGTCCTTCATAATCCCTGCTCTACAACAAATGTCTGTCAGAGAAACAGGACCCAAAGGCTGAAGACTGATGCAGGAATGTATGGAGAGAAAATGGGAACTGTCCAGGCAGTCATTGGTATGTCCTTTCTTAGTTTTGGAAGCTGCAGGCCCTGCACTTCCTATACAAGCAGATATATTTATCCCTCTCAGGTCTCTGAGGTGGTTGAAGAATAGACAGCTAGAGTCTCATAGTTAAATTTTGAGTTGTTTAGGAATCAAGGGGGTGTTATAGATCTAAGAAGATACTCTTAAAAGTGTGTTGCAAGTTAGTATGAATGTTGAGTCAGATATAGACCTTTAAACTCATGGAGATGGTTAGATAGTAGAATGTTAAAGTCAGGGGCCAAATATGTATAAACTGGACATTGGGAAGGTATACTGGGCTATTTAACTCTCATAAATGTGGCATATTTATATCTGTTGTTTTGTATAATACTTACTGTTATAAGAGAAGGAACCATCTGTTGGACTGAAAGAGGAAACTTCTGGGGGGAAGAGGGTGGAAGGGCGGGATAGGAAGGGGGAATAGGGAGGGGTTTGTTACTGAGATGTAACTTGAAGAAAAAAATAATAAAGTATTTAAAAAAAAACTTTTTAGGAAATCATACTGTTGACACTGGTAATTATAGTACTGCTTGGTAAATATTCACATTTTTTTTCAGAACCACCTTCATGGAAGCATACTTCCCTGTTCCACTGCTGTAAGGCTTAGTACTGACTTACTTTGACTAAAGGAGTAGATTTAGATAGAACTCAAACTGAACCTTAGAATGCGTTTGTACCTCTGACAATACCACTAGAAAAAATTTCTCAGTCTGCAGTCCTTTCCTATTGGGTTGCAGAACAAATAGTTGTTAATCAAACCAAAACCCAATCCAATGTGAAGACACAAAACCAGATCAGTATGTGATATGGAGCATTGTCACACAGCCAGACTCAGCTTAGTGAATCCCAGGGACTCTGCAGTGGCAGAGTAATGGTGAACCCAAAATACTTTAAGCTACTAAATTATGGGTTAATTTGTTACATGGCAGTAGCTAACTGATATAGCAATGAAGAAAAAAGGGAAGAGGTGTTGGTATTGCTTGTGTGTAAAAAAGTTATAATTTTAGCAAAATTCCTATCAGAAGCTGTTAAAATATTAAAACATAAAATTTGAAGGAAGCAGGTTTTAGGTGAACAGAAGATTCATAAATAAAAAAAGCATTCCCAGACCACTGCTTAAGGAGTGTGGTACATGGCTCTTATGAGCTCTATCTCAAGACAAAGAGATAAGCACTCTCCTCAACTAAAGTTGGCTTAGCTTTTTAGGACAGTTGCACCAGACCCAGAGTTAATATTCTTTCATCGAAGGTTTCACGCTGCTGACCAGCAAGAAGAGACTGTCACATGGGGCTGTGAATTGAGAAAATGTTTACTTCATTTCCCACAAAGAAATCGGTTCTTTCAGGAATGTCAAGATCTTCATAATGAAAATGAAAGAAAAATCCTGTTCCTTGACAAAAATCTCCCCTGGTGACTGCACAGAGTGATGTAACAGGCATTAAAAGTCAGTGGCACACCAAAGGGCAGTACTTGCTGTCCTATGGAGTGGAACTTGTGCTAGGTGTTGGACCACTGTCACACAGCCAGCCACCATGACAGGTGTCACCACCTTGTGCACCATGAAGACCCTATCCTGTGAAGGACATGAGAGAGCAAGATGCATGGCATGGAAGCTATTAAGCAGGGGTCCATACACTACACATTACCCACTGGCCATCCCAAACACTCCTGGAGGTCTCACCACATTCTCGTCTTTTCTCCTCAAAATGGGAGATCTAACATGCTGATATTTGAAGAGAAGTACAGGCTCTCCCTCCCTCAAGGCATGTCCCTGAAACAGATCATCAGGGGTTTCAGAGAAGAATTTCAAATGCTCTTCTGAAATCAGTAGAATTAACACACATAACTAACTGATCAAACCTTGAAGGAACTGTATTAAAAAAAGACACAGAGGTCAAAATAGCCTAGCATACAGAAATTGGAGCAAAAAGAATAATGATGGCAATGGATTAACTATATCTAATATATGAAAATTTGTGAGTTCATGATGATCCTTGTTGGGTATTTTTAATTACTCCTTACTGGAGGATGCTCGAACACAGGCTTATTAATACCAAAGTTATAAATCAGAAGAAAGAAGCAAGCCACATCCTCTCTCACCTGCACAAACAATACTTTACTATAAATAGGCAGCAGACAGAGGTTCTTTGCTATAGAATTCCTTAAAATAATTGTAGGAAAAAAAAAACATAGCTTCCTAAAAATTCCTGAGAGAAATATCACACCTTTCCACGATCATCAATGGATGTGAAATCAATTAGGGGCAGACTTATGGAAACCTATGTAACAGATCAGGCTGAGAACACTTGATGTTAATAGCTTCTGTCAATCATTGTATGAGAGAAAACAAGAAACTAGTCATCAATAAAGGGAGGCCAAAGGGCACAGGGTCACACACTTCAAAAGAAAAAGGCGCAGGATCCAAGATGGCGCCGACCATAGAGCAGTGCATCTGAGTAGT
>CAJQZJ010001694.1:9679052-9703157 GCA_907164525.1 Lophiomys imhausi | reverse complement strand
TCCTCCTCCTCCTCCTCCTCCTCCTCCTCCTCCTCCTCCTCCTCCTCTTCCTCCTCCTCGATCGATAGTTCTGTCAAGCGGAGATCATCTAAGGCTAAAATATTTCCAACAACTGAGTTTATACTTCAGGAATCTCTAGGTGCTATCAGTACTGAAAGTTGGGGAAGGATGTTTTTCGAATTATACCACCTTAGCTATTGCTAACTTGAAAGACAGAATCATAACAACTGTCTAATAAAATAGGATGTGTACCTAAGGGATAAAAGAATTTTATCCTATATGATAGACAATGATGAGCTCGGCAACAGAAAGATGTTCTGAAGCTGAAAACCAACCAAGGTGTAAGAGTTCATTTTGACTACACACCAGGAGCCTTTGAAGAGCGACAGCCATGAGCAGCCTTGAAAAGTTTTCTTAAGAAGAAAAACCTCCAACAGTTATAGTACCAATTGCTCTAATGCCTGTAATTTTCCCTTTGTGATGGGCCACTGCTCTTGCCACACAGGGGTATTTGATAGCCATTTCAAAAGTAGGGCTGTTGGAATTTTAGCAGTGGCCCCTAGTATAAATTTAGAAACTCAATTCCTGTGGTGTCTTGTATTTGGAAATTGGACACAGTTTGTGACTCATGTTGAGTACCCACATCAAAACCTTCCCCCCAAAGCATCCATAAACTCAATGCCTAGGGTGTCCTGTATTTGGAGATTACACATAACCTGTGATTGTTATTCAGTACCCATATCAATACCTTCCACATGTACATCCATTATTTCATCATTGGTTGTTTCTGGGATTGCAGGAATACTATTTTGAGTACCCCATTGTTGTAAAATACCTCTTCCCCATAAATTCATGGATGTGTCAGCCATATAGGTAGGGCCTCAATTTTGCTGTTTGCCCTTCCAGTCCAACACATTTAATCCACTGCACACTTTGCTTAACATGTGATATTTTACCAATTCCTATAAAATGTGTAGGTATGTGTTGTATGAGATTAGTCAGGCTTTTCAATGACTGACCTTCTTTACCGTATATAACATATGAGCATATTAGAGTAAACAGCAGCCAATCCACCTGAGCACTTAAAATCACCAAGGCTAAACAACCACTGTTACCTAAAGGAAAAACAGGAGACAGGAAAAGGTTTTCAGCTTCTACAAGAAGTATTTAGGTTTTTGATATAAAAGAAGAAACTGTAAACAGGATACACAAGGGTTTTGGACCTCAAATTTTTAATTGAAAGACAGACCATGTAGAAATATCAAGACCAGGCCCTTGGTATTTCCTAACATGGTGTGACTCTTGAATGCTGTGGAAAAAGAAGGCGGCAAACACTGACAGAAGTCTTCCTTGTCCAGGTAGGCATGCTGACTAGTGAACTGCTTCTCTTTTCCCAGCCCACGCTGCTAACTTCAAAAACTTTCATTAAGTTCCATGACGTGAAGGGAGACAAAATAAAAGCAAGAACTTTTGGAAAAGCAAACCATGAAACATTTCCCCAAATCCTTAAGAAAACTGAATTGAGGTGTACCTGATAACTAAAGAGAGAAATGTAGGTATGATAAGGTCTCTCTGAAGTAAAGACTTTTAATTATAAAAAATTGTGTGTAGAATATTTTAGGTCATTGCTATCCCCTCTTGCATCATATCTGCAGAACACCTGCAGTCAGGATCAAGTTTCACTCACCTCTGTATAAGAATACAAACTATTACTTTATGCACAGCAGGTGCTGGATAAATACTTAACACCTTTAAATTCCACCCACTATCCAAGACAGTGTTACATGTCACTAAGATGCTGCAAAATAAATGCGATTTGGTGTCAGCCAGACCCAAAGCCAAAATTATCAATGATTAGCTAAGATTCAAGTGAGGCTGTAAAGTAAGTTACAATTCAAGAGAGTATTGAGTGGGCGACTGAACACTATGGCAATGTGCCAGGAGGGACACAGGTCCCTCCATGTGTCATCTACTCAGCAGCAAGGCTGCTTCAGAGTCTGAGAGGTAGGGCTCCAAGGCAGAGTTTCAGTCTGGAAAGCATGGTGGAGCAACAAGGAGTATGAAGGGGACCCTCTACAGAAAGCAGGGCTCCAGAGTAGAACAAACACAATGTATGGAGCACACAGGAATGGAACACAAGACCTGGTTACCACCAAATCACCAGCTTGTCCCGGGGGAAAGAAAAGCTAATAAAGCAGGACCTAGACAGCAAATTGGAGAAAAAAGGGAAGGTATCAGGCCTCAAACAATCAAATAAGGATTGTTAAACTTTAGTGGCTAGGAAAAGGATTGCGTCCTCAGAGAAGGTCTGAACACTGAAAGCTTTTAAAGCAGTGATTCTCAACCTTCCTAACACTGTGAGCCTTCAATATAGTTCCTCATGTTGTGGTGTTTCCCAACGATACAGCTATTTTGTTGCTACTTCGTAACTGTAATTTTGCCATTGTTGTGAATCATAATGTAAATATCTGGTATGTGACTCCCAAGGACGTTGCGCCCCATGGGCTGGGAATCGCCACTTTAAGGCTTCAATGTAAAATGATGATTAGACTCTGGTCAGTTCCACAGGCCTGATATTCCCTGTGTATGCCCAACAGGTTTCAAATAATATGTTTTAGCAACATTTTACTCATGAATTCTTTTGCTATTCTGACCAACACTGTTCACAACCACACAAGTGTATAAATAAATAGAAGTTTCCAATAGTCACTTCTAGGCCTATGAGGACAGCTCATTACAGCCTCCTCCATCACCAGGTAGAAATGTAGGATTGAGTGGCATAGATTAGAGGGGTAGTGGTTTGGCATGGGAAGCTGAAATTTCTTGGTGGAATTCAAGGGATTCTGTTATGTATGTCAGCATCAAAAACTCGCATACAACTAGGACTCTAAAATGTGACATATAAGGTCTTTCAGGAGACACGCTGCTTTTCTTATGCCTGAAATCTGAAATGTTTCCATACTGCACAATTATTACAGAGCATGAGAACAAGCAAGCCTCAAAGGGAAAGTCAAAAGCACAAGAAATGCAAAGATCGTCTCTATCCCTCTTCTTCAATAATACTCATACAAAATACAAAATAAATACAAAAATAAACTATTTGCTGCAATAGGAAATTATGTGTTTTTGATATATATATTTGTATAAAATGTCCATGAGTAGTGAGTTTTCATTACACACACAACACACACACACATAACAGAGCACAACTTGAGAAAAATACTGAGCTTCATCAGTTAACATATGCTGAATTTTAAATAATCTAAGAAATGTTTCATAATACTAAAAAAGATAAAATGTAAGAGAAATTCATGTTCTTAAGCACACCACCTTTGTGTACAGCCTAGAAAAGCAAATCAATGAGCCCACAGAAATGTCAGCAGAGGCAAATCCTGATGAGCTCGGAGGCTCCCATAGCTAAGCAGGATGACCATTTATATTGGCTCCTCTTTAATAGTGACTCCTTATTCTCTCTCAGAGGGAAAAATGGTGTATTGTGTGTCTTAACACAACTGATAATTATGCATTTATTTGTTTGCTCAATGAAGGTCTGTCCCTAATATTTCACTGTAAAGTCCCATGAGGTCAGGAAAGGTGAAGTTGTATCTTCCACTCAGTAGCTCTCGCTGCACACAGTAGGCATTCATTAAGTTGGTGGATCGATTGACTAAGATCATTAATAAATTGAGTTTTCTTTTAGGTTCCCAGACCTTATTACAAACATATATCATTCAAAAGAAATTTCCTTTCAGCTAACCAAATCTACCGAGAAAAACACCTAAAAGGAGGAAAAATTACAACCCCCCTAAAAACAAAACCAAACAAAATAAGCAACTAAACAAATATGAAGTTGGTCCAGAAACTCTATAATATCCATATTTAAGGAAAAAATAGATACAATAACTAGCTAAGGGGACAAGACAGGAGAAAAAACTAGCTACTCTCACATAAATGTTTTGTTGATATCTGAACCCATTAACATATTACTAATGTCATAACTGTAGGAAAACTATAATTTTTATAGTTTTACATTTACAAATTTAAACGTATGAGAAAATAATGAATTGGTTTTGTTTCTGTGGAATGACTGCATAAGTCAAATTCTGATACATATTTTCAAACCATGTATTCATAAAGAGTATTTTACTCCTTAATGCTCAAAGCTATTATAATTTTATAATATCTTTATTTTTAGACTGAAATATTTTAACAAAAATAAATGCTGGCAATAAAAATGAGCTGTGTTTCAAACTTACATATGCCAACTATCAGAACTCCTTCAAAATATACACAAAGCATATTAAGCCTGAAGCATATTGTATTCTTTCTGTAGCTACCATTCAGGTAGTAGAAACTATGAGAAACAACAGCAGAAATCAGATAACCTCAAGGGAAGTTAATCTGAGGATTGCTCTTTTGAGATCTCTGGTATTCCCCTGAGATGCAGTGGAGAACAGATATGGATTCTGATGGGGAATTAATACAGTCAACAATGTGCCCATTCCCTTTGGGAAGAAGACACAACAGCTATGAGCAAGTCATTCATTTGCCAGAAAAGAAAAGTTGCTGTGGAAGCTTCCAGTTTCTTCCTCCCTACCACACCAGCGTGGAGAACTACAATTTATCATTCACTGAAGGCCCTATGACCCATCCTTACACTTAGAGGAAAGCTTTTTCCAATTTCCCACAAAATAGACATGTCAATGCCCTTAACTTAGCTGCCATTCAACATCCAGAATTGTGTAAATTGTCTGTTCACCTCTATCTATCTCCTCTACTGAACTCAAAGAGAATTCAAGAACCTTACCTTATCACTCCCACATGCCAGGTCAAACATGCGCTTACACATTCTAATGGCTACTAAAGGCAAAGATGAAGTCAGAAACTGTTAACAATAAAAACATGGAGGCAGCAAGATGGCTGAGAGCTTTCCACCATGCCTGACAACCTGGGTTTGATTCCTAGAATCCACACAGTGGAAGAAATGAACTGACTCCCACAAGTTGTTCACTGACCTCTACATATACACTATGGCATGAATGCATCCCCACACGAAAACATAACACTTTTAAAAATAAACAGGAAAAATTTTAAAGTTTCTTTTTAATTTGTGTTTTTACGTACATGGGTGTTTTGCCTGCATTATGTCTGTTTACCGCATATGTACCTGTTGCCCACAGAGGGTGATGGATTCTGAGACTGCAGTTAGACGGTTATGAGCCGCCATGGAGGTGCTGGAAATCAAACCTGGGTCCTCTAAAAGTGAAGCCATCTCTCCAGATCCTAAATGGATGAAAGCAGTATTTCTCTCCATGGCTGCATAGCTGGATAAACAAATGGATAGGGCTGAAAGGATGGCTAAGTAGGTAAACCACTAACTGCAAGCATGAGGACCTGCATTTAGATCCTCAGAGCTCTAAATCCCAGGTATGGCACATGTGTATATACTCCAAGTCTGAAGAGAAATAAACAGGTCGCTGAACAGCCAGTCTAGCTAAATCAGTGAGTTCCATGTTCAGTGAGAGACTGTATCAAAAAATAAGGTGGAGAGTGATCAAAAAGGCCAGCCAATATCTACCTCCAGCCTCCAAACATATATACAATATACACACACAGACACACACATGCACACACAGACACTAGCAGATATATAGAACAATCACACACACACACACACAGATATGAACTAAAAGAAGCAGTCAGAACAAATTCCTCCATAAGGAATGGTTCATATCCCACACACTGACCTTTGAATTCACACATTCAATTACCAAGTGCACTGACAACACTGAGAAGTTTTGAGGGACGGGCAAGCCATCTATTGTCAGAAGCTTCTAAGAACTGAATTTCAGAGTAGCTATGGAAAGATGGGAGAAGACACAGAATGGAAAGAAGCCAATTTTGAGTATCCCTTTAGTTTATGTATTTTTTTAGTTGAAATAGAATCCATGTAGGGCAGAATGGTCATGAAATCCTGGTCCTCCTGCCTCCTCCTCCCAAGGGCTAGGATCACAGGCAAGTGACACTGAACCCACTTTATGAGCACCACTTCTATGAGAATTATTATGGTGAGCGATCCACACACACACATAAAAGTCATGTACTCGGAATTAACAAGCAATTTTACCACAGGCAGACACACCACCAACATAAATTCTGCTGCACTATACCCGGGCAAAGTCATGGTGATTTACTATATATTTCACATGCTAGTTAAGAAATTCATCCATAATATAGATCATTCAAAATGTCTTTTGAATCAAGGCAATGGTGAGCGAGACTGTGCCACAGTTCCAGTTCCAGAGGGAGGCATAGGCCATAGCCACAAAGCTTGACTTTACACATGATGGCATAGCATCAAACACTCCTATGTCAAAAGATAAATGGGAACAATAGAAGGGCTTATTACAGAGGCTACCAACAGACCTAAAAGAAGCATGACCCAGTGCCAACTTCCCAAAGCAATTCTCTCGGTTCAATTTGATATTTATTGTTTTATGATTTTTCAGAGGATGAAATCCCTCACAATGCTCCCTTTTGGTCCTTTTAAACTCCGCAACAGTGCTTTTTGCCAACCCTAACTGCTTTACCTTTCTTCAGCAGGCAAAACCATTCGTCTTCCTCTTGTCCTTAAATACAATCTGCCGCTTATTCCAGAACTTCGGCTTTCTATACTTGGTGACCAACTATTCTACCTGTCTTCTTTGCCTCAGTCAGCCTCAAACCATCCTTTAATGATAGTGTCCTGAGGCTTTCCTGAGATTCAGGAGCCCTTTCTGCCTATGGATCCCTGCTCCGCTACTGGCTCCTCTTCTCTTTTCTCATCACTCTGTGAACTGCTTGTGGATCTGAGCAGGTGACTGAGAAACTGATAAGCAGTGAAGGAGGGGACAAGAAAAAACTGTAATGCTGGAAGCCTGTAAAAGAAGTAGGCATCCAGAGAAAAATGCCATGATTTGAGTCCTAGCATTCCTATTGTCTAGCCCAGTGGCCTTGGGACAGGTGCTGTGACAGACAGATTTGTGTCTCCTCAAAATGCGCGTGGTGATTGCATGCCTCAGTAATGGCACTGTTATTCCCAGTGAACTGTCTTGTCAACTTGACAACAACTGCTGTTATCTGGAAAGAAACCTCAATTGAGAAAATGCCTCCATCCTATTGCCTAGAAGCAAATCTGAAGGGTGTTCTCTTGATAACTGATTGATTGAAGCCTAATGAGGTTGTGACATCTGAGGGCAGGTAGTCCCGGGTCACAAGAAAGCAGGCAAAGCAAGCCGTGAAGAGCAAGCCAGTATGCAGCATTCCTCCAGAGCCTCTGCTCCAGTTTCTGCCACAGGGTCCTACCTTAAGTAGCTACCCTGACGTCCCTTCATGACAGTCTACAACTATGAGCTAAAGTAAACGATTTCCTCCCCAAGTTGCGTTTGGTATGGTCTTTGTCTCAACAGAAAAGAAACTAAGACAGTTAAAAGGTGTACTTGCAGGAGAGTACAGTCTTCATGAATAGGAACTCATACCATGTGAGACTGTATAGAGAAGGAACTATCTGCAAAACAAGATGTTGGCTGTCACAAGACTCTAAATTTGCCAGTACCTTTTTGATGTTCCAGAAATACTTGCAGCTTAAGCTACCCACACTACGGCATTGTTTTTAAGCAATGTGAATGAACTATAACAGGCTATAAGAAATAACTGAGTGAATACATGCCCAAACACTTAGCAAGAATGACTGAACATTCCAAACATTCTCATTGTCAGAGGATTAACATTTATGAATGGATTAGCCCTTTAAAACTCCTAACTCACATTTATGAAAATTCTAAGATATTAATAAAATATGAAGCTTAAAACTATTTTAGAGAGGCTGGAGAGATGGCTCAGAGGTTAAAAGTGCTGGCTGCTCTTCCAGAGGACCCAAGTTCGATTCCCAGCACCCACATGGCAGCTCATAACTGTCTATAACTCCAGTTCCAGGGGATCTGACACCCTCACACAAATATACATGCAGGCAAAACACCAATGTACATGAAATAAAAATAAATAAATTTTTAAAATATTTTAGAATTTCCCACACACCCACACAGATGCCCAGGCCCCTGTCTCTATTTATATTGACTTAGGTACATGTCTGAGTTTATCTAGAACTGCATATAATCCACTTAAAAGACCTACAAAGTCATACTAGCCAGGTTGCTCCATGGGTAAAGGAACCTGCTACCAAGCTTGACCACCTGAGTTCAGTGCCCAGGACCCATGCAATAAAGGAGAGAACTGAGTCTCACAAGTTGTCATCTGATGCCACATGCATGCAGCGACACACACACACACACACACACACACACACACACACACAAAGTAAAATCAATATGTTATGACAAAAATGTTTAAATAGACAAAGTTAACTCAAAAATAAATGAAAGTCTCGTTTTTAGTTTTACGAATTCTATATATTTTCTGCTACAAGTAACAGGAAAGCAACGTGTTGTGTTTAGTTTTACTCTGAAATCTCAAATCATAATCTCCAAATTTGGAGAGAAAATGGAAAATAAGAGCAAGACTGGGGACAAAAACCCAAGGTTCAGAAGTACTGGAAAATGCAGAAACTGGAGCCCACAGGAGAAATCCTAACCACACATGCAGAGTCCCCTCCCCACTTCTGGCTGGGCCCCAGGCTCCTAGAAGACAGGGGAAAACCGCAGTCTGGTTTCCTGGGTTGGGCAGAAGCCGGACTCACTCAGAGAAACCAGAACTACAGTATATTTCTCTGCCCATAAAATGTTCAGACTTGAGGTAGTGTGGGCTGAGGAAAGATAATACACACAGACAAATTTCAGAGTTGCTTGTCTCACTTGGGGCATCAAAGAGAAAAATAGAGAGACAAACAGAGAGCTGGGCATTAGTGGTCTGGATGCCTGTCCAGAGAAGCTGCAGCACCCTGTGAGCTCAGTATGCTTTTATATAGAACGGAACAGGGAGGCAGAGTTATTGCATACAGCAGAGCAAGGCAGGGTTATTTCACGCAGAGAAACAAGAAGGCAGAGTTGATGGTAGATCAAGGATACAGGCTGAGTGGATCTCCATAGGAGCAGTCACTGTAGGGAGGCAGTCTTTGGCAGTAAGTGGGGGGGAGCTGAGTTGGATGTTTTTTGCAAATGCTGTCAACACTCACACTTGATCCCCTGAGGCTTCACCATCTCTCTGAGGCTCATGGGGTGGGGTAGGGGGTGGCTGCAGCAAGGGCTTTGACATTCTTTCATGGGTCTGAGGCTTTGGGATCTTTGACATTCATTCAGGACTTCACCCACCCAGGGCTTCCTCCACTCTCAGTAGTCACAAAACAAGTGTTCAAAAGGAGCATTTTTAAACCCTTTCTTTTCTGTGATGCCAGAGACCCTGTCCTGCCCATCAACGTAAGACTAAGGTCTAACCTGTAGAAGAATACCTCCCCCTCAGCAGAACTTCATCCAAAATGACTCCCAGCAACTCTACAGTCCCCCACCTCACTCCCCAACAGTGTGTCACAGGCTCTGAAGACATTCATTCTGGCTTTTCCTGTAACAGAGGTCATTAGTGAACAGGGTTAAGTAGGCTAATGTTTCCTCAGTCTCACAATAGGACATCTACAGTAGACATGCTACTACTACTGTGTGTTCTAGACTACGAATGGTAGCACATGGCATTACCACTGAATTACTTTGATGTACACCACCAAAAGAGAATGCCTCATTAAGGAGGCATAATCTCTACATTAGCAAAGTTATCATTAAGAGTAGGCATCTGTACAGCGAGATGGTGAAAATAACTTCAAGCCTTTACAGCTTCTCTGAGTGTAACTACAAGCCTCGGCCGGTGCAACTTAGCTCTCTGCAAGGGAAGCATCAAAACTGATGACTGGCCTTAGTTGCTCCAAGTTCTGAGAATCAGAAGTGGGAATTGCTGCTCCTCACTCACCATTCCCTCACTGGTGACAAATAGCATAACTGCACAAGTACACAGTATTTTTTATTAGAAGGAAAATATCCGGATGATCTACTGTGCTTATAGTATTTACAGTAAGGAATATAGAAGGAACATAAAACAATAAATAAGTAAAGCACAGTTTTCACAATGTTATTTTGAATCTAGGTCAGAGGAATAGGTTATATGGAACAGTGTAGAATTCACCCAATGCTCAGTGGTGAAATTTTTATCATAAGCATTAAATGGGCTCAACCCACTGAGATCAATAACACTGTACAATGACAACTGCTCTGACAAGAAAGAAAGCTAAATGCATCACTTTAGATCATCTCCAAAGGACTACCAGTATAGGACAATATTGGGAATCATTAAAAAGAATAAGGAGACATTAGTCATTGTCAGAAACATGCCAGTGACTATAGTGAGAAATTTTATCAACTAGCACAAGTCTTAGGTCAGTATCACCTTAGGAGATGACCTGAGATGTGTTCAAATTAATTAATAGGTTACAAAATACTAAGTATATGTCCTCAGTGATTAGCTTTTATTTACTTTCAGCCTTACCCTAAATAAAATTAAGGAAAGTAACAATACGAAATACACAGGAATACATGTAGAAAAATAAATGTAAAAAGGCAATGAAAATTAAACATTCTTTCAAAACAAAATGTAGACACCATGACAGAAAGTTTGGTAATGGGACCTCTATCTGTGATTTTAACAGTATTTCAAGCATCTGCATTCATTTTAAGTTAAAGCAAAATTAATAATCATGAGAGCAAATATTATAATGCAAGCATTATAGCTATTGATTGGGTTTCATATTGGATTCTATGCTTCCTTGAAGCCGAGGCTAGGAGCTACCAAACTCTAAAGGAAAACTGTTACAGGGGATTCTATTCCCATCTGAAGTATCCCAACACACGTGACATAGGCAATGAACTCTACAGCAGATCATGTCTGGCAGTTTCTTGTGTAGCTTTCAGCTAAAGAGAGTGCAACATTCAACCAGGGCAATGGAAGGTACAGTGCAATCAAAATAACATACGTTCAGGTTTAAATGAACGCAGGTCCTTCTGGCATATGACACTCAATGCTTCCTCCTCCTCTTTGGACAGGTTTCTGATAAAAAGCTGTTTGGCAGCAGGGAAGTCAACAGCCTAACTCTGCCAAGACAGGGTAGGTAAGTCCTTCATAATCCCTGCTCTACAACAAATGTCTGTCAGAAAAACAGGACCCAAAGGCTGAAGATTGATGCTGGAATGTATGGAGAGAAAATGGGAACTGTCCAGGCAGTCACTGGTATGTCTTTTCTTAGTTTTGGAAGCTGCAGGCCCTGCACTTCCTATATAAGCATATATATTTATCCCTCTCAGGTCTCTGAGGTGGTTGAAGAATAGACAGCTAGAGTCTCATAGTTAAATTTTGATCTGTTTAGGAATCAAGAGGGTGTTATAGATCTAAGAAGATACTCTTAAAAGTGTGTTGCAAGTTAGTATGAATGTTGAATCAGATATAGACCTTTAAACTCATGGAGATGGTTAGATAGTAGAATGTTAAAGTCAGGGGCCAAATATGTATAAACTGGACATTGGGAAGGTATACTGGACCATTTAACTCTCATAAATGTGGCATATTTATATCTGTTGTTTTGTATAGTATTCACTGTTATAAGAGAAGGAACCATCTGTTGGACTGAAAGGTGAAACTTCTGGGGGGAAGAGGGTGGAAGGGCAGGATAGGAAGGGGGAATAGGGAGGGGTTTGTGACTGAGATGTAACTTGAAGAAAAAAAAATAAAGTATTTAAAAAAAAAAAAAGCTGTTTGGCAAAAAGTTAGGCAGACCCTTCAAGCTTCCTTCAACAACTGGTGTTCTCAACTGCTATGAGGAAAACTTTCAACAAACCAGCACAAAGGAACCTCACCGAGGTTGAGACATTTAACCATACTTTTGGGTATAAAGCATGTACATGGTAGCATGCAGAAAGAGATAGGTAAAGCCAGGCATTCTTTATAACACGCAGCAAAGATTCGTGACAAGACAGGGGCCATTTGCAGGGAGAATGTAAATGGCTGAGCACCTGGCAGTCTATGTAATAGTGGGTCATAGGATTCAGAATGGAAGTTACAACATTCTTGATGTAGTCGGTGTCAGCTTCCTATTTCCAAGAAACATCCAGTTCTGAGCAGCATGTTTTCATGATGTGGTCTCTGATATCACCCCCCACCCACCCACCCAGAGAGCAAAAGGAATTGGCTAGTGACACCCAGGCATTGCTTAGCATTTACCTACTGAATGCAGAAAATTGTAGATTTAGAAGGTGGACACATTAAGTTCTTCTCTGACTTTCTTTCACTTTGAGTTCATGAGAATGAGAAATGTACACACACACACACACACACACACACACACACACACACACAAAATGAGCATTACTTAAGTACGAAGGAAAAGAGAGCAACTTACTATTCAGGCAAGGTTTTGTTTAATAAATTACTTGGCAGTGTTTGGCCCAATCCATAAAGTAATTTTAAGTACCATGTTTGCCCATAGATCATCCCCATAAAAGTCTAATAACTACACTAAATTTTTAAAGAAACGATTTAATTGAAATTAGATTCAACAGATATTTAGCAATTATTTATTACGAAGCCTTACACTAATACCTAACAGGCCCATTTAAACATCACCTTGCCTTCAAATACCCAGTGTAATACAGGATAGGAAAGGGGGGAGGCTTAAAAAGTATAAAATGGCCATTATTTGGGACCTAGCTGTACCAGCCCTCCCAGTGTCTCACACTGGAGCCCTAATATCTTTGAATATGACTATATTGAGACATAACCCCTCAACGGATAATTAGGGTTAAATGAGGTTACATTGGGTGGGCACAGGTCCATCCTGACTAGGGTCCTTCTAAGAGAACAGACACCAAGCCTTATGTGCATAGGGACAGCCACGTGAGTGCACAGAGAGGCCTGCTGTCTTCAAATCAAAGCCAGGTCTCAGGAAAAAACAAGCCTTTTAGCCTTGAACCCCCAGACTCCAGAACAGCAAGAAAATACCCTTCTGTTGTTTAAGCCTCCCATTCCATGCTAATTTGTCACAAGTTGCTTTAGTAAACTGCTACTGGCACACTATAAAGAGCACCAAGTGATACGTCCCAGGGTGGAAGTGGTTGTGTGAACTTCTATAGTCACAGAAAAGGCAACTATAAGTCAATATATTTACCAAATACACTGGGGTGGTGGGGGCAGAGCAAAGTGGAGAAAATTCTGCTATACATTTCAGATGTTTTATGATGAATAATAAATGGGTGTGTGTGTGTGTGTGTGTGTGTGTGTGTGTGTGTGTGTGTGTACATGCACCAGCATGCATGCTTGAGGAAACCAAAGATCATGACATGTGTCTTCCTCTGCGACACTCCCTTTCTTAAATTTACCAAGCCAGGGTCTCACACTGAACCTGGAGCTCACCAATTTGGCTAGTTTAGTTAGCCAGCTTGCCCCAGGGATCCTGTCTCTGCCTCCAAGGAGCTGGCATTATAAGGCACACGACCACATCTGCCCTGTATCTTTATGTAGGTGCTGGGGATCTGAACTGCACCGTCCTCGAAATTGTACCACTATCTCTCCAGCCCTAGTAAATGGTTACTAAGGAGACTAAAGATAATAAGATGGACCCATGAGATAGCTCAGCAGGTGAAAGTGCTTACTGCTTAAGCCTAAAGACTGAGTTTAATTCCTGGAGCTCACATTAAAAAGATGGAGAGGGTGGTGTTCACATCTGTAATCACATCCTATCATGATAAGAGATGGAGAAGGGACAATTGCCCAAAAGCTCAAGGGACAGCTAACCCAGAATATTCAGAAAAAAAAGGACAGAGACAAGCAGAAATGGCAGAAAGAACAAGAGCAACCCTGACTCAACACACTGAAAGGAGAGAATCAAGTCCAGAAAGTTGACCTCCAAACTGCATACATGTGCCTAGACCCACATACTCACACAGTTTAAAAAAAAAAAAAAAAAAAAGGAAGAAGATTGTCCAGGATAATTTGACTCTCAATTTGCAATATTCCAACTCTCTACAGTCATAAATTTTTGTAAACTTTCTGAACTCAGAAACGTCAACCTTGTTGTGGTGTTTTCAGCAAACTTCTGATCATACAAGAGTTCGTACTGAAAAAAAGAAAATGGCGGTTTGTTTAACTAGAAGAATTAGGAGAGATTACATGTTGGGCCCTGGAGAATGGGTGGAATTCCTACCAACAAAGCTGAGGAAGGAAAGAACGGGAGAGGGGACAAAAGCATTCCAGGCATGAACGACATCCCAGGGTAATGATGGCTAAGGCATTTAGAAAGCCACTAGGGCAAGAAGATGGGGCTCTGGTAAAGACAGCTTGTCAAGAGCTTTAAATGCCAGTGTGAGAAATTAGTGCAGAATTTGATAGATGTGTGTTTAAGAGAGAAATTATCAACTGTCCACTTTTTAGACACAATTATTTCTGAATATATATCGGTACTCTGTATAGGGGAAATAAAGTCACTAAACTCAGATTTTCTTAGAACACACACACACACACACACACACACACACACACACACACACACAAGGGATTTATAATCTGTTCAGATTAGTATAACATAAAACTTTTCTGAGGTTACATACTTAGTATACATTGAAACATATTCCACTGCTCTCTAGTCTCAACCTGAAAGAATTTTGAAAAAAACAAATGTCAACTTCAAAAAGGGAAACCAACTCTAATTCTAAATTCACATTCATTACCTAACATTGGTGCCATCAGCAATATCAGTGGCATGAGCCTTCTAGGAACCGAACGAAATTTTATTGTTCTAAATAAATCTAAAAAATCTGAAATTCGACTGTTCTAAAACTCCTCATTTTTAGCCAGTTACACTCCACACTACAAGTCAAGGAGACATTCATTCTGTCTCAGAATTGAAATCTCCACCCCAATTAATAAACAAGACAGTGTAATATTTCATACCATTAATTACAGCATTTATTATTAGACCATTGAGGATACTGTTAGAAAAACCCTCCTGGCAACTAGACATTTATTTATACTACTTTAATTTGCAGACTTCACTGAAAGTTAGATAATTAAAAGGGTATTTAAAACTCGAATCATTAAAAGAACATTGTCCTAACACAGTAAGTTTCCAGAGACGTCAAAATAAACTAAAAACCCATTTCAAGAGTTGGCCTTTAATTACATCCTTTGTATTTATCAGAGACAAATGTCAGAACACCCACGCAATTGCCTCTCCAGGCCACTGGGAAGCGAACAACTGCGAACAACCATGAAAATGGATGCTGTAATCTGCCTCCTTCGGGATACAATCTGTTAGAATGTAGAGAATTTTAAGTCACAGTAAATAAATAAGGGACCCCTCCCCTTTCTTTTCTGAGTACTGTTAGAGAGCAGAAATACGGAATGACCAAGTAGTGGCAGTGCTTAACTCAATCGTATTTGTTGGGCAAGGACAGCGACGGCTATACAGAAAAGAAGAGGGAGAAAAATGTCCCTTGCCCAACCCAATTTCAAAGGACCAATGGAAGAGGAGATGGGCTTGCAGGACTCCATTGCAGAAACTTTTCCTTCCTGTAGGAATAGGATACTGACTTCCCGGCCACATGGTGATATCCCAATGCCAGGCCTGGAGGCCAAGGTTTCCCCAAAGTAACACAAGAATTATGCAGGGTGAATATGAGTGCTGCAGCTAAGCGACCCCACCCCCCAGACTCTTCCCAATGTAAACAGCCACCTGCAACAAGAACCATCTCCAACAGGATGAAAGCTTTGCTGACTGTGCTTCTCCCCATCAGTAAGGACTCCAGAAGAGGCAGCATGAGAGTCAGGATGAACACAGGCCAACTCAGATCCTCTGTAGGCCCCAGATGAGACACAGAGAAGGAAGAAAAGACATAAGACGCTTAGAGTATAAAGCACAAAACTGTTCCTTTGGAGAAAATGCTATATAAAGTCAGGCAATACACCTCTCCCATAAATGTAACTGGCTTTCATAGTGACTCTTTGGCCACCTGCCCTCTCAAGGTAAAACCATTGAACTAAAATAAGGATGCATTGATTTTCTAAGAGTATTGAAAAGCAAGGGCCCTGGGTTTTAGAACAGGTTGAAGAGAGAGGAATCATTGGACCAAAGCTACATATTTGTGAGTGACTTGGCTCCATTTCTCAACACAGCACTACTTTTGCCATTAAGCTGCAGGAGAGCAATCCTGGAACAAAAGCACTGTGTTCAAGAGCAAGGGCATCAGTGGGTGCCCTCCCAGGGAAGCCACGGGACTTCTCGGCTTCAATAGGAGCCTGTTTCCATCATTAAAAGTTAATACCATGTCAGTTAACTTTCCAATAAAGGTGAAAATTTTCACACTCTGGACAATCTTCTCTTAAAACATTAACATTTGCAGAATTAAATTATGATTAAAGTAAAAATTCAAGGAAATAAATATTTCATATAGGCACACACACAGGCTTGCATATAACTAATGACCTTCATTACTCAGTAAATTGAGTTTTGCATGACATATTTACAGGTGTACTCCGTGCTCGTCCATTTTGGAGCCTTGTCCTCAGAGATATGCCTAGATATGCCAAGAAATAAAACTAAATAGGACAAAGCACACAAGAGTTATTTTATCCATGCATCAGCATTACCATACCAGACATTTCTTGCCCCGGGTCCCAAACTGGTGGTCAGCTGGGAGGGTTGAATAGTGGCATAAAAAGGAAGAGCTGGGCACACAGGGGCAATGCAGCTCACATCCCAGCTATGAAAGGCACTCTCACTTCCAGCTAGCACCCCATGATACACACACATGCACACGCACATGCACACGCACACTACATACCTCTGTATCAACAAGTTGTCATGGCTTTCTTTTCAACTCCACCTACCAATCTACACTCTTGGCATTCCCAGGAGTGGCTTCTGGAGTTCATTCAGCTCATTGCCTACTGCACCCTTAGGCAGCTTTTTAGGAGGGGTTCACTTTTTCCTCTTCAGCAAAAATGAATTCTCGGCCAGTCTGGACTATAAGCCTTACAGCAGTCACATAGCACTGTCTTCAAGGAGAGGTTGGGTTGTCACCTCCAGAAAGATGACTCAGTACCCAGCAAACAGATTTCTACAAGTAGGATTCTTAGAAAGCAACATGGATATTGAATCTTAAAAAAACTATACCACTGCCTATTTAATAAAAATGGCCATATAAATAAAAAAACATCAGGAAATTAGGACAGAGAGCGTGTTGAAAGGAGTCATTATTAGAGAATTCCCTGGGGAAAGTAGGGTGTTGGCCAGTTCTAGCAATTTCAAAGCCAAAAAGATGGATCTCTTCCTGTGTTCCCAAATACCAAGCCAGTATCTAGGACTAAGAGACAGGATCCAACATGTAGGAATAAAAACTAAGACCCTGTCAAACAGCTGGAACAAGAAGAAGGAGGAGGGCTCAGCCCTCAAAGCCCCAGAGGAGGCTCATATTAGTCCTGTGAATGGAAAAGGGCAATTACAGTTGTCCTGGGGTGTGTGTCTGTTGTTTGTTTTCTGTTGTTGCGTTTTGTTTTTTGGTTTTTTGGAGACAAGGTCTCACTGTGTATGGCAGGCTGGCCTGGGATTCACTATATTTCACTTAACTTACTGCAGTCCTCCTAGCTTAGCCTCCTAAATGTTAGGATGACAAGTGTTAGCTACCATGCCCCACTTGAAATTGTAATTATTAAAGATAGTACAGAAGATGAGACAGTCACCTTGGAAAGTCAATTTCTCTAGATCTTACTTTATAATCAATAAGATTAATTTATTTTCAGGGGATTTTATAATGAACTAAAAGTAAATGTTGCATGAGGATCCAACCCAAAATCTCAGCCAGATCACTCATGTAAACTCATTTCCTTTCAAGCCATGCTAAAAAGGAAATATGCGCTCCAGCTTTGCATCCACTGTGGTCCACTGCAGATTCAGTACTGAAATCCCAATCTACTCGTGGGTCTCACTGAATGAGAAGATGAGCAAAAGGGCCATCTCACTTTCTGGAGCTGCCTGGAACCTCCCCGGCCCCTCACACCCACTGACGAATGGTAGATACCACTGCATCATGTGGCACAAAGTTCTAAAGGCTGGTGTTTCACTATACATCATTAAAATATCACAAAGTCTCATCCTGATAAGTTTGCAGAGGCAAATAATTTTTTTTTCAAAATTCCTATTTTTTCCTGAAAGTCCAAATTTTATCATTAGCAATAAATGCTGTCCAGTTCTTTACATTGAAACTTACACTTCCCATTTCCAAAACAATGTCTTCCAAACATGAAAGTCTGAATCATAAGAAGTATGGCCTTCATTCTTCATGGAAAAGGATGTTCTAGTGAAAAAATAGATACTCACTTTTTTCTATTCAAACACTTTTCTAAGTGTTTTGGGGCAAAATAACCAGCACTCTTCATTTCACAGTAGAAGTGTCCCCTGTATGCTTTCCGTCTCAAACTCTCACAGCACAATATTACAAAAATTTGAACCCAGGGTTGAAAATCTTTTTCTGTCTCATTAAGGACATTCCTAAGTCAAACTTTTTTTTTTGCCTACATATACACAGAAATTAAAAGAAAAACAGAATGACTATGCTTGGTGTCATAGTCCCAATGGATAAAAACATCAGAAGTTTTACCTGTACCACCAATACACATATACAACAATACACATGTACCACAATACAGGTTGTTTTTTTACAATGTAAAGAATACCTTCAGACTATCATAAAGATGGTTTTGTTGTATACGCCTGTCCACAGAGCAGTCTCAGAAACTTCTAAACTTTATTTGGACAGTCCCAATATATTCATGACCATTAAATTTTACTTCTAGGCCATTCTCTGTCTCCAATCCATTTATTCTGCAGCCTCTATGACAAAATGCTACCAAATTTACCTACAAAAGCAAAAATTCAGATTTTTAACCCTTATATCCCCAGCAAAATATTTTTGGTTTTTCCCATTGACAACAAATATCAGCTGCACCTTCTGTTAGCATTGACCCTAACATGCTCTGCCTGCCTTTCATGTTTGGCATCCCCATCTCATTCCTTCATGCCCACTGTCTAGTCACAGGAAACTCGGTTCTCCCATGGAGCACTGTGACTAATTCCCTATGGCTGGATGCACCTAAAAGTTCTGACTCTCTGCCTACAGTAGTGGCTGCACATGAGAACAACCTATTGCCAAGCTCCTCCCTCATGGTTTATTATATCTGAATGGAGCTAGGCCAAGGAACATGACTTTTCCAAACCTCCTCAGGCAACACTCACCTGAGGCAAAATGAGTCTACCTAATGTACATCAGGAAAGCCTACTGGAAGACTCCAGAAATACAGGAGTACTCCTTTCTTCAAAATCTGCCCTCCATGGCTCTCACTTCTGTGTTCCACCTCATTTCTGTTGTGTGCTGTTGGCCTTTTGCCCCAAATAGCTGCAAAGTCCTTGAATACCACCTTGACTTACCCTTCATCCCACATTTGCTAAGTACAATGTCCTACCTAGGACACAGATTCAACATAAGCCTTTTATTTTTCAATTGTGGCAGAATCTCATTAATGTTAACATTTTAAGATTTAGTTTCAATTTGATATGATTGTGGGTGGCTACATGTATATACACATAACACATGGGTGCCTAGTGCCCTCAGAGGCCAGAAGAGGGTATCAGATGCCCTGAAACTGGAGCTACAGTTACCTGTAGGCTGCTATGGAGTCCTGTGAACTGACCCAGGTCTTCTGAAGGAGCAACAAGTACTCTTAACCACTGAGCTATCTCTCTGGCTCAAATGTTAACGTGTACAACTCAGTTACTCAAAGTACACCTGCAATGTTGCAGAAACATCACCACTGTCTAGTGCCAGAAGTTTTTCAAGACAAAATGGAACTCTCATACCAGTCAGCAGGCAACCAATCCCCAGTCTATCTCTGGGTGTTTATCTATTCTGGTCACTTCATATATGTGTATTGACATAACATGTGACCTTCTGTGTCCAGTGCAGGGTCACTGTTCTTGGGGTTCACCCAAGTTGTAATACATATCATTACTTCATTCCATTTTTGCATACATGTACAGATCCAGGAATGAAAGCCAAGCCCTGTGCAACCTCGTGAATGCTAGCCAAGTGCTCAAGCTACATCCCCAAACCCAGCAGTAATTCTATTCCCACCCAAAATCAAAGCCTCAATATTCTACTGCATGGAAACATTTACTCATCTATTCATCTTTTTAAAAATAGACAAAAGTTTTGTTCAAAATGTCCATCTTATAACCAATCTCCTAAGAGAAGCACCTATTTGCTCAACCCACTTTCACAAAGAAAATGTGCCACATGTACACAAAGAAATGAGAAAGTTTACACATGCAGAACTACAAGCATCTCCTTGTACCTGGCACTGAGAATGAACCCAGGCTCCCTCCGATTCAGTCTGTAATGGATTCACAGCTAAGGCAATAATGAGCCTACTCTTTAAACCAATTAAATGATTTCCATTTATATTTTTAAAACACCAAAGAGAATAATCAAAATCAAAACAGTGTATTGTACAGTCAGGTTCCAATAATGCTTGTTTTAAAAACACAAATGCACTCCAAAAGAATTGATACAAAGGGAAATGATTTGTGCATAACACAAATTTCATGTTTATCTAGCATGGTTTCCTCCCTCTGTTGGGGAAAAAAAAACCACTAAGGAAACACACTCAGCTGAATCAATCCTTGAAGAAACTCAAAGAACAAGCCTGCACACACATTAAACCACTGACTGGCATCTCTGTTCACTGCCTGTATTTCAAGACACACTAATGCATGGTGTTAAAAACCCTCCTCAGAGGAAATGCTTATTTGTTGTAGCATCTATATGTACTTCTTGACCATTTTGTGTGTTTTTATTAGGTTCTTGGGTCTTGTTTTTTAATGCATTGCTAAGTTCTTGAATGCAGGTGTCTACCTCCATTTTCCTCTTAAGCACTGCCCTTTTGTACACCATAGCGACATTAAGAAATACAGAAGTCAAGCTTCACCAAAATGGACTTGGCACTTGCTTCAAAACAGAAGCTTAAGTCCAAGACCACACTTCGAGCTCTGAATCTTCTTTATATTGGGTCAGTCTTGGACATCACTGCATTCTTTAAGCCTCTCACCCTTCAGCTCCCATTAACACTTTTCTTCGTTGCTATTGCATGTGGAAATTCAAAGTGCTTACCAAGTCCTTCCCACTCTCCACAAAAAATCTCTGATCTGCTTGAAGATCTCCTATTTGTGTCACAACAGAACCACTGAAACCCGACAGAAGAAATAATTTCTCTGAAAACCCCCAGAGCTTACTTACGTCATATTCAGTTTCTCCTTCCTTACATTTTAGAGAATTTATAGGAAGCAATAAGTAATTTATTGTCACACTTAATTGGACTGCTTCAAATAATAATCAGCCAAAGAGGGGTAAGACAATTAATGTAAGGAAGGGAGGTTTCAGATTAATTTAGGAAGATGATGTGCTTTGTGGTCAAATATACCACAATAACAAAACTCATGCTTCCTAAGCAACACACTGACAAATATCCAAAGTTCTAGTCACAATCCGGACTTTTCAACTTACTGCAGACTCCCCTTCATAGTTTGTTCCCACAATGCAGCACATGATGCTAAGGCCACCTCTCTTTTAACTCCTAAAATATCCACCCAGGACCTGACAGCAACCTGTGACTAAAGCAGCCCTGTTCACTATGACAAGGAGAGAAGGATGACCAACTGTCATCTCAGCCCTCTAGCCACCCTGCTGCCATGTCCCAAACTCTCCAACTCTTCTTCATTGAGCACCAGCCAGGTTCTGCAAATACCCAGAACACTTAACACCAGCTTCACAGCTTTTCTTAGAAGTCTGAATATTTGGGTGACTACACGTAGCTGTTAGCATCTTCCTCTTTTCCCAATGAGACTGAATCAATGTGAAAAGGGGGAGAAGGGACCAGGGTCAGTCACTCTAGCTTCACTTCCAACTAGTACTGGCAGCGAAATCAGCCTTACACACAGCCAAGTAATTATGTAATTGCACAAAGGAACTGAAGCAGGAGAGATATGACACTCTTAGAAAAACAAAAACAGAAAAGAACTCCAGATATTCACAACAGACTACTCGACCCGTCTACAAGGAAAGCTTTGGAGGGACATACTGCCCAAGGGCATGACTTGAAGCTTGCAAAAATTTCTGCCGAAAATCACTCTGCCAATTCATTAGAACAGGTGAAGAGTCACACCTTCTGAGGGGTCCCTTTCCCCTCCCCAGTCTCTGGAAAGCCAAATTCCCTCCCTGATCCTATGAATCCAGCTACCCAGATGTGAGTGATCTAAGTTTGCCTCTTAAATGCAATATTTACTTGGGTTTTTTAACTATCTAAATGTCCAGATGTATCTAAGATAAGATATGTTTGAATTTATTTTCATTTCATTTTGTTTGATTGTTCTATTCTATTTTATTTTATTAGATGGCATCTCATATAACCCAGGCTAGCCTGAAGCTCCCTATGTATCAGAGAATAACCTTGAATTCCCCCTTCCCTTTCCTCAGAGAAGAGGAGGCACCCCCTTGGGTACCAATCCACTCTGTCACATCAAGGCACAGCAGAATTAAGCACTTCCTCTACCACTGAGACCAGACAAGACAGCCTAGCTATGGAAAAGGGATCCAAAGACAGGCTAACAAGCTGCACGTCTGCTACATATGGGTAGGGGGCCTAGGACCAGCCCGTGTATGCTCTGGTTGGTGGGTCAATCTCTGTGAGTCCCAGTAGACCTAAGTTAGTTTCCTCTGTAGGTCTTCTTGTAGTGTCCTTGACCCCTCCAGCTCCTTCAATCTTTCCCCCACTGTTCCGCAAGACTCCCAGTGTTCTGCCTATTGTTTGTCTGTGAGTTTCTGCATCTATTTCCATCAGCTGCTGGATGAAGCCTCTCGGATGATAGTTATATATACTAGGCTCCTGTCTGCAAGCATAGCAGAGTATCATTAATAGTGTCCGGGAACTGGTTCTCTCCCATGGGGTAAATGTCCTTTCAAAAAACAAAACAAGCCACACCCATTAAAGGAACATATTTACTAATATATTTTGTTTATAATTTGATCTTTGTTTTCTCTACAAGTTTCCTAACTGTAATTTACTTCACATTTTAAACATGAGCTGTCTATGAATTAGTGTGTGAAAAGTGATAAAAACATATAATAGATCTACTTGAGACATTCATACCAAAAAACATACCAATGTTTGCATTTCTAAACATTGAAGATCTTTTCAGAAGGAAGATTCACATGTGAGAGCTATTGCAAAGGCTCCAAATCACTGAGTTAACTTAGGTCTCACTATGAAAACAACAAACTTGAAAATCCATAGCTTAACCAAATTTGAAATTACAAACAATGCTGAATTATGTTCTTTAACAGTAATGTGTCCAGTGAAGGGACATGTCAGTTCACTTCAGGTAACTAAAATATTGACTAATTCCTATGAGATCTTCATGCTTTAAATTATAGTAGACAGAGAAAATCATATGTTTTATAGACAATTCTCTCCCCACCATGATGATCGAAAACCAGCTCCATCATTTACAGTAATTATCCTGCCTCTCAAAAATCCAACCAGCTATTTAAAAAATACCAATGTAGTCAGACTTGCTTTCTGAAACACAAGATCATTTTGAGTGGTTATTTCCAGGGGCCTCTAGATAGAGTTTTACTGTACGTCCTTGCAGGTGGTTCCAGTACACGCAGCAAAGGCATCTGAGGTTCCTAGTGCAGAGCCCTTAGCGTCACACTTGTGCCACACAGGTAACGGCATTCCAAGGCAGTCTATATGTGGAGGAAGGGGCATCAGTGCATGGCTGAACAGATGAACTGTCTGGGCTACAATTCTAGCTCCTCGGGAATGTGTGTAGCCTCCACAGAGTAAATCAACTCTCAGAGCACTGCAAGAGTATTTAAGTAGATCTCCTCTGAAGCTTCCATGGTATTTATTTAAGTAGATCTCCTCTGAAGCTTCCATGGTATTTAAGTAGATCTCCTCTGAAGCTTCCATGGT